>CM076577.1:295458352-296092924 GCA_034641835.2 Pinus albicaulis | reverse complement strand
AACCATATTCCCAATGTATTCAATTGAAAACCATAATCTATATTAACCATCAAATGTTTTCATTTCTACAAATAAGTGCAATACATTGGGTTTTGAATTCTCTTTACATGAATTTAATTCACCTCGATAGACATTAGTATTCATTGTACTTAACTTCTCAGTTTTCCCACACATTTAACCTTGGTACATCTGGCACTTGAATATCACATCCGCATATGTATGAATTGGACAGTGGTAGGGTGCATCTGCCTTGGTTTTTAACGGTGTAGATCTGGTAATATTCCATACAAGTTGAATTGATTATGGTTAGGATTTTCATTTATTTTTCAATATTTCATTTGTGGCTAAAACTTACAGCGATCCTTCTCTTGTACATTTGTGAATTACCAAGTTTATAATACGGAAACCACTTCAGATGTGAAATATAATCTTCCTTCGAATTTACAGGGATGATCTATGCTTCAAATCTGATCAGAAAATCAATATGGTTTCCAATTCGCATTTTCATTTCAATGTTTTTGGAATCAGTATGTGTTTGTTATCAATGCAATCCACAATGATCGTTTTGGACTTTTATTTCAATTGTTATGAAACTGACCCTTTATCTCATCATGCTTATATATTAATTTTTTCTCTTTGATCCAGGATTCAAAACTTCGTTAACTACCCCACGTACTTACTCGAGCTGCTCAGGTATTTTATTTACAGCGAGACAGAGATAAGATAAATATCTATGTTCCTACGGAATTTATCAATTTTCTTGGTATTTTGAAACTAAGTAAGGATTCATACCATCAGGTTTCTGATTTTTTTCAATATGGATTGGTTGCATACTCCTTTAATAATTTAATTCGAGCGATTGAATGATTTCCTCCAATTCACTTTTTCTTCCTCTATGTAGAAATCATTTTTCCCAACAGTTATTTATTTAGCGTTGTATCGTGAATTTATTGTTGCAATTTCTATTGTATTTGGTATTTTTCATTCTTAGAAAAAATTATTCCATTCGTATAGAAATTTGTTTAGATTTTCCCAAATCGATTTGACTTCTATTCTGAATGATGAAGAATTTTATTCTTGCTTTTGGAAGTTTTTGTTAGATGTTAGAATAGATTTTTACCCAAATCTATTTAACCCTCGACATGAGAAAATTGATATACCTGGAATTAATTTATGCCCATTGTTTCTGGGTTTTCATATTTAAACTTTTAAATTATTATCATTAACACAACCAACTTGTTTCTGGATTAATGCAAAATTCTCCATTTTAATTTCTCATATGCTAAACGGGTGTTTCTAATTTCCCACTTCTCCCATGTACGAGTCTTTTAATTAACGGCAATCAATTTGGCTAATTGTAAAACATTCTTCCCTCAAGGTATCTCATTATTTTATTTAACTGTATCAATTTCTTAATGCATTTCTATCTCAATTCAAAATACTCTCTTTCGAATTTATAATAATTTAATTTCATTTTAAGAGGGTATTCTTAGTTTTTCATCGACTACTTCAGATTTTACTTCCCCGTAGATTTTATATAGGTTTATTAATTGTCTTTTGAACTTTGACTTAGAATTTCAATTCGAATGAAATTCATATTTATGCATAGTCTATAAGATGTTAATTACTTTCTCAGCCTCAATATATATTTAATTTGATCTATTTACAACTTTGGTTTTTCGTAAAGACAAATGTGTGACAATTTGTCTTTTTAACATAATTATTTCTTCAATTCATGAACGTATCCCCTAGTTCTATGGCTATGGTAAAATTTTCCCATTACTTAGTTTAATATTTTTATGTTACACTTCTATAAAATATCAAGAGTATAACTCATATCTTGATTTCTTCTAAAAAGTTAATATTCTAAATTGAATTTCCTTTTATAAATTCCTCAGAATATTTTTTCCCTTTGTATACTCTAATCGTGGAGAAACCTCTTTTCAGATTTGTAAAATTTCCTCAATTCTGCCTCTATACCATGTACCAGGATACAATCCTCCTCATAGGTATAATACTCAGCTTTACATATCCTCCTCATAGGTATAATACTCAGCTTTACATTTTTAATTAGTGAACCAAATCTGAATTTTAATTTATTACAGTGTTCACATTTCTTCAATTCTTCAAATTTACTAAACTTAATATTTCACTACTCTCATAAGGAAGAGGAATTCCCCTCATTCTAGTTCCTTAATATAAGTAAAATTTGAAATATTAATTCTACTATAAGTTCTCTATATTTATCAATTTCTTTTGATTTGTTTGGTATTTTTATAACACCTTTGTACATATAATTATGTATAGGCAATTTATATTTCATTCAATGTCACTCGAGTAACTTCCATTTACAATTAGAAGAACTTACGACACCTCTCATATTCTTCTAGGTCCTTCATTCAAATATATTGGTTCCAAAAATCTATATACAATATTTACAAGTCTCAACTCTACACTCTGTAGTTAAATTATTAACCGGATGACTTTAAGTCAAGATGTAAATAAACTACTTTAATTTATATTTTTAAATGAAGCATACAATGGTTTCATATTTTCCTTTAGAAAAGGGATGTCCTATATGTAAATAATCTTATATGAATTTTTTGAAACATATTTATTCTCAGTACATATATGTCTTTGTATGTAACAAAGTACGTAGAATAAGAATTATGTGTTTTAATTTTGAAATGTGTTAATTTTGCAGACCTATAATTTCAATATTATTGCTACAGTTTACCTTGAAACTATTTAAGCAACATTCCAATATATTCTTATATGAATAGAATATAATTTGTTTAGATTTTCTATATTTTTCAATTTCTTACATTTATGATTATGGTTGATCTAAGGTATGTTCTCTATATGTGAAATAAAATTTATAACAGGGACTTAACTATAGATTTAGACTCTTCCCTCAGGGTTTAGAGATTCTGTATGTTGGTCAAAATGTTTATTTCAGTCTATGTAACCATACAGAATAATTAAATATATTATTTATAGTAAAATTTATTTTATATACATATGGCAACTCTTTTTTTGACTCAGTAGATTATTACACATAATTTATCAGATAAAATGCATAAATAAAACTTTCAGTCATAGTTCATCAAATTCAACCATATCTAAATACATTAGAATTACATAAAATATAACGTAATATAAGACATAACCTCATAAAATGTACATAACAATCTCGTAAAGACTATTTTCCACCCAACCATGAGATTAATGCACAACTCCCCCTAAGCAAAGACCAATTCTTGCACAGTGTAGACAACACTTGTATAACTATGAATATCTTATTTAAGCTTACTTTCCCTTAGCATGTTTCCATAGTTGCGTTCAGTTAATTTCGGATGATGTTTTCCATTAGCTTAGGCTTTACTTTTGTTTTCTCCACAAAATCTTCTTTAAAAAAGCTTTTCCACTTTCTAGTTTTATTCTTACCTCTTCTTAATAAATTTCCAATTTACTGAAGATTTTATTAGATATTTTTCTTCCATTTAATACAATTTATTTTATTTCATTTTTCTCCAAGGCTTTTTGGAGAATTTTGGGAAAGCCATAAGAATATAGTTAAACCTCATGGAATTTGACTTCGTGGTCTCAATTTAAATTGTCTTTACATCATGGTACTATTTCCACATTTATATATTAATTTCAACAATTAATATATTTACATATTTTATTTTTGAGGTGCCCTGACCTTTATTTGTATTGTCTATTTATATAATGCCAAAAATAGTGATATTACATGTAACGAGTGCCAAAATCCAGTCATAAATGGAAGATATGTGGGGAAAGTAAAATTTATGAGTTGGATATTAGGTTGGATACCAAATTATGCATGTTGGGATCGACCTACTTATGTTCCTTGCATTGTAGATTGAGTCTATTTCCCACACTATTTCTCAAGTGAATAGTTTAAGACTCATTTATATTACACTATCCTTATATGAAGGTGAAACATGCAAATGGATGGTCAGTTTTCTTGAGTTGTGCTTGTGGAATACTATTTAATGTTAGCTTTTTTTACAATGTTTGCATTTAATGTTAGCTTTTTTTACAATGTTTGCATAAAAAAGATTTTGTGGCAATGTCATGATGTTAAAAATTTTCTATATCCTAAAACGTTTAGTAAGCTATTATTGTTGTTATAATCTGTCTCTCCTTTTTTGTTGCATATATTGATATTTTGTTTCACTTACAAATGCTTTCAACATTGTTAATTGTCCTAGAAATAAATGTTGAAATGCAAAAATGAATACAAAACATTAAAGAAATATGCATATGCCACATTTGCAAACTTCGATAAACATGTGTCAGTTGCAATGTTAATTATAATTTCAACCATCATTTTTATAATTGTTAATATCTATACCATTTATAATAGTAACCTTTCGTAATTTGATTTTCAAACATATGTTTTTGATACCATATCTTTCCTGTGTAAAGCTTACAATGAAATCTTTCATTGTGCAGAAAAGGATTATAATAGTTTTGAAATGCCATTTTTTAGCTTAACATAAAATGGCACAAATAATACAAAGATATAAAATGTTACTTAATTCACTATTTTTTTTTTTAATATTACACTATACAAGTACAGTTTATGAATGTCAAATCACTAATACAGAAATGGTTGATGGAATTTTTTTTTTACACAGTATATGTCATGAATACAGGTTAGTTCAGCGAATACATGTGAAAAATAATTGTATTTATTAGTAGAAAATATTTAGTTAATAAAAATAGAATGTGATAGAGGGAAATAATTAAATAGTATCTTGATCGATCTCTAAAGTGTGAAAATTTTATCAATCATTAAATTTAATTATATCAGCTGGAATATCTTGAACTAGAATTTAAGTAAAATGAATATGATTTAAATAAATCAATTTTACACTAGTCTTCTTTTACAAAATATTAGAAAAATAAATACAAGAAAAATCGATGGCTATCATTATTTAATGAATACCATAAAAACAGATATTAGATTACGCCGATAGGCGTAACCCCCTATCGGAAGGAGCGTGTTTTGTGATTAGGGTAATTAATCTTTTTGATCCGATGGTCTAGATTGAAAGATGCCAGTATATTCTGGTCGTCGCCACTCAATCAATGGATCAAATCTACCCCACTAACTTCCTTGCATATCTAAATCACATGTTTAAACCGTACTTAAATTAATTTTTTACAAATATTGATTAAAAATTTACTGTGCCATTTATTAATTGCCACCTATCCAGATTAACAACTAAAAGGAAACTGAAACATTAGATCTTCTCCAAGTGTTGAAATCGTTCTGCAACGTGTCCCACGCCTTTCACACGAGCCATAGTGGTAGCAAGCGGTGGCGGCAAGCGGTGAGATTCGGGAAGTGGAAGGTTCAGAGACGCGGTTGTAGCCACCGGGGACATCTGGCTGAAGCAAAAAGGTGGTGTGAAGGCAAGAAACGGTACATGCATTTCTATGTCCCCGCTCGTCAGATCATTGTGGAAGAGGAAGCTACCCACTCAGCTATGATCGTATAGTGTAAATGTGTTCACAAATACTATGTATTGATTGAATAAATGTTTGCTTCATTGCTAAGGACTTCCCTTCCGAACTTCAAAACGATCTTTAAACAAAAACCGTCCATCGATCCAGGATCCTTTCTTATCCAGCGCAGCGGCTTAAACAAGAAATCGTCCATCGATCCAGGATCCTTTCTTATCCAGCGCAGCGGCTTTTGCACGGTAAATGCCTCTTCTGCGGCTTTTTATTTTGGTTTTCTGTGTGTTTTGACAAAAGACTAAGCAGAAAGAGTCAGATATTCGAGTTCTAGTCCGGAAGATATTTCAATATTCTTTATTTGCCATGAATTTTTAAACTTTATGCTGAAAGAAGAAAAAGATTTGAAGGCCGAGGCCCTGTATTGTTAACGAAATCCCAAGGTTGAAAGAACAACGGATTTAAAGGCTGACGCTGTAAATATTTTAGTAATCTTTTGTAAATATATGTATTTAGGGTGGACGAGATCTTAGAAGAAAAGAGGAAATCCAGAAAACTACTACAGGATAGTCTCTGCATTAATGTGAGCAAAGTAGATAATATGAAATATATTTCATAATGTTATTGTATCTGATCTTTGAGTTTTAATATGAAATATATTTTATAATGTTATTGTATTTGATCTTTGAGTTTTATTAAATCTGTGTATTGCATATATGTTTATGCTGGTAACTCATACCCACTCAGCTATGATCGTATAGTGTAAATGTGTTCACAAATACTGTGTATTGATTGAATAAATGTTTGCTTCATTGCTAAGGACTTCCCTTCCGAACTTCAAAACGATCTTTAAACAAGAAACCGTCCATCGATCCAGGATCCTTTCTTATCCAGCGCAGCGGCTTTTGCACGGTAAATGCCTCTTCTGCGGCTTTTTATTTTGGTTTTCTGTGTGTTTTGACAAAAGACTAAGCATAAAGAGTCAGATATTCGAGTTCTAGTCCGGAAGATATTTCAATATTCTTTATTTGCCATGAATTTTAAAACCTTATGCTGAAAGAAGAAAAAGATTTGAAGGCCGAGGCCCTGTATTGTTAACGAAATCCCAAGGTTGAAAGAACAACGGATTTAAAGGCTGACGCTGTAAATATTTTAGTAATCTTTTGTAAATATATGTATTTAGGGTGGACGAGATCTTAGAAGAAAAGAGGAAATCCAGAAAACTACAGGATAGTCTCTGCATTAATGTGAGCAAAGTAGATAATATGAAATATATTTCATAATGTTATTGTGTCTGATCTTTGAGTTTTAATATGAAATATATTTTATAATGTTATTGTATTTGATCTTTGAGTTTTATTAAATCTGTGTATTGCATACATGTTTATGCTGGTAACTCATGAAAAAAACTTTTCATTTAAATTGTTGCTCGTGTTTTTTTGTATTATGAAATGATTATTTGGGTGAATACCTTTCCTGGGCGAGTTGTAAGAAATTAGAATACCTGAGGTAAGTGTATGTATATATATAGATATATGGAATCTAGAACTGTGGGTTGGACCTAGAAAAGTTAGCTGTTAGCTGTTGTAAATAGCTAGTATGGGTATGTAGTGTATATTGATGAAAAATTATGTACACCGGGAGGTTTTATTCGTTACTCAACTGCTGAAAGAGGAATATATCCCTAATAAAGAGTCTCCCTTAACCTTGTATGATTACACATGCAAGAGACGGAAACAAAGAAAATAAGCTTAGGGGTAGATTTCGGTTGAAAGCAGTGCAAATTAAGTCGATACAAACCCTTTTAGAAAAAAAGATAGTTTCAAACTAAGTGTGTGAAGAAAAGCTTTACAAGCTATTGCGCCTAGTTTCCCTGAAGCATAGTATTTCAGGGAAGAAAAACCAAATAATTGAGAGAACGTAGAATTATCAAAGATAGAAAACTGGTTGAAAGGCATCATTGCTAGCCAAATTGGTTTCCATGATCCGAGAAAGAGTAAATGTGAACCCATAGAGTGAGATGAAAATTAAGTATAATTAGACTTAGTAAATGCCACGTAAGTTCCAGGACGCAATGTAATCTCTAGGCATTTATGAAAATGAAAATTACTAAAGCACATAGAGGACATTTAAAGTGCACATACTACTGGCGCTAAGGTACAAAGAACTCCTCAGCATAAATTACAATACAAAAAATTTAGAGCGCTCAACAACATAGATACTCTGATTATTTTAGCCATAGAGAAATCACACCAGCGATTCCAAACAAAATCTAGATATGAAAAATACAAATTATAAAGAGGAATTTTAATTGACAGTGCAGCGCAAGCATGGAAAAATCAACCTCTATAATATTTCATTCGAAGTTCCATTGCAATTTTACAAACAGTTATATCTAGCATAGGAAACATGAAAGCTTCAATGTCCATAACTGCGAGGGATTATACAAATTATTGGAAAGGACAATATATTTGTATACCAACAAAAACCCATAATGAAATTATTTATAGCACCTTGTAACAAACATATTTTTGAGACTTCAATTATTATAAAAGTTCCCCAACCATATCAGGTGAGGATGTCCCAACAATACATTTGAAAGTTAAGGTCGTGCAAATGTTAATAACAACAATTTATCCAAACATGAAAATAACCAACATCTTTATTAAACCTTATTAAAAAATAAAAAACTTTTTAAATTTTTTAAAAAATAGAAAACTTGTTAAATTTTTTAAAAAATAAATAAATAATATTATATTAAAATTAAAAGCACAAAAGCAAATTGTTTAATTTATTTTTATTTGTTAAAATAAAAATCACAAATTCAAAATTTATAAAACACAAAATTAAAAAATTAAAAATATATTAAAACTTTAAAAGTTATAATTTTAAAAATGACAAAGCACAAATTCAAAATTATAAAACACAAAATTAAAAAATTAAAAAATATTATAACTTTAGTTATAACTTTAAAAAGAGAAAAAAATAGTAAAATATTTTTAAAACTTAAATAAATTATATTATATTAAAAATTAAAAACAACAACAAAAATATAGAGGTCAAATGATGATAGTGGTGGTTAAATTCCATGAGACTAAACTTTGATCTAAAAAACAAATTATTTAGTTTATTTTTATTTGTTAAAATAAAAATCAGAAATTCAAAAATTATAAAAAGAAAAAATTAAAAAATTAAAAATATATTACAACTTTAAAAGTCACGGAAAAATTTAAATCTTGTTAAATCTTTTTAAATTACTAAATAAAAAAAGTTAAAATAATTTAAATTTTAAAAGAAAATAAAAAACTTGTTAAAATTTTTAAAAAATAAATAAATAATATCATATTAAAATTAAAAGCACAAAAGCAAATTATTTAATTTATTTTTATTTGTTAAAATAAAAAACACAAATTCAAAATTTATAAAACAAAAAAATTAAAAAATTAAAAATATATTAAAACTTTAAAAGTTATAACTTTAAAAATGACAACAAAAAAATTAGCACAAATTAAAAAATTATAAAACACAAAATTAAAAAATTAAAAAATATTATAACTTAAAAATTTATAACTTTAGTTATAACTTTAAAAAGAGAAAAAAATAGTAAAATAAAAAGTTAAAATAATTTAAATTTTAAAAGTCACGGGAAAATTTAAAACTTGTTAAACCTTTTTAAATTACTAAAATAAAAAATTTCAAATAATTTTAAAAGTCATCGAAAAATAAATAAACTATATTATATTAAAATTTAAAAACAATAAAAAAATAAAATATATTAAAATTTAAAGTAAAAAACAAATTATTTAATTTATTTTTATTTGTTAAAATGAAAATCACAAATTCAAAAAATATAAAACACAAAATTTATAAAACTCAAAATTAAAAAATTAAGAATATATTAAAACTTTAAAAGTTATAACTTTAAAAAGGACAAAAAAAAAATTAGCACAAATTCAAAAATTATAAAACACAAAATTTAAAAATTAAAAATATATTATAACTTTAGTTATAACTTTAAAAATGACAAAAAAATCTACTAAAATACAAAAGTTAAAATAATTTAAATTTTAAGTTAGTTGGTCCAATGTCGCATTGTGACAACAATTGTGTCAATGTTTAAATCAATCCCCTTGGGCTCACCAATTACTTTGGTTTTTAATTTTTTGGGTAATGGTTGTCCCTTGGGTTCACCAAGTCCTTTGGTTTATAATATTAAACCCTTGGGTTTATTAGTTTTTTTGGTTTATAATATCAATAATCGATCAATTTCATCCATGATCAAATGTCACCTTCTCACAAACATTGTATCAATATGAAAATCACCCATGCCCAACCATGGTCATACTTGGTCCAACGTCGCATTGTGACAACGATTGTCTCAATGTTTAAATCAATTCCGTTGGGTTCACCAATTCCTTTGGTTTATAATATTAAACCCTTGGGTTTATTAGTTTTTTTGGTTTATAATATGAATAATAAATCAATGTCATCCATGATCAAATGACACATTTTGACAAACATTGTCTCAATATGAAAATCACCCATGGCCAACCCTAGTCATAGTTGGTCCAACGTTGCATTGTGACAACAATTGTCTCAATGTTTAAATCAATTCCCTTGGGTTCACCAATTCTTTTGGTTTATAATATTAAACCCTTGGGTTTATTAGTTTTTTTGGTTTATAATATGAATAATCAATCAATGTCATCCATGATCAAATGTCACATTCTAACAAACATTGTCTCAATATGAAAATCACCCATGGTCAATTCCCTTGGGTTCCAATTCCTTTGGTTTATAATTTGTTGGGTAATGTTTTTCCCTTGGGTTCACCAATTCCTTTGGTTTATAATATTAAACCCTTTGGTTTATTAGTTATTTTGGTTTATAATATGAATAATCGATCAATGTCATCCATCATCAAATTGTCTGAATATGAAATCAGCCATGGCCAACCATGGTCATACTTGGTCCAACGTCGCATTCTGACAACAATTGTCTCAATGTCTAAATGAATTCCCTTGGGTTCACCAATTCCTTTGGTTTATAATTTGTTGGGTAATGGTTTTCCCTTGGGTTCACCAATTCCTTTGGTTTATAATATTAAACCCTTGGGTTTATCAGTTCTTTTGGTTTATAATATGAATAATCGATCAATGTCATCCATGATCAAATGTCACATTCTGACAAACATTGTCTCAATATGAATATCACCAATGGCCAACCATGGTCATAGTTGGTCGAACGTCGCATTGTGACAACAATTGTCTGAATATTTAAATCAATTCCCTTGGGCACACCAATTCCTTTGGTTTATAATATTAAACCCTTGGGGTTATTAGTTCTTTTGGTTTATAATATGAATAATTAATCAATGTCATCCATGATCAAATGTCTCATTGTGAGAACAATTGTCTCAATGTTTAAATCAATCCCCTTGGGTTCACCAATTCCTTTGGTTTATAATATTAAACCCTTGGGTTTATTAGTTCTTTTGGTTTATAATATGAATAAGCGATCAATGTGATCCATGATCATATGTCGCATTGTAAGAACAATTGTCTCAATGTTTAAATCAATCCCCTTGGGTTCACCAATTCCTTTGGTTTATAATATTAAACCCTTGGGTTTATTAGTTCTTTTGGTTTATAATATGAATAATCGATCAATGTCCTCCATCATCAAATTGTTTGAATATGAAATCAGCCATGGCCAACCATGGTCATACTTGGTCCAACGTCTCATTCTGACAACAATTGTCTCAATGTGTAAATGAATTCCCTTGGGTTCACCAATTCCTTTGGTTTATAATTTATTGGGTAATGGTTTTCCCTTGGGTTCACCAATTCCTTTGGTTTATAATATTAAACCCTTTGGTTTATTAGTTCTTTTGGTTTATAATATGAATAATCGATCAATGTCATCCATGATCATATGTCACATTGTAAGAACAATTGTCTCAATGTTTAAATCAATCCCCTTGGGTTCACCAATTCCTTTGGTTTATAATATTAAACCCTTGGGTTTATTAGTTCTTTTGGTTTATAATATGAAGAATCGATCAATGTCCTCCATCGTCAAATTGTCTGAATATGACATCAGCCATGGCCAAAAATGGTCATACTTGGTCCAACGTCGCATTCTGACAATAATTGTCTCAATGTTTAAATGAATTCCATTGGGTTCACCAATTCCTTTGGTTTATAATTTGTTGGGTAATGGTTTTCCCTTGGGTTGACCAATTCCTTTGGTTTATAATATTAAACCCTTGGGTTTATCAGTTCTTTTGGTTTATAATATGAATAATCGATCAATGTCATCCACGATCAAATGTCACATTCCGACAAACATTGTCTCAATATGAATATCACCCATGGCCAACCATGGTCATAGTTGGTCGAACGTCGCATTGTGACAAAAATTGTCTGAATATTTAAATCAATTCCCTTGGGTTCACCAATTCCTTGGTTTATAATATTAAACCCTTGGGGTTATTAGTTCTTTTGGTTTATAATATGAATAATCGATCAATGTTATCCATGATCAAATGTCCCATTGTGAGAACAATTGTCTCAATGTTTAAATCAATCCCCTTGGGTTCACTAATTCCTTTGGTTTATAATATGAATAATCGATCAATGTCATCCATGATCAAATGTCACATTCTGACAAATATTGTCTCAATGTGAAAATCACTCATGGCCAACCATGGTCATAGTTGGTCGAACGTTGCATTGTGACAACAATTGTCTCAATGTTTAAATCAATTCCCCTGGGTTCACCAATTCCTTTGGTTTATAATATTAAACCCTTGGGTTTATTAGTTCTTTTGGTTTATAATATGAATAATTGATCAATGTCATCCATCAGCAAATTGTCTGAATATGAAATTAGCCATGGCCAACCATGGTCATACTTGGTCCAACGTCGAATTGTGACAACAATTGTCTCAATGTTTAAATGAATTCCCTTGGGTTCAGCAATTCCTTTGGTTTATAATTTGTTGGGTAATGGTTTTCCCTTGGGTTCACCAATTCCTTTGGTTTATAATATTAAACCCTTGCGTTCATTAGTTATTTTGGTTTATAATATAAATAATTGATCAATGTCATCCATGATCAAATGTCACATTCTGACAAACATTGTTTCAATATGAAAATCACCCATGGCCAACCATGGTCATAGTTGGTCGAACGTCGCATTGTGACAACAATTGTCTCAATGTTTAAATCAATTCCCTTGGGTTCACCAATTCCTTTGTTTTATAATATTAAACCCTTGGGTTTATTAGTTCTTTTGGTTTATAATATGAATAATCGATCAATGTCATCCATCATCAAATTGTCCGAATATGAAATCAGCCATGGCCAACCATGGTCATACTTGGTTCAACGTCACATTGTGACAACAATTGTCTCAATGTTTACCCTTGGGTTCGTTAATTCCTTTGGTTTATAATTTGTTGGGTAATGGTTTTCATCGGGTTCACCAATTCCTTTGCTTTATAATATTAAACCCTTAGTTTTATTAGTTCTTTTGGTTTATAATATAAATAATTGATCAATGTCATCCATGATCAAATGTCACATTCTGACAAACATTGTCTCAATATGAAAATCACCCATGGCCAACCATGGTCATAGTTGGTCGAATGTCGCATTGTGACAACAATTATCTCAATGTTTAAATCAATTCTCTTGGGTACACCAATTTCTTTGTTTATAATATTAAACCCTTGGGTTTATTAGTTCTTTTGGTTTATAATATGAATAATCGATCAATGTCATCCATCATCAAATTGTCTGAATATGAAATCAGCCATGGCCAACCATGGTCATACTTGGTCCAACGTCACATTGTGACAACAATTGTCTCAATGTTTAAATGAATTCCCTTGGGTTCACCAATTCCTTTGGTTTATAATTTGTTAGGTAATGGCTTTCCCTTGGGTTCACCAATTCCTTTGGTTTATAATATTAAACCCTTGGGTTTATTAGTTCTTTTGGTTTATAATATAAATAATCGATCAATGTCATCCATGATCAAATATCACATTTTGACAAACATTGTCTCAATATGAATATCACCCATGGCCAAAAATTAGCACAAATTCAAAAATTATAAAACACAAAATTTAAAAATTAAAAATATATTATAACTTTAGTTATAACTTTAAAAATGACAAAAAAATCTACTAAAATACAAAAGTTAAAATAATTTAAATTTTAAGTTAGTTGGTCCAATGTCGCATTGTGACAACAATTGTGTCAATGTTTAAATCAATCCCCTTGGGCTCACCAATTACTTTGGTTTTTAATTTTTTGGGTAATGGTTGTCCCTTGGGTTCACCAAGTCCTTTGGTTTATAATATTAAACCCTTGGGTTTATTAGTTTTTTTGGTTTATAATATCAATAATCGATCAATTTCATCCATGATCAAATGTCACCTTCTCACAAACATTGTATCAATATGAAAATCACCCATGCCCAACCATGGTCATACTTGGTCCAACGTCGCATTGTGACAACGATTGTCTCAATGTTTAAATCAATTCCGTTGGGTTCACCAATTCCTTTGGTTTATAATATTAAACCCTTGGGTTTATTAGTTTTTTTGGTTTATAATATGAATAATAAATCAATGTCATCCATGATCAAATGACACATTTTGACAAACATTGTCTCAATATGAAAATCACCCATGGCCAACCCTAGTCATAGTTGGTCCAACGTTGCATTGTGACAACAATTGTCTCAATGTTTAAATCAATTCCCTTGGGTTCACCAATTCTTTTGGTTTATAATATTAAACCCTTGGGTTTATTAGTTTTTTTGGTTTATAATATGAATAATCAATCAATGTCATCCATGATCAAATGTCACATTCTGACAAACATTGTTTCAATATGAAAATCACCCATGGTCAATTCCCTTGGGTTCACCAATTCTTTTGGTTTATAATTTGTTGGGTAATGGTTTTCCTTTGGGTTCACCAATTCCTTTGGTTTATAATATTAAACCCTTTGGTTTATTAGTTTTTTTGGTTTATAATATGAATAATCGATCAATGTCATCCATCATCAAATTGTCTAAATATGAAATCATCCATGGCCAACCATGGTCATACTTGGTCCAACGTCGCATTCTGACAACAATTGCCTCAATGTTTAAATGAATTCCCTTGGGTTCACCAATTCCTTTGGTTTATAATTTGTTGGGTAATGGTTTTACCTTGGGTTCACCAATTCCTTTGGTTTATAATATTAAACCCTTGGGTTTATCAGTTCTTTTGGTTTATAATATGAATAATCGATCAATGTCATCCACGATCAAATGTCACATTCTGACAAACATTGTCTCAAAATGAATATCACCCATGACCAACCATGGTCATAGTTGGTCGAACGTCGCATTGTGACAACAATTGTCTGAATATTTAAATCAATTCCCTTGGCTACACCAATTCCTTTGGTTTATAATATTAAACCCTTGGGGTTATTAGTTATTTTGGTTTATAATATGAATAATTAATCAATGTCATCAATGATCAAATGTCTCATTGTGAGAACAATTGTCTCAATGTTTAAATCAATCCCCTTGGGTTCACCAATTCCTTTGGTTTATAATATTAAACCGTTGGGTTTATTAGTTCTTTTGGTTTATAATATGAATAATCGATCAATGTCATCCATGATCAAATGTCGCATTGTAAGAACAATTGTCTCAATGTTTAAATCAATTCCGTTGGGTTCACAAATTCCTTTGGTTTATAATATTAAACCCTTGGGTTTATTAGTTTTTTTGGTTTATAATATTATAATATTACTATTAATCATTATAAATAAATATTCAAATATTTATTAATAATGATTATTAGTAATATTATAATATTATAATATTACTAATAATCATTTTAAATAAATATTCAAATATTTATTAATAATGATTATTAGTAATATTATAATATTATTAATATATATTATTAATAAATATTCAAATATTTATTAATAATGTTTATTACTAATATTATAATATTATTAATATATATTATTAATATATTATTAGTTCTTTTGGTTTATTAATAATATAACCATCTAAGATATTAATATATAAATAAATATTAAATTATTGTATATTATTAATATTATTTCTATATTAATATATATTATATATATTTGAAGTTAATTTATAGTATGTATATAGTTAATATTTTTAATATATTAATAAATAATTTTAATATATATTATTAATACTTATTATAATATTATTAATATATATATATAATATTTTTGTGATTTTAATCATAATTAATATATAATGAAGAAATCTTTTGGTAATAATCACATTATCATGAACAAAGTCGACGCGTTTCGAACCAACGAGTGTGGTTCATCATCAAGACTAGGTGAGAGATCAAATCAGTCATTAAGCTTTAAATCAAATAATTAATATATTTAATATATTAATATTCTTATTAATATATAATATATATATTTCAAGTTAATATAATAAATTTATTATATATAATACTTATTTATTGATATATAAATTAATGTGATGGGTAGTGGATATAGGCCTATCGGCGTATATCAACCACATTGGTAAATGTGGTTGTAAATCTATTTTATATACGCCTATCGGCGTATATCAACCACATTAGTTTTTACTAATGTGATTGTGCTAGTTATATTTATAATGGACCAGGATATTGACATCAAATAGGTGAAATGGCCGTTTTATTTTCTCATTTTAAATTTCTATTTGCTAACTTTTTAAAAAAATGGAGAGATCCATTCAAATGCCATATCGAGGAAGCTACTAAATTCCTAAAAAAAAAAAAAAAACATTTTAGACTACTCATCGATAACAACAATCAAAACATCAAATATTTATTCTCAAACTTGACCATACAAATTGAGCAATACCAACAACCATGACATTCTATAATACCTCTATACTATATTATATAGGCATTAACAGAGAAGAGTCGAGCAACAGGATTAGCAGATATGACAGTAGTAGTTGTTACTATAATTATTATTGATAGTAGTAGCCGACGTTGCAGATCAAGGGCAGGGTTTGTAGCAGTAGCACTTTCTGTTGTCTACATGGAAATCCAGAAGATGACGTCGGTTTAGAGTGATCCAGAAGATCACTCGCGACATTTATTGTCCACTAAACTACAACTAAACTACGCCATGACAGTAGCAGTAGCCCCTACAGCTTAAGGGCACGGCTTGTAACAGTAGCACTTTCTGCCAGCCACGTGGAAATCGCAGCTTCCCGTTGGAAATCCCTCTGTTCGGCAAACATTTTTGCAGTTGGTGCTGCTCACGCAGTAACCTTTGAACTTGCCACTTGGGGTTTTGCACATTCGACCCTCTGCCACTTGAACCTCCATCATCCCTGTATCACATCACATTACACTTTTTTATTCACATTATTCACCTAACATTTCAACAACTAATGTTACAATACATTAGTGTATATATATATATATATATTCTATTAAGTGGGAAGGTTATGTGTCTATAGGTCTTGTGGTTCAATGTCAAACAAAACTATATATATCTGAAAAGAGCTCTAAACACCATTTTTTTTAAATTAATGGTAGAATATCTGAAAAGAGCTCTAAACACCATTTTTTTAAAATTAACAATAGATATATATATTCTAGCCATAAAAAAGAATTAAATTAAATTGAAGAATTTTAATAAGGAAATTTCTAAAGAACAAGTAGAAGAGGAAATTTACCAATGCTTATAACGAGCAGCACGAGCAGAAAAAGAGCAGTGAAGCGAGTGCCAACTCCCTTGCCCGCCATTATCGATCTCCCCTCTCTTTTGTTACACAGTACGACACGTGGCTTCAAAGTTTGTCTTTGGCCTTGCCTGCCAAAGTTCTCCAACATCTTTGGCCTTGTCTGCGAAAGTTCTCCAACAGCTTTGGCCTTGTCTGCCAAAGACATATTAAGAAGCCTTATTCACCTTATTAAGAAGCCATATTAGTAAATGATGTTATCTGTACATTATTCACCTTAACGTTTCAACAATAATGTTATTATATATATATATATATATATATAGATATACATTCCATTAAGTGGGAAGGTTCTGTGTCTATAGGTCTTGTGGTTCAATGTCAAACAAAACTATATATATCTGAAAAGAGCTCTAAACACCATTTTTTTAAATTAACAATAAACATATATATTTCAGCCATAAAAAGAATTAAATTAAATTGAAGAATTTTAGTAAGGAAATTTCTAAAGAACAAGTACCAGACGAAATTTACCATCGCTTGTAACGAGCAGCACCAGCAGAAAAAGAGCACTGAGGCGAGTGCCAACTCCCTTGCCCGCCATTATCGATCTCCCTTCTCTTTTGTTACAGAGTACCACACGCGGCTTCAAAGTTTGAGTGAAGAGCAGTGAGCGACGTGCCAAAATAGAGAAGCAAATACTGTATTTATATGAGAGCTGAGGCGGTTCCAAAGCACGTCACCGTGTCTACGCCTCCTTGTATCCGATTCCATCCACTTCCAAAAAAGAGAAGAATAGTGTTAAAAAGTAAAGTGATTAAAAGGATTTTGATAAGGTGGATCCCACGGATTAGAAGTGAGTAGTTTTATTTTGGTATCAGACTCCTCATGAAGTGAGAAACGAAGTCAATATTATAAAAATTGAAGCTAGGGTGGAAAAGAAAGTTGAAGCTTGGATTTTTGATTCGAGGGAATAGATTCTGCGTCTCGATTCCAATCCGGCATTTTTTAAGGTTTACCGCGGGTACCATCTGACAAAGACATATAGCGTCACATTCACCAATTATGTAGGAAAGTTGTTTGAATATTGAATGTTTCAACAGTAAATCTTACAAAGTGACATGTTTAACACAAAAGGATCTCATACAAAGTGAGGGTATTTTTTCAGGTTTGAATGCGAAAGTGTAGATAGTGGCTGCCATATATAAAGTTTTTACCAACACTCCACTTGGGGTGTCTATGGGCCAAAGAAAAATTAATAATGTAGTCATGTATTATATTTCAATTAAACAAAAAGGTACATGGTTTTCTCATTTGAAACACTTTAAAACTAGCACCAGAAGCACGTAGTTTCTTTATGACCGGCCGAGGTATATGTTTTTTTCTCAAATAATTAGATTATCAAAAACAACACACTAAAACACTTTTTAAAAAGTTGTACTGTGATAAAACACAACAATAACTCCCTAGCCTATATCTATGCTGAGTTTAATTCATAAGTTCATTGCTAGTTAAAAATAACACAAAAATCTCAAATCTAAACATGTTAGTTTGAAGTTAGTTTACTCGACACAACACAACTTTTGCAAGGACATTATCATGTCTAATTCTTTCCCTTGTAATTAGAGATAATCAATCTAGAGAAGGATTTCATGTCAAGCTTCACTTTTCTAGATCAATAAATTTCTCTCGATAGATTTTACTTACTAATATATATCAAATGTTTAAAGATTCCTATTGTCAAATGTTTGGAGCTACCTATTGTAGTGCCATGTGATGCCAATATCAAGGATCCATTGGTCCACATTTTCTTCAATTTTCTCATCCTGAACAACTTTCTTTTCCACCCTAGCTTCAATTTTTATAATATTGACTTCGTTTCTCACTTCATGAGGAGTCTGATACCAAAATAATACTACTCACTTCTTTGTATTATGTTGTGCTCAAGTTTGTGGATGACCCCTTTGATTTTAACTAGAAATTTGAGGAGTAGAAATAGTATAAAGATTACACACAAAATAATATTAGTATATTTCTTTTCAAAACCAAAATACATCACACATACATAGTGCTTATGAGATCCAACAGATTCTAAACTAGGAGATTGTTTGTTGAGAATATATATCAACAATTAACAAACCCAAATAACTATTGTAAAATATCCCTGAATGCTTATATTACAAATCTTAATAAAAAAATTGCAAATTACAGTATTGGAGTTAAAACACAAATATATGTCTCGTTTGGTCACCATTAGCACTTACACCCACTTTGGAATCTCCAAGACTACGCTCTTTCTTCACCACAACTTTGAGCTTACCACTTGACCCATTTAAGATACAACTGCCTCTGACCATCACTGGCATATTTATAACACTGACGCTTCTTGACATACTTACTTTCGAACACCATGCTAGAGAAGCAATCTCAATTTTGAACAATTCTATTAACAAACTCCCATCTGAAAAAGACATATAGCGTCACATTCACCAATTATCTAGGAAAGTTGTCTGAATATTGAATGTTTTCAACAGTAAATCTTATAAAGTGACATGTTTATCACAAAAGGATCTCATACTACAACTATTAGCTATTGTTCTTGGGTTACTGCATCCTTCAAGAACCACAGACCATAACAGTATGTAAACATAATCAAACCAATCGTGTGTTCAGGGGTTTCTAAGCACCAAGAACCACCAATTTAGATTACGTTACACTGTTCATTGATTGGTTCTGCACTTTCCACAAACTAAAAATATACATAACTGAAATATAACATACAAACTAATAGAAAAGTTGAAAAACTCCAAGTTTAAACAAAACAAACCCTCTTAGCACATTATAAGACTCAATATTTCCATTTATAGGAATACCATTATTCTATGAGCAGTGTAGGCACCACTAGCAACAAGGCATGGAAATAAATGGGATAATCCACTTTGTTGTTTTAGTTTGAAAATCCTTAGAAGATTGTTTCCTTTAAATATGGTAAAACCCAACAAAATATATCATTGCAGAGCATGTTATCTAGGAAATTTGTTTAAATATTGAATGTTTTCAACACTCAGTATTACAAAATGACATGTTTAACACACAAGCATCTCATACTACAAATAATAGCTATTTCTCTTAGGTCACTGTATCCTCCAAGAACCACAAACCATAAGAGTATGTAAACATAATCAAACCAATGATGTGTTCAGGGGTTTCTAAGCACCAAGAACCACAAATTTAGATCATGTTACAATGTTCATTGATTGGTTTACACTTTTCACAAACTAAAAGTATACATAATTGTAATATAACATACAAATTAATAGAGACAAGTTGAACAACTTCAAGTTTAAAAAAAGAAAACCCTCTTAGCACATTATAAGTCTCAATATTTCCATTTATAGGAATTACCATTATTCTATGAGCAGTGTAGACACCATTGGCAGTAAGGCATGGAAATAAGTGTGACAATCCACTTTGTTGTTTTAGTTTGAAAAAGCCTTAGAATATTGTTTCCTTTAAATATGGTAAAACCCAACAAAATATATTGTTGCAAAGCATTACGGCTCCTTCAATTGGCTGATTCAATTTTCCTATAGTGTGAGGCAGTGGTATGTTCATTCTATTCATCCTTCAACCTTTTCCACTCTTGGGTAGATACATGTACTAATCTAACATTCCAAATCTGTAACAAGGTAAAAGGTAATCCAAATTGAAATTTACTAAATCCAATATGTTGAGTTCCTTTGACCGCAGTCGACATGAACCAAGAAAGCACTCACTTTCAAATCAATTAGTGTAAGGAAAGAAAGAAAACCAATCTATATACCTAGACTTTGGGCCATAATTCAATTGTCGCGGCTCTTTGAATTCCACCGTGGACATCTGCGATATCCAACCAAAGAACCCATAAGAAAGGTTTTCTGCTACTTATGGGTGCCTCTCGTGATTATCTGCGGTGCATGGAATTGCTCATCCTACTCTACACCAGATATGCAGATTGAAATTATGTCTATCACGCACTCCACAATATGTTTATAGAAAAATTTTCTGCACCTTGAAGGATTGTGAAGACTTTAAAACTTTGAGGTTCTCTCCATAATAGGTTGCAAAAAAACATAATAATAATAAAATGCATGTGTTGAAATTGAAATTGTGCAAATCGCGCTTTGAGAAGATGATTACCCTTCCTCATGAAAATGTTGAACCTTCGCATAGACCCCAATTTAATTTTTGAGCCCAAGACTTCCAACGATTTCTGATACTTGGCTTTGTTGTGGCTCAAACTCTCATCAATGGCATGTGGGTAGAGAGTGAAATCATCTAGACATTGGTTTTTCGCTGCATACATATTTACAAAACAACAAAAATACACAATTCACTCTCCTACCATGTCCTACTTATTCAGAAAGAATCAACTATCAGTCATCATGGCGCTCACATCTTCCTGACTGAGGGAGTTAAGCCAAATATGGCTCTGATACTGTATTTGAAATTTGAGGAACAAAAATAATGCAAAGATTACACACAAAATAATATTAGCATATTTCCTTTCAAAACCAAAAATTTACATCAAACATATATAGTGCTTATGAGATCTAACTGTCTAAACTAGGAGATTGTTTGTTGAGAAAATTTCTCAACAACCAACAAACCCAAACCAAATAACCATTGTAAATGTTAATTCTAATAGGTTTACACATGAAAACAATAAGGAGGTAGTGAAACAGAGAGAGAGAAGTAGAGGAGAGTTCATAGGGAGAAGATTCTTCAACAAAGAATGGTTTGAGTTAAGCAGAATGATGAAGGGAGGGGACCTAGAAAGTAGGGTTAGAGTTTTATAAGGGAGGGACTAAAAAGACCTCTAACAAACTAGAATTCCACCTAATTAAATATAGAATAAATACAAAGAGCCAACCAAGACAAATACTTTGTTGCAAGTATAGAAGAGAAGAGATATGAGATGTTAGCTAACTCTCTTGATCAAGATAGAAAGATTGCTAAGAAAAAAAGAAACACTTTAGTGAATAGAGTTAGCCTATAGAAATCACTTACCCCAAATTCCGCAATAGGGAAATGTTATCTTTTATGCAAGTTGAGTGACTTATAATCATAAAATTATTTTAGAGGAAACAATGAGCTAAAAATAAATGAACTCTATACCATCCCCATTAAAACTAGAGAATGCTACTTGTAAGGTGGAGTGTACTCTGTTGCCATCTATCAACGTTATGGAGGCTGAAATGAAGGTTGAAAAAGGACCCAAAGCATGTTTGCACAAGTTAGCGAGGTGACACCTCAACAATGAGGAATTTCTGTTATATATATATATATATATATATATATATATATATATATATATAATATTTTAATATTCACATCAAATATAAAGTTTAATCAATCTTATAAATAAAAACTTATTTATTTAAAAAAAAATTAATATGAAATTTGAGATATCAATATCTTTTTAATTCTGTAATATTTGTATTGTAATAACAAAATAAAATTTTAATATTATAATTAATTAAAGGTTTAAGAAAACAAGTAAATAATTCAGTCAAAAAATATTTTGCAACATTGAAAACCTAATCACTTATAAACCGTTAACACTTCATTTTGAAGGATAATTTTTTTTTAATGTAAAGGTAATGAGTTAATTAACATTCATAGATAATACCCCACAAATGGGGTGATTAAGAAATGAAAGGTGGATACACATATTGCTTCCATCCTACTAGCACACACACAAGCAAGACATGGTACCATGCCTCCTTAATGATTTATTACATACCATGCAAAGCACATAGGTTACTATAACACTACATTGTCTAATTATATTAGTAGTTAATATGCACAAGAATTATACATCAATGGGGTTGGAAAAATGTATAGAAATATTTAGAGAAGTTAATGGAAGGTGTGCTAGGTAATAAGATGAGCCTATTAAGCTATGATCTCACACCAAAATGGCATTCAATTGGAAGTAAGAGGTGGGATTTTGGGTTCAAATCATTTTCTTGGGAGCAATAAATCATCATTTTGCATGGTAAAGGGATTTTCTATGGTGTATTATCTCAGTAATGGAGGTATTCAAGCACCACAAAGCCTACATGTTCTTATTTTTTAATTCCCAACGACTGAAGGTTAGCACTCTCCTTTCCATCGTTAGATTTTCAGGGTGGGTATTCACACATGCTAGTATATTTTCCTAGAAGACACAGAGGAAAACCTAATTATGCTAGGATGTTTGCCTCACCTTCCTCATTGTTTCAACTAACTCTAAGATTTTTTGGAGGTCTCAAGTAAGCCAAGCTCTGACAAAGTTGAAATTTTCATCCCAACTATGAGTTCTTAGGTTTAAAATCATGCTTTCCCTCTTTGGAGGGTTTCCTCCAAACTTTTGTAGCTCGAGGTGGTACATAGGGAGCACATGCTTACATTTATTTCTTCCCTTCAGTCAGATATTTTGATGGTTCTTATATTGATGATTTAGTTAATTTTTCCCCTCTAGGAAACATCTAAGTTAATCAAATTACCACTTTGGTCAAGGCTCAACATAATTCCTATTTGGTGGCATCTCTAGGCTGAGTAAGGGATTGAAAATAATATAAATACTCTAGGACCCAGTGCCATCCATTCTCATCATGCTATCTGTAACAGGACACCTATTAATTTCACCTTGAGGTGGCATCTTGTTTTCACATTTGAAAAACTCTCTCAATTTATATTCATCATGAACCGATGCAGAGTGAGGGTGCATCAAAGTGTGGCTTATTAATAGGAATGGGCGCACTTAAGGGTGCAAGTGAGAGTCGAGGGCTTGGATTCAAGATACTGGCAGCTCACCCCTCGACTGTTTCAAGAGGAAATTACATAAGAAGAGTGGGAACTAGAAGATCAAAGGTGCACTCTCACTACCACACAATTTTTGATAGTGGTAGATTGAGTTTCGGATGCAGGGCATACTAAAGGTTGCTACAACCAGTACATGTAAATTGTAGAAATTTATTGGCCCTTAAAATTTCTTCTGGGAAGAGTTATTGTTAACGAAAATGAAATCAAGGATGGCATCCTTCTAACCTTGAATAAGATGTAGAGATATATGACATCAAAGGATTAAAGGCTTGGATGATTCGATAAGCACATGGGAATCCCACTTGATCTTAGTTTCTCCCAAACAGAAAGAAGGAGCCCATACTAGTTGATGCTACTCATTAAGATAATCTAGTTGAATATCTTTCAATTATCTTGTTTTACTATTTCTATGTTTCAGTTCTATGGTTTTTTGGCCGAGTAGGTAGTCATAGTACTTCTATTTTTAGGACTTGATGAATACTCTCTATTTTTGGATTATGAAACAACTGAAGCTTTGTGTCTGGTATTGATTCCCTAGTCGAAGACCAAAACAAACTTCTAAAGACATCAGTATATGCCTCTCATTTAAAGGAATAGAAAATATTCACATTACCAAAAAAACATCAACCACACATAATACCTAAACCTACCCACTTATAAGCCATTAACACCTTATTTTGAATGGAAATACTTTGTTAAAGTAATGATAATGAGTCAATTAACATTCACACAACACCTAATCATACTTATCCTCATTATAATTTGATAACTAAATTATGCTAAATTATATCATCTTTGAAAAAATCAAATTCAATTTGAGAATATAAAATACATTATTAATATATAACTATTTTATAAAAAATCATACATATTACAATATATACCTTTAAATACATTATTCCCAAAAATATCATAGAAAAATTCAATATAAACTCTAATATGTATTTTTTTATTACCTTTTAAATTTTATAATAACCACTAGTTTTCTTCTATGTCCCACACATTGTAAATAAAGTGTCATTCATTTTCTCAACCATTAAATGTAATTCTTAAATCCCATCTTGATTGATCTAGAATAAAATGGTTTAACCATAATATTTATAATAGCTTTTATTAATTTTAAATATGACTCTTAAGTTTCTTTAATGATCTCTAAGTTCTTCATTATTATGTCAATAGGCATGTTTATCTTGGAATAGAGCTTTCATCATTTTAATTTAGTTATTAATAATTAATAGGTGGATGGTAGGGATTTAAATTTATGAAATTCATCCTCAGTTGGGGTGTTAGGTGTGCGAGATGGTGGGGGCCAGGCTACCACCAGCCCACCTAGTAATTCAATAGGGGGACGTGACAACTCATCCCCTTCGATGTCATACATCTCATGGAAAAACAAAATTTATTGTAATCCTCACACTATGTTTTCATACACTCTCTCCTGTCGGCCTCACCCCTATTTAATTGGCCTTGTCTAGAATACCACCACTTGGTTCAATCGCCCACTCCTGCCTCGTGTGAATGCACAGTTGCAATAGTTGAAATATATGGAAAATGATACTCAATACTACTATCTAGTTGGTCCTCTCAACTCACAAATTGTCGATTATTTTCAAACACCCACAAAAGAGCCACCCATAGGTCCAATGCACCCCATTTTTCTCTTGAAGGAAATTGCATGCCCAGGGAAAAATTCTCCCTTCTAGTACTCCCATTCATTCCAGATAAAAAATAACATGATTCTCGGGCTACCATTAGTTGGAAGTAGAAGGAAAAATGACTTGTTAGCAGTCTTAACTTATGTTGGGTTTTTTTCTTACTACTTGCACTCGACACTCTAACGAAACCAAGGGTAAATCTCTCCACTTCATAATATTCATCTTAGGAAAGCGGCCTATCACAAAGAACTTTCATTTTGAAAAATTGTACACTCCCTCGAAGCAGTCCTCTTCGCCTTCTCTTTGTTTAGTGTAGTGGTCTCTCCTCAAAACTTTCCTAGCTAAGTATGTTTCTCCTCCTTGACCTATGTTTTTATTTCCTCATCTTTTCACTCTCTATTTTATACCTCTCAAGGACTCTCATTCTCCTTCCCAATATTTTTCTCTTATCGATACTACCCTCCATTGGCCTTCTCTCTCATTAGCCTTTGTCTTTCCTCCCTAGGTCGTGGTTGAACTCAAGTCTTGGTTTGTTTCACTCATGTGGCCCTATATTTCCATCCCTAGCCTCTCTTTCTTCCTTTCATATTATATTTATAACACCCATAATTTAGTCCTTTAGCCTGCCCCCCTCCCTCCAACACCACCATGCCTCCCTAGTGAGCCTACATTAGACGAGGCACTACTTATTATGAGGAGCATGTCGAGTTGGGAAGCACGAAACCGCCAAAAACTGGCAAAAGTTGCTACTCACTTTCGAGGATCTGACACTTAGACCCATCTAAGAATAACTAGCTTAAGCTAAGGGGAAAGTAACCACCCAACATAACCTTCTCTCAGACACTCAAGTACTTTCTAAGTTGTTAGATTGGTTGTTTGACACATGTTACACATGAGGAAATTTTAATCAATACATGCATACGATGGACCTATATTGGCACATGAAATTTCTCATGAGAGGGGTTGTAATGGATCAAAATGAACAATGATATGATCTCCTCCTCTCCACGGAGCATCTACACCTACATATGACAGACTTATATCAGAGACTGAAGCAAATTGAGAAACACTTTGACATCCCACTCCACTACTATCCACTCACCAGGAAACAACTAGGAGCAAATCTAAGTCATAACTATAGACTCGTATTCCACCCCTTAGATTTATATTTCTATTATGTATCTAGTTTCTTAGTCTTCTAACATTTCTATTTGGTTTCATGGCTCCAAAAGGCCATTGATTAACATACGTATGTCCTATTTTGAATTTTTTGGAAGCTTTTTGTCTTCATCCTCTCTTAAAAGAGTGCACTTTTGGATATGGTTAGGCATGCCTAGCGATCGACCAGTCTAAAACTCTTACCTCATTATCTAATCTTTTGTTTTGAAGGAAATCCAAATTTTACTCCAATAATAATAATAATTTTATGAAATATTCACAAAATATTTTTAGTGGTGGTCATGGATAGAGAGTTGAGATCTATTTCAAAGATATTTATGCCCTTTTAAAATATATGTGTATATATATATATATATATATATATATATATATATATATATATATATATATATATATATATATATATATATATATATATATATATATATATATATATTTGCGCTAAGGGAAATGAGTTATGGTGTTTTTTTAGCATGTGGTATTGATAAACTAATATTGATTATGATATTGCGACAATGCCTATTTACAAGTTAATAATCTCCATGATTAAGAATCTTGTTACACATTTTTTAAAATGTACATATATTCAACTCATATTATCTTTTTAATAATAATAATAATATTATATAAGTAAGGGTTAGGCTCATTTGGTATATATATATATATATATATATATATATATATATATATATATATATATATATATATATATATATATATATATATATATATATATATATATATATATATATATATATCGCTTATGAAATGAGTTATGGTGTTTTAGCATGTGGTATTGATAAACTATGGTATTGATATTGTGACAATGCCTATTTACAAGTTAATAATATCCATGATTAAGAATCTTGTTACACATTTTTTTAAATGTGCATATATTCAACTCATATATTATTTTTTTAATAATAATAATAATAAAGTTAGCCCCAAGGGTTAGCTCATTTGGTTGAGCCCCCATCGCTAAAGCAACTTTGATATTGAGAGGTAATGGGTTCAATTCTCTCGACACTCTTGAGGTTAGGGTTTGTAGTTGAGGTAATAGGAAGTAATCCCTTTAGGTGGATCTGCCTTGTAAAAATATTCCATGGATGCAGCAATCACCGATCTCCAGGGTTTGTGAACCAAATACAAAAATAAAAATAAATTTAATGATTTTAATGATTTTTTGTAATCTTAGCAATGTAAGATGTATCAAGAAGTTAAGTGTGTTGATGCATACCCTGTATTGATTCCCACCAACCATTTAATATGATTGTACTAGTTGTTTATTGCATTCTAAGCCTATTATGTTGGATCTAAGTTCGATGATGGTATATAAATGGATGGATATTCAATCATTTCCTATTTGTTAGAAAATACGAAATTAATATTATCTAATGTTTTTCAATGAAAGTTCTCTTCATATTCATGTGTATTATAATTTTACATTGTAGATTCTCTAACGTAAATGCATATTCACATTTCTTTTGTGTGAGTAGATATTAATGATTGTTTGTGTGAGTAGAGTTGGAATAGACACTTATCCTTGTAGATTCATCGTTGTACAATGGAGGTGACCAACTATTAGGAGATTTGGAGATTTGGGGAAATATAGTTTATGATTGAGTGGAATGTCCAACATATATAGTGAGTTGGTGCAACCCTTTGAGAAATATAAGATTTCTTTGTGCATTTAATCATGTTATGTTTACTCTATTCTTTCTTATTGTTTCTTGTTGAGTGTTTCTGTTATTACTATGCACTATGCAATGAACGTATTTATGGTTAATTCATATATGTTTTATTTATGGTTTTCATGAGTTTATTTTCCATTGCATACTTCTTAAATCATGTAAATCATACCAAAATTTTGTAATCAAAAAAATAATGCAATTTCTTGATGTACCCTTGAATTTGGGTATACGTTAGTTGGTATCAAATACAAAAATTTAACATGGGTCAACTTAGAGTTGGGCATATTACGTCGCGGTATCAGAGTAGTGGTTTCAACACTAATAATTCCTATATGGGTTGATATTGCAAATTAATTTGAATTTGTTATTACAAAGTTGAATCTATGTTGAAATTGGGTGAAGATGGTTTAAAATGATGAAAAATATATAAGATTTAGGATGGAATTCCATGTGGTTTGACTATAATGTGTTGATTTAATGAGTATTGAGTCAAAATAAGTGGCGCAAAGCTCATCCCAAAGCTTCCAAGGTGACCTTGTGTATTTTTTTCAAGATTAAGTCACATATACCCATCAATGACCCATATCAAATTTTCAATTTGAAATGGATTGTATAGATTAACCATAGAGTTAATCATATTTCTAATTTTTTGTTAAGTGTCAATTTTTAATTTTGTTGATAATTGATGGGGATTTTTGGCATTTGTTGAAAAGGAAAAACTCTAGAGTTTCCAATGGAAGGATTTTGTTGATCACCAATGGTATTTTCAATCATCAAATGAAAAGGAAGAACTCGCACACATTTACTAACTTAATGACAATTGTAACCTCAAAAAAACATTGCTAGCCTAAAAAAACCCTATTTTGCAAAAACAAAAACATGAAAAAACACCTCGAAATTGAAAAGTGGTGATGCTACATCACCCTTTTTATGGTTAAAATTCCAATGTTTTTCAGCCTGACATTGAAAACCAAAATCATAGTCACAAAAAACCATAAATTTTCAATAATTTTTAACAATGTTGTTAAAAATCAAATAGTGTGTCTCTTAAAATATTTAAAATTCTAACATTTTTCAACTATGAAAATAAAACCAAATATCACAACTTGGGAATGATCATGATAATAACCAACATCAACATCTCTGATTAACTGAGCAGGGCCAAAATTGTAGTCTCCATAATGGCATGTATTTCCTAAAATAAAACCTCCTGCTCAAAAACAGTCTTCTCGCACATCTCTTAGCAACAAATAATCAACACTTGTATATGCATGGTATGGTGTATTCTTCTTCGAAGTTCAAGACTAGTATAGAGTTATTATTTGAGAATGATTTATTCTATCATGACCTTTTTGCCATATCTCTGCTCTAGGAATTGCCAAGTGCACCATTAGAAGACTCAACTTCACTACTAGTTATATGATTCACATGTCAATTTTGGCAAACCTCATAATCTCCCATTGCTTTGACATTAATAACAATATCTCAACAAATTTAAGTATAAAATAAATTTATATTAATAATTAATAATTAATTAATTAAATAATTGAGAATAAATTATTTAATTAAAATGAAATATATGTCTAGACTTAAAATGTTTTCGATTAAAAAAAAATAACCCATATTAACTTTCTAAATAGACATATATTTTTGTTAAATTTAATTTAATAAATCAATTTATTATAAAATCCAGTTTCAATTATAAGTGTTTTAATTCTTACTTATGGTGACAGTTAAAATGACCATCATTGTTCAGCAGTAATCACTTTCATATTCAATAAGTCACATTATGATAATGAGAAATTAAACAAATCACTTCCCAACAAATCGACCACACATTTATGATAATGAGAAAGAGAAGTCAATATATTTTTTTTCAACGAACGCATTTAAGGGAAAGAAGAGAGTAAAGGTTTCAAAAGTCATGCATTGCACGAGCGTATTTAAGGGAAAAAAAGAGAATAAAGGTTGCAAAAGTCATGCATTGTTATGATCAAGGTGAGCAGCTTAATAATATTGAAATGTTATGATTATGTTGAACGAACTTTTTCGTTTAATGTTTGTAAACTTTTGTGTTTAATTCAAATAAATTAAATTTATATTATTTAATTATTCAAATTTGATTTTAAATATTAACTTAATATATTAAAATTATTAAATTATTTTTAACATGGATATTGTTATAAATTGTAATTGGTTTTTTTTTTTTTTTTAATTCTATTTTTTTTGTTAAACTAAAATTACATTAATCAATTCATGATATATGATAAAGGTTTTATACAATCTTAGCTAATTATCTGCAAAATTTTATATGTTGTTGTGACATTTTTTTTCTAATTTTCACTATTCTTTCTATGGAAAATGCGAGTGGAGGGAGTGGTAATACCCCCGAAAACAAGGTTGTATCTAAAGGAACTCATCTGAACCAATCTTTAGATTTTACTTTGAATTCATTAGTTTCAAAGTTAGATGGAGATCAACAGAATGACCAAAATTCAGTAGGTCAATCTAGCAAATGGAGCCTCGTTATTTGCTTACCTGAAGCATATGTTGATCATAATTTTTAGGTGCACACAAATCGGATTGGTCAATATATACAATTTATGCAAGATCATGCCCTTATTGGTAATTTTTTTGGAATATGGTCATCTGAAAATCCCTAACCAATTGGGTATACAATAAATGGAAGCCTAAAGGCTAGACCAAGCTAGAACTGGGAGCAAAGGGCTTCTTTACTATTTTCTTTCACAAGTTTGGAGGATCAAAATCGTGTTTTCGAAAATGGCCCATATTTTTTTATTCTGCAAGACTCTACTTCTGGTTCTATATTGAGAGATTTTTCCCTGATAAAGAACATTTCACAGCGACACTCGTATGGATTCATATGTATTCACTATCGTAGGATTTTTGAATGAGGAAACACAAGTAAGAATTTGGAATGCGCTGGGGCACTTTGTCAAGATATCCGAAGCAACCAAATAAGTAAAATATATATCCTATGCATGAATATGTGTCTAAATGAACATTTCAAAGCCTCTTCTGAAAATATATAGATATATACTATTAGGATGAATTGTTGAAGAAAACACTCAATTATGAACATATTCCTTTTAGGTGTCGACGGTGCCATGAATATGGCCATTTATACCACAGTTTCCCCATAGTATCCTTGAATAAAAACATTAATCCCTCCCTGACACAATATAATGAAGGGTTCAATGTGCTAGAATGAAGTCACCATAACCCTAAACCCACCCACGCACCTCAAAATCCCCATGAGTTTAAAGGGTTGAATGTGAAAGGACCGGCTCCAAATAAGTATGATCCAATCACATCTCCAGAAACCCCTAACCCCCTCACATCTAAGAAGTCCCTGAAGGTTCAAATGAAAGACCCATTGGGCCCTCCTTCCTCTTTGGTTAGGCTACCTCCATTATCTGATTCCTTATTGCCTTTGCACGTAATCCTATAGCCTTCGACCCAGTCGACCTCAGATTTTTCTAATCTATTATGAAGCCAGCTCACAAAATAGAAGAAAATATAGATCAACGACTTAAAAATTAGTCTCTTCGATGGGGAAATCTCCTTTACATTACATAAATGAACAATTCTTGGATGATTAAAATGAAAAAACCTCCTTTCTATATATAAGAGTCCAAGGGGTCACAATATAATAAGAGCCTGCATAACAATAATGATGCAAGGGCACAACAATAACAATAGTGGGCTTCTATGGGGCACAATAATAAAAATATGGGGACTACATGTGCACAACAATAACAATAAGGGGGATACAATATCAATAATAATAAGGGGCTACACTAGTATTATAGGGACCTAAAATTCCCCTCTACTTCAAAAAATTGTTGTCCTCAATGCTTAAGTAGTTTTGGATGCTTTTGTATAAAATTCTCATCCTCCCATGTGGAATATTTAACGGGTAATTTCTTCCACTTGATGAGATACTCTGAAATTGATCGATTTCATAGTTGTTGAGTTCATGTTTCCGTGACCGCTTCATGTTCCAATATGATTTTTCCTTCCTCGACAAGTTTTGGAAACATTGTTTGAACTAGGAGCTTGTCACCTATAACCTTCCTTAAGCATTAAACATGGAAAACTAGGTGCAATTGGGAAGATGTAGGAACCTCCAATTTGTATGCCATAGTACCAATATTTTGTGTTGGGTGTGTGGTATATTATTTCCATGACTAGTCGCACATGCGAGGGGGTCACAGGGTGATTTGGAGGGGGGCGATAGCCCCCTGCACGGGGTCCAGAGAAACACCCCGGGAAAAAACAATTTGGACCCTATATTAGGTGGGTGGACCTACTTATAGTTTTTTGCATGGTTTTGCACATGGTTTTGGTCATGATGGTTTTCTTTCCATGGTATTTTGTAGATCCGGTAAAGGGAACTACAATTTTGTTCTAATCCAGGGTTAGTGGATTGGGGTTTATGAATGATTCAACATGTATTATATGTATTGTAACATTGAAAGGAATATAATGAAAACTCAATATGGTAGTCTCGATTTTTGGATCCAGGGGAAAATATTTGTGTATATGTGGTTTATGTTTATGTTCTCGCCATTTTTTTTTTTTTTAAGAATCAGTTTGCAGGTAATTTCTATATATGGTTAAAACCTACATTTTGCAACACCTTCTAAGGACCATAGTACTTTGGTGATAATTTATTATCCTTCTTATCTTGTTTGAGGGACATTTGTTTGTATGGTTCTAGTTGTAAAAATACCCAATCGCCTACATCAAAACTTCTTTCGTTGCAATGATAACCTACGTGTTGTTTCATTTGATTTTGTGCCAAAGTGAGGTTATCCTTTAAGCTCGATGTGATATTCCACTTCTTGAACCTTAGAATTTTCTCTTAAAGATGATGTGATGGACAGTGGATGATATCCATAAAATACCATAAATGGGGTCATTTTTGCTTCAGTATGGAAGGAAGTGGTATACCACCATTCAACCAGAGGTAACCAGTTGACCCATTGTGTTTGTTTTTGAGATACAAAGAAATGAATATATCCTTCAAAACATTTGTTCACTTTCTCAGTTTACCCATAAGATTGAGGATGATAAGATGAGCTATGAGCTAATTGAGTACCCAACACGAAAATAAATTCATCCAAAAATTTCTAGTGAAAATTAGATCTATGTCGCTTAAAATAATATTTGGGTTTCCATATAGCTTTTGAATTGTTTCCATAAATGAAGTAGCAATCATACTCACTTTAAATGGATAAGATAATGCACAAAAGTGTGCATACTTGGTAATTCTATCAACTACCACCATGATGACACTCTTTCATTCGGACTTGGGTAAACTTGTGATAAAATCCATTGAAACCTCCTCCCAATGTTGACTTGGAATGGATAAGGGTTGTAACAGACTCGAGGCCTTAATTGTCTCAACTTTATTTTGTTGGAAAACTAAACATTCTGCCAAAAAATTTTGAATATCAAATTTAAGGCCATCCAAAAAAAAAATCCTTCTTGACCTTGTGGTAAGTTTTTAAAAATACCGAGTGCCCTCCTAAGGCAGAGGTGTGCAATTCCAAAATAATATTTTGTTTTTGTTGGGAATTCTTACAAATATATAAGCAATATTTGTACCATAATGAATCATTTTTCTAGCTAAATATATCATATGTACTAGGATCTTACTGCAACTTTTGAATGAGTGTCCACACTTCCTCATCATTCTTCCATTCATCCCTTGCTCCAGTTATCCAATCTGGTTGGATAATAGAAATGACACAAAAAAATGCTTCAATTATAAGTGTTTTAATTCTTACTTATGGTGACAGTTAAAATGACCATCATTGTTTAGCAATAATCACTTTCATATTCAATAAGTCACATTATGATAATGAGAAATTAAACAAATCACTTCCCAACAAATCGACCTCACATTTATGATAATGAGAAAGAGAAGTCAATATATTTTTTTTCAACGAACGCATTTAAGGGAAAGAAGAGAGTAAAGGTTTCAAAAGGCATGCATTGCACGAGCGTATTTAAGGGAAAAAAAGAGAATAGAGGTTGCAAAAGTCATGCATTGTTATGATCAAGGTGAGCAGCTTAATAATATTGAAATGTTATGATTATGTTGAATGAACTTTTTCGTTTAATTTTTGTAAACTTTTGTGTTTAATTCAAATAAATTAAATTTATATTATTTAATTATTCAAATTTGATTTTAAATATTAACTTAATATATTAAAATTATTAAATTATTTTAAACATGGATATTGTTATAAATTGTAATTGTTTTTTGTTATTTTAAAATTCTATTTTTTTTGTTAAACTAAAATTATATTAATTAATTCATGATATATGATAAAGGTTTTATACAATCTTAGTTAATTATCTGCAAAATTCTATTTGTTGTTGTGACATTTTTTTTCTAATTTTAACTATTCTTTCTATGGAAAATGCGAGTGGAGGGAGTGGTAATACCTCCGAAAACAAGGTTGTATATAAGGAACTCATTTGAACCAATCCTTAGATTTTACTCTGAATTCATTAGTTTCAAAGTTAGATGGAGATCAACAGAATGACCAAAATTCAGTTGGTCAATCTAGCAAATGGAGCCTCGTTATTTGCTTACCTGAAGCATATGTTGATCATAATTTTGAGGTGCACGCAAATCGGATTGGTCAATATATACAGTTTATGCAAGATCATGCCCTTATTGGTAATTTTTTTGGAATATGGTCATCTGAAAATCCCTAATCAATTGGGTATACAATAAATGGAACCCTAAAGGCTAGACCAAGCTAGAACTGGGAGCAAAGGGCTTCTTTACTATTTTCTTTCACAAGTTTGGAGGATCAAAATCGTGTTTTCGAAAATGGCCCATATTTTTTTATTCTGCAAGACTCTACTTGTGGTTCTATATTGAGAGATTTGTCCCTGATAAAGAACATTTCATAGTGACACTCATATGGATTCATATGTATTCACTATCGTAGGATTTTTGGATGAGGAAACACAAGTAAGAATTTGGAATGCGCTGGGGCACTTTTTCAAGATATCCGAAGCAACCAAATAAGTAAAATATATATCCTATGCATGAATATGTGTCTAAATGAACATTTCAAAGCCTCTTCTGAAAATATATAGATATACACTACTAGGATGAATTGTTGAAGCAAACACTCAATTATGAGCATATTCCTTTTAGGTGTCGACGGTGCCATGAATATGGCCATTTATACCACAGTTTCCCCATAGTATCCTTGAATAAAAACATTAATCCCTCCCTGACACAATATAATGAAGGGTTCAATGTGCTAGAATGAAGTCACCATAACCCTAAACCCACCCACGCACCTCAAAATCCCCATGAGTTTAAAGGGTTGAATGTGAAAGGACCGGCTCCAAATAAGTATGATCCAATCACATCTCCAGAAACCCCTAACCCCCTCACATCTAAGAAGTCCCTGAAGGTTCAAATGAAAGACCCATTGGGCCCTCCTTCCTCTTTGGTTAGGCTACCTCCATTATCTGATTCCTTATTGCCTTTGCACGTAATCCTATAGCCTTCGACCCAGTCGACCTCAGATTTTTCTAATCTATTATGAAGCCAGCTCACAAAATAGAAGAAAATATAGATCAACGACTTAAAAATTAGTCTCTTCGAGGGGGAAATCTCCTTTACATTACATAAATGAACAATTCTTGGATGATTAAAATGAAAAAACCTCCTTTCTATATATAAGAGTCTAAGGGGTCACAATATAATAAGAGCCTACATAACAATAATGATGTAAGGGCACAACAATAACAATAGTGGGCTTCTATGGGGCACAATAATAAAAATATGGGGACTACATGTGCACAACAATAACAATAAGGGGGATACAATATCAATAATAATAAGGGGCTACACTAGTATTATAGGGACCTAAAATTCCCCTCTCCTTCAAAAAATTGTTGTCTTCAATGCTTAAGTAGTTTTGGATGCTTTTGTATAAAATTTTCATCCTCCCATGTGGAATCTTCAACGGGTAATTTCTTCCGCTTGATGAGATACTCTGAAATTGATCAATTTCATAGCTGTTGAGTTCATGTTTCTGTGACGGCTTCATGTTCCAATATAATTTTTCCTTCCTCGACAAGTTTTGGAAATAAAATTTGAACTAGGAGCTTGTCACCTATAACCTTCCTTAAGAATTAAACATGGAAAACTAGGTGCAATTGGGAAGATGTAGGAACCTCCAATTTGTATGCCATAGTACCAATATTTTGTGTTGGGTGTGTGGTATATTATTTCCATGACTAGTCGCACATGCGGCGGGGGGGGGGGGGTCACAGGGTGGTTTGGAGGGGGGCGATAGCCCCCCTGCACGGGGTCCAGGGCAACACCCCGGGAAAAAACAATTTGGACCCTATATTAGGTGGGTGGACCTAATTATATTTTTTTGCATAGTTTTGCACATGGTTTTGGTCAAGATGGTTTTCTTTCCATGGTATTTTGTAGATCCGGTAAAGGGAACTACAATTTTGTTCTAATCCAGGGTTAGTGGATTGGGGTTTATGAATGATTCAACATGTATTATATGTATTGTAACATTGAAAGGAATATAATGAAAAATCAATATGGTAATCTCGATTTTTGGATCCAGGGGAAAATATTTGTGTATATGTGTTTTATGTTTATGTTCTCGCCATTTTTTATTTTTTGTTTTTAAGAATTAGTTTGCAGGTAATTTTTGTATATGGTTAAAACCTACATTTTGAAACACCTTCTAAGGACCATAGTACTTTGGTGATAATTTATTATCCTTCTTATCTTGTTTGAGGGACATTTGTTTGTATGGTTCTAGTTGTAAAAATACCCAATCACCTACATCAAAACTTCTTTCGTTGCAATGATAACCTACGTGTTGTTTCATTTGATTTTGCGCCAAAGTGAGGTTATCCTTTAAGCTTGATGTGATATTCCACTTCTTGAACCTTAGAATTTTCTCTTAAAGATGATGTGATGGATAGTGGATGATATCCATAAAATACCATAAATGGGGCCATTTTTGCTGCAGTATGGAAGGAAGTGGTATACCACCATTTAACCAAAGGTAACCAGTTGACCCATTGTGTTTGTTTTTTAGATACAAAGAAATGAATATATCCTTCCAAATATTTGTTCACTTTCTCATTTTACCCATAAGATTGAGGATGATAAGATGAGCTTTGAGCTAATTGAGTACCCAACAAGAAAATAAATTCATCCAAAAATTTCTAGTGAAAATGGGATCTATGTCGCTTAAAATAATATTTGGGTTTCCATATAGCTTTTGAATTGTTTCCATAAATGAAGTAGCAATCGTACTCACTTTAAATGGATAAGATAATGCACAAAAGTGTGCATACTTGGTAATTCTATCAACTACCACCATGATGACACTATTTCATTCGGACTTGGGTAAACTTGTGATAAAATCCATTGAAACCTCCTCCCAATGTTGACTTGGAATGGATAAGGGTTGTAACAGACTCGGGGCCTTAATTGTCTCAACTTTATTTTGTTGGAAAACTAAACATTTTGCCAAAAAAATTTGAATATCAGATTTAAGGCCATCCCAAAAAAAATCCTTCTTGACCTTGTGGTAAGCTTTTAAAAATACCGAGTGCCCTCCTAAGGCAGAGGTGTGAAATTCCAAAATAATATTTTGATTTTGTTGGGAATTCTTACAAATATATAAGCAATATTTGTACCATAATGAATCATTTTTCTAGCTAAATATATCATATGTACTGGGATATTACTGCAACTTTTGAATGAGTGTCCACACTTCCTCATCATCCTTCCATTCATCGCTTGCTCCAGTTATCCAATCTGGTTGGATAATAGAAATGACACAAAAAAATGCTTCCACATCCTCATCCTTTCTTGAGAGTGCATATGCAACAACATTTTTCTTCCATTTTTTGTAGATGATTTCAAGTTCATAACCCAACATTTGTGTGACCCATTTTTGCTACTCTTGTGAAGATAATATTTTTTCCAAAAATTATTTAAGACTATCACGATATGTATTTACCTTGAAGTGTCTTCCCATTAGGTAAGGTCTCCATTTCTTTAGTGCATGTAGTATTGCCAACATTTCCTTATCATAAATAGGTTTGTGTATATACCTTCCTTTGATTGTACGACTTTCAAAAGAAATGGGTCTTCCTTCTTGGATTAAAACAACACCAATTCAATTTCATGGGGCATCACATTCCATAATAAATATTTTTGTGAATTCTAGCATAGCGAAGACCAGTGCTTGTCACATTTCCTCTTTAAGATGTTAAAAGGCCTTAGTTTCTTTTGGAAACCAATAAAATGCATCTTTCTTCAGTAATGTTGTTATATGTGTTGTTATTCTCCCATAATTCTTAACAAACTTGCGATAATACGCTGTCAACCCAAGAAATCCTCGTATATGCTTTATGGTTGTGGGGATTTTCCATTCCTTAATGGATTTAATTTTGTTAGGGTCTACCTTAACACCCTCATAAGATACAATATGACCCAGATATTCCACCTCTTGTACTCCAAAGAAACATTTGGAGGTTTTTTCATATAATTGTTTCTCCTCCAATAGTTTGAGTACCCTGTCAAAATGTTGAACATGATCCTTCTAAGACTTTTCATAGATTATTATATCATAAAAAAATACTAACACAAATTTTCTAAGGAAGGTTTTGAAAATTGAATTAATCAAACCTTGAAATGTATAAGTGTTATAAAATCAACTCCAAAAATAGAAGAAAATATAGATCAACGCCTTAGAAATCAACCACTTCGAGGGGCAACCTCCTTTACATTACATAAATGAAAAAGTATTGGATGATTCAAATGAAAAAACCTCCTTTCTATATATAGGAGTCCATAGGATCACAATATAATCATAGTCGGCCTAACAATAATAATGTAAGGGCACAACAATAACAATAGTGGGGTTTTATGGGGCATAATAATAAAAATATGGGGACTATAGGGGTGAAATGATAAAAATAAGGGGGCTACACTAACAACAATAAAGGACTACACTAGTAATATAGGGACCTAACATGCCCCTCTCCTTCAAACAAGTTTTGTCCTCAATGCTTGATTATTTCTTGATGCTTCTGTATAAAATTCGCATCCTCCCATGTGGAATCTTTGATGGGTAAGTTCTTACACTTGTTGAGATACTCTGAAATTGATCGATTTCATAGTTGTCGAGTTCTTTTTTTTGTGACTACTTCAAAACTTCTTTCACTGTGATGTTGATCTTCATGTTGTTTTATTCGATTCTACACCAAAGTTAGGTTATCCTCTGAGAGTTGGAGAACTTTTTGTTGATTCTTGATGTGAATTCAACTACTTTATCATCCATATTAGCTTTCACTTGATCCTTCAAACCATCCAAATTAGCCTTTATTTCTACTTTTAAACCATCTATGTCATCTTTGATTTCTTTTTGTAAGATCGAAATTTGTTGCATTTGGTACTGTAATTTTGATATATCATACTGCAATTCTTCCTTTTCATGCGTCATAATATAGCTTTTTGAGGGATTAATGGGTGTGGAATTATTTTTGGGAAGCATTATATAACTCATTACTAATATCTATGCTTCAAAATGCCCTTAGAATCATTTCAAACTGATTTTTCAAACAAATGTTATGCAAACTTGTTTAAAATATACACACATTTTTCTTACTTTTTAGGAGGTCTATATTGAACCTAATTTATCTTTGTTATTTTAAATCTTCAAGATCTAAATTTTTATCATGTATTAGCCCTCTGCGTCCTCTTTTGAATGCCACAGGTTAGACTTGATTTGTATTCTTCAAGGCAAAGTTTTTCCCAATCTCTCACAATGACCTAATTATGGACTGGTTCAGTAGATTGAACTTGTAAGGCATGCCACGAGTCATGATTTCCTCCTTCAGCTTTGAAATTGATACATATTAAACTACATCCCATTTGATTTTGACCACTTTTTACATAATTCCAATCCGATGCTCAGAGAGATAGTTATGAATATTTTCCCAAGGTCACCTCTTTAAGATGAAATGCGGGTGCCTGAAAAAACCCTAACTTTCATAGGTCGACATATCTCTGAAACTATTGCAAACCAAGATCTGAAATTTTTACACGACGTTCGTTAGGATTTCTTCGCAAATGGGTTTTGTTTTTAGCTTCTAAACCTTTGTAGAAAAAAATTACAACGCAAATTCGATGATGACCTGTTTGAAGCAACGAAACCCTAGAATCCAAAGATCTGATACCAAATGTTATGAAACCAGCTCCAAAAATATAAGAAAATTGAGATCAACACCTTATAAATCAGCCATTTCGAGGGGTAAACCTCCTTTACATTACATAAATGAACAATTCTTGGATGATTCAAATGATAATACCTCCTTTCTATATATAGGAGTCTATGGGGTCACAATATAATCCTAGCCGACCTAACAATAATAATGTAAGGGCACAACAATAACAATAGTGAGGTTTTATGGGGCACGGTAATAAAAATATGGGGACTATAAGAGTACAAAAATAACAATAAGGGGGCTACACTAACAACGATAAGGGACTACAGTAGTAATATAGGGACCTAACAATAAGGTGCATTGGTAAGGCCAAAAGGCATGACCAAATATTCATAATGACCCTCATGAGTTATAAATGTTGTTTTCGGAATGTCTTTAGGCTTAATTCTAATTTGATGATATCCTGAACGAAGATCCAACTTAGTGAAGCAAATTTCTCCATGTAATTCATCCAATAATGCATCAATGATAGGAATGGGAAATTTATCTTTAATAATAAGCTTGTTGAGCTCCCTATAATCTGGACACATGCGCCATGATACATCCTTCTTGTGCACCAACACTACTGGAGCAGATAAATAACTTTGAATAGGTTTAATTATACCGGCCTCTAGAATTTATGAATCCATACGTTCAATTTCATTCTTTTGGGCATAGGGATATCTGTAAGGCCTAATGTTGGAGGAAAAATTCTTGGAATGAAATGAATAGTAGGATCATGATCACGAATAGGTGAGAGGCCTTTGGGAGTCTCAAATACCTTCGAATGATTCTCTAATAATTTTTGGAGATTTGGATAAATAGATGATTTCGATTTTTGAACCTCTAGTGAGAATAATTGTGCAATTATGCCTCATTGTTATTTTTTAAAACATGTGTCAAGCCATTAGAGTTGATTATATTTCCTGATTTCCTTGCAATAGCCCTTAATTCAACTTCCTTTCCTTCCCAAAAAAAATTCAAGAAAATTTATTGAAAATTAAAAGCTATCGTACCCAAATATTGTAACCATTGAACTCCTAGTACAACATCAGCACCGCCCATTGGAATGGAAAGAATTGGACTACTCAATACATATTCCCCCATGTTAGCATTATATTATGGCACTTCTAGAGCAATTTATAATTTCTCCATTTGAAACCATCACTTGACACTCTGGAGTTGGGTATATGAAGCAATTCAATTCCTTGGATATCTTACAATGAATAACATTATGGGTACTACCCGAATAAATCAAAACTAATTACCTTTTTCTTCTTGATATGTCCTTCTATCTTGAGAGTTTGGGGAGTGGTAATTCATGCCAATGCATTACAAGATATGGTCGGATTCATTTCTTCTTTCTCTAGGGTTGGTTCTTGGTGTATATCGTCTTCTTTTGAAGTTTCTTGTTCCTTATCTTCCCCCTCTTCACAATCTATGTAAAATAATTTCTTTTCAGCAGACTTATGACCTTTGTTATATAACAAAGCCCTTTTTCTCTTTTTCTTCCAACTGTTGGGGTGTCAGCCTTGTAGGTTATGGAAGGCTAGGAGTAGTAACACTTCGATATTTATAGTTGTGAGTGGTAGGATTTCTTGTTGCCATAATTTTTCTTTCAATTTTTCTTTCCGACCTAAATGCCTTCTCCAATGAATCAGGTTCCCAAAGGTGAACCTCATGTTGGATGTTATCCTTTAAAGTCCCTACACTAGTATTATATGGACCTAACATAATCAACCACATTATCCCCTTATGTTCCTTCACGTTGTGCCTAAAGGGATGGAGCCACATCCAGATCAAGAAGAAGGTATAGATTTGGTTTCACTTAATCTTCTAAAAATAACAAAGGCATGGAAACTTAAGAATATGTTTACACTCCCAGAGCACCAAATATGTCTACTAGGAAAATCCTATCTTAATTATCGACATAATTTAGCAAGTTCAAGTCAATAATGTTAGGAAGTGGATGATTGGGAGTCCATAATCATTCACTAAAGGACCCAACAAAATCACAAAGGAAGGAAAGAAAGTGATGTTGAAATATAAACTTACTATTGTTGGATGAGCTCAAAGGCACATTATTCAACTTAAGTCTTGTTAGGGGTATCCCAAAGGCATTTCATGGTTCTAACAAACCTCAACATCTCATGGAATGTGAAGGGACTTGATAGTAAAGGTAAAAAAGGGGTCCTTAGAGAAAAATGGCAAGAAGAGCATCCTTCAATAATGTTGATCTGGGAAACCAAATTATCAGGTGAGATCATTTCTAATATTATTATCAAATGGGGAAAGAATACTAGGGAGTCACAATAAATTCACAGGGTTACTTTGGGGGCATGGATATCATATGGAACAAGCAGGATATCTAGGTTACAAACATGTTTTCTTCCTTTTACATCATGACTATTTAGGTTTAGTTTATAAATATATGGGATTATTTCCTTATATCAAATGTCTATGACCCAAATATCCCATATAAAAAATATGTGTTCCTCTCAACTATTGCCAACACAAGAAAATTACTCTCTCCATCTCCATGGATAGTTGGGGGATATGTTAACATTATTAATTCACTTGGGGGGGATAAAGGTGAAATTAGACGAATGGAGGCAAAGGATATTTTTTTTTCAGGTGACAATCAATGTAGTGCATATGGCGGAGATATATACAAAGAATAATATATATATACTTAGAATAATAAGAGGGGTGGTCAGCATCAAGTTTCCTCTAAATTGGACTAATTTCTCATATATGAGAATATCATGAGTTGGGACTTATTTATAGGGGCAACCATACTACCAAACCATGGATCAAATCATTGGGAAATAAGCCTAAATATAAAATATAAGTCAAGATTGTGTAACCATCCCTTAAAATTCCATAATTTTTGGCTCTATCACCCAAAATTTGAATATAACATCCAATAGTTGTGGGAGGAACTATAAGTCATAAAAGGCTTGAAGATGTTCAGGGTATTTAAAAAAATTAAGCACGTTAAATGGAAGTTGAAATGGTGGAATAAGGGATGGGTTGGAAATTCCCTAATGGGGGTGGGTGGCCATGTGGCAGATCATTTTCAAGGGGGGGGGGGGGGTGGTGTGCCCGCCACTACACTCAGTCCATTTTTCATTAAGTGGGGGGTGGTGTGGCCTGTCCCCCCTCAGTTTGTAACTTGTGAAATTAATATGTCTTGAAATGGTGAGGATTATTAGAGATTGATCATTTTTTTAGGCTATGGTGAAAGGTGGGAGTATCTACCCCAAAGTGCACAAATTCTTTGGTGTGGGTCGGATTTTCCTCCCCCCTATAGAGCCATGATAAGGATCATTGTTGTGACTCCTTTTCAGAATGCTATATTTGGAGAGGGGAAGATGTGTTTTAGATTTGGAATGTGGAAGGGTGTGTGACATTCGGGGGGCATAACGACAACAATACCTTGCTTTTCTATAACGTCTTAGGAGATGATGGCTAGGAGGGTGATGATGTAATTGGTAGGTTTGTGGGCTCAAACTTTGTAGTGATTTTTGGAGTTGGAATCTTGGACGAATATAGGAGTTGGTGTGGGTACAATTGGAGTTCATTAATGACGAGCTTCTCATTTTTTGCAATTAATTGTGGATTTTAACAAGGAATGTTTATTATTATACCTAACCTTGAATCTTTATTTTCTTATGTTGGTCATTGTCATGTTTTTGCTTTCTTGGAGGGGTGTATGTGGTGGTTTGTTGATATTGTGGTTTCCTTGAGTGGGGAAGCTTTGGGAATTTTCCATCTATTTTTTATGATTACAAACATAATGGTTTGTTGGTTTTATCCCTTGGTGATTGGTTTGGAAGGTGAGGGTGGGTTGGAGTGATTATGTATCGACCACTGTTCGAGTAGTATGGTAGTAATCATGGTAGGTTAGGTTGTCTATAGTCGGTAAATGTAGAGGGGAGGGTATTTTATCCTACTTAACCGATTTCAGCATTTGAACTGGAGGAGGGGTTGATGGGATGTGGTCTTTGGGATTGGTGGTGCTTCTTTCTTTGGAATTTGGAAGATAAATCTTTTGTGGTAGGTTTTATGCGTCACTAGGTTTTTCGTGGGCATCAGGGGGCTGGTGGAAATGGCCATCCCCATTGGTCACAAGCATAGGAGGCTGCGTCTAAGTATTTCTTAGAAACCTTGTATAACACTTGGGTAGAGATTCAAAGACTTAAGAAACAATTTGCACGATATTGGAGTCCATATTCTGATTCTAAACTCTTACAGGAGGTGTCCCATTGGCTTTTGGACCATGGTTACACTAGGGGAAGAAGGAGCTAGTATATGAATTCGGTTAAACTCCATTGACAGTTGAAGACTCTACTGGGATGGATTTTAAAGTAAAAATATGAAGATTGGAACAATATTATTTCCTTTCTCAATGATATCCAATGCAATCAATGGAAGAAACGGGTTTTTCTAGACATATCAGAAGCTTGCTTCAATCACATTGAAATCTACATCTAATGTGAGTTTAAGCCCCATATGCCTCATGTTTCGTGTGTGAATAATACAACTCCATTGTCATCATTGAATGCTTGATATTAATTTTATGTTATGGTTAAGTTAATGTAAGATCATTTTCTCATTTGTTCTTATGTTTAGTAGTTGTTCCATAGTTTTATGTAGACAATTTGAACCAACCAACAATCCTGGTTTCCTATTTAGGGAGAGTGAGGCTAGTACTTTTGACAATTGTATCTACAATGATGTAATTTGATTTTTGGAGGTAATATAATTAATTTACAAAAAAGGAACAAAATTTTAATATCTTGGAGGAGAAAAACAAATTAGAACAAAAAATGGAGGAAAACTAGTAAGAGGTGACATTATTTTGTAGATCTAATAACTTAATCAAAGCAGATGTAAAAAATTTATAGGAGTTATAGGAGAGGATAAAATAGGAAGATATTTTGTGGAAACAAAAAATCCCATATCAAATGGTTGCAAGAAGAAGAAATAAATACATCATTATTTTACAAGTCAATGTTGCAACACAAGACCACAACTAGATCTCTTCACTAATAGACTCAGATGGTAGGAAATAGGAGACCCACTAAAATATTTCACATGATTTTTTATAGTTCTTCCATAATATACTTTCTAAGCCCACAGGCATTAGAACTAGGGATATCCAAAACATTTCAAGTTATATACCTTGGTTAATTATTATAGACCAAAACGAATTGCTTCTCAGGAAGATACACTATGAAGAGGTGGAATCTATAGTTAAGGTGATGCCCCATAACAAAGCTTCAATACTAGATGGATTTAATGTGGAATTTTTTCAATCATGTTGGTTAATCATTGGGGGGAAGATGTGGAAACCAGTTGAGGAGTATAGGAATTCTGGTTCAATCATTAGAGCAACGAGCACTACTTTCTTGACTTTAGTGCCTAAGAAAGAGAAAGTGGAGGGACCCAATGGCTATAGGCCCATTTCATTTTGAAATGTGATATAAAAGGTAATTACTAGGACAATACCCAAAAAAATCAAGCCATTCATCATTAATATTATATCTCTAGAGAAGATGGGATTTGTAGAGGGGAAAGAAACTTTAGATGGAATTATGGTTGCACATGAAGTGATCCATTCTATGAGGATCATAAAGAGACATGGAATGATGATTATATTAGATTTATCCAAAGCATATGATAATCTTAAAAGGAACTAATTTTTTATTATACTTCATGCCTATGGATTTGCAAAATAATGGATTGAATGGATCTACAATCTTATAGCCCTATATTTTTTATGAGTTCTAGTAAATGAATCTAGATCTTCCCCCTTCACTTCCTCTCAAGGGATCATGCAAGGTGACCCTCTCTCACCATTCCTATTCATCTTAGTAGTTTAGGGTTTGGGGAGATTATTCAAGGCAAGGGCATCTAAAAACAAACTATCTAGCCTTCAACTATGTGGAGAGGACCTCCCTTTGACCCACCAATAATTTTTTGATGATACAATGGGCTTGGGAAAACCAAAAATACATGAAACTCACATCTTCAACGATATTCTTGATGTGTTTATATAGCCTCATGTATGGATATGGATGTGTTTCTATAGCCTCGGGTCTTCATCCTCGTGGGCACAAGCCTAAACCCCCTACCGATCATCCTCATATATTAGAAAACATTAGCCAAACCCAATCATTCATTTCTAGCTTGACCCATTGCCTAGTGGAGCATAGAACGTTCATAACATTATCATGCTAGAAGTATAACACATTCATCTCATATGACCCTCATAGAGTTCTTAAGAATCAATGCATGTTCTTTAAGAGAATTTATTCCTCTGAGCATGCATGTGCTCCTATGTTTAATTGCAAAATATTTTTTTTTCATCCATTGTTACCCAATATCCCATGTGGCACATTTTCCCCATTCAATGATCCATTTGAGAAGAAATTTTAAGAGTGATTGAGGAGGTATTAGAGGAGGGTTTACATCATGTTTCATCAGTTCCACATTTGTTTGTAATATATATATATATATATATATATTCATAATTTTTAAATTATAAAAACAAATAATTTGTTTTTGTCTTTGAAGGAAGCATATTTAAATTTCATGGATCTTTCACTAAAGAAAACCAAAAGCCATCATCGCCAAATGAAAAAAAATCGAACCCCAACCTACAACCAATAAATGTAAACTTTGAAATTGATGTAGGGTTAGGGTCATTAAAAATCCTTATACAAGATTTACGAAACATCAAAGAGCTCTCACACCTTTTAGTATCCATATAATTGAATATCATTATTACTTATATTTTTAATACTTAAAGCTAATCACATATTGAATGATTTTACTATTATAGAATTCTTCTAGATAGAAACCAAGGAGAGATGTTATTTCAAAGAAATATTTGATGATCTTATTTTAACCTTAAAACTTCATACAGAAACATATTTGCATGGATGGCTACACCTACCAAGCTTTTGTAGACAAATAGAAGAATAGTTGGTTCATAGTTTTTAACAAACCTGCCAACAATAATATAGAACTCCCTTTTGTATTTTAATGTCATAAGGTGTTCCCATTTTAGAAAAATTGCCCCATATTCCACCTTGTACCGGTCTGCACCATCAGATTCAGTGTTGGACAATTGAATAATTTTCAACCATTAGATTCCACCACTGACTCTTGAACTTTCAACCAACTCCTTGATTTACTCCATCTGATGTGAATTATTTCAACCAAGACTACCACTTTCTAGGGTTTATAACGACTTCCTTCTAATCCTTTTCGCCCATTTTCATAAGGGTTTCTATTTACTTCCTTCTAATCCCTTTCATATATTTTCATGATGGCAGGGACAAATTTTGTTTTGAGCATGGATGGAATGGTTGTGCTATTTTTTTTTTCCTCGAGAAAGTTTCAGGTCTTCAACGTCATCGTTTAGGAATTAAAGGGTCTACACTCTTGCTAAGAAAGGGAATATTTGATTTAATTCAACTCCTGCTTAAATCTTGTTTCTATGCTTTTCTTTATATATAAATTCCTATCTTATTACTTCCTTTTAGACTTTTCTTTAAAGGAATGGACGAGAATCCTGCCCTACCTAGAAATTTTACAAGTATAACTAGCAAACTGTGTTGTGGTTATTCATATGTTGAGTTCTTACATAAGAATTTATTTTTAATGATATAACTTCAATGTTTTCTTCTGGCTACATGTTGGATCGTTGGTAGCTTCAACTTCTTCTGCATGGTTTCTTGCACATAGAAAAATTAGGTTCTTGAATTAAGTTAACTATACTTCTTGAGCTCCCGTTTAGGGTTTCAAGTTTCTTTAGTGGGGAAGCTAATTTTTAAAATATTAATAAGAAAAACCCTAACTTATTAGAATGCTTCTTGGTTGCTATAATTCTCCTTAATTACTATAATCTCTTAAGCTAAGGGGTATTTGATGGTTTATATATTCATCCTTAACATGTTGATATAGATTAATGATGTTTCTATTATATGATCAATTTACACATTGCATTCTATAATCATGGATTTCTATGTGTGTCTAGGATTCTCTACAAGTTGATTCTTGTGTTTCTATTCTAATCTTGTATTTTGTTGGTTATTGCAGATTGCAGGATTTATGTTTGGAGCATTTTCTCCTCATTGTCTCCCTTTATATATGGGGACAAGCATTTGTGTGATCAATATTTGGGATTCCAACCTCTGTAGCTTTGTATTTGATTATTACAATAATGAGAAAACATTAAAAAACTACCAATAATAGGATATGACATACCACCCTGCAAAAAAATAGGTAACGAGTTCGTGAATTGACGTACCTTCTTTTTTTCTCAGTTCGGCCCTCAAGTCTACTAAAATTTTTAAGAGAGACCCCAACTTCACCATCTTGCTTGGTCTTTGAATGTTTGGAAAGTTGAATCGACTAACTGATACCCCTATGTCTGTTGGTATCTCGATATTGTCTGACCAATGGCTACCATGGAAATGACCAGGGCATGTTGAACGTGGATGAAAAGGAAAATGATGAAGTTGAAGGGTCGAGATTGAGGGAGGGTGAAAATAAACACATGAAAGAGGCAGATTTGGACAAATTTTCAATCCATGAAATAGCTGATTACATTTATCAGAAACCCATCCCAGAAGAATGTTCTTACATATCCATTCCATTGCATCCAACGGAAAATAATGACTGGAAAAATTTGAAGATGAGATATTTGAGTTCTAAAGAGAAGGGAGGTAGAGAAGTGTGATTCATGGCTTTTGATGCCCTAGAAAATTACATGGATTTGGATTCCCAGGAAAACTACATATCTTCTAAAATCGTCAAAGCCAAGGGTGTGCATGTTAGATATGGGGCGGGTTATTTAATAGTGTTAATGGTAATAGAAATTTTCTTAAACCTGCAACTAAATGGTTGGTTTCTCTATTTCTCTATTGGAAAAAAGGGAATATGGGACTACCTAGTTGACAGTAGAGGAAATGGATTCACCATCCATGCATTTGTAACCAACGCTCAGGTTAAGTCATCACAAGCCTAGTTTGTTAACACCAACACAGAACACATGGATGTTTTTCAACTACTTATCTTGAGAGGTATTTTTTTAAGTCTCATAACCTTTTTCATTATAGGTGCTTTTGTGAACTCGATTTGATTTTTTGGTCAGGCTTTGCTCGATGCAATTGAAGGTAGTGTTGTAAAATGGCATTACATGCCACTCTCTAAACCTATTGTAGCTATTATTATGGTTTCCATTGTTATTATTTTCTGGATGGACTGTATCGCTTTGTATTTGGGGAGATTTCATATACAATATCCTTTGATTAGAAGAAATTCAGAGAAGGGTTAGTTTCCAGGAAGCCATTTTCTTTTATTGTTGTATGTGTAGTGATAGTATTAGATATTATATGCATTTTATTATGTAGCATAGTAGAAGTAGTATGGGGAATAAAATGTTTTGGAAGCTGGATATACAATGCTCTAAAAGGCCTAGTTTTGGTTGTATACGTTGTGATAGTATTTGAGATTGTATGCATTGTGTTATGAAAAATAGTAGCATTATTTTTTCTAATAAAAGGTGTTAGAATATGGATATACAGTGCTCTACAAGGCCAGGTTTGCGTGAAGTAGGTAGGAGACAATTACGTGCTTGGTGAGCTTGTTTCAAAATATGATTCCATCCCAATTATTACCATTGTCTGTGAGACAAAGAAAATTGCACATCCTTGTGAGAAATGGAATGAAAATGGAATTCAGGTGTACTCTTTTGCATTATTTCTCAATTTATTCATAGTTGGAGTTCAGGGAAAGTGGGCCTACATAAGCAAGAACAACTTAATTCTAACAAATATTTTTCTTTAAAATATTTAGGGCCCGAAACACAAAGTCAAATGTTTGTTCTGCACTGCATTGTATAGTTAGTTTTGTGTGAGTTTCATCTTGTCACTGGATTGTTTTATGGTTCATTTTGTGTTACTTTCATATTGTGACATTTAATTTTGTTATCATTGGTTTCTTTCAACTTGTAGCTTTCAAAAAATAAATTTCAAAAATGCATGTGAATTACCTTATTGGAATAAAGTTTTTTCCTATTTATGATGTGTATTTGTTGTCTTTAAATAATTTTTTTATAAATATGGTATGGTGTACTTTTGAGAATAGGAGATATAATCCATGATGTGATTAATGTATCTTAGACAAACTTATCATAATTTATTTATTTATTATTACTATTGAGTTGTAAGAAAGAGATTTTGAGATTAATCAAAATCTCAATCTAACCAATTTAGGAAAAGAGAAAAACCCAGCCAAATATTTTAGAACAAAATAAACAACCCAAGTATTAAAAATCTTCTGAAGATTCATTATTGAGTTTTAAAATTTAAGGGAATTAACCATAGGTAGTGTATTGAAGATTTAATACCTCTTGTTGCAATTAGGCTCACATTTGAGGTGGAAAAGTGGTTGTTCATTCTTATCATGTTTGTGTCATCTCTAGGTGAGATGGTTTATTGTGGATGACAAAATAAGGACTGGCTTATACCTATTCACATGTTAGGTAACATTTATCTTGTAGGAATTTTGAAGGAAAGCATAGTTGAATTATCATATAATCTTCAGGTGATCTCATTAAAAAAGTATGTTGCTCCTTATATGTTGATTATGCCTAATCTAGACTACGATACCCCATGGGGTTTCTTTGATGGGACCAACCACGAGCATCAACCTAGGTGTGTGATTGGTGGTGTTTTTTATATAAATTAATTTCAATTGATTCATATCTAATATACTTTGGCTCCTGGTTCCAATTCAAAGGTCAAGTTATCAACATTGTTTTTTGTTCTTTATTTGGAAAGTGCTTATGGTTTGAAGAGATTGCAAGTGATGGAAATCGCAAATAGTTTTTGACCTGGCTAATGCAAGTTTTCTATGTGGAATGTGCGGCTTCAATCCTTGAGGTCTCAAATTTGGCAGCACATTCAGGAGCTATAATGGTCATCCTTCACCCACATTTATCATGACCTCAATCAACTAGTAGATAAGCTCTCTAAGGAGGCATTTGAGTAGCCAGGTGGATCTTTTCCTGTATATAAATTTGTTGATGTCTAGGAATTCAAAGGCATGGAATTTCTACTTTAAGTCTTAATTTTGGTTTGATGGTCTGTTTTTTTATATTGGTTGAAGTTATAAAGTATATCACCGTGTGTCTTATGGTTTTGTATGACTCTTGGATCAAAAATGTAGAAATTATAAAAACATATGTATATCAGTGGATTCAATTTGATCAAGCAATGTACTAAAGCTAGATACTGAATACTTCTACAAATTGATTGTGTAAATTAAACACAATCGCCAATTGCAATAAGCAAAGAAATAATCAAATCAAAGCACAACACAGATAATTTATCGGGAAAGCTTACTGCTCAAAACCCTCTATCTTCTATTGTATATTCACCATGGAATCATGAAACGATTACAATGCACTCTTCTCACAAGATTCTCCTGCACTCTCACAACTGTCTCACACTGTCCCAGAAAAAATCGACCAACACTTAGCCAATTCTCAAACTCTAAACAACCTGCTTTTCTTGGACAATTCTTAATGAATGCAATCCCCATTCTTTTGGAATTTTGGCCTTCCAAAACTAGGCAAGGATCATGGGAAATCCAATGGATGTCTGGTTGCATGCGTGCAACCTACTAATCACACAACTGATAGTTAACATCCCTTTAACCTTTGTATCAACTGGTTCTCCACTGGAATTGACATGCATGCAGCTATTAATAGTAAATCATCAGTTTCATAGCAGATCACTGATTGTGAATTAATAATATTTAATTCACTTGATCTCTCACTAGTGCAACAAATAGTTACAACTAGTTCAACTGACTCTAACTCACCTAACTGAGTTAACTAGTTACTCATGCATTAAAAAAATGCACCAACTGCAATTCGAACTCCATAACTAATAGAATTACTCTGCTTGCCTCACCAACCACCCTCAACTCGAAATACATGAGCTAACTGAGTTTATCACACTCAGTTAACTATTACAAGTCATCATGAGATAAGATTACATTTTATTGTCCAATTGAATTAAGGTAAAATTAAATTAGACATTGCACCAATTTAATTAAATTAAATTGGCCTTCACACTAATGTATCGCTAGGGTCTATTGGTCCCACACTAGTGCGTATGCTGCAATTTCTTGTTGGACTTCAACACTCCCTCTCAATAAGAAAAGGATTATCTGCCACCCCGATCCTGCCTCTATGGTATTCGAATTTTCTCTTGGCGAGCACCTTTGTCAGAATATCTGCATCCTGATCCTCCATGGGAATGTACTGAAGTAACATAATGTGCATCTGAATGCAATCTCTGAGATGGTGGTACAGGATGTCTATGTGCTTGGACCTATCATGAAATATCGGATTAACCAATATTTTAATGCAACTCTAGCTATCACAATGTATCACAGTCAGATCCATCTGAGAACTAAACAAATCAACTAAGATATTTCTCATCCAGATGGCCTCACATGCAACTTGACTTTCTACCATGTACTCTTCCTCGACTGAACTGAGTGCCACAGATCGATGCTTCCTGCTTTACCAAGAAACTATTGTTGATCCTATGCTGAAGATCCCTCCTGATGTGCTCTTTTTGTCTAATGGACTTCCTGCCCAATATGCATCCGTGAAGCCTTGAAGCTTCACTCCCTTTGTCCATTTGTACCATAATCCATACTATGTAGTGCCCTTGAGATATCTCAATACATGCTTCTCTGCCTTCCAAAAGAGCTTGGTCGGCTTAACCATAGCTTGACTCAGCTGGTTAATTGCGTAGCAAATGTATGGTATGGTGTTCACCAATTACATCAGTGAACCCACTAGCTGCATGTAGACAGTAGCGTCCACTACTTCTCCTGAAGTAGCATCCTCTTTCCTCCAATTTCATGGAAGAGTAGTATCCATGGGTTTACAGCTCTCCATGTGAAACTGACCCAGAATCTCTTTGGCATACTTTCCTTGAGAAACAAAAATTTCACCATCTTGTTGCCATATTTTCAAACCAAGGAAATAGTGAAGGAGTCCCATGTCCTTCATTTCGAACTCCCTTGCAAGATCCTCCTTTCATGAATTTATCAACTTCTCATCACCTGTCAAAATCAGACAATCAACATAAAGCACGATAATCAAGAGCTTACCATCAACCACAATCTAGTACAGGTTTGCATCAGCTTCACTTTTGGTGAAGCCCAACTCGATGAAATAGTTATCAATCCGAGTGTACCGAGCACGAGGTGTTTGCTTTAGCCTATACAGTGCTCTCTTGAGTCGACACACATGCCACTCACTGTCAAAGATATAAAAACCTTTTTGATGCTCTATGTACACTTCCTCCTCAATAACTCCATTGAGAAACATAATTTTCACATCCATCTGATGAATGCGCCACCCCATCTGTGTTGAGAGTACAAGGATAGATATAATGGAAGAGTACCTCACGATTGGTGCAAAAGTATCCTCATAGTCAATCCCCTCAACTTGTGAAAATCCACAGGCCACAAATCTTGCCTTGTACTTCTCCACACTCCCATCCACTGCTTGCTTCACCTTATAGATCCATCTGGATCCAACCATTGATTTTCTGATTGGTCTTGGGGAAACCTCCCATGCACTGTTCTTGACGATGGAGTCATACTCATCTACCATAGCATCAACCCCAATTAGTTTTTGCACTGCTTCCTCAAAGGAATATGGTTTTGTCACAATACACTTGCTCATAAGACCCATGTATCCAGTAAACCTGTTTGGAGACTGTCTCTGTCTACGTAGTGAAGTAGGGGCTCCTACATTCTCTACCGCATCAAGTCTCAATCTATCAGCTTTTGTGGTGCACCTTATACCATTTATATTGGATGGAACTGCATGAGTATTTTTTTCCACTCCATTATCCTCTGCATGTGCCTGCTTCACATCTTGAGGTTCATTCTTTGGAACCAAGAGTTCCTCCTCTGCATGCAGATCCAACTCCCTCTCAAGGGACAATCGCATGGCTTTCTCCTCATCAAAATTTATATCTCATCTCACAACAGTCATCTTGATGTTTGGAAAATACACTTGATAGTTATGGGGAGTATCAGTGTACCCCAAAAATATCCCAATCTTAGTTGTTGGTTCGAGCTTCTTCCTGGCGTCTTTTCTCACATGCACATACACAAATGAGCCAAAAATATTAAAATATGAAACATCAGGTTTCTTACCAATAAACGCCTCCTCTTGTGTACTCATGCCAAGTATCTGATGAGGACAACGGTTTTTCACAAATACCACTATGTTGCATGCCTCCACCCACAAATGCAATGGTAGGCCCTGATCATGCAACATCGATCATGTTGCACCCACAATTGTTTTATTCTTTCTTTCTACGGCTCCATTCTGTTATGGGTTATGAGGCACAATCAACTCTCTCTGAATTCCTTATTTGCTGCAGAAGTCCTTGAATTCATTGGAGATGTACTCACCACCATTGCCACTCCTAAGAGCCTTCACATGCTTCCCCATGTCTTTCTCCACTAGTGCTTTGAACTCAAGAAATTTTGAGAACATCTGATCTTTCTTCTGCATGAAGTAGATCCAACACTTTCTAGAAAAATCATTAACAAATATCACATAGTACTTATGCTTTGTTGTAGAAGCAGTAGAGCATGGTCCACACACGTCTGAGTGAACTCTCTCAAGGATTTCTGAAGCTCGGTTCTCCTTCTCATGAAAAGTGGCCTTTGCATACTTCCCCATAGTACATCCCTTGAATTTATCTAACTGCACAAAAGTACCATTGTAAAGACTCATAGAAATATGCCACATGACCTTCAAGGCTCCGTGGTGTAGATGGCCCAATCTCCCATGCCATAATTCACCCTCATCTCGGCTCAACACTTTTTCCGCCTTACCCATCAATGTTTTGCAACCATATACATCAAGTTTATATAGATTCTTCACACGAATCCAAATATTCTTGGCTTGTCTTGTTGCTTTGTGTCGAAGGAAATATTTTCCTTCACTGAAAACAACATCATAGCTTCTATCCTCCAACATTGCGACTGAGACTAAATTTTTCTTCAAGCCTGGTACATGCATTAAATATTTTAACTGAAAGGGTTTACCTGACTATCTCTTGAAGGTAATTGTACCAATCTTGGTAGCACTGTACCGCTCGTCATCACCCATTTTGTATGCATATGGAGGTCCTTCTCCTCCAAGCTACTGAAAATTTCTTTATCTCCCATTATGTGAAAGGATGCACCACTATCCAAGTACCACACCAATCCCATTGCACTTGACACCATGCATGCAATGAGCGAGAATTAAAGCTCAAATTGCGAGGCTAAAGCCTCCCCAACTAGATATCCTGAAGCCTTATTATTCTTCTTATTTTGTGGACAATTAGTGGCATAATGTCCATGCTCATGACAGTGAAAACACTTCACTCTGGACATGTCACACTTCTTGCCATCTTTGTTAGACTCGGATTTGGAATGGCATTTATTTTCTTTCCCCTTCTTTGCCTTGGCAGCCAAAGCACAATCTTCTTCATCATCATTCTTACATGAATATACATCCCTAGTATTCCACCTGAATTCTTCTTTTACCAAATCTGACCAAAGTCGTTCCCAATCTGGCAGCTTTTCCCTTCCATTGATAGAGTCCTGATAACTATGCTAACTCTCGGGAAGTCATAGAAGAGCTAGGCTCACCAATTCATCATCCGCGACAGTAATTCTGATGCTCCCAATCTCATCCCGACATTGGACAAACTTTGTTAAATATTTCTGAATGGTGTCGCCTTTCTCCATTTTGTTTTTCCTAAGCTTGTCCTTCAGTGCCAATTTTCTATGATCACTGCTGCTCTGAAATAGATCTGTCAAAGCTTTCCACATTGCATATGGTGTCACTTTTACATGGATACTTGAGACAATGTGATCTCGTACTCCCTCCAGTAAGATCCTCCTCGCCTTTGCAACCATATTTTTCCAAGCATCAGTATCTGCAACATCTACTACAGTGGGTTTGGGAACATCATTATCAATGAATTCTTTCAACCCATTTTCCTCCAGCACTACCTCCATCCTATATTTCCATGCAATATAGTTAGAGCTTCCCTTGAGTGCATACTCCAATCTCAATCCATTGAAATCCATTTCGATCTTGATTCACCTATCGCACAAAGAATAATTTTTCAAATTTGAATTCTATTAAAGTCACAAACTCAACTTCTCCTCCACTATAATGATTTCCTATGCTATGATACCATGTAGAATTTATACAAACATATGTATATCAATGGATTCAATCCGATCAAAAAATTTACTAAAGCTAGATATTGAATCCTTCTACAAATAAATTACGGAAATCAAACACAATCGCCAATCACAATAAGAAAAGAACGAATCAAATCAAACCAGAACACAGATAATTTCTCAGAGAAATATTACTGCTCAAAACCCCTCTATATTCTATTGTATATTTACCATGGAATCATGAAACAATTACAATGCACTCTTCTCACAAGACTCTCTTGCACTCTCACAACTATCTCACATTGTCCTGGACAAAATCGACTAACACTTAGCCAATTCTCAGCCTCTAAACAGCATGTCTTTCTTGCGCAGTTCCTGATGAATGCAATCCTCGTTCTTTTGGAATTTTGGCCTTCCAAAACTGTGCAAGGATCACGGGAAATCCAATGGATTTCTGGTTGCATGTGGGCAACCTACTAATCACACAATTGATAATTAACATTCCTTTAAACCTTGTCTCAACTGGGTCTCCACTGGAACTGACATGCATGCAGCTATTAATATTAAATCATCAATTGCATGGTAGATCACTGATTGTATTAAATAATATTTAATTCATTTGATCTCTCCCTAGTGCAACAAATAGTTACAGCTAGTTCAATTAACTCTAACTCACCTAACTGAGTTAACTGATTACTCATGCATTAAAATAATGCACCAAATTCAATTTGAACTCCATAACTAATAGAATTACTCTGCATGCCTCACCAACCATCCTCAACTCGAAATACATGAGCTAACTGAGTTTATCACAATCAGTTAACTATTACAAGTGATCATGAGATAAGATTACATTTTATTGTCCAATTTAATTAAGGGAAAATTAAATTAGACACTGCACCAATTTAATTAATTAAATTGGCCTTCACACTAATGTACTAGTAGGACCTGTTGGTCCCACACTAGTGTGTGTGCTGCAATTTCTTGTTTTTTATATTGGTTGAAGTTATAGAGTCTATCGTCGTGTCTTATGGTTTCATATCACTCTTGGATAAACAAAATGTATATCTTGATTTTGGAATATAAATATTATTTTTGAGGAAAAAAAAAAGATATTTTAAACATATTTTTTATTTATAAATATATTTATATTAATTATAATTTTTTTTTTTATGTATATGTTTTTAACGTATACAGAAAATTCATATGTATGAACAAAATATTTTTAGATAGATTATATTTATACTCTACGATATGTACGTTTTTTATAGTTTCATTTTTACATTGCATTCTATCGAAAGGAAAAAACACACAAATTGCAAAAAAATGTGTAATTTTGATAAAAAATTCTTCCCTTTCATTATTACATAACACAATTTTTCTGTACAGGTATCTCCAAATAGAAAAATGGTGCTACTAAGGTTTCCACCACAGGCACAAGCATAACCTACAATGTGGCACACCCTACTATATGCTCACAGCATGTCACCCTCAAGGACCACTGCCTCCTCTTCTTCATTGAGAAATACTTCCTCAAAAACTCACTCAATTGCATCATTTCTATACCCCTAACAATCTATTTATGTTATTGTGCTCATAGAAGTAGAGTATCATCTATTATTTCCAAGATCCTAACATCAAATGAATTTTCGATGAGACATGAAAAAATATGGGATCAACCTTCCAAATAGCATCTTGCAGAAATTGAAAGTGTTGCCATTGTATATATAGTATATAAAATGTGCTCTACTCTTAGAATCCTTTGAAAATTTGTGCTTCCCACTCCCATTCTCTGCTCTCAACAATCTTGAACTTAGTATGCAGATTGATTGTTTTTTTCGACATTGCACAGACTTTAGATCTACATGCCTAAATTTCATATATGTTATTCATCATTGTAGATATGCATTTTTAGACATATAACATACTTTTTAAATTCAAATATAAACATCCAAATATCACATATTGCAAAATATCTGCTATTTTCTTCTTGAGTTGTTTTCTACATAAAATTCCCTTTCTCACTCATTGTTCTCTTCTGCCCAGAGGTTAAGTTTTTAACATTTTCAGCTACTTGGAGATTGCAAGGCACATTTTAGTGTTTTTAGTTTGTTTATACTTTTCCATGGTTAGTGTTCAAATTGTGAAATATAAGACTATTGAGATAATAACTCCCCATTTATTACATTTGGAAACTCAAGAGAACATGTTATACAATCTAAAGGTCTATTGAAAATGTTGGTTGGAGCAACATCTTACAAAGGAAATTGAAATACTTGCCTATATGAACAATTTTGATAAAGCCATAGGTTTGATTGGACTGCATTTTTTGAAAAATTTGGTGTTTGCTATCGGTGAATGTAAAATTCCAAAATAGAGTTAGGAAAAGTTGAATTTAATATTTGAAAACGAAATTTTCATCCCTTGTTCCTAATGAGCCTTCTTCATTGAATTTTTTCTTGCCAAATTCATGTTAATATTAGCACAACTAAAAGTTCGTGGAAAATTCAAAGAAAATAATGAATGCATTCCCCTTATTATAACCAAGCTTAAAGTCCCTTGTTAGGTATTTTTCTCTACCTTCTATTTCATTATGGATGTGCTTGTATAAGAGCTCAAAATGCCCTATTTTCCGTTTTTTTTTCAATGTCTTACCAAGAAACAATCTAAGCTTGGGAAATTAGATGTTCCTTCTATATCTAAGAAGGAATCCATTGTGTCTCAAACCTCTAAAGCCAAGCACAAAACTCTGCACAACCAAGGGATTGATACTACTCAGGCTAGTAAGTCTACCTCCAAGCCTCAATAGAAATTAAATCCTTGGCTCCTCTATCTTCCAAGTTTGGTGAGTCTTCTTCCAAAACAAAGAAGAATTCAAATGTAACATGAAATTTTCATAACATACTTTGGAATGAGGAATTCTTGGAAGAAACTAGAAGTGTTGATTGAAGCCATGTAGTAGCAAAATTTTTTATTGCCAAACCTTCTTCAACCACTAAAATGCATGTACTTTCCACTCAAAATTTACAATAATTTTCAAATAGTTGAATGCTCAAGAGTCTAGAGCCTCACGTAATGACTTATTCTCATGAATTGCTTCCTTCCCCATCTAATAGTAGCATTTTTCAAATTGTAGTTGGAGATTCTTCTTGATGTGATGTTTTAGGTTTAAGCATTGTGTAGTTAGGTAATGTTTTAGGAGATTCTTTTCTATGGTTACTATTGTTACAAGAATTTGATATAACAATATTAGATAAACCTAGAAAATATAATGTAGTGGTTGATTTTCTTTCTAGGCTAACTTTTGAAAGTGAATGCATGCTCGTTGAAGATTCTTTTCCAGATGAATATCTTTTTTATATTTCTAATCACTCACCATGGTATGTAGACATAGCTAATTACCTCACAGTAGGGATATTTCCACAAAAATTGTACTCAAGAGAAAATAAGAAGATTTTTCAATAGAGTGCAAGATGCTCTTGGGTAGAAATGATACCTTTACCACACAAGGCCAGATCATCAGATCAAGCTTTGTGTGAGAGAGGATGACATTTTTGACATTCTCATAGCTTTCCATGAGGAACCTTGCGGAGGAAACTTTTCTTACAAGAGGACATGGTATAAAGTGCTTCCAACAGGATATTATTGGCCTACCATATTCTAGGATGAAAATAAATTTGTGAAGGGATATGACAGTTGTCAGAGAATGAGTCAACCACTTTGGTCAAATGAAATTCCATTAGAACCTCAAATGGTATTGGAACCATTTAAGAAGTGGTCCTTATAATTTGTAGGACCAATTAATCCTTCATCTTCGTAGAAGTCTTACATCCTAGTCTGCACATATTATGTCACAAAATTGGTTGAAGCAAAGGCACTAACTAGGGAAACTAAACAGGTTGTTTCAGATTTATTATTTGAATACATTTTTTTTTCATTTTGGAGTGCCTCGAGAAATAGTGATAGATGGAGGACCACAATTCGCATCTCATTTTATCTAAAGGTTAGTTGAGAAATTCAAGATATGTCACAGAATTACCTCATAGTATAATCCACAGGAAAATGGTCAAGTGGAGAGCACTAATAAGGTTATTGAAGGAATTCTCACCATATTGTAGCCAGCCACTGAATGAAATTTGTTGATAAACTTCCATAGGCACTATGGGCATACAATACTACATGCAGAAATACTAATGGATTTTCACCATACCAATTGGTGTATGGTAAAAACCCATTATTTCATATTGATATTGAAATAAAAACACTCAGAATAGCATTTCAAGTGAACTTGTATTTGACTACATCTCAGAAACATCGGTTGAACCAGTTAAATGAAATAGATGAGAAGATATTGGTTTCCATCCAACAAACATACATCATGCAACGACAGAGGGCTAAGTGTCATGACAAGTTTATAAAAAATAATGTGTTTCAGAAAGGCGATTGGGCTCTATTGTATGATTCAAGACTCAAAGACTTCAAGGGGAATCTTTACACCAGATGGTTAGGTCCTTATGAGGTAGATACAGTCTTTGACAATGGGACCATGAGATTAACTACCATAGACAGTGTCAAATCTCCATTTCTTGCTAATGGGCATCGTCTTCTGTTATATCATAAACCAAACTCAAAGGTTTCATTTGTTAACATTGTATCTAGATCTGATCTTCAAGTTATCAGGGCAGGCGAAAATTCTCCTGTGCTGTCAAATTATTAAATTCCAAAGTATAGTAGTTGAAAACCAACTTTTGTTGGTAACTGATACACCAAAAAAATATAAATAATAATAAATAAATATTCCTGTGAAAACCTCTTATGGGGCATGGGTAGATAATTGTAACAGCTAAAAAACACTTTGTGGTGGTTGTTACACATTTTCATTTTAATAAATTATGTAACAACATGTTGTTACACAGATGTCATAAATGTCATGTTGTTAGAAGCCATTTTTATTCATTATATTATTTTGAGGATTCTTTTGTAGGCACAAATTTTAATGCCCTCAAAGGAATACATTGTTGTAATAAAGTACTGCTGCAATTTATTCAACCATCATGGAGAAATTATTTTTTGTTACATCTATAAAAGCCGACCGATGGAGATAACTATATTGTCTGCTTCGATAATCATCATCGCCAACACTTTGCCACCGGTATCAATCAAATCACCCCCTGGTATGTGATTCAAAAATAATTTTGTTTTTTCCTTTATTTAGAAATTATAGCAGTTAATACATCATTTCATTTTGACGGCTGAGGACGACCTTTACATTTAAGTTGGGGGGGAGAGAACGAATCATTTTGTGATTTGTGACATAACATATTTTAAAGTGACAATACCTGTTAATCATTACCACTTTTCATGATTGATCATATCATTAATGTGAACTGTATCCAAGTTAATTTTTCATACCTGTGAATTAATGATGAAATGATAACCCGTACCGCACACTTTCTCGACCTGATATCCTTTCCTATTGCACTGATATCCACCCTGACGTAGCTCTGCGCCCTCATTGTACAATTTTTTTAAGAATTACGACAGCAATCTGGTGAAAGTTCATAGTGACTAATTGTAGCAATTAGTGAGGGGTCTGTAAAACGAAGGATGGGAGGAGCAGCAGTAAGGTGCAAACCAAATTCCATCGAGGCTTTGGAAAATTCTCAGAAGCATATCAAATTTTTAGAGAATTAGGGTAGATTGATTTTTTCGAGTGACTCAGGGGGTCAAATGAGAGTGTTTCTTTGGAATTTGCTCGAAATATAAATAGGAATCAAATAGAGGACAGAAGCCTAAGACTGGAGATTACAGAGGAAGTGATTATGAGATTAATATCACTTCTGCCTGAAGAGAAGAGGTGGTTCAATTGGAAATTTAGTGACCCATCCCTTAAAGCTGAATTTTTGCAGGGAGAAGAACAGTTGGTCAAGAAGGGAAGAGGAATTGACATCCTTTCCCTTCCTCAGTCATGGGATGATTTTTCCATTTTAATTGTCAAGTACATTACATGTGAGGGGCACTCGACAATAATTTTTAACTATCATTTCTCGTTGTTGAGCCATCTTCAGCATGAGCAATTGGTTAATCTTCCTCATTTTCAGTTGGAAAATTTGAAACACACGGTTGCCTTGGTAAAGGTAGCCTCGCATCTAGAGAGCTACATTACAAATCATGGCCTCATAAAATTGACCATGATGAAAGCTCTAGAGCATCAAGGAATAAATCGGGAAGATTTTAACAGTGAAGGAACAGAAACCCCATGAAAGAAACTATTGAGACTTCTACGAATGCCCCAGAGGAAGCTGATATAGCTAAATAGAAGGGCCATTCTTCAAGAATGAGATTTAATAATAGGTCACTTGAGAAACCTATGGGTGGAAAAACACCGAAGAAAAGAGTTAAGTTTGATACTCAACCAGAACCCTCGCCACCGTCCAAGAGGAAACTAGGCAAGCAAAAAGAACAGAAGAGGAAGTAATAAGAGACAAAGAAGCAGAAGAAGAGGAAACATACTAAGCAGGAAGACACTTTTTCATCAGGTAAGAACAAAACTCAATCTTTTTTGCTTAAAATTAAGAAGCTAGAAGCACAAAATAAGGAATTAAAGCAACAATTAGGAGGTAGAAAAATGAAAACAAAGGTTTTGGGTCTCGATGCACTAGTTGAGGTTATTAATAAGCTTGGGTCAAAAACCACACAGGGGCCTTTATGTATATCATGTGCTGAGGGTTTGGCAACAACAGGATACAAAATTTGTAGTGTAGACACCATATAAAAATAAATCCAAATGGAGCCATGGGAGGCTAAAACACAAGAACATGTTGACGATGTTATCGATACACATTAACCAACAGTTGAAATAGAGAACCCCATGGATTTTAACCTAGAAACCGATACACAAGAACCTATCAACGATGCTACTGATACAAAAGAGCTAGCAGTTGAGACAAAGGTTCCTAAGGAAGAAAAATTCAGAGTTTTTCCACAAGAACCTATCAACAAAGTTATTGATACAAAATAACCATCAGCTTAGGTAGAGCAGCTCGAAACATGAGATGTTGTTACACCCTCTACTGTCGTTGTACATGAGACAACATAAGGCCCTGAAGCAGGGTGGCATTCTGAAAGACTTTTGTTGATATTAGAATTGCAGAATTGGAACAAATGGCACTCTCCCTAAAAAAGGGAGTGATTTCTTTAGAAGAACATTAGAAGACTATTCATACCCTTAAGGATCAATGGGCCAAAGAATTTCTGACAAAAGATATGATAAAGCAGGAAACAACGGAAGTTGAGAAGAAAAAGGAAGAATAAATACAACAACTACAATAATAGGTCAAAGGCCGAAGAATTGCTGACAAAAGAGTTGATAAAGCAGGAAACAAGGGAAGTTGAGAAGAAAAAGGAAGAATAAAGACAACAACTACAATAATAGGTCAAGGAGCTAGTTGAAGAGAAAGGTAAAATGTATGAGTTAGCCATAAACTTTTTAGGTTGCAGACCGTCATCTCCATCCTACCCGATTTTCTTGTGGGATAAATTTTATCTTTCTGAGTTGAAAGATATCTATGAAAACAGACCCTACAGGATTGTTTCCACTATAACTTTTCTAATTGCATTTCAATCATGCAATTTTGATGAGAATAGATTTTTATGCGAACTCTTCCTGCACAATACATTTTTTGAGCATGTTCGTTTGCATATTATTGTAAAAAAAATTTCCTATGTTGGATATTTGCAGCTACGGGCTTTTATATCCTTTATGAGAAATCAAGTTGATTGGCACCTCACCATGAAATCATCTGCTATAAATGAAGAGAAGGAAACCTTGAGGATGAGACTAGAACTTTGTATGGCTATTGATATGAGGCGTGAATTCAAGAATTTTCTCAGTAAACCTAACATAGTAGAACAATCGTCCCTCTATAGGAGAATAATTGTTTGGTTTTGTCTTAATATTTTTGCACAGTTGAAAAGTAAAGCATTAGTTGGAAGTCTAAAACAATCTGAAGCTTGATGTGAAAAACTACAAGCAGGGGATCCCTTTAGGCTCCCCAATTTCATGATAGTTGTTACTCGAGTCCCTGAGTATGCACTAATTGTTAAAATGACTAGATATTTCTAGATAGGGCTCAAATTTAGGTTTCCTTTGATTTGGCTCCCGGTTGAGAACTACCATCCTCACTTCCAACTGAAAAAATATGATGAAAGTTCTTGGATACATCAGCTCATGTCTACCCAGGGGTACAAGACAGTAGATGAAGACACTATTGGTGCCTATGATCTTACATAACTTCATTAGCAACACACTAGTGTCACAATGGATAAGGAACCTGAGCATTTTGAATAATTTGCATGAGGACATGCAATGGCTTCAATTGGGGGGGAGATGTTGGGTGCAATATTTGAGGATATTTCAAGCATCATTTTCCCCATTTTTTTCCATTTTCCCTCATCAAACCTACAATTTCCCTAGTACAATGTCACTCCCTCTGATTAAGAAGAAACCTTTTTCTGTAACTATTATTATTTTATTTTCTGCTAAGTATTGAATGAAACAATCCTTTCTTTGGGATGACTGACTAGGGTATCTTTGGAAGAGTAAATTTGAATGTTTTTCTTTCAGGTGATGCCATGAATATTGAGAACCATGGGTGAACAGTTGTTGTTGTTCCTTGCTGTTACACATTGTGAGTTGTTACTCGTTGTTACACCCTAGTTTTTCTATTTTATGTTGTTACACCACAAAGTTATGTTGTTACACCACAAAGTTGTTGTTACACTACAAATTGTCAAGACTAGAGTCAACACTTTCAAACATAGTTGTCAAGGACCGCATGAAGTATTTCCATGCATACATTTAAGAATATCTGATCAGTTACAAGTGCATCTAAACAAGAGTGGTGTAACCATAACAAATATTTATTAAAAGTAGTTTGTAACCACTTCTATCTTTTTATTATTTCTATTAGCTTAATGAGCATGAGAATCACCATATTCTCAAGACTGTTTTGTTTCCCTAATTTTTGGGCTTTGTAAAGACTTTATAAAAATATCTTAATCTCATGAGGGAAAAAGGATGGAAAACAGAGATAATACCAACATTCTGACCTTGTACTCTTAAACTACTTTAATACAATCACATATATGGTGATATTGCTGTAATCTCTGTATTGAATTCTTAAGTAGTGTCATTTTATTCCTGCACCCTGCTAGGGAGGAAGGGCCCTACTCTTTAGCAGGTATCGCAGTGCTAGTAGGATATTTGTTTTTATGTGTAAGTGTGGATTTCTGATCACTGTTTCACATGTTTTATTATGGAATAGATACACTTCTGCTTTCATATTTATTGCATGTTGTTACACAGGTTAAGTAATTCTATGTTATTGAATTATTGTTACACCATTAGTTAATAGTATATGGTGCACATAACTTTATTCTGAAGTTTTTATGAAGTGTGGATTCTTCCTTGTCAAGTGTGTCTTATTACTACGGTGTGCCTATTAATTTCTGCAAGTGTGTATTTCCATTCTACAAGAGTGCTTTAATTTATGAAATTTTTTTAAATGACATTTTTTTCTATTTTACCTAGTTATTACATGTATCAGCATAGATAGTGCAAATGTCTTTGAAATAAAAAAGACCTACCCTAGTTGATAATTAATGATTTTGGTTTAGTTACTTTAGGAGTGATAAAATCGCACAAACACTCACCAAGCTGCATCATTTCTATACCCCCAACAATTAGAGCTCTTATGATATTGCCAAGAGCCTCACATCAAATGAAATTTCAATGAGACATGAACAAATATGGGATGAACCTTCCCACTTGCAGCTTGCAGAACTTGAAAGTGTTTCCCATTGTTTATATAGTATATAAAAAGTGCTATGCTCTTAGAATCCTTTTAAAATTTTTGATTCTCACTCCCATTCTCTTCTCCCAACAATATTGAACTTAGTATGTAGATTCACTATTTTTTTCGACATTGAACGGACTTTAGATTTACATGCCCAATTTTCATACATGTAATTCATCATTCAGATATGAATTTTTAGACATCAATGTACTTTTTCAATTCAAATCTAAACATCCAGATATCACATATTGCAAAATATCTGCTCTTTTCTTCTTCAAATGTTTTCTACATAAATTTCCCTTTCTCACCCTTTGTTCTTTTGTGCCCAGAGGTTATGTTTTTAACACTTTCAACTACTTGGAGATTTCAAGGCATGTTTTAGTGTTTTTAATTTTTTTATACTTTTTCTATGGTTAGTGTTAAAATTTTGAAATCTAAGACTATTGAGATTATAACTCCCGATATATTACATTTGGAAACTCAAGAGAACATGTTATATAATCTAAAGGTATATTGAAAATGTTGGTTGAAGAAACATCTTACCAAGGAAATTGAAAGACCCGCCTATATGAACAATCTTGATAAAGCCATAGGTTTGATTGGACTGCATTTTTTGAATAATTTGGTGTTTTATATCAGTGAAAGTAAAATTCCAAAATAGAGTTAGGAAAATTTTAATTTACTATTTGAAAACCAAATTTTCATCCCTTGTACCTAATGAGCCTTCTTCATTGAATATTTTCTTTCTAAATTTAGGTTACTATTAGCACAACTAAAAGTTTGTGGAAAATTCAAATCAAATAATGAATGCATTCTCCTTGTTCTAACCATGCTTAAAGTCCCTTGTTAGGCATTTTTCTCTACCTTCTATTTCATTATGGATGTCGTTGTATAAGAGCTCAAAATTCCCACTTTTTCATTTTTTTGCCAATGTATTACCAAGAAGCAATCTAATCTTGGGAAATTAGATGTTCCTTCTATATCTACAAAGGAATCCATTGTGGCTCAAACCTCCAAAGCTAAGATCAAAACTATACATAACCAAGAGATTGATACTACTCAAGCTAGTAAGTCTACCTCCAAGCCTCAATAGAAATAAAATTCTTTGCTCCTTTATCTTCCAAGTTTGGTGAGTCTTCTTCCAAAACAAAGAAGAATTCAAGTGTAACATGAAATTTTCACAACATACTTGGGAATGAGGAACTCTTGGAAGAAACTAGAATCATTGATTGAAACCATGTAGTAGCACAAAATTTTAGTGACAAACCTTATTCAACTACTAAAATGCATGTACTTTCCACTCAAACTTTACAAGAATTTTTAAATAGTTGAATGCTTGAGATTCTAGAGCCTCACGTAATGACTCATTCTCATGAATTTATTTCTTCCCCATCTAATAGTAGCATTTTGCAAATTGCAATTGGAGATTCTTCTCAATGTGATGTTTTAGGTTTAATCATTTTGCACTTAGGTAATGGCTACATTAATAATGTTCTCCTTACTCTTAAAATTTATCCCAATCTACTCTTTATTTATTATATTTTTCACTTTGGTGATGGGAAGACAATAGATTTTTAACTTTTATTTTCATGATGCGGTCATTAAAGAAATACAAATCCAAAAATTGTTTTTTTTTTGGGAAGAGTTGATCATTTTTCTTGGTTATACGTATTTACTGGTTTTTATCCTTCTTTAGGTTCCTCCTTTATTGCACTCTTGAGAAAAAAATTTCATGAAAGATTTGGACATATGAATTATAGTTATCTGCAACGGTTGAGACCACAAAATTTTGTGCTTGGTCTTCCTAAAGTTTCTTACATCAAGATGCTTTTCCAAAAGTTAAGGCCTTGTGTGCTATAAAATGTTGTAAGATGGTATATAGTGATCTCATCCCATTTTTTACTTATTCATTTTTAGGGGCTAAGTATGCACTCACCTTTAGTGATACTTATGTCTCTCTTGGGTGTACTTTATTAAGTACAAGAGAGAGATATTTTTTCCTTTTAATACATTTTTAAGGATTTTACTAAGCAACAATTATCCATTAATATGAATAAAATGTGCACAAAAAATGGGGGGAGTACATCAATAAAGCATTCAAATATTTTGTAGAAAATATGGTATTCAACATCAATGTGTATATCCTTCAGCAAAATGGCGTTGCTAAAAAAGAACTAGTCACTGAAAGAGTGGCCAACTATAAGAACACAAACCCTTGTTTCTAAGCTAAAAGAAATGAATTGTGCAAATTACATTCAGAATTGCATGCCTCATAGGGAATTGTTGAATATGACCCCAAAGGAATCTTGGAATCCCAATGCTTCTTCCTTCAAAGTACTTGGCAGTTAAGCATGCCCCTGAATGCTACATGAAAACTGAGTTGTTCAAGCCACATATCAGTTGCATGCTCTCAATTGAGTTATTCCAACAATATTTTTGTGGATTTATACGTGTGTCATTACACTCTAATGTTACAATTTGAAGGCAGGAACAGTTCACATTAAGTCTTTGCATTACTTGGTATGTCTAAAATGCTTCTCTGTGATATTGTGATTTGAACCCAAACCACTTGGATGAAAATTAGGTAGAGTTTCCCATCAAAGTTGCAGACTTTACACCAAAAGTTATGAATAATTGAGAGTTGATGTCTGGCTCATTTTCATCTAATACGCGATGATGTCTAAATTTGTGAGGTTGTGATGCAAATTTATATTTGGAAAGATAGCCATCATATTGTTCATGAATTCATATTATTTTATTTAGCTTATTTGATGTCGTCTACTACCTGTACTTTTTCAAAATCTATCAAATATTTGCTATTGGAACTTGAGAGACCATCTTTGAATATTAAGATACAATATATGTTGTTGAAATCAAAGAAGTACGAGTCTAAAAAAAAATCCATATTTATTACAAGTTTGATAAAGAATACTAAAAATAAATAATGTTTATTAAAAAATGTATAGCACATTTTGTATGCATTTAATCATTTTGAAATGTTTTAAGTTGTTCAATCACTACTCATAGTTTAAGCCATGTTCATTTTAATTTTCCAATTTAAAGTATTAAAAAAATTATTATTTAAATAATTAAAATGATAAATATTTTATATTATTTTAATTTTTTATTAAATATTTTATTATCATTTTAAATTTTACTTATTTTTAACCTAGAAAACCAATATTATCTATACATTTTATTAAATAATTAATTTTATATTTTAACTGTGGCATATTCTAGAGTCCAGTATGAGGGGATGTGTGATTCTCTCTACTCATGTGGAATTGATATATGCTCCTCTTAAAATAAAAATAAATCATTCTACCTTATATTTTTCAAAAATATTTCAACATTGTATTTAAATAAAATATTTGAAGATCTGTATTTACTTAATTTGTATTAATATCAGTTTCATATATATTTATCTATAGAAAAAATTTGTTAAAAGAAAATATTTTGATGTTGTATATAATAAAATATTCAATAAGCAAAGAAAAATAAATTGGAAATTAGAAAATAAAATAAAAAATATCAAATACTTCCTAATCAAAACAATAAGAGAGATGTGTAATTCATTTATTCTTAATATAAAAGCAATATGTGACATTTAAAAATATTCATAATAATAAAAAAATTTCAATGTGGGTTATCAATAAAATGTTTTAATACACACGATTAAGAAGTAATATTGACATACATTTTAAATATATAATAACAAAACAAAAAACATTTTAATATACACAATGTACTCCATAGTTAAAATGCTTCAATGCACATATTATGTAAAATACTTTAATATCAAATATTGTTTACAAAAATTATATATATATATATCATAGAAAGCAATTGGAAAAAAAATCGTTTTTATAGTTAAAATGTTTGAAGTAGTCTTATTTTTTTACATTTTAGTCTTTTTTGGTCTATGTTTTTTTTGGTAATTTTTCCTTAAAATCCAACAAATTGGTTTTTGGATTTACAAATTATGTACTTATTTAAAAATGCAATTTTAATAATGAAAAAATACATATTATATATACACTGAGAAAATGGCTCATTAAGATCAATTAAAAAATGAGAAAAACTTTTTTTTTCTTTTTTAAAGTTTACATTTTTTAATCTTTTTGAACACATGCTAAATCCATGGTTAAACTTGATCTCTACTAGTGATTAAACCATTATGATAATCTATATTTCAACCTAATATCAAAATATCTACTTCAACCCCACCCAAGTGAATTATTAAAAAGAAAATGAAAAAAAAAACACATCAATTTTTCACCTTCACCTTCACTTTCACTTTGACAATTTTCCATCCATATGTGAATCGCAAGATCAAGATATCAACCTCAACACTACAGTGTACACCACTGGATTATTGAAAGGAAAATGAAAAAGAAATAAAACAAAACATCAATCTTTCACTTTCACTTTGACAATTTTCCATCCGTATGTGAAAAGCCAAAATTTTTAACAACAAATGTCCATAGAATATAACTTTTTCAGTGACTCGACAGCAGCACTCGGAATATCAATTACTGATTCTCCAACTTCAAAATACACACTGAACAATAGCAATATCAACTTGAAAGCACAACAGCAACACCATGTCACCTCTGTAATATATATAATAAGTCCATATAGCAGAACAATAGCAACAGCTTCTGTAATATAAAGAATAGCTTACTGTTATATTACAGTCGACAGACCAGGAGGAGTAGAGCACTAGGATTAGGAGATATTGTAGCAGTAGGTACTACTATTATTTACAGGCTGTAGCACTTTGTAGGATTAGGAGATATTGTAGCAGTAGGTACTACTATTATTTGCAGTGGCAGCCATTGGAGATCAAGGGCAGAGTTTGTAGCAGTAGCACTTTCTGTTGGCCACATGGAAATCGCAGCTCCCCGTTGGAAATCCCTCTGTTCGGCAAATATTTTTGCCATTGGTGCTTCTCACGCAGTACCCTTTGAACTTGCTGCTTGGGGTTTTGCACATACGACCCTCTGCCACTCTAACCTCCATCATCCCTGCATCACCTTATACATACTCATTCTGAGCGGTCTTTAGTGCTATTTTTATTGAAGTTTTTCTCTTTTATTTTTCTGGTTTAATTTTTTTTTTAATTTCGCTGGAATTTATTGAAATTATAACTTTGATAGGTAACCAGTGCACGATCATGCCCTAGGGGTTTTCCAGTGAGCTAAATTCATATATAAAATAAAAAAATCTAATTAAAATAACACAAATCAAATTTCACTTCTTATTTTCTACAAAATTTAAGTACCAGAAAATTCAAAAAATTGCACTAAAGACAACTCCTATTTATTCACATCAAGAAATACAACAACAATATCAAAAATAAAATAAGAAGAAATCCAGAAATTGTGATTCACCCATTTGGTGTATACATATTTATTCATATTAGAAACACAACAACAATATCAAGAAGAATGAAGTAAAAAAATATATCTGAAGCTGTGGTTCAAGGATTTGGTTTGGTTTCATAAGTTTAGTGATTCAATTCCTAGCCAGACTATAGTCTCCGGACACCATTTCATAAGTTTAGTGATTCAATTCCTAGCAGCAAAATCAGAAAAAGAGCACTGAAGCGAGTGCCAACTCCTTTGCCCGCCATTATTGATCTTCTCTTTCTTCAGAAGACACACCCCACGCTTGAAAAAGTTGGAGTGAAGAAGAGCAGTGAGAATCATATGAAAACCGCTGAAGCTAATAGCCTATATATATGTGGAAGCCCGGCCATGGTGTAATCATATTGTGTACTGCTATAGACCACGTGAAATTCCTGAGGGAACGCTGAGTGTGGTGGGGTCAACCGAAAAAACTGTATATGACATTACCAGTTGGAACCAGGCTGGACGAAGGGACACGAGCCCCTCCGGACCTGTATAGTCGGACAGGCTTAGCTGGGTGCTCAATAATGGAGTGTACAAACATGATAAACGTGAACGTAGTGTGGACGTGAATTTTTGGGCATGCCCACACTCCATTTCCTCTAGGGTGGGTCATCAATCGTATTTCATTTTCAGGAAGCAATCTCTTTCTTTTTTTATTGTAAATATGGTAGTATTTTTTTATTTTTTCTATTAAACAAAATAGTAGGTTTACATTGTCACATTTTATTTGGTATTCTTAATCGGTTCGTTGGAAACCAGGTTTGGTGGCCACTTCATAGAAATAAAAGCCAACAAAAATTGGAACAGTTTAATCATGTCACTAGATACCTTATAAGGTATATTGTCTACTAGTTCAATTGACATTTTGAAAAAGTAAATGATATCCCCCATTTACATAGTTAAATAAATAAAAATAGAATTCTGAAGTTACTCATATGAGGATTGAATGGTATTTACTATATAAATTTATCTGATGAAGTTAGGAAAAATCTAGTTATAATTTATCTGAGTGTGATTTTCATACACATTGTTTTAGCACTTGTCTAAGTAGATGATAATTTCTCTTTAGATGCCTATTTTCTTTTTGGAATCGAGTACTTTTTTTTATAAAAATTCTGAAATTGAGTGTACTAATTTTTTTTTAATGGTGGAAATGGTTTCAGCCCTCTCAAGAACCACCCAAAATTAGAAACTTGATATTCCATGGGATCTAGTCAAAATCATGCCACAAAATCATTTTTTGAGGGTCAAATAGTTTCATTAATTCATCAAAAAGATACATCTTGTAAACCACTCTCTCGACTTCATTCCGACCAGGTTTGTTAGCCAAGAGAGCGATACAGAAACAGAGAAGGCACTATTATTTTTCACATGAACTCCAAAGGAAAAAAAGCCATACAACCCAAAACACGAACAAAAGAAAAAAACAACCTGTAGAAGGTATTTACAAAGAAGGATTCCATGCATGAGAAACACCTTAGCCTGCAGGGTGGCCATGACCTTCGTGCACATGAAAGTCGATGTGAGCCAGTCCGCTTCAAACTCATCAAGTCGCTCACTTGTTTGGTGTTGGCATCCAGCACATAGAGGCAAGGTGATCCAGAATTTCCCCTTGACTGAATTGAACATCGTTTATATACGCAATGGTTTCATTGTGGTCTTCATACCGCTTCTCACGAATGATATTGAGACTAGCCATAATATTTCTCATTTGATCAATAATCGAGGCAAGCGAGGGTGGCTACACCACCTAACCCAGTGATTGGGCACAATTATGGGTGACCTCAACCTCCTCATCTGCACTCCCCTCCATATCATCATTCATTGCCCCCTAGTCGACCCACTCCCCAAGCAAACCATTATGCCCGATACCTCGTCGGGAATGACCCCTCTGGTGATTCATAGCAATCATGTTATCACTGCACCAAATAGTCATAAAACCAGGGTCTCCTAAACCACGCCCTCTCTTCTTGTTGTTCCAGCAGTTGAGAGGGAGCTCAACCACCCACCACACACAATGGCAATGACTGCTGGAGCCCCGTCAATTATAACTCCAATTGACACAATCCCCCAACAACATACCAATGAAACAAAAGGGCCTCTCAATTTGGCTTCCACAGGACCCCCCAGCAATGCTAAGCCTCAAGGTAGTGCCCTCACAAGGAGGAAAATTGGCTATCCCATGCCCACAATAGCTACAGACACTAACAACATGCCAGCTATGACTTGAATTACCGCCACCCTTTGAAAATGATTCCTTTACAATACCTTTAGTGAAACAGGGCCACACAATACCACCTTGTTGAACGCCCAGGACCAAATTATGACTCAGAGCGACACCTTCTATGATATTCCCACTTAGCATTATTGCTAAGTGAAATATCAATTTTGGCCATTTTTTCTTAATTCATATTTGCACTTAGGAAATGTGGGTTTAGGGGCCCCACATGTATTTTTGATGAAAGTAATCCCAAGCATTAGAGTGGGAGGGGATTGCACCTCTAGTGGAGCGTGGGGGCCACCCATAGAGAATTACGGCCCACATGAGGACAACGCACTCATTGGTGTGAGATTGGTGGGGAGAAACCAAGTTGGGCCCACATGTGAATTTTGGAGGAACTTTGACAAAAAGGCAGGAAAGGCACTCATTTTGGCATTCATGATCATTTGAGAAATTGTCTTAGACAAACATGCTTGAACTAAAGCCAAGTTTGCAACTGTTGTTCAGCACACGAGTGTTTCTAAGAGAAAATCTCAACCCTTGCTTCAGAGGTTTTCGAGTGCCAACCCAAGGAGGGCATCTCATCTATTCTAGTTCGATCCATGAGCAGAAAGTGCGAGTTTGGGGAAGTTTCCAAAAGCAGCAACACAGTGGCTGCGAAGTCCTTGGAGGAGCAACACTTGGGTGTTGAGGAGAGAAGGGATTTTGGGCTTGAAATTTGAGGAGTCGTCTGGGGAAGTGTTTTGAGGAAGATTGCAACCATTTTTGGGGCATTTTTCAGCACGATTGACAAGTGGGTCGAATTACCTAGAAGAAGTGCCATTGAGGGAAAAGAGGGCTGAAATTCCAAGGTCAGCCATTGGCCAATCCCTTCGTGGGTTATTAAGGGTATTTTGTGGAGAGACTGGGATTAATTTCCCAGAATTTTTTAGCATCAAAGGAGGCCCTAGCAGTAGTTCTTTACGACCAACAACGTATTTTCTGGGAAGTTTAGCGCAAAGCCAAGAGAGAGAAACAACATATTTGATAGCGACTTAATATCTTCCACTTGGGATTTTCTAGCTTGCCTTTTGCAAGCCCAGGTGCACTCTTTCCAGCACCACATTGTAGCCTCTTTATTTGTAATAAAATGGCTCAACAACACAATTTCTAGTGTAATTACATGGACTAATTTATGTGTTTTCTTTTCGCGATTTTTGTGTCTATGCATGATTTTTTATTTACTATAAAAAATCCCCAGGAATATTAAAATGGTATCAAAGCTCATAGACTTGGCTCATCTTGTTGGAGAAACATGGTCTATGACACCATAGGATAGGAAAAACGTGACTTACCAGAGATAGAGGTACAGGAGTAGATAAATGCAGTTACACATTACTCCAGATATGATAACTAAATTAGAGGTTGTGGAAACAAACATGGGGGACAATGACGGAGACAGAAGGAGTAAGGATGAGGAGTTTGATCATCATTTGCTAAAGGAAGTATAGGACCTGTCCAAGAGCATTAATGAACTGAGGTAGCAGAATGGCAACGACAACAAGGGTAAGGGAGTTCAAGGGGACTTCCAACTGGGTGAAGGCTCTAACACTTCATAGCACCACGCATCGCTTAATCACAACATGACCCTTAACACACCCCCTAGATCCACTATTCCTACGTTCTTAACATATGGATCTGGTGGGAAACACGAATAGCAGGAGATTCCTTATGGGGACTATTTCTTGGAGTATCAGTCATATGGACTTGATTTTGGGAAATCCGTCACTTTCAGGGACTTTTTCCAACTGAAGGGAAATAATAGGGCCAAGGGACAGAGTGGGGGAGGCTACAGGTAGGGGACATATTTGCAACATATTGTGGGGAGGTTTTTTCTCCCAACTTTTGATGGCTCTTCTAAGAGCTAAGCCAAAGCATGGGTAGAGAATTTGGATGTCTACTTCCAACTAAATCAGATGACGAAGGGAGAGGCAATCAAAATTGCCACACGACATCTAGAGAGGGAAGCTCATGACTAGTCGTTCCATGGGATAGCCACAATGGGACATGTGAGAGTGACCGCTTATGAGGATTTCACCAGGAGGGTGTTGGAGTGTTTTGAGAGGAAATATCCTGAGGAGTACTTTGGGGAGCTTACAAGGCTCAAGCAGATTGAGAGCGTTGAGGCATATATTTCATAGTTTTTTAGGCTTTCAGTGATGGTTCCAGATTTATGGAAGGCCAAGAGGATCTACATGTTTATAGAGGGGCTAACAGAGCCATTGTAGGGATTGGTGAGGTCCAACATACCCACTACTTTGTAGTACGTGGTAGGGAGGGCCCTAGATCTATAGGATTCCCTACCCAAAGCTAGAGCACCAATACCACCTAGACAAGTTTTCCTAGACACGTTTTCTAGCAGAGGCGAAGAGACACTAGGGCTCCACCACTAAATTCCAATCAGGGGCATGGGCAGATGGATAAGGAGACTCGGAAATACCTTCGAAGGAGGAATTTGTGCTTTACCTATCAGTAACCTGGGCATCTGGCCACAGATGTGTAGTGCACAAGGCCCATTACATTGAGATATTTTCTAATAATGACGCAGGGGATGATGCATATTTATAGGTGGGTGGAGATGACAGTGCAGTACACACAAAGAAGGGGCCACCACCACCACCACCACCGATTGGGGAAGCTTCCTTTGAACCTTCTAGAGGGGTCCTTGCATCCCTATGTGGGTACCCAATTTTTTTACCATGTGGATCAAGGGAATTATGTAGGGGAGGCGTGTATCAGCTCCACTGGATAGTGGGGCTACCCACAATTTCATTGATGCACAAATGGTTCAGAGGAGGGCCATCACAACTGAGGATTTTGATGTATTATCGGTTCTTTTCTTGGGGGCAGACCTTAATAGTGACCATGGGGAACTAGTCCATGATAGACCACTTTTTGTGGTGGAAGTACCGAACACCAACGTGGATTTGAGAGTCCAGTGGCTCTATTCACTTGGCAAAGTCACTACGGATTGGAGGGGGTTGGAGACGGAGCTCATAAGGCTAGATGGAAAACTAGTTTTGCTACATGGTATGCACTCTTACCCTCCATAGACTGTTTTTTCCCATAGGATGGAGGTTGATCTGAGAAATGGGGACATTGAGTGGGTTGTGGAGTTGAGGATTTCAGCTATTGAGGGTAAGCCCAAGCCACAACACCCTAAGATACAAGCCATTTTGGACAGGTACCCAATAGTGTTTGGAGACATACCGTTGGGTCAACCACCTAACCATGGGTTGGATCATACTATTGAGTTGGATTTGGGGGTATAGGCTATGATTACCACCCCTTACCGAAATCCCAAGGCATACCAGGATAGAGAGAGATATTCATGAGTTGTTGGCATTTGGGCACATCAGGCCTAGCTCCAACCCTTTTGCTTCATTATTTTTCCTAGTGAAGAAGAAGGATGGGTCCCTACACATGTGCATTGACTATCGGGCCCTTAACAAGAAGAACATGAAGAACCATTAACCCATTTCTTGCATAGATGAGTTGAGGGGGGCGAAGTTCTTCTCCAAGATTGACTTGTGCTTAGGGCACCACCAGATCAGGTTGAGGGACCAGAAAGCTTTCAGGTGCCACTATGGGCACTTTGAGTTCCTATTTATGCCCTTCGAGATAACCAAATAAGAAACCACCTTCTAGTCCTACATGAACCACATGTTTCGTGGTCAGTTGCCGAAGTTTGCGTTTTTGTTCTTTGATGATATCTTGATTTAAAACCAGACCTGGGAGGAGCACTTGCAGCATGTAGACACAGTGTTGGGTATTTTGAAGGAGAAAAAATTCTATGCAAATTGTCCAAGTGTGAGTTTAGTTTGACAGAGATGCTCTACCTACTTCACATCATTGGGGAGGATGGTGTGAGGTTCCATGAGGAGAAGATCAGGGCCATCCGAGATTGGCCAACGTCCCAGAATGTGATGGAGTTGAGGGTATTTTTGGGCATATGCACTTACTGCAAGAATTTCGTGAAGGGATTCTCTCATTTGGAAGATCCCCTCACCAATTTAATAGAGAAGGGGGAATTTGAGTGGACTGCTACAATTTAGGAGGCTTTTGAGTGCCTCAAACAGGTCATGAGAAGTTGCCTTATGTTGGCACTTCTAGATTTCACCCAACCCTTCGTGTTGGAGTGTGATGCATCTGGAGAGGGTGTAGGAGAGGTTTTGATGCAAGGAGGGCACCCCATATATTTCGAGAATCGGAAGCTACTACCCCACGAGAGGTTGTACTCCATCTATGATAAGGAGATGATAGCCATCATGCATGTGCTAGCCAAGTTCAGAAAATACTTGTTGGGGAACAAGTTTAGGGTCAAGACAGAACACAAACAACCTCATATTTTTCTTAGAGTAGAAGTTACAAGAGAGGCAGTAGAAGTGGGTGAGAAAGCTCTAGGAATACGACTTTGACATTGAGTATGTCAAAGGGAAGAAAATAGTGGTAGTTGATGTGTTTTCCAAGAGGTCGGCTACCCTTTCATTGATGAGCATTGCCCCAAATTGGAGGGCACAGTTACTGGTAGAATATTCCAAGGACCGGTTTTCATGTGAGGTCCTTAATGGGGTAGTGGCAGATAATCGGTACAAGGTGATGAACGAGGTGATTTACTTCAGAGACTGGATTTACTTAGTGCCTATTTCCCAATTGAGGGAGAATATTTTACAGGTTTCCCGTGACTCACCTCTAGCAGGGCACCAGGGGTTCATGAAGACATCGAGGGCCATCAGAGAGCGATTTTCATGGAGGGGCCTTAAGGATGACATTTTGAGGCATGTCAGGGAGTGTGACCCATGCCATAGGAACAAGTCTGAGCATTCACACCTACAACGCTGCTATAACCTCTTCCTATCCCTAACGGGAAATGGGTAGCGCATCGATGGATTTCATTACTGGGTTGCCCATAGTATAGGGCAAGGACGACATATGTGTGGTGATGGACTAGTTGACGAAGTTTGCACATTTTTTCTCCATATCAGCCCGATACTCGACCTCATAGGTGGCCACATTGTTCTTTAAGGAGATGTTTCGGCTACATGGTCTTCTGAACACCATTGTCAGTGACCGGGACAACAAGTTCATGGGGGGATTTTGGTCGAAGTTGTTTCAAATGGTGGGCATAAAGCTCACTCTGAGCACTTGTTATCATCCTCAGACAGATGAGAAGAAAAAGATATTTAACAAGTGGCTGGAGAGCTACTTATGTAACTATGTTATGGGCCAACAACGAGCATGGATACAGTGGTTGCACTTGGGAGAGTACCGCTACAGCACCACACATCACATGTCCATAGTTATATGTCCATTCTGAGATTTGTATGGTTACGATGCATTATCTTTTGCTGGCGTGATGTTTGGAAATAGCAAGGCCCCTAGGGGCCAAGGATTGGATACAGGAGAGCCAAGATATTTTTTGAACTCTCAAAGACAAAATGAGAATGGCACAAAACTAGAAGAAACTTTATGCAAACAGTCGCAGAGTTGAGAGGGAGTTTGAGGTAAGGGAATTGGTCTTCTTGAGGCTTCAACCGTACCGAAAATCATCCCTCAAGAAGAATGGGGCCAAGAAGCTAAAACCTCGCATGTTTGGGCGATAATGAGTCACTCAGAGGGCTGGGAAGGTAGCATATGAGTTGGATATACCCCCAGGGATTCAAGTGAAAGATAATTTTCATGTGTATTTCCTCAAAAGGGCACTCGGGTAGGAGGTGATAGCAGCTACAGAGCTACCCCCTATGGATGATTTGGGGAACTTAGTTATCAAGCGAGAGCCTATTTTGGATACTTAGGAGAGGCACTAGAGGAACAGGTTCATCAAGGATTTTTTTAATTAGATGGAGGAACCTAATAGATGAGGATTCCACTTGGGAATGGGAGTAGATACTTCAACATTCTTCACTATAATTTCTTGAGGACAAGCAATGTTTTGGCGAGGAGGACTGTGATATTCTTACTTAGCATTATTGCTAAGTGAAATATCAATTTTGGACATTTGTTTCTTTATTCATATTTTCACTTAGGAAATGTGGGTTTAGAGGCCCCAAATGTATTTTTTATGAAAGCAAGCCCAAACATTAGAGTTGGAGGGGAAATATTGCGGCTCTAGTGGAGTGTGGGGGCCACCCATAGAGAATTACGGCCCACATGAGGAATACACACACATTGGTATGATATTGGTGGGGAGAAATTTAGTTGGTCCCACATGGGCATTTTGGAGGCACTTTGACAAAAAGGAAGGAAAGACACTCATTTTGGCAGTCATGGTCATTTGAGAAATTGTCTTAGACAAGCATCCTTGAGCTGAATCCAAGTCTGTAAGCATTGTTCAACACACGAGTGTTTCCGAGCAGAAATCTCAACCCTTTCTTCAGTGGACTAAGAGGGCCAACCCAAGGAGGGAGTCTCACCTATTCTAGTTTGATCCAGGAGTAGAGAGTGCGAGTTTGGGGAAGTTTCCAGTATTATCTGGTGACCCCTAGTATTGCACCAAGATTGTTGCAAGTCCCAGGGGCTACCCTACTTTACTTTATCAACACGGGGTTTGTACAAACTTTGAGGTGACAATGCTATATACACAGCATATGCATTCTGTTCATGTCATCCTCTTCTGCTTTATGAAAGGGTAATACTTCTAGGGGTTCTCAATGAAGTTTGTCACAGTTAAATGAAACTAAACTAAATTGCAGAAAGGAAATGACAGAAATGGAACTAATTTAATGTGTAGGAAGGAAATGACTGCAAGAAACTAAATTAAATTTCTGATAAGAAATAACAGGAAGGAAACTAATTTAATTTGCAAGAAACAAATAGCAGAAAGGAAACTAATCCTAAACCACAGTTAACTTGGCCAAATGACTGAATGCACTATACTTATCATATGATCTATCTAACATGCTTCTATCCGTGCAACTAGGCTATCCATGACTTAATTATAATTAAAAAGAATTAATTTGCAGCTTAGAGGGAAGAAAAAGGGCTAAATGAGGTTAATGGGGGGTTTAACACATAAAATGAGGGTTGGAAGCGGAAAGAGGGGGTTAAACCCTTATAAAACCTTATTATAGCACGAGAAATGAATTTGGAGTGGAAAGAATTCAAAAATGTGATGGCAGAGTGTGATGGAGGACAAAAGTTGCGATGTGTGATGTCGCAATCGAAACTTCACAAGTTTAAAGGGATAGCGATAAGGATTAACAAGAATGAACTAAGTTGTGGGAAGTGCAAACTGTGACGAGTGACGTGGCGGGTTGCAAATTGCAATATCGAAATTTTAAAGGAATAACAGTAAGGATTAACAAGAATGAACTAAAATGTGCGAAGTGCAATTGGCGACACGGTAAAATTTGTGGGCTACGATCTGCAAAGTGCGAAGTGCGACGAGTGACGTGGCAGAGTTATCGCATCGATGGAATGAGCAGGAAGTGTTATGCGAAAATCTAAATGATTCAATTTGCGATTTGTGATTTTGCAATATCGTAATCGCAAGAACGAGCGGTGAGTGTTTTAAAGGTAAAAGCTAAATGGTGCGAAGTGCGATTTGTGATGGGCGACATGGCCGTGGGACCGACAGTGGTGCATAACTGTAATATCGCAATCGGCAAGAACAGTGGTAAGTGTTAAGGGAGAAAGGGAAAAGTTGCAGAATGAAATTTGCGATAGGATAAGAATTGTGGGATGCGATTTGCGATAGGATAAAAAAATGTGAGATGTGGTTTGCGATAGGGATGACGTGGCGGTGAGTCTGAAAGAAAAAGGGAAAATTTGTGATTTGCGATATGCGATGTCATCTCAATCGCAAGAACCAATGGTAAGTGTTTAAAGGTAAAAGCTAAGAGTTGTGATTTTCGAAGTGTGATGTATGACAACGGGAGACTCGAGGATCAAAGGCGAAGGTCACGTTTGAATGAGTTTGAATGGTTTTTCATGTGTTTTTCATAAAAAGGGTAAGGCAGTGAGAATAAGTGGGAAAAATAGGAGATGGAGGGTGTAACAGCAGTGCGCAGAGTGTAATAACAGAGATGGAAGGGAGATGTAAGAAAAAGCAGGATGTGCTGGAGAACTTCCCTTCGGGCTATGCTGCCCGTACATGTTATCAACCTGCCTATTTATGCAAGAAAGCCAAACAATATGTTCATGAAGATGCAAGCACTGATCTAATCTATTTCCAGGAAATCATAAGCGAGAAAGCATTTTTTGTCTGTGGGAAAAGGTCTACCCTCCTCAAGCTCTATTGACAGAGTTGAGAGGGGAAGGCTGACCTCACAACTTTATGGATTTTATCACTATTCTACCACTCTGTAAGCAGATTAAATCTATAGCAAAAGACAACAGGAAGTGAGCTAAAACATCAACAAAAATACCAGCAAACTAGCTAAATGTTCAGAAGAAAAACTAGCTAAATGGCATGAAAGAAAAGAATGGAAATAGCAGAGAAGTTGAGGCACATGGGTTGGGCCCTAACCCACGAGCTGAGATATCTAGAACTATATCAATAGAAATTAGTTTGAATACTCATTACATTAATAATACAATCTTATTACATCTTGAAGGTATTAACAGCAAAAGCCTAATAGCTTGCAGCAAAATTTCTGAATGGAATCGAAGAATAAAATGGAATCGACTAGAATCAACCCACTGGCTAACTAACTAACCCCTTCCTATCTCTATCTTTGCTCAATTTATTCTACAGGGCAGCTACCAACTACTCCCTGGAAAATGGTGATTGAGTGCCCTTCGTCTATAGTTGCTTGGCTGCCTCTTGGAATTCGATTTTCTAGAAACTCCAAGTGAAGTATGGCTTGACTACACTTGGTCTTGAGTTTCTTAGATGCCTCTAGAATTTGAATTTTTGGAGGGGGATCTCATGAGGATCCTTTGGCTACCTTTGAGAGTTAAGGAGGGTGGACAATCCCCTTGAATATCTCCAATATTTCTCCCTAATTTCCTGATGTTGTGCTCATTTATTCTCCAATCCCAATCTTCCAGTGGTAGGAAGCAAGTCCCTAAATCATCTCCTTCTCCAAATCTTTATAATCTTCCAAATATTCTCACAATATTCTACAAAAATAACCAATATTAGGAAAAAATATGCAACTACCTTTAATCCTTCCTATGAACATATTAAAGCATAAGAAAACAATATTAAGTGCATAAGGAAGGTAGATGGGCTTAAGAAAGTTTATATTGGCCTTATTTTATGTCTAATTTAGAGGCCCATCAGTAGCATTGCAATGACTGCGTTGTCCTTGGAGGAGCCACACTAGGGTGTTGAGGGGAGAAGGGAGTTTGGGCCTGAAATTTGAGGAGTAGTCCAAGGAAGTGTTTTGAGGTAGATTGCATCCATTTTTGGGGATTTTTACAGCAAGATTGATAGGTGAGTTGAATTGCCCAGCAGTAGTGCCACTGAGGGAAAAGAGGGTCAAAATTCCAAGGTCAACCATTGGAAATTCCTTCGTGGGTTATTATAGGTATTTGGTGGAGAGGCCGGGATTAATTTCCTAGAATTTTTTGAGCATCAGAGGAGGCCCTAGCAGTAGTGCTTTATAGCCAGCACCATATTTTCTGGGAAGTTCAGTGCAGAGTCAGGAGAGAGAAATATTAGGTTTGAGAGAGACTTACTATCTTCCATTTGGTATTTTTTATCTTTCCTTGTGCAAGCCCAGGTGCACTCTTTCCAACACCACATTGTACCCTCTTTATTTTTAATAAAATGGCTAAGTAGCACAGTTTATGTTGCAATTATATGGACTAATTTATGTGTTTTATTTTCATGATTTTTATGTCTATGCATGCTTTCTTATTTAATGTAAAAATTCTATAGGAATATTACACCTTCCCGGTAAAGAAGTAGGAGAGAGACCACCATACATTAACCATAAGTAGAATATGAATGGTAATTAAGACGGAGGAAGAGACCTCCACTTACCAAAATTTAAGCAAAGGCTCGAGAATTATGACCAATGCCGAGAAATGTCGCTCAAATTGGCATTGTAGATGTTTATTTTGGTGTTGTGAGACTATTCTGCGATCAGCCCCAACTCCTCTCTCCTAGTTCCCACACCGTCTGACAAGTCACCCTAACAATAAATGCACTAGAGACGTACCTCCTACAACCAGACCAGTTCAAGTCCAGGCCACTTAGACCGATGGGAATTCATAGGTAATAGGAATATGCACACTTAGTTAGGTTAAATTCACTCACCCTCCCTCCCATACCAAAACACCAAATATTGTTGAGGATGTTGGCCAGCTCAAATATATAATAAACTAACGCCTTCTGAATTCTTCTAGCTGACCTTTGCCACTTGGCTTGGTCATCATCAAGACTATGAAAACACGTCATTCGAGATCATTCCACCTTTTGGGAGCCAAGTCTCATACCCCCTACACACCCACCCCCAACACGGTCTCCATATCTTACTTGATTATAGGTTTTAGTTGTTTTTTGTCATTTAGAAGAATCATGTGGGGGCTATTCCATAGAGATAGAAAGGTTTGGGGCCTGATTTCCCTAGTTCACTAACAATTCTTCCTCTTTTTTTCTAACCCTCAATGAATGAGAAATGATGACATAGGGAATTGAAAAAACTAGGGTGTAGATATTTTGAGCTAGGAGCTCCAATCGCTAGCTCTTGATGGCCTTCTTTTCTTTATTAGTGTTAGAAAAGAAAATATGTGATTTATCACCATTAACCACCATACCTGAGGCTTCCTTGAAGTCAGTGAGGATATGTTCCAAGGCCTTGATCTCTTGAATGGAGGGTTCTCCAGAAAAAAATAATGCCATCCACGAACTATTTGTGGGAAAGAGGGAGGTCATGTCCCCACAACCTTAAGCCTTTGAAAATAAATTGATTAATAATTTATTTGATATAAATAGGATCAGGCTCTCCGCCACCATAATAAAGAGGAAAGGAGATAACATATCTCCTTGAATAAGGCCTTAAGAGGCCCTAAAATTCTGAGATTTGGAACCATTTATGAGTATAGAGAAGAATGGTGATGATATGAGGGATTGAATCCAGCTCACATACTCAAGAGAGAATCCAAATGCATCCAACACTCTAAGTAAGTAATCCAATTTAAGTCTATCATATGATTTTTATAGATCTAATTTTATCAACATTCCTGGTTTTTGTCCTCATTTTAGCGAGTGCACCACCAAGAGAGATGTAATGACTCCATCCATTATTTTATGACCCTCCACAAATATTGAATATTTTGGATCTATAAGAAGCTTCAAGAGTTCCTTTAGCCTTCAAACTATAATGGATGATATTATCTTGTATTTCACATTGCAGAGCAGTATGGGTCAGAATCCACCAAAATCCTTTGACTAGTTGGATTTAGGTATCACGGTCAAGAACATCGCATTCATGCCCGACCAAACTTTCTTATCACAACATGATTCACGAATAGGTGGGAGTCCTTTGGGAGTTTCAAACACCTTGGAATGATTGTCCAAGACTTGTTGGAGATCTGCAGAAATAGATGATTTTGATGTTGGAACTTCTAGTGAGCATAATTGTGCAATTACGCCTCGTTGTTCTTTCTTTAGAAGCTTTGTCATGCCATTAGAGCTTATTATCCTTCCTGGCTTCCCTTCAATACCCTGTAATTCGACTTCCTTTCCTTCTGAAAAGAATTTCAAGAAAAGTTCTTGAAAATTAAAAGCTACCGTCCCCAAAGATTGTAACCATTGTACTCCTAGTACAACATCAGCACCTCCCATAGGAATGGAAAGCATTGGACTAGTCAACACATATTCCCCCATGGTTAGCTTGATGTTATGGCATTTTCCCGAGCAATTTATAGTTCCTCCATTTGCAACCATCACTTGACATTCTGGTGCTGGGTATAGGAAACAATTTAATTCCTTGGCTACCTTACAATGAATAAAATTATGGATGCTACTTGAATCAATCAACACTATTACCTTTTTCTTCTTGATTTGTCCTTCTATCTTGAGAGTTTGAGGAGTGGTAATTCCTGCCAGTGCATTACACGATATGGTCGGATTCATTTCTTCCTCTTCTAGGGCTGGTTCCTGTTGTATATCCTCTTCTTGTTCATTTTCTTCTTCCTCTTCACAATCTATGTAAAATAATTTCTTCTCAGCACACTTATGACCTTTAGTGTATTTGCTATCACAACTGTAGCAAAGCCCTTTTGCTCTTTTTTCTTCCAATTGTTGTGGTGTCAACCTTGTAGGTTGTGGAAATCTAGATGTAGCTACACTTCCTTCTTTATAGAATTGAGTAGTAGACTTCCTTGTTGCCATAATTTTACATTCAACTTTTCTTGCCAACCTGAATTCCTTCTCTAATGAATCAGGTTCCAGAACACGAACTTCATGTTGAATGTTATCCTTTAAACTGCCTAAGAAGAGATCAATCCTGTGGTCCTCTGAAATATCGATTACCCTTATACTCAATTTTTGGAAGTCCTCAATGTGCTGCCCCACTAAACCCTTTTGTTTGAGATTTATCAATTGGGTAAAGAAGGTGTTGCTCTTTGTATCCTCATAATGTGCTATCATTTCCTCCGTAAAAATTGACCAAGTAACAATTTTTTTACGGGAACAAAGCCATCGATACCATACAAATGTATTTTGTTCTAAATGTAAAGTTGCAATGCGTACCTTTTGTGTGTTTTGCACGTTATGGAGATCAAAATATTGCTCCATCTGTAGTATCCATGTTACAGGATCCTTTCCATCGAACTTCCTCATATCCATTTTTTGAATATGGTGGTTCTTCCCACCAACATTCGAGTTTATGAAATCACGATTAACATTTATTTTGTTCTCATCATGAGGTTCTTCTCCTATATTTCCGCCATTAGGAATCATTTCTGGTTTTAAGCTTGTCATCAAGCCTTCCATGTATGCTTTTAGATCATTCTTCATGTTTTCTACGTTGTCTTTCATGTCATCCATCTTAGCTTCCATGCCCACTTCCATGCCATCCATCTTAGCTTCCATGCCATTCATCTTAGCTTCCACGCCATCCATCTTAGCTTGCACACCATCCATCTTAGCTTCCACGCCTTTCTTCAAACCTTCCATCTTAGCTTGCACGCCATCCATCTTAGCTTCCATGCCTTTCTTCAAACCATCCATCTTCACTTCCCCACCTTTCTTCAAAACTTCCATTTCATTTTTTGCTGCTCTTTGCGAGAGTGAAATTTGTTGCACTTGTTCTTGTAATTTTGATAGATCATGTTGCAATTCTTCATCTTCATGAGTCATGGTAGAGCCTTCTGAACGCTTGATGGGTGTTGAATTCTTTTTAGGGGCCATTTTAGAATCCAATATTGATATCTATTCTACAAGATTCCCTTGGAATCAATTCAACTTGATTCTTCAAACAAGACTTATGCAATTCGGAAAAAAATACACACCTTTTACTAGCTTTTAGGAGCTCGATATTGAAATTGAATTATCTCTGTAGTTGAAAATCCTCAATATCTGAAATTCAGCCCTGTAGTAGATCTCTGAAGCTTCTTTCAAATGCCACAGGTCTGACCTGATTTGGATTCTCCAAGACAAATTTGTGTCCAATCTCCCACAATGACCTAATTCTGGACTGGTTCAGTAGAGCGAACTTGTACGACTTTCCACGTGTTACTGTTTTGTCCTTTGTCTCTGAAATTGATATCCCAGAAACTTCAGTCTGTGTACTTGTGACCAATTTTTACGGCACTTCAATCCGATGCCCAGAGAGAGAGTTATTGAAGTTTTCCCACGATCACCTCTTTGAGATGCAATTCAGGAGCCTGAAAAAGCACTACCTTCCACAGATCATATCTCCAAAAATATTGCGAAAAAAGTTCTGAAATTTTTTGACGAATTTCCTTAGGATTTCAGATTCGCACCATATGAATTTCAGACTCTGACCCTTCGTAAAACAAAATTTATAGCGAAAATTCCATGATGACCTGTTTATGAGCCTGAAAAAATACCTAACTTCCACAGATGATATCTCCTCAAATATTGCGAACCAAGATCTGAAATTTTTAGACAACCTTCCTCAAGATTTCAGCTTCGCACCCTACAAATTTCAGCTTCTGAAGCTGCGTAGAAAAAAAGTTATAGCGCAAATTCCACGATGACCTGTTTGGAGCAGCGAAACCCTAGAATCCCAAACCTCTGATACCAAATGTTGTGTAACCAGCTCCAAAGAGAGAAGAAAAGAGATATTCACGACTTAGAAATGAGCCACTTCGAGGGGGAAACCTCCAATACATTACATGAATGAACAATTCTTGGATGATACAATTTACAAAACCTCCTTTCTATATATAGGAGTCCATGGGGCCATAATGTAATCCTAGTGGGCCACAATGTAATCCTAGCCGACCTAACAATAATAATTTAAGGCACAATAATAACAAAATGGGGGTTACAAGGGTACAATAATAACAATAAGGGGGTTACACTAACAAAAATAAGGGACTATACTAGTAATATAGGGACCTAACAGATACATTTGGTGCTCAAGTACCGCAGTTTTTTTTACAAACACATTCAGGAGGAAATGAAGTTCCTCGACATTACCTTGCTTGGCACGGCATATTGATATGACACCAAGATCGAGTATAAATTTAAGAAAAATAACCGAGACTTTGGATCTGTGAATCCAAAGCCAGGGAAAGGCATCCCCAAACCACATAATAAGGGGAAAATCCAAAGCGGGGCAACTCAGAACAACACCACAAATCCAAAGAAGGACACAGGGAAGTGGTGTGAATTTCATAACATCTCCACTCACAACACAAGTGAGTGTAGGACCAAACAATTGCTGGTGGCTGAACTGAAGACATCTGAATCATATGCATGTTTTGATTCTGAGTCAGAACTGGACAAGGGGAATGACAAAGGGAAGCATATCATTGATGCGGATCCCAGTGCCACTGTTTCCACCACCAAGCTCTAGAGGGAGAATCTAGAGGAGGGGGAGTGCCTTTTCCATTCATAGATGTGGGTGAAGGGTTATCGACTGCAATTCTGTTTCGATAGCGAAAGCCACAAAAACTTCATTTTGGCAGAGTTCGTGAAGCGTCTCAGCCTACCAACCACAACACACCTGCAGTCGTATACCATCGGGCAGATTCACCAAGGAAGAGATCTCCACATAAGCCACCATTGTTGCCTTCCGTATAGAATCAAGCCCTTCATAGACGAGGTACTATGTGATTTTTCTCCTATTGATGTTTCTGATGTTTTATTGGGCCAACCATACTTGTGGAAGCGACATGTTGTGTATGATTCTAGACCTTGTTTTGTTATTATTACTTTGGGAAATTAGTTTTACAGGATACCGGAGGTAGTACCACCTCTCGCCATCTCTTTGATTACTACAAAGTAACGCAGTAAGATTATTTCCCAAACTAGGAAATTTTTTTTCATTACAATTCACCCATAGGGCAAGAAGAAGATTATGGCCACAACCTCCAAACAGGGCTCCCCTGCACGACAAAAATAAATGGATGAAGTTGTGGAGGAATACATGGAAATTTTCTCCTCACCCATAGAGGTTCCTCTGCACTTTCAGGTCAACCACTCCATTGATCTGACCATAGACGTGTTGTTGTCTTATGTTGCCATACCTCATGCGACCACATAGATAGAATCCACACGTGTACTATCTGATGTCCGCCAACAGTTCCACGACATCTTGGAGAAATACAATTCCAAGTACAAGCAGTGCCAGGATCAACATCGAGTGCCACACAAGTTCCAGGTGGGCGACACATTTTGGTTACATTTTCAAAAAGAGTGCCTCTCTGGACCCCATTGCAAGCTACACCCACTTCAAAGCAGGAAAAATCCTTCACCAGGGAAAGTGGTTCACCAGGGACTAGGTTCAACAAAAATTTCCCTACCTCATGGAGGCTCTGCACACAATGTGGACCATTGCTTTCTAAGGGGGGAGGAATGATCCAAGTGGATATTGGTGGCCACCCACCTATTCCACCTAGTCAGTTTCATCAATTTTCTTATTTACTATTGTTAGCATTTTTTCGGGTCCTGAACTTCCTGAGTCATTTGGAGGCACTAAATGGTGTAGTCCTTGGAGATATATTTCCAACGAGGTATCATATGCTCCAAATGGAGATACTATGACCAAGTTATGACCCTCGGAAGTTGGTTTCCCAACTAAACCCAATGGGGCCATAAACTCTTGGGTTTACATCTCCTCGGGTTATGGTTTTGGTTATTTAGGGTTTTATCTTATTTTTCAATAATAAAAAGGCCCTTTAGCCTCATTGTAATATAGTTCAGAGACATGTAGCTGCCACATCTCTTCTCAGAGATAAGCTACCATCGCCCTAGTTAGTTTATGTCCATTATGTCTGTAAGCATATTTCAATCATTTTATATTAATTAAATGAAGTTTTATTTCTGCTACATCTCTATGTTTATGTTTATTTTTGTATTTTATTTCATTCCTGCATAAATCTAGATTCAGGTCACGACTCCATGAAGGTTTGAAACATATTTCAGTTTCAATTTTTTGCAGTAATATTCAATAAACATCACGCAAATGCCACGGTATCCACATATCATATTAGAGAGTGAAAAATATCTCATTGGAAATTTATTTTTATTATCTCAAATGGGTTTTTTACGGAATTTTATTTTGTTTCTCGGTTTGAGAGATATGAGAAATTAAAGTTACACTTGTCTGGAACACTGCGTCGTCGCACGTCCTATGAGTTTGTGGAATAATTTTCTCACTTCATAGGTCATAAATTTTCAATTTTCTTATATCATTGGAAATATCTATTTAATACCTCAAATGGGTCTTTGACAGAATTTGATTTCATCACCTATAGTAGAAGTTATCAGGAAAGTTGCAACAAGAGGTCTATTTCAACCAAGATCTGGATCAATATGATACCAATTCCTGCTCAATATATTTATGCTCCACCAATCTATATCCCGGTTGAGAGTTTAAGGAATAAATGTTCAAAAAATTTATCAATAAAGACTCAATTTTACTTAGTCTTGGTCAAATTGATAAAATTGAAAATTTCCACATCAACAGACAACTTGGAGGCAGTTAACTGAGGTGACATGGCTCTTGTCACTCAGTTAGCTTAGTAAATTCAAGTTAATGGGTTTGGAGTTCAATTTTCATGTGTTCATTGCTAATTTTTAGCATTCTAGTTTAGTTATTTCTAGTTGTACTCTGTTAAAATAGTTCTAACAGTTGATATAACTAGTTGGAAGTCGGTTGTGTAGTGGGACAACAATCTAACCATACATATCATCTGGTTAATTGATCAATCAACCAAAAATAGCTCATGAATGCAAGGAATTTTAGTTCCTCAACTATGGTGGAGATTCCAAGGCAGTGTAACATCATTTGTAGACTAGTCTTAAGTGTACATGTGTTGCATGTAGTTAGGGGATCAACCTTGGGAATCGTACAATCAATTGGAGGAAAATTCCTAAAAAATAGGGGTCTAATTCCTCAGGATTTGCGCAAGGAAATAGGGGTTCAAGATGAGGCATAAATTGCCTAAGTATGGTTTATAGATTCTCATTGAGAAAAGAGATAGGTTATTAACTTGCAGGTTGAGCTCAAAACGAGCTAGAAATTGTAATACATTCTCTATTCAGCTGGTTAATGAAATCAGGCTTAAGGGGTTTCTATCAATTGGTTTCCCCTAGGTAAATCTGTGTACTTGTGTATGTGATTGATGCATGTTTGTGAATTTTGTTCTAAATTTCGAATTAATTTCTGCAGAGCAGTAGAGTATAAATGTGTCCCTTGATTTAGATTAAATTTCTTGAGAAGTTTCAATTCTATCACCTTATTTCCACATGGTATCACAGCAGGATTCACATTAGAACAAGAATTTCGAAGTTTCTCCTCAAGAGGTTAGAATTTGCATCTTCAGTGTAGTAGGTTTTCTTTAGAGTTGGTAGAATGGCCTTCAATGCACTAAGATTAGAGTATGCCTTGGAAGGAAGCTTAAATTAAATTTCATGGAAGGATCACATGGAGGGAGTGCTTGATGGAAATGGATTGCTGGAATATGTCAAGACATACATTCCAAAAACAATATCAACTGATGACAAAAACCTAGCCTAATGGAATAAAAATGTAGCCAAGATGAGGAGAATAATCTTAGGAGTGAGATATCACATTGTCTCAAATCTCCATGGAAAAGAAACTCGTTCCACAATTTGGAAGGCACTAACTAAGCTATTTGAGAATATAAGTGACCATAGAAACTTGGCCCTCAAAGACAAACTTCAAAACATTAAGATGCATAAGAATGATATTACTTTGCATTATATCACCATATTTACACAAGTTGAGGATGAGCTTGGAGGGGTTGGTGTGAATGTTGTATAATATGACCCAGTGAGCCTATCTCTTCTAGGCCTTCCCAAAAGTTGGAATTGCTACCAGGACACAGTTAATGGGAGGGAGAAATTACCCAATTGGGAACACTTATGGTCTGCTTTGGTACAAGAAGAAATTAGGCTAAATACCAGAGATGGAAGTTCATCTAAGGGAGGGGATGAAGAAAATTTTTCATTGGTTGGTAAGGGAAAGAAGGGAAAAGGGAAGAAATCTAAAACCAAACCAGATTCCAGCGAATGTGACAAGAATAAAGACTTGTCCAAAAAAAATGCTTCAATTTTCATGAATTTGGGAACTATGCTACAAAGTGTCCACAAAAAAGTCTAGCAATAAGAAATCAAGAGGAGAAGCAAGTGAAGCAATGGCTTCACAATTTGAGCTAGACTTCACCTGATCACATGCATGGCCAACACATTAATGGGGAGTGTGTGGTATAATAAATTAGGTGCCTTGTTCCACATGATAGGGTGTAGAGATATTTTTCAGTTACCTAGACGAGAAATATCTTCAAATGCATATTGAGCTTGGGGACGATGGAAGGTACAGTGCTACCAAGATTGGTACAGTAAAAGTTAAGAGGGATTTGGGATCCCCTCTTTGCCTCAAAGATGTCATGTTTGTACCAAGCTTGAAGAATAACCTCATATATGTAGCAGTTTTGGAAGGCTGTGGTTATGATGTAGTCTTTAGTAAAGGGAAAAAATTTCTGAGACACATAGCTACTGGGAAGGTGAAGCAGATCGGGGTTTGTGCAGATAAAATATACAAACTTGATGTGGAATATTGCGTTGCATTAAGAAATAAGGCAAAGAAAGTGCAGAGTAACGATGTCGGTGAAATATGGCATAGGATATTGGGCCATTTTCATCATGGTGCCTTAAAAATTATGCAACATATTACCACTGGCCTCCCTAAAGGATTACTTGAGCAGCAAGATGTCTGCAATGGTTGTGCCTTGGGGAAGCATGTAAAATATACAATCCATGATAGAGAAAACAAAGCACATGCAGTCTTGGAGAGAGCCCACTCTGATGTTTGTGGACCCTTCTGGATAGCCTCCACTACCAAACATGAATACTATGCTATTTTTATTGATGATTTCTCAAGAAAGTGTTGGATCTTCTTCATGCAGAAGAAGGATGAGATATTCTCAAAATTTGTAGAATTCAAGGCGCTAGTTGAGAAAAATAAAAACAAGAAGGTGAAGGCTCTCAGGAGCAACAATGGATGTGAGTATATTTTGAATGACTTCGACGAATTATGTGCGAAAGAAGGAATTCGAAGAGAGCTGACAACACCCCACAACCCACAGCCGAACAAGGTAGCTGAGAGGAAGAATTAGAGAATTTTGGAAGTTGTGAGAGCTATGCTATATGAACAAGTACTACCATTTCATTTTTGGGAAGAGGCATGTAACACAACAATCTACTTACAGAACGAGATTCCCCATCAGATTCTTGATATGATTATACTGGAGGAGGATTTCTTGGGGAAAAATTCGGATGTGTCTCATTTCAGAATTTTTGAAGCCTATATTTACTCCCATGTCTCTAAATATTTGAGGAAGAAACTTGAGCTGACAATATAGTTGCGAGATTGTGTGGGTTACACCAAAAATTCACACAATTACTAGGTGTATTTACCTTCCCTCAAAATGATAGTTGTGCAAAGGGATGTAAATTTTGGTGAGGAGAGAGCAATGATATGATCTCTTGAGAGGGAGCTCCAAATCCCACTAGAAGAGGAGATTTTAGCTCCAAAGGAGGAGCCTTAGGAAGTTTTGGAGCGGCCACAATTGGAGGAGTAGAGAGGAGGCATAGTGGAGACATCCACTCAAGAAGAACCATCCAGAGAAGGTATAAAAATAACCAGGGAAGTTCATTAGGGGAATTTTGAGGTCTAAAATGAGCCTCCTAAGGAAATAATAAAATAATAACTACACCAATAAAATAATATTTATGAATTTTCAATTCACTTTTTGCACCACAATCCATGTAACTATAGTTAAATTCAAGTCAAAAGTTGTACCAAAATAAAATTAATAAAAAAATTGTATTGATGTGACTATAAATAAGAATGAATTTTTCAAGAAAAATTCATTATCTTTGAACAACTAATGCATTTGTCCTTTGTACTTACATAACTTAAAATAAAATATAAATATAAATTTATAAATTCTTAATTATAATATATGTTATTAATTAAATTTTATATTATTTAAATTGTATAATAACATGTAATTAATATACTATATAAAAATAATATAATATAATAAATGTATAGGGATATGCATTGTTACTTTCAAGAAATATGAAATGACAATAATATATTTTTATTCAAAAAGTGTGAAATGACATTTATTATGAGTACTTTACTTTGACTTTAAAAGTACTTAGAGCACTACCATAGTTAACCATGAGTTTTTATCCACCATTGAGAATGTGACAAGTAAGTACCTTTAACTTAAGTAATGCCACCTCAACCATTTGGGATGATGTCATCCCCTAAAATGTGATTCGTTCTCATAAAGTGAATTTTGATTGTACATTTTCCTTAAGAGGCCCATTTTAGACCTCAAAATTCCCCTAATGGATATATTGGTGTAGGATGCAAGGGAGAATGTGAGAGCTCTTTCAAATTTGTGCAGGAAAATGAGGCCACCTTAGGGGTACAATGGCTATATGGCTTTAATGACTGAGCTTGTAGAGACTGAGACAACCTCTTTTGAGGAAGAAGTTGAGCAACCAATTTGGGTTGATGCAATGGTGTAATAATATGAATCCATCATAAAGAACGGTGTTTGGGAAGTGGTCCCAAGACCGACAAATAAATAGGTTGTGGGTTTGAGATGGATCTTCAAGGTTAAGCATGTAGCAGAGGGAAGCATAGAGAAGTATAAGGCCTTATAAGTGGCCAAAGGGTTCTCTCAAGTTGAAGGAATTGACTATGAGGAAACCTTTTCTCCCGTATCAAGTTATTCTTCCATTAGATCAATTCTTGCATTGGTTGCGTAGATGCAGTGGAAGATCCACGAGATGGATGTAAAAACAACATTTATCAATGGTGTTATTGAGAAGGAAGTGTACATAGAGAAAACATAATATTTTGATACATTGATCCGGAGTCTCATGTGTGCAGACTCAGGCAAGCATTGTACGGTCTCAAACATGAACCCCGAGCTTGGTACACTCAGATTGATAGTTATCTCACTATATTGGTCTTCACCAAAAGTGAAGCAGATGTGAACCTTTATCATATTTTTGTAGAAGGTAAATTATTTATCATTTTTTTATATGTTGATGATTTAATATTTATAGGTGATGAGTAACTAATCAGCTCTTGCAAGGAGGAACTTGAAAGTGAATTTGAGATGAAATACATGGGTCTCATGCACTACTTCCTCAGGCTGGAAGTATGACAAGGTGATGGGGAATTATTTGTGTCTCAAGGAAATTATGCCTCCAATATATTGTAGATATTTCACATGGAGAGTTGTAATCTCATGGAGACACCTCTAACAACTAACTAGAGGAAGGAGAATGCCACTTCAGGTGAATAGGTTGATGCTACCACTTACTGCCAGCTAATGGGTTCACTGATGTGTATTGTGAACATATGACCATATATGTGATATGCAGTCAACTAGCTGAGCCAAGCTATGTTCAGGTTGACCAAATTATATTAGAAGGTAGTAAATCGTGTTTTATGGTAATTCAGAGGCACTACCTAGTATGGATTATGGTACAGACGGACAGAGAGAATGGATTTGTGTGGCTTCACAGATGCAGGTTGGGTAGGTATTCCATCCAAATAAAAGAGTAAATTAGGTGGAATTTTCAGTGTTGGGTCCATAACAATTTCCTGGTACATTAGGAAGTAGAGGTCTATGGTGCTCAGCTCAGAAGAAGCTGAATACATGGCTGCAAGTCAAGCAACATGTGAGGCAATTTGGATGAGAAATATTCTTGTGGGACTACTTGGTTAGGAGATGGATTCAACTATTATATATTGTAATGATAAAATTTGCATTAAGCTCTCTCCGAATCCAATATTTCACGATCGATCCAAGCATATAGATATTTGGTATCATCATTTACAGGACTGTGTGCAAAGGAGGATAATGTTGCTAAAATACATTATGATAGAGGAACAAGATGCTTACATCTTGAAAAAGGATTTGTCAAGAGGGAAGTTTGGAATCCACAAGTGCAGGATAGGGGTGGTTGAAAATCCCTTTCTTTCTAAGAGGGGGTGTTGAAAAAATGTGGCAAGAAAGGCTCAATTTGACTTAGCCTTGGTCAAATTGAGAAAATTTGAAATTTCCACATCAACAGACAACTTTGAGGCATTTAATTAAGGTGACATGGCTCTTTTCACTAAGTTAGCCCAATAAATTCGAATTAGTGGGTTTGGAGTTCAATGTTCATGTGTTGATTTCTAATTCGTAGCAATCTAGGTCAATTATTTCTAGTTATACTTAGTTAAACTAGTTCTAACAATTGATAGAACTAGTTGGAGGTCAGTTGTATAGTGGGACAACAATCTAACTCATATATCATCCAGTTAACTGATAAATCAATGAAAAATAGCTCATGAATGCAATGAATTTGAATTACTCAGTTGTGGTGTATATTCCAAGGAAGTGTAACATCAGGTGTAGACTAGTCTTGAGTGTACAATTGTTGCATGCAGACAAAGGATCAACCTTGGGAATCACACAATCAATTAGAGGAAAATTCCGAAAAAATATGGGCCTAATTCCTCGATATTTTCGCAAGGAAATAAGGGCTCAAGATAAGGAATAAATTGACCAAGTTTGGGTCAGAGCTTCTCATTGAGCAAAGAGACAGGTTATTCAATTGTAGGTTGAGCTCAAAGCGAGCTAGAAATTTTAATACATTCTCTATGCATTTGATTAATGCAAGCAGACTTAAGGGTTTTTTACTAGTTCATTTCCCCTAGATAAATTTTTGTACTTGTGTATGTAATTAATGCATGTTTGTGAATGTTTTTCTAAACCGTAAATTAATTTCTGCATAGCAATAGAGTAGAATTGTGTCTCTTAATTTAGGTTAAATTTCTTGATAAGTTGTCGTTCCATCACCTTATTTCTACAATAAATGTGATTGTGTTGCCACTGTTTGACCAGGCCCTTATGAAAAAAATGAGTATTATTTTCACCTTCCTAGAGCCACTGGATACGATATTTATAACTCCAGTGCGTCTCCTCCTTCTCACAGGCATCTAGTTCTATCAAGACTTGAATTTTTTCCTCTGTAAGAGCTTCTGTTCTGTCATGTTATATTATTGCTACTTGGATTTCCTCTATTTTTTGTTATAGTATTTTTTTGTCTTGAAATATGTCCCCAAATTCCTCCCGAATCTACTATTTTATACATAGCTTCAATTATTTTAATTTGAGTTGCAAAGAGTGCGTTTGGTTCCTCCCCTAGACATGAATTTCATTCCACCATTATTTGACCTTGGGAAGTAAGTCTTCGCATTGAAGCCATAATCATTCAAATCAAAATGGCATGTTCCTAGGAGACCACTCTAGGTAAACTTCCAACCAAATGGATCAGTGATCGGAACCCAAGCTAGGGAGGATTGTCACTATGATGAAAATTTCCATATCTATCATATTATCATACATAAGGAATCAATCCAGCCTATAGGTGATCTGGTGGATACCTCCCTACCTGTTATTCCAAGTGAAAACTTCATTGGTTGTTTTGATGTCTACTAAATGCAGCTCCTGGATCAGATCTTGGAAAAAAATAGACACTACATCAAATCTCCTTAGTCCGACCTTTTTTTCATTGAGGTTTCTGATCAGACTAAAATCACCCCCAACAATCCATCCTTCCCCTTGAACATGCTGATGTAGATTTATAATTTCCTCTAGGAATCACTCTTTCCTACATGGGCCATACACTGCAGATACCCAAAGCTTTTCCCCATACCCCAGTAAATGAAAGAATCTTAAAAACACATTTGGTGTAGCCATTCATTCATCAATGAACACCCCCCAAGGGTCACATATCATTAATTTTCCTTCCAATCAACCTTTAGATTCAATGGCCATGGCTTCACATCTCATCCAACACCAAGATAGGATGGTTGTTAATGTAGAGATATTTACCTTAGTTTCCTGTAATCAAACTATGTCCAGTTTCTCCTTCATAATATTTGCCTAAACTATATGGGCCATGAATTTTCCATGAGACCATTTTCATGGGCTAAATGGTGAGGGGTGGAGTAAATACTTCATTATATTATTAATCTGCCCAGAGATGAATAGAAACTCACATGTTGCACGAAGGACCTCCCCCGAGGTCTTATGCCATTTATGGTTACGATAATTTGTGGATTGTTCTTTGGCTTTATGGAGTTGTGATGGGCCCTTATTCCTTGCACCAGCCACCCCAACCGCTGACAACCCTCCACGTGGGTCAGGATTGTATTGACATTTTTATCACTCCCCCCTACTTCCCAAGGCTGAGAATGGAGCTGAAGGAAGGTAACCACAGACCAGGCTTTAGGTCAGGTAGCTAGCCCTACCACGACCAGAGAGGGCTCTCTCAATTTCACTTTGTGGTCAATAAAATAAATGAATATCTAATGATCTTAGGCTAGGTATATAAGCTCTATAAATATTTTTTTTTTAAATTTTTTTGTGTTGGATAGGAAATGACAGTTAGGAGACTAGGTCTAGGGTTTAGGTCAAAATTCAAGGTCAAGTTGCATAGATACGTACGAGGCCAGGTAGGTATCTTGAAAGAATACTTAGTTTGTCATTGTGTACAGGATGAAATGATATAAAATATGAATGATCACTGAGGTGAATTCATTCATTTAGAAGAACATAGACATATATTGTAAATATTGTTAAGACAGAGCATGAAAAGGCATGATTTTTGCTTATAGATTGACAAGATAAACACATAGAAGCATGTATATGAAAGAGGAAAACATATCATTAAACATGATAATATAAACATACAGAGAAAGAAAAAATTCATCGAGGCATACCATAGGATTCTCAACATAAATTCTACAACATTCTCTTTGATTTCATTCCAAAAGTCTTGTACAATAGCTCCACTACAAAAAACAACTATCTAACCCAACAAAAGACTAAAGTGGGTCTACTTATAGAAATTATGAACAATGACACCTGATAGGGTCGAAATCCCATCCAAAATGCATCATAATTACATAATATGAGTCACTTCCTAAAATCTAGGGAGGTTAGAAACCATTCCCTCAAATTCAGTTAAAGACTAGGAGTGTGTGTCCCTCACATTAAATTACATGTTTCCTCATGATAAGAGGCAAAAAACAACCCAATTACTCCAATTCCAACTCAAAGGATAGAAAAACCTCGAAAATATGACTTTTTCTGGGCTTGACAAGTGTCTTGAGGAATCCTATGCGAATATGTAACACCATTTTACAGATGCGTAGCGCCATTTTACAAATGCGTAATGCCACTTTGCAGCTGATTTTGAGGGGCTTTTAGGACTCCAAATCAAAATCTGGAAGATAGGTCAACTACAACATCTTTAATTTTGAAAAGCCACCAACTGGAAGGCCTCCAAAAGTTGATTCTCCCAATCATACTCCAGATGCGTAGCGCCATGTCAAAAACAGTAGCAGAAGCATAGAAAACTAGAGATTTTTTGGCTTTTTTTGAAAAAATAGAGATTTTCATGCAAAAAGAGTCCTTGATATGTGATTTACTCATCATTTAGGTGCCCTAGGAAAAAGTTTAGCGCCTTGGCGCTATGCATCTATGGAGGCAAAATTTCTAGGTTAGTGTAAAAATCACCAAAAATACCAAAATTTCTCAAATTTTCTCCAAATTTGTTTTTTGTCACTTGTGGATGATGTGATAAACAACTAATGAAGCTTTAGCTATAAAATCTAAACTATCCTTCCCCTTTAGCTTCATTTTAATTTCTTTTAGCCTTTTCTTCATATGCTTAAGCCTAATTTGTGAAATCCAGTGTCTAGTGCAATAATGATTCACCATGTGTCTCTGGATGTTGTTGTCTCTTTTGGCTCTTTTCAAGAGATTCTCCAAATTTTAATTCACCCTTCCTAACTAGTATTCTCTGTCTTGATTGATCTCTATAGCTATTAGCTGATCAAAGGTCAATTTTTCAGGTGGATGACCTGATTGTATTTCTAGCTCCAGCGCCCTCTTACGACCTATTGTCTTTGGCCTTCTTGGCTGTGTTTTAGTCTCCATGTCTTTCATTTGATCAACATCCATTACGTTCTTCCCTTTACCTTTATTTGTCTCTAGGTCTGCCTTAGGTTTACTTTGTATCAGTTGCTTCACCTTCAATTTCCAATTTTCTTGTTGTAGTAGGTTTTCCATGACATTAGCCTTGCAGAGTTTGAACTTAAGCTCTGTCATTTATGCATCCTTATCCCTAATGACCTCCTCAGCTGATTTGATTTCAACCAGCTCTGCCACCTCATATTCTAAGGGCACTTGTTCATCATGTTGGTGCAATGGTGATTCAATCTTATGCATGAGTTCTTGCTCCTCTATTTCTCTTTTCTCAGCTATAGAGTCAAGTGTAGATAAACTTTTGATGGATTTGGTAGAAAATACTTGTCTCTTTCCCTTCTCATACTTGTGACTGACCTCAACAACCATAGGAGCATTTCAAATCTAAGTTTGCATGCTGGAAGAGCCAACCTCCATTGGTTGTGTTGATATTGGTGGTGATGGTTTGCTATGCATGAAAGGAGGACTAGTGGTGGACATTGTTGCTACATTCTCCATGAAGGTTTCCCAAGTCATATGGATGTTTGAGAGATGATGAAAAAAATTGAGTTTGAATAGACAATGGTGGAAAAGACTTGGTTAGTGATGTTTGGTTTTGCTTTGAACCTGATCCAGATTTATGCGGGAACGCAAAAAAATACACATATAACCATAAATATAAAAATGCAATAGAAATATCACTTCATTTCATTAATATCAAAGAAATAAAATTTGTTTACAAACATAATGGAAATAAAATATCTAGGGCGTTGGTAGCTTATCTCTGAGAAGAGATGTGGTGGCTACAAGCCTCTGAACTATAGAAATTTATAAATATCATGATGTATTACCGAAATTTCCTGATCTAACAATTATATCCACTGTTAAATACATAATCCTTCTACTTAATTCTTTGCGGAAATTTAATCGCGAATTGCAAACACATGAAGAAAAATGAATCGCACATAACAATATGTTTTTACCGAGAAAGCATAAAAATAAAAACCCAAAATATCATATATTATGTATACCATGGATCATGAAACAATCTCATACAAAAATCTGCTCCAAGAGCTCTCAGTACAATATACAATCATCTCACACTGTCATACAAAAATTGGCATAAACATGCACCAATTTACTGCCTCCTAACAGCCTGCCTCCACTTTGCAATCCCTATTGATGAAGATCACTGAATGAATTCAATCTTGCCTTGCCTTCATTGTGAAATCCTCATTGGCATCTCCAATGTGTGTGTATATGCATTGAATGCACCACTATAGTCACAACTGATTTTCAACTAGGCCCTTTCACCTATCTCTCAACTGGGTCTCCACTGGATCTGACATGCATGTAGTTAACAGTAGTATTTCTTCAGTTGCAAGTGAGACCACTGATTTTGAATTAATTAAATAATTAATTCACTGATCTCTCACTAGTTTATCTTTAGTTACAACTAGTTACAACTAGCAAAACTAAGTTTAACTCACTTAATTAAGTTAAACTAAATAACAACTCACATAACTACACATCCAACTCTGTTACAAATTTGTATCACTCAGTTACAACGAAGTCCACTGCATGGTCCACCAACCAACTGCTTCAACTCAAAATCCACCTAAATAACTGATTTTCCACTCCAGTTAACTAGTTCCAAGTGCTCATTGAAAATAGATAATTATTTATTTCCTAATTTTTGTTAAGGGCTTAACAAAAATCGACATGCATTCTAATTTTAGACATGCATTCCACAAAACAACTTCACACATGCATTCCAAACTTAGACACCCATCTATCCATGCAATTTTCTCAACCATCTATAAATAGAATACTCCTAAAAATAGACTTTGATCCAAATTCTAAAAATAGACATATCACCTAAAAATAGCCCGTGGGCCCCAACTAGTGTAGGTGCTTAATTTTCACTAGGATCATCATCTTGTTGAATCTCAACACTCCCTCTCAACAAGAAAGGGATTATCCTTCACCCCGATCCTGTCTCTATGGTATTCGAATTTTCTACTGGTGAGCGCCTTCGTCATAATATATGCATCCTGATCTTCCGTAGGAATGTACTGAAGCAACATGATCTTCCGCTGCACACAATATCTGATATGATGATACCAGATATATATATGCTTAGGTCTATCATGAAACATAGGATTAATCGAGAGTTTAATGCAACTCTGATTATCACAATGAATCACTGTAGGATCTTAATGAGAACCGAACAAACCGACCAGTCTCTTCCTCATCTAGATATCCTCACATGCATCTTGACTTGCTGCCATGTATTTTGTTTCTGTTGAACTGAGTGACACAGATCTCTATTTCCTATTGTACCAAGAAACAATTGTATATTTGATACTGAAAACCCCTCCTGATGTGCTCTTTCTCTCTGTTGGGCTACCTTCCCAATCTGCATCTGTGAAGCCATGCAACTTCACCTCATCTGCCTATCTGTACCATAATCCATACTTAGATGTGCCCCTAAGATATCTCAGGACATGCATACCTGCCTTCCAAAAGAGCTTGGTAGGCTTAACCATCGTTTGAATAAGTTGGTTCACCGCACAGCATATGTCTAGTCTTGTATAACTAAATACATGAGCAAACCCACCACCTATCGATAGACAGTAGCATCCACTACCTATGCCGATGTAGCATCCTCTTTCCTCCAGTTTCCTGGAAGAGGAGCATACATGGGTTTGCAACCCTCCATGTGAAACTTACTGAGTATCTCCCTTGCATACTTGCCTTGAGACACAAACAGTTCACCTTCTCACTGCCATATTTCCAATCTAAGGAAATAGTGAAGGAGGCCCATATCCTTCATCTCAAACTCCTTTGCAAGATCCTCCTTGCATGAGTGTATCAGTTCCTCATCGCCAATCAGTATTAAATCATCAACATAAATAAAAATGACTAGAATCTTACCCTTCACCATGATCTGGTATTGGTTTACATCCGCCTCACTCTTGGTGAAGCCAAGTCCAGTGAAATAGATGTCGATCCTAGTGTACCAAGCACGAGGTCCTTGCTTCAGCCCATGCAGCGCTCTTTTGAGTCTGCACACATGCGACTCGCTGACGAAGATCTCAAATCCTTCAGGCTGCTTAATGTACACTTATTCCTCAATGATCCCATTAAGGAACGCAGTCTTCACATCCATCTGATGAATGTGCCAACCCATCTGCACTGAGAGAGCAAGGATGGTCCTTATGGAAAAATACCGTGCGATAGGTGAAAAAGTTTATTCATAATCAATCCCCTTAATTTATGAGAAGCCCCATGCCACAAATATTACCTTATACTTCTCAACACTCCCATCAGCAGCTTGATTTACCTTGTAGATCCATAGTGAACCTACCACTGATTTATCAACCAACCTTGGAATAATTTCCCAAGTGTTGTTTCTGACAATGGAGTCATACTCCTCCACCATTGCATCTACCCATGTGGGCTCCTGAACTACTTCCTAAAAGGAATATGGCTCAGTCACAATACATTTTCTCATGAGATCCATGTATCTAGTATATCGATCAGGAGAGTGTCTCTGTCTGCGCTGTGAAGTAGGGACTCCTACATTCTGTGCCGCATCAAGCTTCAACCTCTCATCTTCTGTGGTACGCCTTCTGCTAGTTCTGATGTTTATCTCTGCGTGAGTGGACTCCTCCACTCTATGAACCTCCTCCTGTGGCTGGTCCACATCTAGAGACTCATCTTTGGGAACAAGTAGTTCCTCCTCTGCATGCAAGTCTAGCTCCCTCTCAAGCGACAACTTCATGGCTTTCTCCTCATTGAATTTTATACCCCGTCGCACCACTGTCATTCGACTGTTTGGAAAATACACATGATAATTATGGGGTGTTTCTGTATACCCCACAAATATCCCAACTTCAGCAGAGGGCTCCAGCTTCTTCCTAGCATTCTTGGTCACATGAACTTAAACAGATGAGCCAAGAATCTTAAAGTGAGAAACATCTAGTTTCTTACCAGTAAAAGCTTCTTCAAGTGTACTCATGCCAATTACTCTATAAGGAAAACGGTTTTGCACACAAACCATAGTGTTGCATGCTTCTGCCTACAAGTGCATCGGTAGGCCCTGATCATGCAGCATAGCTCATGCAGCACCCACGATCATTCTATTCTTCCTCTCCATGACCCCATTCTGTTGTGGGTTATGATGCACTATGAGTTCTCTTCGAATTCCTTCTTTGCTACAGAAGTCTTTGAATTCGTTCGAGATATTCACCATCATTATCGCTTCGCAAGGCCTTCACTTGCGTCCCCAACTCTTTCTCCACCAATGCTTTAAATTCACATAACTTTGAGAATTTTTTCTCTTTCTTCTGCATGAAGAAGATCCAGCATCTACGAGAATAGTCATCAACAAAAATAACATAATACATGTGTTTTGTTGTTGAAGCGACCGAGAATGGTCCACACACATCTATGTGAAATCTCTCCAGGATCATCGAAGCACAGTTCTCCTTTTCATGAAAGGTGGTATTCACAAACTTACCCATAGTACATCCCTTGCACTAATCTATCTGTGCAAGGGTACCCTTGGGAAGTCCAGGAAAAATCTGCCACAAAATCTTCAGGGCGCCATGGTGAAGATGGCCCAATCGCTTGTGCCATAATTCGCCCTCATCCCAACTCACCACTTCTTCTTCTTCGTCCACCATTGAAACGTAGCCATCTACCTCCAACTTGTAGAGATTCTTAACTCAAATCCCTATCCTCTTGGTTTGACCCGTTGTTTTATGTTGCGGGAAAGCTTTTCCATTGCTGAAAACAACATCATAACCTCTATCCTCCAACATCACAACTAAGACCAAGTTCTTCTTTAGACCTGGAACATGCATAACATATTTCAACAGAAATGGTTTACCTGACTCCCTCTCAAAGGTAATGGTACCAGTTTTTGTCGCACTATATCATCCATCGTCGCCCATATCTATATGCATTTGGAGATCTTTCTCCTCCAAGTCACTGAAAAGCTCCTTATCTCTCGTCATGTGGAAGGAAGCACCACTATCAAGATACCACACTGATCCAATTGCGATTGAAACCAAGCATGTGATCAAAGAAAAATCAAGTTCAAATTGCGAGGCAAGGTCCTCACTAGCTGCAGCTCCAACAACCTTCTTGTTCTTATTTTTCTATGGACAATTAGTGGTGAGATGACCATGTTCGTGACAATGAAAACGCTTCACCTTGGAAAAATCCAGCTTCTTTGCTTTAGCCTCGGATTTTGAGTGGAATTTATTCCCCTTCCCTTTCCTTAATTTGGTAGCCAAAGCACAATCCTCTTCATCATCATGCTTTGATGAAGAGCCATCCATGGTGTTCCACCTGAACTCCTCCTGTACTAGATCCGACCATAGTCGTTCCCAATCTGGCAGTTTTTCCCGTATGTTGACAGAGTCTTAATAATTGTGCCAACTCTTAGGAAGTCCCAAGAGAGCCAAGCTCACCAAATCATCATCAGTAACAGTGATTCCCACACTCCCCAATTCATCCCTACATTGGACAAACTTTCTGAGATAATTAGGAATATTGTCGCCCTTCTCCATTTTGATTTTTCTGAGTTTATCTTTTAGTGATAATTTCCTCTGGTCACTACTTCTTTGGAAAATATCTGTCAAAGCCTTCCACATTGAAAATGGAGTGGATTTTCCATGAATTCTTGAGACAATATGGCCTCTCACACCTTCCAATAGAATCATTCTCGTCTACGCTACTTTCTTTTGCCATGCGTCAAGTAATGCAGCATCTGTCGAAGTGGGCTTAGGAACATCGCTATCGATGAACTCCTTCAAGCCATTATCTTCAAGCACCGCCTCCATCCTATCCTTCCATGCAATGTAGTTCGAGCTTCCCTCAAGTGCATACTCTAACCGCAAACCATTGAAAGCCATTTCGATGTTTACTCAACTGTCGCACCAAGAAATTCTTGCAACAAATTCAAATTGTTTCCACCAACAAAACTCAGCTATTGCTTCAATATTGCAATCTTCTCTGCTCCGCTCCGATACGATGTAGAAATTTATAATACTGTGAATTATTACCGGACTCTCTTGATCTAAAAATTATATCCACTATTAAATACAAAATCCTTCTACTTATTCTTTGCGGAAATTTAATCGCCAATTGAAAACACATGAAGAAAAGTCAATCGCACATAACAAGATTTTTTTACCAGGAAAGAATAATGCTAAAAACCCCAACTATCATATATTATGTATATCATGAATCATGAAACAATCTCATACGAAATTCTACTCCAAGAGCTCTCAGTACAATATACAATCGTCTCACACTGTCATACAAAAATTGGCATAAACATGCACCAATTTACTGCCTCCTGACAACCTGCCTCCACTTTGCAATTTCTGTTGATGAAGATCCCTGAATGAATTTGATATTTCCTTTCCTTCACTGTGCAATCCTCATTTGCATCTCCAATGTGTGTGTATATGCATCAAATGCACCACTATAGTCACAACTGATAGTCAAACAGGCCCTTTCACCTATCTCTCAATTGGGTCTCCACTAGATATAACATGCATGTAGTTAACAGTAGTATTTATTCAGTTGCAAGTGAGACCACTACTTTTGAATTAATTAAATAATTAATTCACTGATCTCTCACTAGTGTACCTTTAGTTACAACTAGTTACAACTAACACAAATGAGTTTAACTCACTTAACTAAGTTAAACAAAATAACAACTCACATAACTACACATCCAACTCTATTACAACTTTGTATCACTCAGTTACAACGAAGTCCACTGCATGTTCCACCAACCAACCACTTCAACACAAAATCCACTTAGCTAACTGATTTTCCACTTAAGTTAACTAGTTCCAAGTGCTCATTGAAAATAAAGAATTATTTATTGTCTAATTTTTGTTAAGGGCTTAACAAAAATTGACATGCATTCTAATTTTAGACATGCATTCCATGAAACAACTTCGCACATGCATTCCAAACTTAGACGTCCATCTATCCATGCAATTTTATCAACCATCTATAAATATATTACTGTTAAAAATAGACTTTGATCCAATTTCTAAAAATAGACATATCACCTAAAAATAGAATGCGGGCCCCACCTAGTGTAGGTGCTTAATTTTCACTAGGATCATCATCTTGTTGAATCTCAACATGAACTCTACGTTACAATGAGGCTCTAAGGCCTATATATTATTAAGAAATAATGGAAAACCATAAACATCCAAAAAACTAACCCTAGGAAATGAAATCCCAGAATATGGGCCCGTCGAGGTAAATTGGTACATCAATTTCTCAGGGTCGTAACTTTGGAATAATATCTCCGTTTGACACACATGATCAATCTTTAGAAATATCTATCCGAGGAATAAAATTATAAATCACGAATATAAAATTTTAAATGGAATCATATTCGCCAGAGAAGTGATGCCCAAAAAAACATTGTTTAGGGCCTCAAAATGACACTGGAAGTTCAGGACCCGAAAACTGCTAAAAATAGTAAAATGTGTTATTATTAAGGAAACTGAAAAACTAAAAGAAATAATGGTGGGGCCCCAAGTGGAATAGGTGGATGGCCACCAATATCCACCTGGATCATTCCTCCCCCTGATCTAGGTGGATATTGGTGGCCACCCGCCTATTCCACTTGGGGCCCCACCATTGTCTCTTTCAGTTCTTTTCACAACTTACTATTTTTAGCATTTTTTTGGGTCCTGAACTTTCGGAGCCGTTTTGAAGCCCCAAATAGAGATAGTATCCGTAAGTTACGTCCCTGGGAAGTTGAAACACCAATTTACCCAAACGGGGCCCATAGTTTTGGTGCTTCATCTCCTAGGGTTAGGTTTTTGGATGTTTAGAATTCTCCATTGTTTCTCCATAATAAATAGGTCCTTGAGCCTCATTGTAATACAGTTCAGAGGTCTGTAGTCACCGCATCTGTTCTCAGAGATTCGCTACCAGCACCCTAGCTATTTTATTTCCATCATGTTTGTAAGCATATTTATGTGATTTGATATTAATGAAATGAAGCCTTATTTCTGCTGTATTTATATGTTTATGGTTATTTATGTATTATGTTGCGTTCCTGCATAAATCCGGATCGGTGGTATCAAAGCGGTCTACTTTTTATAGATCCTTCTTTGCATGTCCCCAATAAGGTCGGGGTATAAGGACTTAGGGCTCGATCTGGTGGAACCCTTGCAAGATCAGCCTCGCAAACCCCGACAGACGCTCATGGGGGACGAAAAGAAAGATGAGGGAGCAGGAGATCCTATCAAAATATTGCTCGAGGAGGCCCTCGAAAAACAAAGGAACGCGATGATGGATAACTTTGCCTAGATCCTTCAATGACTGCCCACCGGCAGCACATCTGCATCCAGCAGCCACTCTGGAGGCGCGAATCCCTTTAAGGTACAAGTAAACTTTGACATTCCCATATTTGAGGGTCAAATAGATGTAGATGTTGTAGATAGATGGTTTAATCTATTAGAAGGATATTTCTCAGTTCATGATTTTTCCGACCGGGAGAAGATTATTTTTGCACTCCTAAAAGCTACCCCCCATGTCAAGGACTGGTGGGAAACCTACTGTGAGAAAATAGATGAGACAAAACCCTCTCTGTTCTTAGCCGTACCCACTTGGAATTATTTCTGAGATGCCATAAAGGAACAATACTATCCCATGGGGAGCTATGAGGACAAGTACATACAATGGACCACGCTACGGCAACAAAGGGATCAAGATGTGCATGAGCTAACCAATTTGTTCCATACCCTACACACAAAGTTGGGTATCAAAGACTCAGAGAAACATTTGGTGCTAAAGTATTGCGGTTTTCTGCGTAGATACATTCAGGAGGAAATGGAGTTCCTAGACATCTCCTCGCTTGGTACGACATACCGGTATGCTGCCAATATTGAGCAGAAATTCAAATAGAAGAAGCGAGACTTTGGATCTACGAATCAAAAGCAAGGGAAAGGTGCCCCCAAACCGCAGAACAAAGGAAAAATCCAAGGCATGGCGGTCCAAGAAAACCTGCCAAAGACACAAGAAAAGAACAACACCGCGAAGCCAAAGAAGGACATGGGAAAGTGGTGTGAGTTCCATAAGGGCTCCAATCACAACACAAGTGAGTGGCGGGCCAAGAAATCGCTCGTGGCTGAGATGAGGGCTTCTGAATCAGATGCATGCTCTGACTCTAAATCAGAACCTCACAAGGTGAATGAAAAAGGGAAGCAAATTATTGATGCAGAGCCCAATGCCACTGTTGCCACTACGAAGATCCAGAAGGAGGAACCAGAAGATCTAGAGAAGGCAGAGTGTCTCTTCCACTCCCAGATGTGGGTAAAGGGTTCCCCGCTATGATTCATTGTCAACAATGGGAGCCAAAAGAACCTCATTTCAGCATATATCGTCAAGAAGTTGGGCTTGCCAACCACAACGCACCCACAACCATACACCATCGGGTGGCTTCACCAAGGACGGGATCTCCGCGTCAACCAATAGTGTTGCCTTCCCTATAGCATCAAGCCCTTCACGGATGAGGTATTGTGTTTCATTTATCCTATTGATGTTTCTGATGTATTATTAGGCCAACCATACTTGTGGAAGCGACATGCTATGTATGAGTCCCGACCTCGCACTGTTATTGTTACTTTGGGAAATAAATTGTACAAGATACTAGAGGTACCACCGCCTCCCACTATCTCTTTGGTTACTGCAAAACAATGTAGTAAGCTCATTTCCCAAACAAGGAGATTTGTTTTCCTGATGATCCACCCCCAGGGAAAGAAGAAGACTATGGCCACCACCTCTAGACATGGCTCCTCTGCACGACAACAAAAAATAGACAAGGTTGTGGAGGAGTACGGGGACATCTTCAACTCACCCACAGGGGTGCCTCTACACTGTCAGGTCAAACACCCCATTGACCTGACCCTAGGTGTGCCGCCACCCAATGGACCGATCTATAGGCACTCTATTCCGGAGAATGATGAAATCAAGAGGCAGATTCAGGAGCTGCTGCAGAAAGGTCACATACGGCCAAGTTCATCGCCCTATGGGAGCCCGATCATGTTGGTACAGAAGAAGGATGGGAATTGGAGACTCTGTATTGATTATCGGGTGCTGAACAAGATCACTATCTGGAATAGGTACCCAATCCCATGGATTGATGACCTTTTGGACCAACTCAAAGGGGAAAAATATTTCAGCAATATTGACTTGAAGTTTGGGTATCACCAGGTACCAATCGAACCTTCTAATGTGTGGAAGATTGCCTTCAAAGCCAAGGAGGGCCTTTTCGAATGGCTCGTCATGCCTTTCGGATTGAAAAATGGTCCTGCAAACTTCATGAGGTTGATGGACAACATCTTGTGTCCATTCACCAACTCATTTGTAGTGGTATACTTGGATGAAATTCTTATCTTAAGCCAGCCTTGGGAAGAGCACCTCCACCGCATCCGAGAAGTCCTCCAAACACTGCTGAAACACAAGTTGTGTGCCAATTTGGAGAAGTGCACTTTTGGAATGACCCAGGTTCAATATCTGGGATACATTATTGATGAAAGGGGGGTGCATGTGGATCCAGCCAAGATCCAATCCATTCGGGATTGGCCAGCCCCAACCACCCTAACAGAGCTTCACAGCTTTCTGGGTCTTGCTAATTTCTACTGCAGGTTTGTGTTGGGATTCTCACTTGGCCCTTGAGTCAAGTCACCAAGGGAGGAGCGAAAGAAAAATTCTGTTGGTCAGAATATCAACAGAAGGTGTTCGTAGAATTGAAACATCGCCTCTGTTCTTCCGCAATGCTCACATTGCCAGACTTGCAACAACCATTTGAGATCGAGACAAATGCCTTTGACTATGTTATTGGGGAAGTCTTACTCAACAGGGGAATCCAGTGGCATATCACAGTGAGACATTTTCCGACACAGTTTGAAAGTATCCCACTTATGAAAATTAAATGTATTCCATTGTGCAGACTTGTCGACAATGGAAGCATTACATTTTGGGGAAGGAGACAATCATCCACATAGACCACCGACCCCTGTAGTTCATACAGACACAAGGGATTTTGCAGAATTATCACCATCAGAAGTGGTCCACATACTTGCAACAATTTCATTTGAATATCAAGTACAAGAAGAGTAGCACCAATAATGTTGCAGATTTCCTTAGCCGACCACTGTTGGCCGGATAAATCGTTCTTGCGGACAAGACCGATCTCCCTAGTACTAAAGTATCTAGCAACAAACAGCCAAATAGACTAATCTTTCTCTAAGCATATACGATCTATGAAAAGCTCTATAGAGGTGTTAAGGAATTACCGTTTGTCCAGTGCTTTTTTGAAGTCGTTATTGTCCCTCGCGCGCTTGAAGGAGTTTTCCTCGTAAACCTACAGTCACAAACAAGAAAAATATTACATAGCACCTGCATAGGAATCATCATAAACCATGCTTATCATAGTGATCAAGGAATCTATGAAATAAACCATTTATTGAAAGCTTATTGAGAAAAATGAGTATATTTGTATTAATTTCAAAAGAAGAAAATCCTTACAACTTGAGCCTTGATGTTGCACAGGACTTTCCGGGGTCCGAAGCAGGAATATCCTTTACTTTGATAAGCTCTGCACTCCTCCAACCAAGACTAATAGAGGTATGTAATCTCTCCTCACAAAAGTCTTGATCAACTGAGTCTGAATCTCAACAGCACTTAACCTCAAATCTTCTTAAGCTTGACCTCCTCCATCCTCCATTAGTTAACCCTTTGAGGCTACCCAATGCCTCTTTTTATAGTGTAAAAGAGGAGGTTTTATATTCCAAGTATTAAGGGATAGAATCCTCCTTCAAAGGGATAAGCTCCTCACATCAAGGGGTTAGCTCCATAAGGTAAGGGATTCATGCACCTCACAAGAGCGGTTTTGCCACTGCAAGATCCATTCTAGAAGCTTCCAGAATTTAATTTTATTGAGATTTTTGGAAATTACTTGCACCTTTTTTTATCTTACAGGGGTCCGCACCTTTAACATAGATAAAGTGCGTTCAGGTACACAAGAGAGCTAAACATTAGGTGCGGGACCGTAGGCAAGATAGAGAGAAAGTGCGACACCAACATTTAGGAGATTTTTAGGAACTTTTCTCTAATTTTCAAGGCTTGACATGAGGAAATGATATGTTAGACTTGCAAAAGGGGGAAGTATGAGTAATAATGAGCTCATACACATGGAAAAATGTCAAGGTGACAATTTTTAGTGTAACAGATTTCCCCCTAAAGTGCAAAGTCTGGAATAGATGAAGCTGAAGTCTGTCATATAAGAAGAGTGCAGTACTTTATCATTTCAAGGATCATCCTGTGGACACCCCAGTCAGAACCTGTAAAAACATTCAATGAAAAATATATATATGTAATCATATCATCGCTGAGGTAGGCATTCTCATACTCAGATCAAAAACTAACTAAACTTGTTCTGATACAGAAATGATTTTAATATTACATCAATAGTGTAGACACAGCATGGGCGCAGCCATCTGTAATGAATAGTCTACAGTATAATAATAAAACTCCTCGCAGCCTGGATGGTGGAAACTAGATCCAGGGTCTTGATTTCTGCTTCCCGAACTAGTACAATTCTATCCATGTGAATAAATGTGTCGAAGTCGAACATGGTAGAAACCACTTGATTACCAGTCAATGATGAAAATTGTTAACAAGTGTGAGAGAAACCACCAGTAATGTCAATGGCTCTCAAATTACTCAGTACAATCCATGAAATGTGAATGAATGAGCTGAAGTCAAACACATCACGAAATCGTTCGATCGAAGGTCAATGATGTAACCTGTCGTCGAAGGCGAGAAACCTTCCATTGAGGCATGCAGATTCCAAGGTACTGACGATTTCTAGATCAAATTCCTAGATAAAGAGATGTCGTCGATAGAAAGTGATCCGTCATAGGCAAGCCCACAATGCGAAATCATAGATCAAGTTTTGAAGAAATATGTCGGCAAGGACTGACTCAGGGATGGTCAATAATGGATGACAGACATTTTGCAGATGAATGGTTTATTTGAACTGTCCTCTTGAACACATAACGACACTGCAGATGGCTTGGTGACAATTGACCCAAAGCTAATACCCAGAAACCGGCTGAAGACTTTCAATGTGGTTTGATTAACTGTTAGGCAAAGGATTTCCCAACCCAGGTGAACAAAAGTGTTGTGTTCAAGAATGGTTAACTGGATTTCCGAAAAATCAAAATACAACAAACACACCCATTTTTCTCTCTTTTCCCCCACCATTTCTGGCAAGTACCTCTTTATTTTTGACAAGCTTGAGGAGGATAACATTTTCTTGTTTATAAGCTCATCCTTCAGATGAGTCCAGCTTAGTTTAAGATTCGAACCCTAAGAAGTAGTGGTTCGTTCCTGTTGAAAATTAAACAGGTCCTTTACTGTTAAATTTTAACGAGTCCAGTATAGGAGAAACTCGGTGTTTTTCAATTTTAGGGAGTCAGAAGAAAAACTTAAGAAAAATCCGTGGGTGTACTTTTTCGTAAATTTAGTCTCTCAAGCCCGAAAAAGGATAAAATAATGCGGGAGAGAACTCTATTGACCGTAATTAGTCAACATATACCTTTTTCGTAAATAGTCCATTTTAGTCCGTAAAAGGGGTAAACTTATACTGAAGGGACGATTATTCATTTACTTTAACGAGTTCGAACAGTCAAGTACTCGGCAATATTTTCATGTTTAGAGAGTCTGAAAAGGGCTTAAAAGAGGACTCCAAGGTTTCTCTTTTTCGTAAGTTTTAACGAGTTCGAAAAAGTGATAAAAGTATACTCAATAGTTTCTCTTTTTCTGTAAATTTTAACGAGTTCGAAAAAGGGATAAAAATGTACTCATGGTTTTCTCTTTTTGATAAGTTTTAACGAGTTCGAAAAAGGGATAAAAATGTACTCCTGTGGCCGACTTTCAATTTAATTTACGAGCAGGAAAAGACAGAAAGAACTCGGCATTTTCATGTGTTTTACGAGAATGAAAGATAGCAAAATAATCCCAGGATTTTCATGAGTTTAACGAGTCTTGAAAATAACCAAAATTGACTCAAGATAGGTTTCATTTTTACAAAATCTTGAAACAGAGAAAAACTATGCTTCAGAGTGGTTTCATTTTTACACAAGCTTGAAACAGAGAGAAAAATGTGCTTGATGCCCCCTAAGCGTAACTGCTAGAGCACATGCCCCCCCAGCTTCATTTCATTCAACTAAGTACACATCTGGTAATTAATATCTAGATGGAATGAAGGTTCATTTACGAGATCATATGAAAGACCCGACCTAAAACTGTAAGAAAAATACGCAAAAACTGAAATAACTAACCTAAATATATTACTTAACATTTATGAGATCTAGTCAAAGACTCGACTCAATTAGGGGAGGATTTGTTTCATTTTTTAACGAGCTTGACACAGGAAAAGAACTATGCTCATGGCAACGTGTTTCATTTTTTAACGAGTTTGACACAGTAAAAGAAACTATCCTCGTATCTACTGTCTACAATATATATATATATATAACCTACTGATTCATTTTTTAATGAGTTTGAGACAAGAAAAGAACTGTCCTCATACCTGATTCATTTTTTAACAAGGTTGACTCAGTAATAGGAACTATCCTTTGACCAATTGATTCATTTTTTAATGAGGTTGACAAAGGAAAAGAATTGTCCTCATACCTGATTCATTTTTTAACGAGGTTGAATCAGTAACAGGAACCATCCTCAGACCAACTGATTCATTTTTTAACGAGGTTGACACAGGAAAATAATTGTCCTCATACCTGATTCATTTTTTAATGAGGTTGACTCAGTAACAGGAACTATCCTCTTTTACATGTTTCATTTTTTAACGAGGTTGACACAGGAAAAGAACTATCCTCACACCTGATTCATTTTTTAACGAGGTTGACTCAGTAACAGGAACCATCCTCTTAAACTACTTATTTCTAATCTATCAATCTACTCTCTACAATCTACTTACTGATTCATTTTTTAATGAGGTTGACACAAGAAAAGAACTATCCTCATCGCCGATTGATTCATTTTTTAACGAGGTTGACACAGTAAAAGGAATACTCCTCGGCCTAACTGATTCATTTTTTAACGAGGTTGACACAGTAAAAGGAACTCTCCTCGGACCAACTGATTATGGCTTCCAATTGGAAGAAACACATGTCAATGGACACACCTTGATCATGGCTTCCAAGAGGTCTTCGTCAGAAGGAAGAATAGTTCTCTGGAAGGAACACATGTCAAGGGACTCAAAAGGGATAAGAACATCACGTTCAAATAATCCCATAGAGTTTTCCATGTCAATTACCGGATCTAAGTCAAAGGAAGACGAGAAAACAGTGAGAGGCTCGCTTACATCGATAACTGAAAACATGGGACTAGTTGCCACATAATTAACCCGTGGCGGGGTGGATACCACTTGCGTATAAGGAACATTCGGGGATGTCAGATTGTTGGTAGTCGAATCAAGACTAGAGAATGAAAGCTGGTCTACAGTCACAATATTGCCATTGTGAGGGAAAGACATCACGCGAAAGACTGTCGATATGATAGCTTTCATTGCATAAACATAGTCTCGCCCAAGGAGTAAATTGAAACCCAGGGGACCTCGAACTACCATAAGATCAATACAGACATTTTTACCTTCCAAAGTAATAGAAAACTTAGGAAGGATCCCTAAAGGTTCACTAATGGTTCTGTTAAAAGCTTTCAGATTCTGCGTAATAGGCACAAGCTGAGGGGAACCCAAAGCTTTCCAAGCAATTGAGGATAAAATACTAACAGAAGCACCTTCATCTACCTGTGTGCGGTGTATGTCCCTACCACCCAACTTCACAATGATTTGGAAAGGGATGGAGGAAGGAAGACGAGGTTCTGTCAGTCTATTCCAATCAAAGGAAAAGACCTCAGTACTTGGAGGGGGTTCTGTAGAAACAGGTGAAATGCCCCCCGGTGTAGAAGAATTTGATGTAACAAGAAGAACCTGAGCGGTATGAAGTTCACTCTCTACAGGGAGAATGGGATCGACCGAGTGTAAAATCGAATCAACCACTTGATCAACTAATGGATCATCAACTTGAGTGATATGAGTTTCACTCTCCAATGGAAGAGTGGGATCAACTGTACTTGAAATTAGATCAATCACTCCGTCAGTTGACGGTAGGTTGGGAGAAAGTTTACGGTAACCAATTGGAAATTCTTGCTGTGGAACGGTAAGGTTTTCCAAAATTTTTGAGGCTTCATCCATGTGAGGGAAAATGTGAGTTTGATGACTCCCTTTGCATAACTTACAAGGAAACCTAACTTTACCCTTTTTCCCAGGAACCTGACTATCACTGGTTGATGGATCAATGGAAAGTTGATGAGATTTTTCTGACCATACTTCCAAGACCTTTGGAATACAAGGACAATTGATAAGGAAGTGGTCACCCTTACAAAGCCTGCAAGGGTATTTGGGTTTACGATGCATGTTGGAGGTTTCCTCAACACAACTAACACTTACAACCATGGTTGGTTGGTTGACTTCTTTCTTATCTTGCTTCTTCTTCTTCTTTTTCTTCTTCTTCCTAGCCACTTGGTTACTAGCGTCAAGGCTTTTACCAAGCGAAGAGGAAGAAATGGAGGAAGAAATATTAGGCGAAGAAGGTAAAGGGTCAACAGAAGGTTGGTGATGTTGAGATGGTGAACTTTGTTGAGGTGAAGCATCCGGTTGAGGTGGAACAATTGGAGTATTCGAGGCCAACGAAGTTGAAAATAACCATATCGGTAAACCAATTGTAAATCCAGGCAATGACAATGTAGCCATATAAGGAGGACCAACATTTCCAAAGCAAGGAAAAGTACTAGGATTCTCGTTAAGAGGGGTTCCTTGGTTGGTAAATTCCGGAACAGTTGCCATTACATTCAACTTCAGTGAATTTTATTAACAATTTAAAACTAAAATTAACAATTTACAATTCACACCTAACAATTAAAATTCACAATTCACACCTATGGTCTCTAAAAGTAAAAACAAACAAATTAACACGCGCTATCAAATCTAGGAGTCAAACCACACACAAACAATAACTTCCCGTACTAAAAACACTAGTTGGTGATGAAATCCAACATCGTAGAATTTAATACAGAAAGGGCGGTTGGAACAGTTACCCCGACAACCTGCTTAATGAAACAGACTGGCACAAGTTTCTTCACAAAACCATCTCGAGTGAAGAGAACCCCCCAAAGAGTCCAAGTTAGTCTAGTCGACGTCTGCTCCAGGTACAGTGAGATCTTTCCTTCACCGTCACCTTAGGAAATAATCTTAAGCTTATGGACACTAAGGTTGCCAACAGTAACAAATATAACTGGGGGAACAGTCTACGATCCGATCTCACGCGCAAGGGCAGAGTAACAAAGCTCAATCCCCTTGAAGGTTCCTCGACATGGTCAATCCGAGGTTTACCGACAAGTGACCCCAAGCTCCTCGATAATGGTTAATCCGAGGTTTACCATTTGTAATGCGCGCAAAATCTTCTATCTTTCCCAATGAAACATAATTGATTGTCTCAAAGGTTCGGACATGATCTCGTGATTGACTTCTTTAAGAGAAGCTTCCCAGATTATACAAATTACAATTGGATTTATCTCCTACCGCAAGATTTGTCTACTTGTTTGTTTTTGTTGCTTTGGAAAGTTAACTACAACCTATTCCAAAGCACTAATCCTGAGCTAGATTGGTGGAAAGAGCCCTAAAAATGTAAAAATTACTAAATGAATTTTAATTAAGCGCTGTGTTATTTAGGCTGTTATTACTCAAAAGGGTAAATGGATACGAAACCAATGGTGTTATGACCCGAACCAAAACTGAATGCAATCAAATATGATAATGTAATCTTTTCAATTCGATGAATCCTAACTAAAGTAAGGAGAGAGTTTCCATTCACTTCCAACAATGCAAAAATTGATCACTAAGAGAAAATATAACAAATTCTCTAATGCACTAATTTCATGAAGAAAAACTAATGCAAATCAATCCCAAATCAATTTTTTATTTTTGTGTTTTTAAAACAAGCATAAAAACATCTAAATTCAAATCAAAGAAAATTGATCTAAATCTATGATTGATTTTTCAGAATGTAAACTATGCAGTTGTAATCTATGCACAATTCACTTGAAAAGTATACAAATGTAATCTATGCACATTTTTCATTTATATTATGAAAATGAGAATTCTAATTATGAAAATGTGATCTATGCAAGAGAATTCTCAAACACAAGATGATTCTAATGTAATGTAAGAACCAATCAAGTGTAAGTCAAGAAAATCGGGTGAGAGTTCCAAAGATCAAAAAACACTCAAAGGCGATTAACACTCATACACAATGAGGGGGAATTTTTTTTGCAAAAACAAAAGCAAAAAGATGTAAAATTGTGAAAAGGCTGAGACAAACCTCCAAGTAATGAACAAAGGAAATCAAATTAAGAATTTCTCAAAAAAGAGACTCAAAACACCTAATTAACTTAATGGAGATTGATGAGATGAAGAAATGGCTGAAAGAAATTCATAAACAAGGATTTTTGACAGAAAAATATAGATCTGGGTAGATGCTAAGAATCCTAAATTAAATCTAAATTAAACTAGAAAAAATAAATCTAAAGTTTTTCCAAAATTTAACAGGGTCCGCAAGCTTCCAGAAGTAACAGGGGCGGTCCCGCACTGTTTACTCAAAGAAAGTGCGAAACAGCCCGCACTGTGCAAAAGAACAAAGTGCGGTCCCCAAAAAAGCTCAAGAAAAACTTAAAAGATTTCAAAATTTTCAAAAACAGAGAAAAACTAAGCTACCCAGGCAGATACCAATCAATCAAAAACCAGGAAAAACTTTTCCTCAAATCAAAATAAAAGAGAACCAAAAACAACAAGTTCTTTCCCCAGCAGAGTCGCCAATTTGTTGGCCGGATAAATCGTCCTTGCGGACAAGATCGATCTCCCTAGTACTAAAGTATCTAGAAACAAACAGCCAAATAGACTAATCTTTCTTTAAGCATATACGATCTACGAAAAGCTCTATAGAGGTGTTAAGGACTTACCGTTTGTCCAGTGCTTGTTTGAAGTCGTTATTGTCCGTCGCGCGCTTGAAGGAGTTTTCCTCGTAAACCTACAGTCACAAACAAGAAAAATATTACATAGCACCTGTATAGGAATCATCATAAACCATGCTTATCATAGTGATCAAGGAATCTATGAAATAAACCATTGATTGAAAGCTTTTTGAGAAAAATGAGTATATTTGTATTAATTTCAAAAGAAGAAAATCCTTACAACCTGAGCCTTGATGTTGCACAGGACTTTCCGGGGTCCGAAGCAGGAATCTCCTTTACTTTGATAAGCTCTGCACTCCTCCAACCAAAAATAATAGAGGTATGTAATCTCTCATCACAAAATTCTTGATCAACTGAGTCTGAATCTCAACAGCACTTAACCTCAAATCTTCTTAAGCTTGACCTCTTCAATCCTCCATTAGTTAACCCTTTGAGGCTACCCAATGCCTCTTTTTATAGTGGAAAAGAGGAGGTTTTCTATTCCAAGTATGAAGGGATAGAATCCTCCTTCAAAGGGATAAGCTCCTCACATCAAGGGGTTAGCTCCATAAGGTAAGGGATTCATGCACCTCACAAGAGCGGTTTTGCCACCGCAAGATCCATTCTAGAAGCTTCCAGAATTTACTTTTATTGAGATTTTTGGAAATTACTTGCGCCTTTTTTATCTTACAGGGGTCCGCACCTTTAACATAGATAAAGTGCATTCAGGTACGCAAGAGAGCTGAACATTAGGTGCAGGACTGCAGGCAAGATAGAGAGAAAGTGCGACACCAAAATTTAGGAGATTTTTAGGAACTTTTCTCTTATTTTCAAGGCTTGACATGAGGAACTGATATGTTAGAATTGCAAAAGGGGGAAGTATGAGTAATAATGAGCTCATACACATGGCAGAATGTCAAGGTGACAATTTTTAGTGTAACAACCACCGATCATGGCCATAACCACTGTTCTCAACTCTTGTGGGCATGAGACTTCTGATTAGCCACTTCTCTACAAGAGCGATCCAGAATTCAGGTACACATACAAGGCACTCTTGGGGGGTATGAAAGTTCCAAATTTTCACCTCCAAGATGCACTATTATGTCACCTGGGACACCTTTGTGTTCCTTCAAGCGAGCATGCCAAGATGATATGGGAAGCGCACTACAGTCGAGTCGCTGGGCATTTTGGGGTCGAGAAAAGAGTGGCAGTACTGCAGAAGTATTTCTATTGGCCAAACCTTCGACACGATGTCGGGAAGTACATCAGATCCTGCACTGCTTTCACCATTGCCAAACCGACCATCAAGAAGCAAGGGCTCTATACTCCGCTACCTACCCCTAGTCGACCTTGGGAATCCATCTCCATGGATTACATTTCAGGCCTTCCTTCTACTAAGCATGGAAACAACTGTGTTTTTGTGGTCATCGACAGATGCTCAAAGATGGCCATTATGGAAGCCTGCAAGAAGAATATCACAACAGAAGCCACTGCTAAAATATTCTTTGAATGAGTGTGGGTGCACTTTGGGATCCCACAGTCTATCATATCTGATCGCGACAACAGGTTCCTCAACACATTTTGGTCCAGCCTCTGGTCAATGTTGGACACCAAGCTCACCAAGTCCATAGCTTTCCATCCCCAAACTGATGGCCAGACAGAGGTCGTCAATAGGATGATTGTACACATTCTACACATGTACAATTCAAAGCATCCATGCACATGGGATGAGAGCCTTCCCTATGTACAACACAGTTATAACTGGGCTCTCCACAGCTCAATCGGCCACAACCCCTTTTAGGTGGGCTTGGGATTCCAACCACTATGTCCCATTGACGTATCCATGCCATTTGCAGCTACTCAGGGTGATTAAGCTCATGTCCAATCTAAAGATGACAAATCAAACAACTTCATCGAGCGCATTCAACACATCTGTGAACAAGTTCATGACATATTGGACAGAGCCAATGCTAATTACAAGCAACGACATGATCAACATCGAGTGCCACACAACTTCCAGGTGGGGGAAAAAGTGTGGCTACATTTGCAGAAGGAGCACCTCACTAGACCCCATCGCAAGATTCACCCGCTTCGATATGGGCCATACACCATCACCAAGGCTGTAGGGAACAATGCCTTCGAGCTCAGTATTCCACCATTCCTTGGTCTGCACCAAGTATTCAATGTAGATCGCCTTCATCCCTACTTCCCACCTCTATTGGACACCTCTAATATTGCAGAAGAACTCACACCAAAATATTTAAACCCATATTGCATGGAACAGGCCACCACAGACTATATCATGGACATGCAAATCAAGAACACTCGTCGACAGAAGATCCAACTGTATCGAGTTTTCAAAGCTGGCCAACTCCTGCACCAAGGCAAGTGGTTCACTAGGGACCAAGTTCAACAAAAGTTTCCTCATCTCATGGAGGAACTCAACGTAATGGGGACCATTGCTTCCTAAGGGGGGAGGAATGATCCAGGTGGATATTGGTGGCCACCCGCCTATTCCACTTGGGGCCCCACCATTGTCTCTTTCAGTTTTTTTCACAACTTACTATTTTTAGCATTTTTTCGGGTCCTGAACTTCCGGAGCCATTTTTAAGCCCCAAACGGAGATAGTATGCTGAATTTACGTCCCTGGGAAGTTGAAACACCAATTTACCCAAACGGGGCCCATAGTTTTGGCACTTCATCTCCTAGGGTTAGGTTTTTGGACATTTAGAATTCTCCATTATTTCTCCATAATAAATAGGTCCTAAAGCCTCATTGTAATACAGTTCAGAGATCTATAGTCGCCACATCTCTTCTCAGAGATTCGCTACCAACACCCTAGCTGTTTTATTTCCATCATGTTTGTAAGCATATTTCTGTGATTTGATATTAATGAAATGAAGCCTTATTTCCACTGTATTTCTATGTTTATGGTTATTTTTGTATTGGATCACCCCCTTAGGAAGCAATGGTCCCCATTACATTGAGTTCCTCCATGAGAAGAGGAAACTTCTGTAGAACTTGGTCCCTGGTGAACCACTTGCCTTGGTGTAGGAGTTGGCCAAACTTGACCACCCGATACAATTGGATATTCTGTTGGAGAGTGTTCTTGATTTGCATGTCCATAATACAATATGTGGTGGCATGTTCCATGCATTCTGGGTTTAAATTTGTTGGTGTGAGTTGTTCTGCAATGTAAGAGGTGACCAATAGAGGTGGGAAATAGGGCTGAAGGCAATCCACGTTCAATACTGGGTGCAGAACAAGGAATTTTGGAATACTGAGCTCGAAGTCATTGTTCCCTACAGCCTTGGTGATGGTGTATGAGCCATATTAGAGCGGCTGAAGCTTGCGGTGGGGTCCAGTGAGGCGCTCCTTCTACAAATGTAGCCACACTTTGTCGCACCTGGAAGTGATGTGGAACCCAATGTTGATCATGTCATTTCTTGTACTTAGCATTGGCTCTGTACAATATTTCATTAACCTACTAGCAGATGTGCTGAATGTTATTAATAAAGTTGTTCACTTTGTCAGCTTTAGACTGGACAGGAGCTGAATCAGCCTAAGTAGCCACAAATGGCATGGCTAGGTCAATATGACGTAGTGGCTGGAACCCCATGCCCACCTGAAATGGGTTGTGGCTGGTTAAGCTATGGAGAGCTCGGTTATAACTGTATTGTACATAGGGAAGGTTCTCATCCCATGTGCATGGATACTTTGAATTACACATGCACAGAATGTGTACATTCATCCTGTTGATGAGCTATGTCTGGCCATCGGTTTGGGGATGGAAGGTTGTGGACTTGGTGAGCTTGGTGTCCAGCATTGACCAGAGGTTGGACCAAAATGTGTTGAGGAACCTATTGTCCTGATCTGAGATGATAGACTGTGGGATCCCAAAGTGCACCCACACTTGTTCAAAGAAGAGTTTAGAAGTGGCTTCTGATGTGATATTCTTCTTGCAGGCCGACATAATGGCCATCTTCGAGAATCTCTCGACGACCATGAAAACACAGTCATTTTCATCCTTAGTAGAAGGAAGGCCCGAAATGTAATCTATGGATATGGATTACCAAGGTTGACTAGGGTTAGGTAGAAGAGTATAAAGGCCTTGATTCTTAATGGTTGGATTGGCAATGGAGCAACCAATGCAGGATCTGATGTACTTCCCAACATCATGTCAAAGGTTCGGCCAATATAAATATTTCTACAGTACTGCCACTATTTTCTCGAGCCTGAAATTCCCAGCGAATCGACATTAGTGTGCTTCCCAAATCATCTTGTCACGCTCGCTTGAAGGAACACAAAGGTGTCCCAAGTGACATAGAAATACATCTTGGAGGTGAAAATTTGGAACTTTCATACCCTCCAAGAGTGTATTGTATGAGTGGTCGAATTCCAGATCACTCTTATAGAGAAGTGGCCAATCAGAAGTCTCATGTCCACAATAGTTGAGAACGGTGGTTAGCACCACGATTGATGGTCGGCTGAGGTAGTCTGCAACATTATTGGTGTTTCCTTTCTTATACTTTATGTTCAAATGAAATTGTTGTAGATATGTGGACCACTTATGATGGCGATCGTTCTACAACTTCCCTTGTGTCTGTATAAAATACAAGGGTCGGTGGTCTCTATGGATGACCGTTTCCTTCCCCAAAATGTAATGATTCCATTGGTGGCATGCCTAACAATGGAATACATTTCTTTGTCATAAGTGGGATACTTGCGGACTGTGTTGGACAATGTCTCACTGTGATATTCCACTGGATGCCCCTGTTGAGTAATAATTGCCCCAATAGCATAGTCAGAGGCATCTGTCTCGATCTCAAATGGTTGTTGCATGTGTTGTAATGTGAGCACTGGGGCAGAGCAGAGGAGATGTTTCAATTCTACGAACACTTTATGTTGATATTCTGACCAAAATAATTTTTCTTTCACTCCTCCCTTAGTGACTTGACTCAAGGACCATGTGATATGAGAGAATCCCAACACGAACCTGGGGTAGAAATTAGATGGACCCAAAAAGCTGTGAAGCTTTGTTAGAGTGGTTGGGGTCGGCCAATCCCAAATTACTTGGATCTTGGTTGGATCCACATGCACCCACCGTTCATCAGTAATGTATCCCAGATACTGAACTTGGGTCATGGAAAAAGTGGACTTCTCCAAATTGACACACAACTTGTGTTGCCGCAGTGTTTGGAGGACCTGTTAGATGTGGTGGAGGTGCTCTTCCCAAGTATGGGTGAAGATTAGGATGTCATCCAAGTACACTACTACAAATGAGTTGGCGAATGGTCGCAAGATGTTGTCCATCAACCTCTTGAAGGTTGCGAGAACATTCGTCAACCTGAAAGGCATGACCATCCATTCGAAAAGGCCCTTGTTAGCTTTGAAGGTAGTCTTCCACACATCGGATGGTTCGATTGGTACCTGGTGATACCCAGACGTCAAATCGTTCTTGATGAAATATTTCACCGCTTTGATTTGATCCAAAACGTCATCAATCTATGGGATCGGATACCTATTCCAGATAGTGATATTTTTCAGTGCCCGATAGTCAATACAGAGTCTCCAAGTCCCATCCTTCTTCTGCACTAAAACAATCGAGCTCCCACAGAGCGATGAAATCGGTCGGATGTGACCTTTCTGTAGCAGTTCCTAAATATGCCTCTTGATTTCATCGTTCTCCATATCAGAGCGTCGATAGATCGCTCCATCGGGCAGCGGCACACCTGGGGTCATATCGATGGTGTGCTTGACCTGATAGTGCAGGGGCACCCCTGTGGGTGAGGTGAATATGTCCCCGTACTCCTCCATGACCTTGTCCATTTGATGTTGTCATGCGGAGGATCCCTATATAGAGGTCGTGGCCACAATATTCTTCTTGCCCTTGGGGTGGATCATCAGGGAAACAAATTTCCCAGTTTTGGAAATGAGCTTACTACATTTTTTTTTAGTAACCAAAGAGATAGCCGTAGGTGGTGGTAGCTCTAGTATCTTGTACAACTTATTACGCAAAGTAACAATAACAGCGGAAGGCCGGGATTCATACACAGCATGTCGCTTCAACAAGTATGTTTGGCCTAATAATACATCACAAACATCAAGAGGAGAAATGTCACATAATACCTCATCCATGAAGGGCTTGATTTTGTAGGGAAGGTGGCACTGCTCGCTGACGTGGAGATCCCATCCTTGGTGAAGCCACTCGATGGTGTACGAATGTGGGTGTGATGTGGTTAGCAAGCCCAAACGCTTCGAGACTTCTGCTGAAATGAGGTTCTTTTGGCTCCCACTGTCGACAATGAACTATAGCAGGGAACCCTTTACCCGCATCTGAGAGTGGAAGAGACGCTCCTCCTCCTTTGGATCTTTCGGTTCCTGTTTATGGATCTTTGCAGTGGCAATAGTGGCATTGGGATCTGCATCAATAATCTTCTTCCATTTATCATTCCATTTTTTGGGTTCTTATTCAAAGTCGGAGCATGCATCTAATTCATAAGCCCTCATCTCGGCCACTAGTGACTGCTTGGCCCAACACTCACTTTTTTGTGAGTGGAGCTCTTATGGAAATCACACCACTTTCCCGTGTCCTTCTTCAACTTTGTGGTGCTTTTATTTTCTTGTGGATTTGGTAGGTTATATTGGGCCACTGTTTGGTCAATTTAGTGTGTCCTAAATTGCTACATTAATTTTTCAATCCGGGATTCGTAAGCTGACGAAGTGTGGCGCACTATATGTGCAAGATAACCTATTTCTTAGTTTTTGTCGTTTTTGGTTTTTTTTTCTTTTTATCTTGGTTGGTTTTCTAATGTGAGATGGAAATTCTAAAAGACAAGTATGGTTATGATTGTTCAAGGAAATGATGTCCTTTATAATGATTTACCAAAATTCAAACTTCAAAAGGATTTTGAAACATACAATGACGAAATTAAAAGGAAATGAAAATGTGCCACTATTCTAGTTAAAACAAACAATGAACTATTGATCATGAAAACCATTACCCTTGCTGCTGTCTAAACATAAAAGAAACTGTACTCAAAGAAAAGATTGCAAGTAAAGTAAAACTAAAATCAAATTACATCAACTCATATTTTGACCCCTCACCATTAGTCTCGCTATGGCTTTCGGAGGTAATCATAAACAACTTGAGCAATCTGATATCTAATTTGCAGAAAAATAAACTAATATAAAATTACACACTCATACTTCAATCCCTCACCATTAGTCTCACTATGGCTTTCGGAGGTAACTGATAATGACATGAGCAATTTAATATCTATCTTGCAGAAAAGTAAACTAATATCAAACTATACACTCATACTTCAATCTCTCACCATTAGTCTCGCTATGGCTTTCGGAGGTAACTGAAAATGACATGAACAGTTTAATATCTAACTTGCAGAAAAGTAAACTAATATCAAACTACACACTCATACTTCAATCCCTCACCATTAGTCTCGCTATGGCTTTCGGAGGTAACTGAAAATGACATGAACAATTTAATATCTAACTTGCAGAAAAGTAAACTAATATCAAACTACACACTCATACTTCAATTCCTCACCATTAGTCTCGCTATGGCTTTCGGAGGTAACTGAAAATGACATGAACAGTTTAATATCTAACTTGCAGAAAAGTAAACTAATATCAAACTACACACTCATACTTCAATCCCTCACCATTAGTCTCGCTATGGCTTTCGGAGGTAATTGAAAATGACATGAGCAATTTAATATCTAATCTAACTACTAAAGCAAATGTGCAAGACTGAAATAAACAAAACAGTACTGGAATTAAACAAAAACTAAGAAAAGTAAATTAGCAGAAGGACAATATTGATTCCATGTCATTAGTCATTATAAAAAGATGTGCAAATGCCCGGGCTGCCTATTGTAATCTGAAACAAGAACACTAATCAGTAAACAACAACATAAAACATAAAAGATTATGGACAGAAGTAAAATGTAAAGCATGAAAGATTATGGACAGAGATGGAACGTAAATACCATGAAATATGTAATGTATATACACGTGAATGACTTATGGCACAATGAACTTAAAGAAATAAAACAAGAAACTATACAGTAATACACAAAACCTCAGCGTGTGCAGGGGCCCTCTGCACAGACCTCGGGCAATAGCCTTCAAATACGAATTACGCTTATGAACAGAGTCTTCTCATATATTAAAATGCGGTCATAACAGAGAAATAATGTCACAGCACAATGGCAACGCAATTACATTACAGAGCTAAGCTATTATGCGTATGAGAACGCATTATTTATAATTGAAGGTGATATAACTAATTCCCTAAAGTCTGTGCTGATAGAAGACACGTGAACCATCACGTCCAGGGATCTAGCATCATGGCCGCCGTGAGGAGTAAATCTATGAAGAGTGGCTGTTGGATTCGGCTTATGGAGCCATTTACAGGTGTTGATATGTCTCCCATGATTTAGAAATGGCCACGCAAATCTCCACGTGATGAGAAACAGAGTTCTGTCACCGTGGGACTCTTCGGTTGACCACCACTTGGCCACCTTTGACCACAGCCTTCTTAGGTGAATTCGACCGAGCCAATAGGACACGATCCATGTCCACGTTATTTCTAACTTGCCCATGTGGCTCGATTTGCCTGAAGACACCTGCAATATAGACTTTAACAAAATCGCTGCGGAAAGTTGCAGCTGCTGCGGAAAGTGGCAAGACTCCGCAGCTAAATGAGAAAAAATCTAAATCAAACAGCAGACACAAAACATAGTTAAAAACCATTTTAGATTCTCTTTTACAATTAATATACAATGATATTGACGACTTAGAAGGTCCAGGTGAATGAAAAAGGTCTAGAAAGGTGTATAAGAAAGATCCAGATTTGAGACTCAACATACCCCCACTGTGAAGGTGTTGCATGTCCTCATGCAACCAAAATTTTGATAATCCTTCTTCAATTCATATGCCTTGACACTTCAGCCAGTACATCCAGTCCTCTCCTCCTCTTCCTTGGTGCTGCTAACATCCTGGGCTTTTTCATCAAGCATCTGAATTTGATATTAATCAGTGCTCTGCTTAACTTCTGACATTTCTTCTTCAATTTCCTATTCTTTTTCTGCCATAGTCCCAGATGTAGCATGGTATTGTCATGAATGATCTTGTCCAATTTGCTTTGTTCCTTCAATGCCTCATTTTCATTTTTAATGTGTCTATTTAAAACCTCCAACTCAAGGACTTCTTGTTTCAATGATTGGACTAGATCTTCTTGTGCTGTGTGAGGCTGAGTGGATGAAGTACTGGGACCCGTGGCTGCTTTTTCTAAAGATTCTATATAATCATACACTTCTTGCTGCTTTGGGTCTATCTCAGGTGTCATTTTCATTGGGTTGTCCCCAAAATGCCGTGGAGGAGAATTGTTTTCAAAATCTAGCTGAGAAGGGCTCATGTCAACGTCTGGCTGAGAATGAGATGGACTATGTTCAATGTCTGACTGAGAATGAAATGAACTATGTTCAATGTCTGACTGAGAATGAGATGGACTATGGCCAGATGGAGTTTGTTCAGAGGTTTCTTCTCCCAAATCAATAAAATGGGGTCCTTTCGTTTGTGTTTTCCTCAACTTCCCCTTAAGATTGGAACTTCTTCTTACACGTTGTGGACTACTGTATTTTTGCTTTTGTTTCCCTTTCCCTCTCTTTTTGGCCATAGATGACTGTTCCTGAAGGTGAACTAGTCTCTCAGATAACACTTGATGATCTTCTTCTGAAGGAGTTTGATGCATAGCCTCAATGCTTTTTATCTCTTTTGATTTTATTGGCTTCTTACCCTTGGTTTCTTCCTTCCTCCTTTTTGACAGTCTCTCTTCTCTACTATTTCTTTCAACTGTAGTAGTAGGAGTACTTTGAGTTTCATCATTTGTTCTTTTTCTCCTACTCCTTCTTGATGTACTGCCTTCAAGAATTTCTTGGGGTTCTTCAAAGAAATTTCTAATCAAAAATTGTTCCCATGTGTCCTTTTTCTCTTTTAGCTGTTTTTCAATCAAAATTTTCACAAGACCATGGTGATATAAATGTGGTTCTACGTCCCCTAAATGCTTATGAACGGTCACATACATCTTTTTTCAAACTATTTAATAAAAAGTATGGCAGATTGAGGGTCTGGTTGTCTAGAAAATTCATCAGCAATCGGGTATGATGCATATACATTGACCCAAAACGGCCCTCACAGGTGAGAAATTTTTGAATAACTAGCAGCAAAGTAACCCACTCTTCTTTCAAAGCATGAACAGGAATTCCCCTTTTAAAAATAGTTACATCCATACCTGGGTTACGTAGGATTACTCTCCAGGCTTCATCACTAATACTCTTGTTTTTGAACCAGCGTTCACCTTCTTGAGGAAGTTCTGTGGCAGCTGCTATGGATGCCTCATTCACCGTAAATTTGAGGTCTCCACTCTCTACCTCCAGGCCATTGAAAGACCTTGCAAAAGCTTTTGTCACCTCTTTATTGTAGCCTCTAAACTTTTGGATAAACCGCAGCCACTTTGCCTTTTTCAATATATCCCTGACTTGCGGGTATCCTTCCATGAATTTAGGTCCTTCTGGTTCTGTTCTCAACAACTGACCCATCCTTCTTTCTGCTCTTTAAAACTTGTCTGCGTGATGAGGGTTCAATGGAGGTAAGACGGTTGAATGAGCGGAAATGAGCACGATGACTGTAGGCAGATATCAAAGAATGGGTATACAGACTGTAGCGTAATAGAGAACAAATGGGGTGAAGCGGAATAGAGAAGGGTTACGTGAGCACGGTGGAAATGCAACTGTGAGATCAATAGAACAGTAGGAGAAGTATAACGCATCCAACAGTTATTTAAAATTGGGTGGCTGCAGAGTAAATGTAAGCACGTTTATGCAATGGCTACGGATTTTATGCGGCTGAAAGAAGCCGTAGTCAAATCAACCACGTTTCATCATCACAGGTGGAGTATCGGAGTATGAGTGAAGATCGGAGGCTCGATTATGGGACCGTTTGAAAATGAATGCAAGGATTGTGGGAGGATCATATAGAGATCGTGGAATGGTTACAGAGTTTGTCAATACAATCATTGCATATAATGGAGCTATGGTTTATAACTATATAAAAATGTGCTTGAATGCCATTTGAAATAAATTTTTACTCATACCCTGGAATTCTTGCCATTTTTCCTTGGTCTTCAATTAGTTGTTCCTCCTTGATATCTTGAATGCCCCATGTCTTCATAATTGGTCTTCATACCTGCATTTGATTTCATGATTGTGGAAATAACATCTGGCTGTACATTCTTTTGAAAAACATAGTGGTAGCTGCAGAATCTTCTTCCGGCTGCGGAAACTGGTGTCAGCTGCGGAAACAGGTGTCAGCTGCGGAAACTGACACAGCTATTATTTGGGTGAATGGAAATAGATGGATGATAACTGACTGAATGAAAATGGTCATGAAAGAGAATTTTATTGGTGAAATGAAATGAAATAGATAAAATGAAGTGAAATGGAATGAAGTGGAATGGAATGGAGTGGGTAGTCACAAAACTTGTGAAATGAAAGAGAGATTTTTTTTTGGAAAATATAGGGTGTCAGGTGTTCCTGATTTTCACCCTACATTTTCTGTATAAGACTGCCAATCAATGATTGGTTTTCAGGCTTATACAAAATTATTATATATATATATATATATATTTTAACTGAAAAGAACAAAAGCTAGGCTGGTGGAGAAGAAGAATTCTTCTGTACCAGTCTGATTGCAGAATTTTCTTGAAACATTTTGAAAAATTCCTCTTTTGAGAGTGGCTTATGATAGACTTTTAATCTGTGGCCATTCACAATAAGAGGAGTTTGAAATTCATCAATGGTCTTGATTCTTACCGCTCCATTGTTAAAGATCTTGTCAATCTCATATGGCCCAAGCCAATGAGTCTGAAATTTTCCTTTAAAATCTTTAAACTTGGAATCAAATAACAATGCCCAATCTCCTTCTTGAAACTTCTTCTCTTTGATGTATTTTTCATGCCATTTAGCTCTTTGATATTGAACTAGATTAGTTCTTAGAATTGCTTCTTGTCTGATCTCATCTAGCTCATTCAACTGCTCCATTCAATGCTTTTGGGCTTCTGATAAATCTATCCCCAATTGAACTGCTATCTTGAAGGTCTTGACTTGGAACTCAATGGGGAGCAGGACTTCTTTCCCATAGACAAGTTCATAGGGAGAATGTCCTGTTGTATTTCTCCATGTAGTTCTGTAGGCCCACAAGGCTTCAGGAAGCCTTTATGCCCAATCTCTTCTATGTAGATGAACAGTTTTGGTGATGATACTTTCAAGAACTTTGTTTGTAGATTCCACTTGACCATTTGCTTGCGGATGGTAAGGAGTAGATCTTCTGTGCTTGATTTTGTATTCTTCCATCAACTTCTCCACCAAGTTGGATGTGAATTGGCTTCCCTGATCTGTCACAATTTCTCTTGGAACACCAAAGCGAGTAAAAATATCCTCATAAAGAAAATTAACAACTGAATTTTCAGTAGCAGACACTAATTCTTTGGCTTCTACCCATTTAGTAACATAATCAGTACAAACAAATATATACTTCTTTTGCTTAGATGGTGGATTAATAGGTCCAATGAAATCTAAAGCCCATTTTTCAAAGGGTTCAATGAGTACCTGTGGTTGCAATGGCATTTCATTTGAAAGGGTAGGTTTCCCTACTCTTTGGCAGCTGTCACACCTTTTGACATATCGTTTTGCATCTTTGAAGAGGGAAGGCCAATAATATCCTAAAGAGAGGATTTTATAGGCCGTCCTTTTGTCTGCAAAGTGTCCGCCGCATGGTTCATCATGACATACCTTAAGAATATCAGGCATTTCATCTTCCCTGACACATCTTCTGATCACAAGATCTGGCCCTGTTTTAAACAATTCGTTAGAAATCCATGAATATTTTGAACTCTCTTGAATAATTTTTCGTTTTTCACTTGGAAATAAATGTGAAGGCAGTTTTCCTGTAACCAAATAGTTAGCAATATCTGCATACCAAGGAGTCTTAATAGTTACTGCAAACAAGTATTCATCGGGAAACTTATCCTCTACAGGAGAATCTTCTTTAGTATTCTGAATCCTAGACAAGAAATCAGCTACTGTATTTTGTTTTCCTGGTCTATCCAACATAGTAATATTGAATTCTTGCAAAAGTAAGAGCCATCTTGTCACTCTGCCATTAGTAACAGGTTTGTTCATTAGATATCTAATTGCAGAATGATCAGTATGAATAAAAGTTTCATAGCCTGTTATATAATGTCTAAACTTATTAATTGCATGAACAACGGCTAAAAACTCTTTTTCAGTTACAGTATAGTTCAACTCTGTGGGAGTCAAATTTTTACTGGTATAGTAAATGGCATAAGGGACTAAATCTTTTTGACCCAACACAGCTCCTAGAGCTGTATCTGAAGCATCTGTAGAAATATGGAAAGGAAGTTTCCAATTTGGTCCTCTCAAGATAGGTGCTTCAGATATTCTTATTTTCAAAGTTTCAAAAGTTGATTGACAATCAGGATCCCATTTAAATTCACAGTCTTTTGTAAGCAACTTGAAGAGTGGAGATGCTATTTTAGTGAAGTTTTCTATAAATCTTCTATAGTAACCGGTAAATCCTAGAAAACTTCTAACATCTCTTTGACAATTTGGAATAGGCAACTTGGAGATGACTTCAACTTTTGATCTATCAACCTTAATCCCATCTCCTGAAATATGATGTCCTAAAACAATCCCTTCGGTAAACATCATAAAGCATTTTTCATGGCTTAATGAAAGGTTTGTTTCTTTACATCTTATAAGAACTTTTTCCAAATTTTCTAATGCCTCTTCAAATGAATTACCATAAGCTGTAAAATCATCCATATAAACCTCTACACAATCATGGATTAGATCAGAAAAAATTCCTAGTACTACTCTTTGGAATGTTGCAGGTGCATTACATAACCCAAAAGGAAGTACTCGATAGGCAAAAGTTCCCCATGGATAGGTGAATGTGGTCTTATCTTGATCTTCAGGTGCTACCTGAATTTGATTATAGCCACTAAAACCATCCAAGAATGAAAAGTAATTTTTACCTGCTAATGTATCTAATACCTGATCAATAAAAGGAAAAGGAAAGTGATCCTTCAAAGTTGCTTTGTTCAATTCCCTGTAATCAATGCATACCCTCCATTTACCATTCTTTTTAGGTACTATAACCAAAGGAGAAACCCATCGGCTATCTGAAATTGGATAAATGAAGTTTACATTGAGTAGTTTTGGAGCTCTTCTTTCACTATCTCCCTAAGATTTGGATTCATCCTTCTTTGAGGTTGTCTGATTGGTCTACTGTTTTCCTCAATATAGATATGATGGATGCAATTCTTAGGATCAATACCTTTCATGTCAGTATACTCCCATGCAAATGCAGTAGAATTTGTTTGCAATATTTTGGTTAGTTCTTCTTGTTGTGACTTTTCCAAATGTTTGTTGATATTCAATGTTTTTTCTGGAAAAATCTCAATGGTAGAACTACCAAACTCTTCCATAGAGTAAAGAGACATTTGTCTTGATGATAAATATTCTATGTCAGATTCCAACCGAAATTGTGTGGGGTCATATTCTGAAGATATCTCAAAATTTTCTAGTGTGTTCATAATTTGACTATCCTCACTAATTTCCGAAATGGTAAAGACAGGTTGTATAGTGTCCTCATCGTCGACCCATTCATTGTCTCCTACTTCTGTGATTGCTTTTGCTGGAGGATACAAATTGAATTTCTTTGTCAAATTACCATTAGAAATGTACATATCCCCAGATCTACAACTAATGAAAGCATCAACTATGGCTAGCCAAGGTCTTCCTAAGATAAGTGGGTGCCCTCCTAGATTACTCTTGGGAGTCAAAATCATAAAATCTACTGGATATTCCCAAGAATCTAAGGAGACCGAAATATCTTCTAATACACCATCTGGTTTAATAATTGATCGATCTGCAAGTTGCAGTAAAGTAGGTGTAAAAAGAAGGTTAGGAAGTTTTAGCTGTTCCATAGTCTGTCTACTCATAATGTTGATAGCAACCCCTAAGTCAATCAATGTGTTTGGAATTTCTATCCCATTTATATGTGTCTTGACAATTGGACTTCCTGGGTCTACATACTTCTGCATGGTAATTTTTCCCATCATGATATCTGCAATTTTTCCTACTAGGTGGATTCTTCTTGTGTCTTTTAGTTTCCTTCCTGGTCTTTTAAGACTCAAATCCTTTATTGTTTTTGCTAGAATAAGAATCTCTCGAATGGCTTGTAGCAAGGGAATCTTGATACAAACATTCTTTAATTCATCTAGAAAATCATAGTTAGGCAACAAGATTTGTTTTTCCACCCCCTTATCAATTTGTAGTCTTTCAGGAAAAGGAGGTGTAGATGAAGATGCAGGTTGCTCAACTATAGGAGTTGTGGGTGTTAACTTTTCTTTCTCTTTTTGAATGTTTGAGTTTTGAAGAGATGCTTCCTCAAGACCCTTATTGGCTTTAAGAGAGTCCTCCTCAGAGGTATCTTGCTCTTGGACATCTATAGAAGGTTTTTCTAAAACTCTACCAGATCTGAGTTGTACATCATTGAGAGGAACAATCATATAGGTAGGAAATTGTTGTCCTTCTATCATGTAAGTATTCTGAGGATTTTTATTATTAGGATTTGGCAATGGCTGAGCTGGAAGTTGATTTGTCTTTTGTTGGTATGGAAGCATGAGTTGAGGATTTCGATTCTGCTGAGAAGGTTGTTGTTGTGAAAATGGCAATGAAAGTTGTGGATTTGGGTTTGGAAGTTGTGGAGCTTGTTGATTTTGAAAAGATGGAGGATATTGATAAAATTGAGCAAATCTCCCATAAGGATTTTGCATCCCTTGTACCCATGGTTGATATGGATTTTGATGTTGGGGCCAAGTTTGTTGCCAAGGATTCCAATTTGGTGGGGTTTGAAGATTCATAGGGTTGTTAAACCCTTGAGTTTGTTGTCCCTGCCAAGGTCTCCTTGCGACAAAACAGAGAGATTCTACTGAATTTGGGTCTTCTTGAAAAACAGCTTTGAGTCCAGGAATTGAAGGACAATCCTTGGTCTCATGATTCTCTGAGCAAATCATACATGTTTCTACAACTTTTGCATCCAAGGGACATTCCCTTAAAGCATGTTTCTTCCTAAATTTCGGACAAAAGATGGCTAGAGCATCTGTTTCTGCTTTCTGCTTGTTTTGGATCTTAAGGGTGTCTAGTTGTTCACTAAGGCTCCCTAAGATATCAGTTTTGAATTCATCAAGCATATTGCCAATCTTTGCCCTACTTACTGATCTAGTTGCATATTTGTTAGCCCTGATAAGAGAAGGATCCCTAGGCCCTTTTCCTGTTTTAGATTTTCCTCTTGAGAGATGGACACATAGTTCTGTTATGTCACGAAGTGGAAGTTGAGAAATGTCTCCTTTCCCCATCATGTTTAAAATATCTATCCATTCATCTCTGATGGCTTTTAATATAAGGGCTTTCAAATTTTCATCATCTAAGTTGCTCATCTTTGCTCTTTTTAAGTTGTATTGAAATCTTTCAAGTAAATCCTCCAAATTTTCATCTTCTTTTTGCACCATTTTGAATACCTCATCCTTGTGATTGGTGGGCATGCAATAATCCAGGTATCTATGCAAAAATGTTTGTTTCATATCATTCCAAGTCCTAATAGATTGGGTGGCTAATCCCATGAACCATTTCAAAGCGGCTCCCTTCAATGTTGAAGGAAACAGTTTGAGTTTTTGAGAGTCTTCCATATAGTCATAGGTTCGGCACATGACTTCAAACTCAAACAGAAATGTTTCAGGATCCTCACTTCGCAATCCATAAAAGTTGGGGAGGACAGATGGTGAGATGTTTTTCATTGTTGTATGAGTTTCCTCATCAACTATAGGGAATCCAAACAAGTTGTCTCCTTCCCTATTTCTTCCATTATTACCTTCACCATTGTTTTCTCCATTGTTTCCTCCTCCTCTACCTCTACCTCTACCTCCAAATCCATCTATTATTTCCTCTGCCATGATAGTTTCTTTAGAGTCCTCAAAGTCCTCTGGTTCTTCTATCAAGGGAGGATGAGAGGGAGTCTCTTCCTTTTCTTCTTCAGGTGATTCTACTTCTTTTATTACAATATATTCTCCTGTAGAAGTAAAGAAAGGATCATTTTCTAAATGAGATTTAGTAGGTGGTATAGGAGAATCCTCTAATTCAGCTGCTCCTTGAATTCCAAAAATCTTAAGGCTAGGGGTAGATGATGGTGAATCTTGTCTATGCCTTGGAGAAGATGGAGTTGTGAAAATCGAACTCTTGGCTTTATCTATAAACCTTCCCCTAGAATCTCTTGCTCTATGCATGTCATTTTTATTTTTATTTTTTTTGTTTAAGTTGGGCTAATAATTCTCTTTCTGATCTTCCAGGTCACACTAGGTGCAAGAAGAGAGCATACTTAAGAAATTACTGAACCAATAACTCTCTTTTCTGATCCTCCAGATCACGCTAGGTGCAAGAGGAGAGCATACTTCAAGAAGTTATCAAGTTTTCCCTTCTTTTTATTATTTTGTTTTTGTTTTTTTTTTTTTAAGAAATTGGCTACCTAGTTACACTTCCCCGGCAACGGCGCCAAAATGTTTGGTCAATTTAGTGTGTCCTAAATTGCTACATTAATTTTTCAATCCGGGATTCGTAAGCTGACGAAGTGTGGTGCACTATATGTGCAAGATAACCTATTTCTTACTTTTTGTCGTTTTTGGTTTTTTTCTTTTTATCTTGGTTGGTTTCCTAATGTGAGATGGAAATTGTAAAAGACAAGTATGGTTATGATTTTTCAAGGCAATGATGTCCTTTATAATGATTTACCAAACTTCAAAATTCAAAAGGATTTTGAAACATACAATGAAAAAATTAAAAGGAAATGAAAATGTGCCACTATTCTAGTTAATCAAACAATGAACTATTGATCATGAAAACCATTATCCTTGCTACTGTCTAAACAAAAAAGAAACTGTACTCAAAGAAAAGATTGCAAGTAAAGTAAAACTAAAATCAAATTACATCAACTCATATTCTGACCCCTCACCATTAGTCTCGCTATGGATTTCGGAGGTAATCATAAACAACTTGAGAAATCTGATATCTAATTTGCAGAAAAATAAACTAATATCAAATTACACACTCATACTTCAATCCCTCACCATTAGTCTCGCTATGGCTTTCGGAGGTAACTGATAATGACATGGGCAATTCAATATCTATCTTGCAGAAAAGTAAACTAATATCAAACTATACACTCATACTTCAATCCCTAACCATTAGTCTCACTATGGATTTCGGAGGTAACTGAAAATGACATGAACAGTTTAATATCTAACTTGTAGAAAAGTAAACTAATATCAAACTACACACTCATACTTCAATCCCTCACCATTAGTCTCGCTATGGCTTTCGGAGGTAACTGAAAATGACATGAACAGTTTAATATCTAACTTGCAGAAAAGTAAACTAATATCAAGCTACACACTCATACTTCAATCCCTCACCATTAGTCTCGCTATGGCTTTCGGAGGTAACTGAAAATGACATGAGAAATTTAATATCTAATCTAACTACTAAAGCAAATGTGCAAGACTGAAATAAACAAAACAGTACTGGAATTAAACAAAAACTAAGAAAAGTAAATTAGCAGAAAGACAATATTGATTCCATGTCATTAGTCATTATAAAAAGATGTGCAAATGCCCGGGCTGCCTATTGTAATCTGAAACAAGAACACTGATCAGTAAACAACAACATAAAACATAAAAGATTATGGACAGAAGTAAAATGTAAAGCATGAAAGATTATGGACAGAGATCGAACGTAAATACCATGAAAGATGTAATGTATATACACGTGAATGAATTATGGCACAATGAACTTAAAGAAATAAAACAAGAAACTATACAGTAATACACAAAACCTCAGAGTGTGCAGGGGCCCTCTGCACAGACCTCGGGCAACAGCCTTCAAATACGAATTACGCTTATGAACAGAGTCTTCTCATATATTAAAATGCGGTCATAACAGAGAAATAATGTCACAACACAATGGCAACGCAATTACATTACAGAGCTAAGCTATTATGCGTATGAGAACACATTATTTATAACTGAAGGTGATATAACTAATTCCCTAAAGTCTGTGCTGATAGAAGACACGTGAACCATCATGTCCAGGGATCTAGCATCATGGCCGCTGTGAGGAGTAAATCTATGAAGAGTGGCTGTTGGATTCAGCTTATGGAGCCGTTTACAGGTGTTGATATGTCTCCCATGATTTAGAAACGGCCACGCAAATCTCCACATGATGAGAAACAGAGTTCTGTCACCGTGGGACTCTTCGGTTGACCACCACTTGGCCACCTTTGACCATAGCCTTCTTAGGTGAATTCGACCGAGCCAATAGGACACGATCCATGTCCACATCATTTCTAACTTGCCCATGTGGCTCGATTTTCCTGAAGACACCTGCAATATAGAATTTAACAAAATGGCTGCGGAAAGTTGCAGTAGCTGCGGAAAGTGGCAAGATTCCGCAGCTAAATGAGCAAAAATCTAAATCAAACAGCAGACACAAAACATAGTTAAAAACCATTTTAGATGTTATTTTACAATTAATATACAATGATATTGACGACTTAGAAGGTCCAGTTGAATGAAAAAGGTCTAGAAAGGTGTATAAGAAAGATGCGGATTTGAGACTCAACAACCACCATGCCTTGGATTTGTCCTTTTTTCTACGGTTTGGCAGCACCTTTCCCTTTCTTTTGATTCGTAGATCCAAAGTCTCGCTTCTTCTGTTTGAATTTCTGCTCAGTCTTGACAGCATACTGGTATGTCGTACCAAGCGAGGAGATGTTGAGGAACTCCATTTCCTCCTGAATGTATCTTTTCAGAAAACTGCGGTACTTCAGCACCAAATGTTTCTTTGAATCTTTGATACCCAAATTTGTGCACAGGGTATGGAACAGATTCGTCAAATCATGTACATCTTGATCTCTTTGCTGTTGCATCGTAGTCCATTGTATGTACTTGTCCTCATAGCTCCCCACGAGATAATATTTCTCCTTGATGACATCTTGAAAATAATTCCAAGTGGGTACGATCGATAAAAAAGAGGGGCCCCCCTCAACCTTTTTCTCACAGTAGGTTTCCCATCGGTCCTTGACATGGGGGGTAGCTTTGAGGAGTGCAAAAATAATCTTCTCCCAGTCGGAAAAGTCATGAACTGAAAAATATCCTTCTAATAGATTCAACCATCTATCTACGACGTCTGCATCGATTTGGCCCTCAAATATGGGAATGTAAAATTTTACTTGTACCTTAAAAGATTTGTGCCTCCAGAGTGCCTGTTGGATGCAGATGTGCCGCCAATGGGCAATCGTCGAAGGATCTAGGCAAAGTTATCCATCATCATGTTCCTTTTTTTTTCGAGCACCTCCTCAAGAAATATTTTAATAGGATCTCCTGCTACCTCATATTTCTTTTCACCCCCATTGGTGGCCGTCGGTGTTTGCGAGGCTGATCTTGCAAAGTTCAACCAGATCGAGCCCTAACTCCTTATACCTCGACCTCATTGGGGACATGTAAAGAAGGATCGAGAAAGAGTAGACCGCTCTAATACCACTGATCTGGATTTATGTAGGAATGAAAAAGTATACACATATAACCATAAATATAAAAAAACAATGGAAATAACACTTCATTTCATTAATATCAAAGAACTAAAATCTGTTTATAGACAGAATGGAAATAAACTAGCTAGGGCGCTGGTAGCTTATCTCTGAGAAGAGATGTGGTGGCTACAGTCCTCTAAAATTTGTGTTATAGTGAGGCTTGAAAGCCTATATATTATTGAGAAACAATGGAAAACTCTAAACATCCAAAAAAATAACCCTAGGAGATGAAACACTAGAATATGGGCCCCGTCAGGGTAAATCAGTACATTAATTTCCCAGGGTCGTAACTTTGGCATCCTATCTCTGTTTAACGCACATGATACATCAGTAGAAATATCTATATGAGTACTACAAATGATAACCATGAATACCATTTGTGAAACAAAGTTGTATTAGCTGGAAAAGTGATTCCCAAAAAATTTCATTTAGGGCCTTAAAACAGCTCCAGAAGTTGAGTACCCGAAAAACTACTAAAAATAGTAAAATGTGTTATTATTAAGGAAATTGGAAAGCTGAAAGAAAAAATGGTGGGTCCCCAAGTGGAATAGATGAGTGGCCACCAATATCCACTTGTATCACTCCTCCCCCCTTAGGAATAAATGGTCCCCATTGCATTGAGTTCCTCCATGAGATGATGAAACTTCTGCTGGACTTGGTCCCTAGTGAACCACTTGCCTTGGTGCAGGAGTTGGCCAGCTTTGACCACCCGATATAGTTGGATATTGTATTGGCGAGTGTTCTTGATTTTCATGTCCATGATATAATATGTGGTGTCTTGTTCCATGCAGTTTGGGTTTAACTCTGTTGGTGTGAGTTGTTTTGCAACGTCAGAGGTATCCAGTAGAGGTGGGAAATAGGGCCGAAGGCGGTCCACATTGAATACTAGGTGCAGACCAAGGAATTGTAGAATACTGAGCTCGAATGCATTGTTCCCTATAGCCTTAGTGATGTTGTATGGCCCATATCAGAGCGAGCAAAGCTTGAAGTGGGGTCCAGTGAGGCGCTCCTTAAGCCACACTTTGTCACCCACCTGGAAGTGGTGTGGCACCCGATGTTGATCATGTCGTTGCTTGTACTTAACATTGGCTCTGTCCAATATGTCATGAAACTACTAGCGGATGTGCTGAATGTGCTAAATGAATTTTTTTTCTTTGTTAGCTTCAGACTGGGCATGAGCTGAATCAGCCTGTGTAGCCACAAATGGCATGGCTACATCAATAGGACATAATGGCTGGAACCCCAGGCCCACCTGAAAGGGGTTGTGGATGGTTGAGTTGTGCAGAGCCCGATTATAACTGTGTTGTACATAGGTAAGGCTCTCATCCCATGTGTGTGGATGATTTGAATTGTACATGCGCAGAATGTGTACAATCATCTTGTTGATGACCTCTATCTAGCCATCGGTTTGTGGATGGAAAACATAGATTAGAGGTTGGAACAAAATGTCTTGAGGAACTTGTTGTCCTTATATGAGATGATAGACTATGGGATCCCAAAGTGCACCCACACTCATTCAAAGAAGAGTTTAGTAGTGACTTCTGTTGTGATGTTCTTCTTGCAGGTCGACATAATGTCCATCTTCGAGAATCTATCGACGACCACGAAAACACAATCGTTTCCATGCTTAGTAGAAGGAAGGCCCAACATGTAATCCATGGAGATGGATTGCCAAGGTTGAATATGGGTAGGTAGCGGATTATAGATGCCTTTCTTCTTGATGGTCAGTTTGGAAATGGAGCAAGGAGTGCAGGATATGATGTACTTCCCAACATCCTGTCGAAGGTTCGACCAATAGAAATACTTCTGCAGTACCGCCACCATTTTCTCGACCCTGAAATAACCATCGACTCAACTATAGTGTGCTTCCCAAATCATCTTGGCACACTCGCTTGAAGGAACACAAATGTATCCCATATGACATAGCTGTGCATCCTAGAGGTAAAAATTTGGAACTTTTGTACCCTCCAAGAGTGTATTGTATGTGTCGCTGAATTCCAGATCATTGTTGTATAGAAGCGGCCAATTATAAGTCTCGTGCCCACAAGAGTTGACAATGGTGGTTAGCGCCACGATTAGTGGTCGGCTCAGGCAGTCTGCAACATTATTGGTGTTGCCCTTCCTATACTTGATGTTAAAATGAAATTGTTGCATATATGTGGACCACTTATGATGGAGATTTTTCTACAACTTCCCTTGTGTTTCTATGAACTGCAGGGGTCGGTGGTCTATGTGGATGAGTGTTTCCTTCCCAAAAATGTAATGCTTCCATTAGCGGAATGCCTGCACAATGGAATACATTTCTTTGTCATAAGTGGGATACTTGTGGACTGTGTCAGACAGTGTCTCACTGTGATATGCCACTGGATGCCCTTTTTGAGTAATAACTGCCCCAATAGCACAGTTAGAGGCATATGTCTCGATCTCAAATGGTTGTTACAAGTCTGGTAATGTGAGCAATGGGACAGAGTAGAGGTGATGTTTCAATTCTACGAACGCCTTCTGTTGAGATTCCAACCAAAATAATTTTTATTTCGCTCCTCCCTTGGTGACTTAACTCAAGGGCCAAGTGATATGAGAGAATCCCAACACGAACCTGCATTAGAAATTAGCAAGACCCAGAAAGCTGTGAACCTATGTTAGAGTGGTTGGGGCCGAAAAATCCCAAATTACTTGGATCTTGGTTGGATCCACATGCACCTCTCAGTCATCAATAATGTATCCCAGATACTAATCCTGGGTCATGCCAAAAGTGAACTTCTCCAAATTGGCACACAACTTGTGTTGTCATAGTGTTTGGAGGACCTGTCGGATGTGGTGGAGGTGCTCTTCCAAAGTCTGGTTGAAGATCAGGATGTCATACAAGTACACTACTACAAATGAGTTGGTGAATGGCCACAAGATGTCGTCCATCAGCCTCTTGAAGGTTGCAGGAGCATTCGTCAACCCGAAAGGCATGACCATCCATTCGAAAAGGCCCTCGTTGGCTTTGAAGGAATTCTTCCACACATCGGATGGCTCAATTGGTACCTGGTGATACCCAGACTTCAAGTCAATCTTGCTGAAATATTTTGTCCCTTTGAGTTGATCAAGAAGGTCATCAATCCGTGGGATCTTGTACCTATTTTGGAAAATGATCTTGTTCAGTGCCCGATGGTCAATACAGAGTCTCCAAGTCCCATCCTTCTTTTGCACTTACACGATCGGGCTCCCACAGAGCAATGAACTCGGCCGGATGTGACCTTTTTGCAACAGTTCCTGAATCTGCCTCTTGATTTCATCGTTTTCTAGAATAGAGCGTCAATAGATCAATCCATTGGGAAACGATCCACCTGGGGTCAGATCGATGGGGTGCTTGACCTAACAGTGCAGAGGAACCCCTTTGGGTGAGGTGAATATGTTCTTATACTCCTCCACAACCTTGTCCATTTTTTGTTATCATGTGGAGGATCCCTGTTTGGAGGTCGTGGCCACAGTATTCTTCTTTCCCTAGGGGCGAATCATTAGGAAAAAAAGATTCCCAATTTTTGAAATGAACTTACTGCATGGTTTTGCAGTAACCAAAGAGAAGTGGCAGGCAGTGGTACCTCTGGTATCCTATACAAATTATTTCCCAAAGTAATAATAACAGCGCGAGGTCAGGACTCATACACAACATGTCGCTTCGACAAGTATGGTTGGCCTAATAGTACATCACAAACATCAAGAGGAGAAATTTCACATAATACCTCATCCGTGAAGGGGTTGATGTTGTAGGGAGGGTGGCACTGCTCACTGACTAGGAGATCCCATCCTTGGTAAAGCCACCTGATGGTGTACAACTTTTGATGTGATGTGGTCGGCAAGCCCAAATTCTTCACAACCTCTAGTGAAATGAGGTTCTTTTGGCTCCCACTGTCGACAATGAATTGTAGCAGGGAACCCTTTACCCACATCTGAGAGTGGAAGAGATTCTCCTCCTCCTCTAGATCTCCCAGTTCCTCCTTCTAGATCTTTGTAGTGGCGACGGTGGCATTGGGCTCCGCATAAATAATTTGGTTCCCTTTTTTATTCTGCTTGTTAGGTTCTGATTCAGTGTTGGAGCATGCATATGATTTAGAAGCCCTCATCTTGGCCACCAGCGACTGATTAGCCTGACACTCACTTGTGTTGTGAGTGGAGCTCTCATGGAACTCACACCACTTTCTCGTGTCCTTCTTTGGCTTCATGGTGTTTTTCTTTGCTTTCAACTTTGGTAGGTTTTCTTTGGCCGCCATCCCTTGGATTTGTCCTTTGTTCTGCAATTTGGGGGCACCTTTCCCTTGCTTTTGATTCATAGATCCAAAGTATTTCTTCTTTTATTTGAATTTCTGTTCAGTCTTTGCAACATACCGGTATGTCATACCAAGCGAGGAGATATTGAGGAACTCCATTTCCTCCTGAATGTATCTTTGCAAAAAATTGCAGTACTTCAGCACCAAATGTTTCTTCAAATATTTGATACCAATCTTTGTGTGCAGGGTATGGAACAGAGTTGTTAGCTCATGTACATCTTGATCCCTTTGCTTTCGCAACGTAGTCCATTATATGTACTTGTCCTCATAGCTCCCCATGAGATAATATTATTCCTTGATGGCATCTGAAAAATAATTCCAAGTGTATACGACCGATAACAGAGAGGGTTCCCCCTCATCCTTTTTCTCCCAGTAGGTTTCCCACCAGTCCTTGACATGGGGGATAGCTTTGAGGAGTGAAACAATAATATTCTCCTGGTCGAAAAAGTCATGAACTGAGAAATATCCTTCTAATAGATTCAACCATATATATACGGATTTTGTATTGATTTGGCCCTCAAATATGGGAATGTAAAATTTTACTTGTAACTTAAAAGGAGTTGTGCCTCTAGAGTGGTTGTTGGATGCATATGTGTCGCCAGTGTGCAGTCGTTGAAGGATCTAGGCAAAGTTATCCAACATCGTGTTCCTTTTTTTTTCGAGAAACTCCTCGAGCAATATTTTGATAGGATCTCCTGCTCCCTCATCTTTATTTTTGGCCCCATGGGTGGTCGTCAGGGTTTGCGAGGCTGATCTTGCAAAGGTTCAACCAGATCGAGCCCTAACTCCTTATACCCTGACCTCATTGGGGACATGCAAAGAAGGATCGAGAAAGAGAAGATTGCTCTAATACCACTGATCCGGATTTATGCAGGAACACAACATAATACACATATAACCATAAATATAAAAATGCAGAGGAAATAACACTTCATTTCATTAAAATTAAAGAACTAAAATATGTTTACAGAAAAAATGCAAATAAACTAGCTAGGGCGCTGGTAGCTTATCTCTGAGAAGAGATTTGGTTGCTACAGGCCTCTGAACTCTGTAATACAATGAGGCTCGAAGGCCTATATATTTTTGAGAAACAATGGAAAACCATAAACATCCAAAAACCTAACCCTAGGAGATAAAACACCAGAATATGGGCCCCGTTGGGGTAAATTAGTACATCAATTTCCCGGGGTTGTAACTTTGGCATACTATCTCATCTTGTCGCACATGATACATCATTATAAATATCTGTTTGAGGATTAAAAATGTTGACCAAAAATATTGATTATGAAATATAATCAAATTTTTCAGGGAATCGATGCCCAAAGAACGTTGTTTATGGCCTCAAAACAGCTCCAAAAGTTCAGGACCCGAAAAACTGCTAAAAATAGTAAAATGTGCTATTATTAAGGAAACTAAAAAACTGAAAGAAATAATGATGGGGTCCAAAGAGGAATAGGCAGTTGGCCACCAATATCCACCTAAATCATTCCTCCCCCCTTAGGAAGCAGTGGTTATAAATTTTATAACTGTGTTGTACATAGGAAAGGCTCTCATCCCATGTGCATGGATGCTTCGAATTGTACATGCACAGAATGTGTACAATCATAATGTTGATGACCTCTGTTTGGCCATCGGTTTGGGGATGGAAAGCTATAGACTTGGTGAGCTTGGTGTCTATCATTGACCAGAGGCTGGACCAAAATGTGTTGAGGAACTTTCTGTCTTGATCTAAGATGATCGTCTGTGGGATCCCAAAGTGCACCCACACTCGTTCAAATAAGATTTTAGCAGTGGATTCTGCTGTGATATTATTCTTGCAAACTGACATAATTCCCATCTTCGAGAATCTATCGACGACCATGAAAACACAGTCAACTAGGGGTAGGAAGGCCAAACATGTAATCCATGGAGATGGTTTCCCAAGGTCAACTAGGGGTAAGTAGCGGAGTATAGTGGCCTTCCTTTTTGATGGTCGGTTTGGCAATGGAGCAAGCAGTGCAGGATCTTATGTACTTCCCAACATCGTGTTGAAGGTTTGGCTAATAGAAATAATTCTGCAGTACTGCCACTATTTTCTCGACCCCGAAATGCTCAGTGACTCGACTGTAGTGTGCTTCCCAAATCATCTTGCACGCTCGCTTGAACGAACACAAAGGTGTCCCAAGTGACATAGCAGTGCATCCTGGAGGTGAAAATTTGGAACTTGCATACCCTCCAAGAGTGTCTTGTATGTATGGCCGAATTTCAGATCGCTCTTGTAGAGAAGTGGCTAATCAGAAGTATCGTGCCCACAAGAGTTGAGAACAATGGTTAGCGCCATGATTGGTGGTGGGTTGAGGAAGTCTGCAACATTATTTGTGTTTCCCTTCTTATACTTGATGTTAAAATGAAATTTTTGCAGATAGTTGGACCACATCTGATGGCAATCATTCCGAAAATTCCCTTATGTTTGTATGAACTACAGGGGTCGGTGGTATGTTTGGATGACCGTTTCCTTCCCCAAAATGTAATGCTTCCATTGGCGGTGCACCTGCACAATGGAATGCATTTCTTTGTCATAAATGGGATACTTGAAAAATATGTCGTACTGTGTCTCATTGTGATATGCCACTAGATTCCCCTGTTGATTATGAACTTCCCCAATAGCATATTCAGAGGCATCTATCTCGATATCAAATGGTTGTTGCAAGTCTAGTAATTTGAGCACTGGGGCAGAGCAGAGGCAGTGTTTCAATTACGCCTTCTGTTGAGATTCCGACCAAAATAATTTTTCTTTCGGTCCTCCCTTGGTGACTTGACTCAAGGGCCAAGTGATATGAGATAATCCCAACACGAACCTACGGTAGAAATTAGCAAGACCCAAAAATCTGTGAAGCTCTGTTAGAGTGGATGGGGCCAGCCAATCCTAAATTACTTGGATCTTGGTTGGATCCACATGCACCCCCCGTTCATCAATAAAGTATCCCAGATACTAAACCTGGGTCATGCCAAAAGTTCACTTCTCCAAATTGGCACACAACTTGTGTTGCCGTAGCATTTGGAGGACCTGTAGGATGTGGTGGAGGTGTTATTCCCAAGTCTGGCTGAAGATCAGGATGTCATCCAAGTACACTACTATAAATGAGCTAGTGAATGGCCACAAGATGTCATCCATCAGCCTCTTAAAGGTTGCAAGAGAATTCTTCAACTCAAAACGCATGACCATCCATTCGAAAAGGCCCTCCTTGTCCTTGAAGGCAGTATTCCACACATCAAATGGTTCGATTGGTATCTGGTGATACCCAGACTTCAAGTCAATCTTGCTAAAATATTTCACCCCTTTGAGTTGATCCAAAAGGTCATCAATTCATGGGATCGAGTACCTATTTCAAGCAGTGATCTTGTTCAATGCTCGATAGTCAATACAAAGTCTCCAAGTCCCATCCTTCTTCTACACTAACATGATTAGGCTCCTACATAGTGATGAAATCGACTGAATGTCACCTTTATGCAGCAGGTCCTGAATCTACCTCTTGATTTCATCGTTATCCAGAACGGAGCACCAATAGATCAGTCCATTGGGCAGCGACGCACCTGGGGTCATATCGATGGGGTGCTTGACCTGATAGTGCATAGGCACCCCTGTGGGTGAGGTGAAGATGTCCCCGTACTCCTCCACTACCTTGTCCATTTGTTGTTATCATGCGGAGGATCCCTGTCTGGAAGTCGTGGCCACATTCTTCTTCTTTCCCTGGGGGCATATCATCAGGAAACAAAATTTCCTTGCTTTGGAAATGAGCTTAATGCATTGTTTTGTAGCAACCAAAGAGATAGCCACAAGCGGTGGTACCTCTGGTATCTTGTACAACTTATTTCCCAAAGTAACAATAACAGCACGAGGTCAAGACTCATCCACAACATGTCACTTCCACAAGTATGGTTGGCCTAATAATACATCACAAACATCAAGAGGAACAATGTCAGATAATACCTCATCCATGAAGGGCTTGATGTTGTATGGAAAGCGGCACTATTCGGTAACGCAGAGATCCTGTCCTTGGTGAAGCCACCCGATGGCGTACAACTATGGGTGTGATGTGGTCGACAAGCCCAAACGCTTCATGACCTCTGCTGAAATGAGGTTCTTTTGGCTCCCACTGTCAACAATGAACTGTGGCGAGGAACCCTTTACCTACATCTGAGAGTGGAAGAGACACTCCTCCTCCTTTGGATCTTTGCAGTGGCAACAGTGGTGTTGGGCTCTGAATCAATGATTTGCTTCCCTTTTTCATTCCCCTTGTCGGGTTCTGATTCAAAGTCGGAGAATGCATCTGATTCAGAAGCTCTCATCTCGGCCACTAGTGACTACTTGGATCAACACTCACTTGTGTTGTGAGTGGAGCTCTTATGGAACTCACACCACTTTCCCTTGTCCTTCTTCAGCTTCGTGGTGTTTTTCTTTCTTGCAGATTTGGTAGGTTATCTTTGGCCACCATGCCTTGGATTTTTCCTTTGTTCTTATGTTTGAATTTCTACTCAGTCTTGGCAGCATACCGGTATGTCATACCAAGTGAGGAGATGTCGAGGAACTCCATTTCCTCATAAATGTATCTGTGAAGAAAACTGCAATACTTCAGCACCCAATGTTTCTCTGAATCTTTGATAACCAACTTTGTGTGAAGGGTATGAAACAAATTTTTCATCTCATGTACATATTGATCCCTTTACTGTCGCAGCGTAGTCCATTGTATGTACTTATCCTCATAGCTCCCTACGGGATAATATTGTTCCTTGATGGCATCTCGAAAATAATTCCAAGTGGGTACAATCAATAACAAAGAGGGTTCCCCCTCATCTTTTTTCTCAATGTAAGTTTCCCACTAGTCCTTGACATGGGGGATAACTTTGAGGAGTGCAAAAATAATCTTCTCCCAGTCAGAAGAGTCATGAACTAAGAAATATACTTCTAATAGATTCAACCATCTATCTATGGCATCTGCATCGATTTGGCCCTCAAATATGGGAATTTCAAAGTTTACTTGTACCTTAAAAGGATTTGTGCCTCCAGAGTGGTTGCTAGATGCAGATGTGCCGCCAGTGGGCAGTCGTTGAAGGATCTGGGCAAAGTTAGCCATCATCACGTTCCTTTTTTTTTCGAGCACCTCCTCGAGCAATATTTTGATATGATCTCCTGATCCCTCATCTTTATTTTCATCCCCCATGGGCAAAAATTGTGGTTTGAGAGGCTGATCTTGCAAATTTTCAACTAGATCGAGCCCTAACTCCTTATACCCTGACCTAGTTGGGGACATGCAAAGAAGGATTGAGAAAGAGCAAACCGCTATGATACCACTGATCCAGATTTATCTAGGAACACAACAGAATACACATATAACCATAAATATAAAAATGAAGTAGAAATAACACTTCATTTCATTAATATCAAAAAACTAAAATCTTTTTACAGACATAATTGAAATAAACTAGCTAGGCCGTTGGTAGCTTAGCTCTAAGAAGAGATGTGGTGGCTACAAGCCTCTGAAATATGTGTTACAATGGGCTTGAAGGCATATATATATATATATATATATATATATATATATATTGAGAAACAATGCAAACCCCTAAACATCCAAAAACCTAACCCTAGGAGATGAAACGCCAGAATATTGGCCCCGTCGAGGTAAATTGGTACATCAATTTCCCGAGGTCGTAACTTTGGCATACTATCTTCGTTAGAGGCACATGATACATCGTTAGAAATATATATCAGAGGACTACAACTGCTGACCGCAAATACTGATTGTGAAATGGAATTATATTTTTTGGAGAAGCGATGCCCAAAAAATTTCGTTTAGGGCCTCAAAATGGCTCCGAAAGTTCAAGACCCAAAAAATTGCTAAAAATAGTAAAATGTACTATTATTAAGGAAACTGAAAAACTGATAGAAACAATGGTGGGGCTCCAAAAGGAATAGGCGGGTGGCCACCAATATCCACCTGGATCAAAACCTTCTCATTCATTCTAAGCAAACTTTTGTACAAGTAATTTGGCAATTCAAGTAGTTTAGTAGAGGTAAAGTGCATCAATAATCTGATATGGTACCTGTACGACCTAGAGAATCTCCTTTCACATGTGAAATATCTCATAATTAACCTCATAAAAGGAGTATATTTTTCAAGAAGGTTCCTAAAATGGAAAATGTACTTTGGGTTCTCTTTAGCATGAGGTTTGAGGAACAGTTTGTAACCTTAAAGGTCTATGTCCATGCCCTTAAACCACTTTTTCCATGACTAGGTATACTTGTTGTTGAAGAAATCACATCTGCTGATAATTTGAACTCTACACCTGCAATGATGTCCTTTTCCATACTGAAACTAGTGGCAAATAAGCTTTTCAATTGGAGATGATAGCCTTCTTCCATGATTTTCTCACTGAATCTCAAGCATCCAGTCCTCTCAAAGCATCTTTTGGTAAAAGGTGAGGCATTGAATTCTTGCAAGGTGGAGGGATAAAATCTGAAGTGATGCCTTCCTTTGTGAATTTTCTTCTCACTCTCCATAATATATATCAGGGATAAACCCTAGGTGTTTAGGATGTAGTGGGTATGTGTAGTGAATCTGGAAAAACAGAGGACATGGATAGGGTAGGTTTGGAGGGTGAGATGAAGGGTAATGGAGCTAAGATAAATTCCCAAAAAAAATCAAGAGGTAGGGTTGTATTTTAGCTTCAAAGTATAAGTGAAATTTGGTGAATTGGGGATGATGGAGGTGCCTAAATTAGGAAAACATGGGGATTTTATGTTTTTTCCAATGGAAAAGTAGTAAGAAATTAAGGTTTGATGGAAATGATTCTTAGGGAGGATGTGGATTGTGGGTAATGATAATATAGGGCTTGTGAAAGGTGTATGATTGTTTTAAATGACAAGGTTAGGGTTTATTCCACTGAAAGCACTCAATGATAGGAAAAGATAAAAACATAGTGGGAGAGAAGGTAAGAAAGAAAATCAGTGCCCTGCTTGATAAATTGACTTTGAGGAGGATGTGAGGTGTCCACTTAGGGTTGTATAAGCTGTAGAAATCTTCTGCAGTGATTCTGGAGCTTAGATGAGTGATTTGGGAGCAAAAACCCAAAAGCGTAGCACACTCACAGATGCATAGCATAAGCTTCCAGATGCATAGCGCAGGTGTCCAGATGCGTAACACAACCTTCTTGGACAAAATTTCTTGATTTTCTTCCAACCCTTGACATTTATGGAGCAAGCTGAAGGTACGAGAGGAGCTCTACCAATCATAAAAAGACAAAATGAGTTGAAAAATCCTTCTTTTTCCTCTTTATAACATCTTGAAATTAATTTTTGTCTTTTAGCGAAACCAAAAACTTTGAGGACAATTTTTCCTTTTTGGAACAATTTGAAAATGAAACAAGTTTTGAAATAAGACAAATTTTCTTAATTTATTCTCCTAACTATGCTAACTCCCTTTAAAATACTAATATGACGAAAATGAAGTTTTGTTTTCCGTGATTGATGACATAATTGGACTTTTTAGTGGTGAAACAAATGAGACCTAGAATCTGACCTAGATGAAGGTGTGATGAAGGACCTTAGACCCTAGATGATAATTGGATGACATGGCCTCTGAGATGATGATTACCGTGAATAGAATGAGGGGAGAAAAATTTCATACCTAGACACATTCAGGGAACAAAGTTTTATTTGAAAATTGACTTGAAATATGAAATTTTGACCTAGGACCACTACCAAGTAAATATGAAAGAGTACATTTGATCACTGAAAATTTGGACACTAACATTGGCTACAGATGGGGATAGTAGCTCCTTCAGGAGGTTTCAATAACACCATAGCTCAGGTAGCCTCATCCATTTTTCAATGGAGTCAAGACTGGAAACTAAAATAACTTTGAAAAACTAAAATGATTAACTGAAACAAAAATTGGCTTTGACTCAAAAAATTGCCTACTGGTTGAATTTACTTATGGTACTAGACCATCAGGATCTTACGGCCTTAGCCTGGGGCTTAAATTCCTGATGATAACCACCCACCTACTAAATATATATATACACCCATGTGATATGATCCCTCTAGTGTAACCAATCTAACAAATGGCTACTTACTTGAATCCTACTCACACTTTCCTCGAGCAGGTAAAAGGAACAAAAGATATGCAACTCAAAGTTTCCACTGAACATGTGCTCATGATATATAAATACAAGAAGGTTCACCTTCCCATATGTCTACAACAAACTGACCAAAGGATCATGAATAACAAGAAACATAATTTTTTCTAGATGACTTAAAACGGGAAAACAAACCTCCTTCCAAACTATTGGTTTTTCTATGTGTTGAAATTGATCACCTTCATCAATGAATGCTACAACATTGACCTTCATTACTGGTTGTAATAAAATAGCAATAGGGTCTTCAATAATATCATGAGAAAGGGAATTTTGTTCTTAAAAATATGTGTTTGAAGTATCCATATTATCAAAAGAAAAAATGTGCACATCCATAGGATCTAGGACAAACTCATCTTCTTTAGCAGACTCTTCAATTTCTAAACATGGAGGAAGATCATCATCTAAAAAGGCTCTAAAACAAACTCTTCTTTTTCACTGCTTTCCTGCAACTTATGATGGTCAATTTGAAGCCTAGCATCTTCAAAATATGAAGGTACATGTATATCTCTTTCATAAAATGGATTCAAGAGTAATCCTTCATGTGAATATGAATTAGGAGTTTCTAAAGTAGAAGATTCATTAGATATTTGAAAAATATTAAATTTAATGGAATCTTCAATAACTATACAAAAAGATTCAATTCTATGCCACATACCCCTTTAATCCCATCGTCTTGGGTTTCATTCTCATGCTGCTGAAAGTAAGAATTTTCAAAAGGATTTGTAATATTCTTTTTTTCGGTCATTGACCCAGAAGATGAATAAACCAATGGACTCTCTATTTCATTTTCTTTCTTAAAAGAGTTCTCATACTCCTAATCATGAAAATATGAACAAAGTTGCAAAACTTTGTTAACTTCATGGGATATAACTTGATTGTAAGGATGCATACCTATTTCATCTTCAAGAAAAGAAGGAGTTGATGCATGTTGTGAATGATCCTTTGTATCAAGGCAGATAATCTTTGTTATTTTATGTTGAGAAGAAAATTCATGAAGGGCCTCTATGACCTCATAATCCAGACACTCTTCATCACAAAAAGCCTCTTCAAGTTATTGAATGAAAACTTCAAAGGATTCACAACAATATTTGAACAACAAGAATGAATGGCGAGACTTTCCATAAAACTCAAAGAATGTTTGTGTGGAAATATTTAAGAGAGAATAAGCTACTTGGATTCAACCCTTCATACGATGATATTTCTTTCCCTTCCAAGGTATCCATAAACATTTTCATCAAAAAATCCTCATGAAACCTAATCCCAAGCTTATGTAGATGCCAATGAAATTTTATTAGATGCAGAATAGCTTCATCCTCATTTTCATCTATGAATTTGGGTAGATAGGTTTGTCAATCTATGCAAGGAATTCTATTTGGAAAACCAGGAATGTGAGAATGGTTAATAGGGGCATACCTTCTAGCAGTTGTATCCATCTTGAAAAAAATTAAGTCACGAAAACGTTCTTCAAGCTACCGGTTTTTGAATAGTGGAATCGCCATGATAACTCTAAACCTTTGGATTCTTTGACACTAGAGTTTCCAGGTGAAAGATGCATGAAATTTCTTATGCTTGACCACTCTTCACCATCAACAATCATATATAATATTTTTCATTCTTTCCCAGTAAATATTTAACCTTCACTCCCCGGCAATGGAGCCAAAAATTTTATCACTCCTCCCTGCTTCCCAAGGCTGAGAATGGAGTTGAAGGAAGGTAACCAAAAACTAGGCTTTAGGTCAGGTAGCTAGCCCTACCAGGACCATAGAGGGCTCTCTCAATGTCACTTTGCAGTCAATGAAATGACTGAATATCTAATGATATTAGGCTAGGTATATAAGCTCAGTAACTAATGTTTTTGTGGTGGATAGTAAATGACAATTAGGAGACTAGGTATAGGGTTTAGGTCAAAATTCAGGGTCAAGTTGCAGAGATATGTATGAGGCCAAGTAGGTAGCTTGAAAGCATGCTTAGTTTGTCATTTTGTATAGGATGAAATTATATAAAATCTGAAGGATCACTGAGGTGAATTCATTCATTTAGAATAACATAGAGATATAATGTAAATCTTGTTAAGACAAAGCATGAAAAGGCATGATTTATTCTTATAAATTGACAAGATAAACACATAGAATCATGTATATGAAAGAGGAAAACATATAATTAAACATGATAATATAAACATACATAGAAAGAAAAAATTCTCCAAGGCATACCATAGGATTCTCAACACAAATTCTGCAACATTGTCCTTGATTTCAATCCAAAAGGCTTGTACAATAGCTCCACTGCAAAAAAAAAACTATGCAACCCCAAAAAAGACTAAAGTGGGTCTAATTATAGAAAATATTAACAATGAAACCTCATAGGGTCGAAATCCCATCCAAAATTCATCATAATTACATAATATGAGTCACTTCCTAGAATCTAGGGAGGTTAGAAACCATTCCCTCAAATTCAGCTAAAGACTAGGAGTGTGTGTCCCCCACATTAAATTACATGTTTCCTCGTGATAAGAGGAAAAAACCAACTCAATTACTCTAATTCCAGATCAAAGGATAGCAAAACCTTGACAATATGGCTTTTTATGGGCTTGACAAGTGTCCTGAGGAATCCTATGCAGATGCATAGCACCATTTTACAGATGTGTAGTGCCACTTTGCAACTGATTGTGAGGGACTTTTAGGACTCCAAATCTAAATATGGAAGATAGGTCAACTAGACTCGTGTGTCTAGTTTCCAAAACATCTTTAATTTTTAAAAACTACCCACTGGAAGGCCTCCAAAAGTTTATTCTCCCAACCTTACTCGAGATGCATAACACCATGTCAAAAACAGTGGCAGAAGCATAGAAAACTAGTGGTTTTTGGATTTTTCTGCAAAACTAGATATTTTAATGAAAAAACAGTTCATGATCTATGATTTACTCATAAAAATTCATCCAACCATGTAATCCATTCATAATTTAGGTGCCCTAGCAAAAAGCGTAGCACCTTGGTGCTACGCATCTGTGGAGGCATAATTTCTAGATTAGTGTAAAATTCACCAAAAATACCAAAATTGCTCAAAAATTCTCCAAATTTGTTTTGTGGAAACTTTGTATGATGTGTTAAACATCCAATGAAGATTTATCTAGAAAATCTAAACTATCCTTCTCCTTTAGCTTCACTTGAATTTCTTTTAGCCTTTTCTTCAGTTATTTAAGCTTGATTTGTGAAATCCTATTTATGGGACCATAATGATCTGCCATGTGTCTCTGGAGGTTGTTTCCTCTTTTATCTCTTTTCAAGATATTCTCTAAATGTTAATTCACCCTTATTTGTCTTGATTGATCTCCATAGTTATTAGCTCATCAAATATCAACTGTTCAGGTGGATGAGTTGAATGTCTTTCTATCTCCAGCACCCTCTTAAGGCCTCTTGTCTTTGGCCTTCTTGGCTTTGTTTTAGTCTCTACGTATTGCATTTGATCAAAATCCATTACTTGCATCCCTTTACCTTTACATGTCTCTAGGTTTACTTTGTATCAATTTCTTCACCTTCAATTGCCAATTTTATTGTTGTAGTAGGGTTTTCATGACATTATCCTTAGAGAGTTTGAACTTAATCTATGTTATTTCTTCATCCTTCTCCCTAATGACCTCCTTGGTTGATTTGATTTCAACCTGCTCTTCAACCTCAACTTCCAAGGGTGCTTGTTCATCATTTTGGTGTAATGGTGATTCAATCTGATACATGAGTGCCTGCTCCTCTATTTTTATTTTCTCAGCTATAATGTCAAGTGTAGATACACTTTTGATGGATTTGGGAGAAAATACTTGTCTCTTTCCCTTCTCATAGGTGTGAATGACCTCAAAAACCCTAGTAGCCTTTTAAATCTGATTTTTCATGCTGGAAGAGCCAACCTCCATTGGTTGTGCTGATATTGGTTTTGATGGTGTGCTATCCATGACAGGAGGACTAGTGGTGGGTTGTCGCTGCTACTTTCTCCATGAATGTTTCCCAAGTCATGTTGATGGTTGAGAGATGATGCAAAACAATGATTTTGACTAGACCATGGTGGAAAATACTTTGTTAGTGATCTTTTTTTTTTCTCTGAACCTTCTCAGTCATTCTAAGAAAACTTATGTACAAGTAATTTGGCAAGTCAAGTGGTTTAGTAGAGGTAGAGTGCATCAATAATCTGATATGGTACTTGCACAACCTAGAGAATACCTCTTCACATGTGAAATATATCATAATTAACCTCATAAAAGGAACATATTTGTCAAGGAGGTGCCTGAAAGGGAAAATGTACTCAAGGTTCTCTTTAGCATGAAGTTTGAGGAACAATTTGTAATCTTCAAGGTCTATTTTCATGCCGTTAAACCACTTTTTTTCGTGACTAGGTATACTTGTTGTTGAAAAAATCACATATGCTGATAAGTTGAACTATAAACCTACAATGATGGCCTTTCCCATCTTAAAACTTGTGGCAAATAAGCTTGTTAATTGGAGATGACAGCTTTCTTCCATGATTTTCTCATAGAATCTCAAGCATCTAGGCCTCTCAAAGCATCTTTTGGAAAAAGGTGAGCATTGACTTCTTACAAGGTGGAGGGCTCAAATCGAAAGTGGCACCCTCCTTTGTGGATTTTATTCTCATTCTCCATAATATCTATCAGAAGGATAAACCCTAGGTTTTTAGGATGTAGTGGGTATGTACAGTGAATCTGGAAAAATAGAGGAGAGGGATAGGGTAGGTTTGGAGGGTGAGATGAAGGGTAATTATGCCAAGATAAATTCCCAAAAAAAATCAGGAGGTAGGGTTGTATGTTAGCTTATGATTATAAGTGAAATTTGTTGAATTGGGTATGACGGAGGTGGCTAAATTAGGAAAACATAGGAATTTCCAATTTTTCCAATGGAAAAGTAGTAAGAAATTAGTGTTTGATGGAAATGATGCTAATTAGGAAGGGTGTGAATGGTGGGGAATGATAGGATAGGGCTTGTGAAAGGTGTATGAGGGTTTTAAATGAAAGGGTTATGGTTTATTCCACTAAAAGCACTTAATGATAGGAAAAAATAAAAACATAGTTGGAGAGAAGGTAAACAAGAAAATCAATGCCCTGCTAGATAAATTAAATTTGAGGAGGATGTGAACCATCCACTTACTGTTGTAGAAGTTTTAGAAACCTTGTGCAGTGATTCTAGAGCTTAGATGAGTTATTTGGGAGCAAAAACCCAAAAGCATAGCACACCCACAGATGTGTAGTAGATTCTTCCATATGCGTAGCACATGTGTCCAGATGCATAGCACAAGTGTCCAGATGCGTAACACAACATTCTTGGAGAAAATTTCTTGATTTTCTTCCAACCCTTGACAATTATGGAGAAATATGGAGGTAAGAGAGGAGCTCTACCAATCATGAAAAAACAAAATGAGTTGAAATCCTTCCTTTTCCTCTTTATAAAATCTTGAAATGAATTTTTGTCTTTTAGTGAAACCAAAATCTTTGAGGACAAATTTTCCCTTTTGGAACAATTTGATAATGAAAAAAGGTTTTAAATAAGACAATTTGTCTTACTTTATTCCCCTAACTATTCTAACACCCTTTAAAATACTGACATGATGAAAAGAAGTCTTATTTTCCCTGTTTGATGACATAATGGGAATTTTTAGTGGCGAAACAAATAAGACGTAAAATTTGACCTAGATGAAGGTGTGATGAAGGACCTCAGACCCTAGATGATAAATGGATGACATGACCTTTGAGATGATGATGAGCATGAATGGAATGAGGGGAGCAGCATTTCATACCTAGACACATTCAGTGAACAAAATTTTATTTGAAAATTGTCTTGAAATATGAAATTTTGACCTAGGACCACTAGCAAGTAAATCTAAAAGAGTACATTTGATCACTGAACATTTGGACACTAATAGACACCATTGTCCATATAAGTGAAGAAATTGATGGAGCTTCTCTGTGGGGATTGATTGTGATTCTATACTTACCCAGGTTCACATAAAGTATAGCATGGTTTTGTCATCTGGCTCTATTTTATCTTGTTGGTCCTCCACCTCCAAGATCAATGTCATGTTTTCCAGTAGCTCCTTCAAGTTTAATTCCCCACTTGGTATCTCCAGATATTTTCACTTCATTTAGGTCTCTTTCGCCATATTTACAACCTCCATTGGTTGATCTCGACAGATACCTTATTCATTATCTATTGTGTCCTCTAGGGATTCCTCTTATGAGAAGAGGGAAAAAGGGTTCTCATCTACCTCCACTCAAGGGTCATCTATTTTCAACTTCTGCTAAGCTACTCCTGAGGTTTGTCCTGGGGTTTTTTACTACTACAATTTCCCCCAATTTGACCTTGTTGTATTCAAATAAAATATCATTGTTTTTTTTTTTTTTTGTTACATTTTTAATAAACAATAATTAAAACTTGGTATGCTTATGTATCAATGTTGTTTGTTGGGTTGTAAGACTCTTCTTCTAGCCATGGCAAACAATTTTCTATATAGTTATAAATTACAATGTTGGGTAGTTTTTTTCCTTAAGCATTAAAATGAATTTCTCCTTTGTTCTTTAATTATGTCTCTTTGTGGAATTGTTTTGGTGTTGTAGTTTGATCCTTGGGTTTTTTTCACACCTACAATCATTATATAAATTTGAGGATCACTCTTGCCTCTCAAGTAATTTTTTTATGATAGGTTTATTTTTCCCATATTTTTCACGCACACACACACACACATATATATATATATATATGATGAAATGATGTGTTCTAGAAGAATTTGATTTCAAAGAAATCATTTACTTGTGCGCACAAAATTTTGATTTAAATATGAGAATAACTATGCTAGTAACCAAAAATACTTCTATTTCTTTGACTTTGGATGAATTCAGGTGCATATTCAAGCTATCGAATCCATATATGTGCTTAGATTTTTCAAAAGAAAATATTTTTTAGAGTCACAAGGTGGCTCGAACATCATGCAAGTGCTCATTTCACCAACTTTTGAGGTTCCTTTTTATATTTTCTCTCTAAATATTACTTTCTTTATAAAAAGGTTTAGAGATTTTTGTTCATTGTGTGCCCATCTAATGGGTCAAGAAACTATGACCAGTGTCCCCACGATCCATTCTCTATGTGCTCCATTATTCGTATAAAAAAAAAGTGTATTCGATTGGGATGATATAATTTCAAATGAATTGGATTTTCAATTGGTGAATTTGTTCAAAAGTCGTAGATTATTCATAATGGATTATCTTATAACAACCCTCATCTCAAGTCATATCTTTGATGACTTTCCATATAACCCTAACTTAAATTCTAACGAAGAATTGATGCAGTTCTACTATCCCCTATTGTGGAGGCAGGAAGCTACTTCATTTTTTTGTCTAATTCAAGATATTTGGTCGAAACTAGATCACTGCTGAGAGGGGGGTGAATCAGTAGTGTGACGTCTTGTGTAATTTTTTCTTTTATTAATTTTATTTTGAATCACACACTTGTTAGCAACATCACATAATCATCAACAATTAAATGATAAGCATGTAAAAATATGAGCAGCATCAATGGAAGAAAATCAACATAACACAACCATAAAATCATCACCACATATGAGACACAAGGTGTCTAGTGGAAAACCCTTCACCAGGAAAAAAACCACCCTTGTTGCTACTGTGTTTCTCTAAATATTATATTAAGAAAATAATATATTTTGCATAGAATAGGTGACTCCCATCAGCATGAAGACTCGACCCCATATGAAATAGGATAACACTTATCAGCCCAAAGACTTGATATCAACTCAGAAGACTATGTTATCCACATATCTACAGACTACCATATGTTGAAAGCTACCACGATCAATCGATCCTCTCCCCATTCGGATGGGAATATCCAACTATGGTTGTATTGAGAAATTGTTTCTTTCGTTGACTTTGTAATCACTGCTCCACATCCTTGAATTCAATGCTCCTCACCTCTATGTGGATATCCTTTCACATATTCTAAAACTGGATCCCAAGACTATATACTCAAATAGACTCAACTCTGCAATACGACTCTAGCAGCAAGACACCATCATAAATCAAACAAAATACCACCATAAAACATTATCTCTACACCAACAAAATAGTGGCAAAAACTATGCATCAAAATTGAATATAATGATAACTAGTATTTTCAATAACATATATGTTTGGTCAATTTAGTGTGTCCTAAATTGCTGCATTTAATTTGTCAATCCGGGAATCGTAAGCTGATGAAGTGCGGCGCACTATATGTGCAAGATAACCTATTTCTTAACTTTTTGTCGTTTTTAGTTTTCTAAGGTGAAATGGAAATTCTAATATGAAAACAAGTTTGGTTATGTTTGTTCAAGGAAGTGATATCCCCTATAATGATTTACCAACTTGAAATTTTAAAAAGCAATTTGAAATTTACAATGACAAGACTTAAAAAGGAAAATGAAAATGTGCTGCTGAAATGAAAAGGTGTTGCTAATCTAATAAATCAAAACAGTAAACTAGTGAGCATGAAAACTAAACTATTCTTGCTGCCAACTAAACACAAAAGAACTATGCTTAAGGAAATTCAAAATTGCAACAAAATAAATCTAAATCAGATTACATCAATTCATTTTCCGACCCTTCATCATTAGACCAGCTATGATTTTCGGAAGTAATCATAAACAACTTGTGTAACTGATATTTAATTTGCAGAAAGTAAACTAATACTAAACCATACACTCATGATTCAATCCCTCACCATCAGTCCAGCTGTGGCTTTCGGAGGCACCCGAAGATGTCATGCATGATTTAATATATCTAAATTTGCAGAAAAGAAACTAATATTAAACTACACATTTCATAATGCAATCCCTCACCATCAGTCCAGCTGTGGCTTTCGAAGGCAACTGAAGATGCTATGAGCAACTTAATATATCTAAATTTGCAGAAAAGAAACTAATACTAAACTACACATTTCATAATGCAATCCCTCACCATCAGTCCAGCTGTGGCTTTCGGAGGCAACTGAAGATGCTATGAGCATATTAGTATATCTAAATTTGCAGAAAAGAAACTAATACTAAACTACACATTTCATAATGCAATCCCTCACCATCAGTTCAGCTGTGGCTTTCAGAGGCAACTGAAGATGCTATGAGCAGATTAGTATATCTAAATTTTAACTACTGAAGCAAATAAACAAAACTGAAATGAACAAAGCAATACTGAAATTAAACAAAAGCTATGAAAAGCAAATTAGTAGCAGAACAATGTTAGTTCCATGTCATTAGTCAAAAAGCTATGAAAATGCCCGGGCTGCCTATCTAAAACCTGAAACATAAACACTGATCAGTGATTAACAATCATAAAGCATGAAAGACAAAAATGAAATGGAAATTATGGAAGTGTATAAACAGAAATGAAACAACTGTAAAGTATGAACATATGAATGGATTATGATACAATGATTTCTAAAGAAACGAAATGAGAAATATACACTAATACACAAAACCTTAGCTGAGCAGGGGCCCTCTACACAGCCTTGGAAACGGTCCTCAAATACGAATTAAGTTGAAAAACAGAGTCTTCTCATATTAAAAATCAGTCATTACAGAATGGTAATGTTACGGCACAAGTGCAGCGTAATCACTACAGAGCAGACTAATCAAAAGATAACAGAGACTACATTCACTAATAACGACTAACTTCATATGTGTATGCAAACGCAATATATATAACAACAAACTATAACTGTTTCCTAAAGTTCATGCTAGTGGAGAGCACGTAGACCACTACGTCCACAGATATAGGAGTATGGCCGTGTTGGAAAGTAGATCTACGAAAGGTGGATGCTTGAATTCGACTCTAGAACCCTGTACAGATGTCAATTTAACCTCCGCAGGCTTAGAAACGGCCGTATGGATCTTTATGTGACACGAAACAGAGTCCGGCCGACATGAAACTCCATGGTTGACTTCCATGTGGACGCCTTTGACCGCGGCTTCTTTGGATGAGTTTGCTTGAACCAATAGGACACGAACCATGTCCACGTCATTCTTGACCTGCCCATGTGGCTCGTTTTCCTTGTAGACACCTGTAGCATAGAGTTTCACAAAATAGCTGCGGAAAGTTGCAGCAGCTGCGGAAAGTGGCAAGATTCCGCAGCTGAATGAACAAAATCTAGATCAAATAGCAAACACCAAAATATAATTAAAAACCATGTTAGATGCTCTTTTGCACATGATATTGACAATTTGGGAGGTTTAGGTGAGTGAAAAAGGTATGGAAAAATGTATGGAAAAGATGCAAATTTGGGACTCAACAATATCCTTGCACCAAAAATTAATGTTGCATAATACAAATGACAACATACGACAATATGGCTATGTTCCAAATGCATCAACAACTCCTGCAAGACATAGATGTGAGAATGTCCAAATATGGAGCTAATACAAGCTCTCCATCTCAACCAATAACTCTTCCATGGATCAATGCATCTTTGATCTAAAATATGAATTTCTAAATCAATGGGAAGCTTCAACAAATATATATGCACATTATGCAGTCAATACACTCACACACTTAAGCATCTATGCTCAACACTAGATTAGAAGCATTGTCTACTTCTCTGCAACCTTCTCACTCACATATTAACATCATCAACCAAAACTCATCTCCACAATGATGTATAAATAAAGTGTTGGGAGAAATTGGCCTTGGGGCTAGGATGAACAATGCAAAAATTGGACCAAATCAATTCACTAACACCACTATTAGTGCACTAAGTGTGTTAACATCCTTGGAGGACCTTTGCAAAAAAACAAAATCAACCTTTATAGGTAATTATAGAATCATCTAGGAATTTCTAAGATAATTTCCTTTCGAACAGCACGAGGAATGCAACGGAAAAGTTGTGAAATCCCTTAGTTGCATGCATTACATTGTCTCTGCATGACAAGATCTATAATCACTCCCATAAGCTTGAAAGTCAATGTCCAAAGCCTCCCAGTCACTCCTGTAGGCTTATGTGCATGTGACAATGGCTAAAACTGATTGAAACCATCAATCCTTTAGCTCAAGACCTCTACCAGCTATTGGATCATATTCTCCCACTCCTGTACATTCCTATGAACCTCTGAAAAGCTTAATAACATATCTGCAAGTAGATCAAACAATTATCCTAAGTGTCACTGCCAAGTTTACCTTAAGGTCCAACAAGTCCTCTACTCTCCAACAACATTACCCCAAGCTGCAACACATCAGGTCTGGCCTGCAACACCTCAACAACACTACAACATCCTCATCATCATCATGAGGCCAAACCATCACTCCACAAGTCATCTCCATGACATAACCATGAAGACCTAGTATGAAGGCCTAATCATCAACACATTCATCTCAATACCAACACAATTAGTTGTTATACATTTAAAGGCATCAACACATTAGCTATACAACATATGGCTGACATCATAAGGTTGAAATCAATGCCAACATGAGCTAGTTTCCATCACGAACATATGCCAACAAACTCCCTACGATACCAAGGTTGTTAGGTTGACATCAATTCCAACCAACAACTGAACCTTAATGCCAATAATATCCCCCTTTGGCATTGATGGAAACCACATGCAAACTCTAGACCAACATCCAATATCACTCCCCCTTTGAAATCAATGGAAAATTGAAAATTCCATAAGAATAGGTAGCAAGAACACAAATACAGATCTCCATTCTCTGTCACACCCCATGGATGAAAGATGATAAACGACAATACGTAAGCAACAAGAAGCATATGAACCAAGCATCATTTAGAGCAACATACCAAGCAACAATATCTAACACCAAGCAGCAACATGCCAATATGAGAAAATCATGAGCACCAATAAGCAACATCATAATAAAAACTATGAGCGACATCAATTATATGCAACAATATGCATATGAACATCAACCCATCAAACTTTGTAGCAACAACATAGCGGCTACTACCAAACATCTTTACTCAAAGCATAATACCAAGCACCTCAACAGTCATACCATAGTATGAGGCACATCATGACACCTCAAATCAGATCATAATGCCAACAGTGTGTGGCTGAGATAAACAAGAGAAAATATTTTCCCCTGAACATATGCCATCTCCAAATTGTAGTGACTGATCCTACTACAAGAAATTATTCTTGACATGCTAGAAGCTCCATATGGACCAAGAATCGACATGAACATGACTCAAGTGACATATTTTATGAAAATACATGGTTGTAGAAGAATCATAAGACCTCATAAATGATCATCATATGACAATAATATATCCTTACGACTCATTACTGTATGACCCAAAGATGGTACAACATGAGTACATGGCTTCATGAGCATTTTACATTAATACTACAATAAATTACATTGCTACTATGATCATCTCTTATGGACCAATGACTCAAGCACATGACATATCATGATTATTACAACAACATTAGCCCATACATGTGGTTGCAAAACTCCATATCATACTCCTCAAAAATAATCCTATCAAAACGATGATTCAACATGATATTGACTGGAATCTCAACCAATACATAATGATGAAACAATAGCAAATACATGGTTGTATTAATCATCATATTCTATGCATGGTTGCACATCTTTTCAACCAATTATTAGTGGGATCAAATGCATATACATGGCTGAAAATTTTACCGTTTTCCACTCATGAAGCACATATAAATCTACTATAAATATCTGAGTGAAAATATATGAAGAAAAAATATCAAATAATCATGAAAAATTCATGCCATGCATAGCTCCCCCTGAGCTAAATATACCTCCAAAAGACATGATGATCCTATGGACCTAAAAATGTACAAGGGGATGAATTAACTCATAATATGTTGCTGCAACAACACGAACTCATAAAACTACCATATGCTCCCCCTAAGGTTATGCACCTCTCATGAACTCTGCAATATTCTAAAAATATGCATGAAACGATCATGGATTTCAGGAGGGAATGTTATTCACTACTTGAAGAGTGATTGCTTCTTGTTTCTCCACACTGTCCTTGGATGATTCTTTGGTTTCACATCTTCCTTTGGCTTCTGATTCTCTTCCTTCATTGGTTTTCTATTAGGTCCTCTTTGATTTTGTTGTTTTGGTTGATTTTTCCTTGAATAATGGGGAAGAAAAAAATTTCTTAATATATGGCCAAAGTTATGACATGTGTAGCAGTCCACATGGCCTAAGATATGAATCAAGAGGATCAAAACTCTTGCTGCTCATGAAAAATATATACATTGTATTCAATTTGCTTCTCCTCCAGTTATATTTTCAATCAGCTGCCATATGGCCAAAAAAGTTACATGAAAAGAAATAAAAATAAAAACCATAATTCTACCTGATTTCCAAACTCCTTGGATGTTGATATTGTTTCAAGCTCTACTGACTTCATATGTACAATGCTTCTACAGTTAGCTAAAAAATGCCCAAACTTATGATAGTTGTAGCATTATACCTCATGCATCAAAGGAACAAAATGATTGTGTCTCCTTGAAATCTAGTAGAGCTGCCATGATATTCTCTTGGAGAAAATAATTTTCTGAGTGTAATTTCTCTTTGAGGCTTTCTTTTCTGCTGTTGGTTTTTCTGCTTGTTCTAGTGTTGGTTATTCTTCTTGTTTCCTTGGTTCTCATTCTTGATGTTGGTCTTGTTTTCTACAGGTATCTTGGTATATTATTTGTTGTTTTTACCTGCATGCAAACTAGACTCGCCCTTTTGAAATCCAAGATGAAATTTGTCCATTGGTGATCTTTGGATCTCAACCAAACTATCCAAGGCCACGGTGCTCTTCACTAGCTTCAATTGTTAGTCCTTTTTTTTCAAGATCCTTCCTTAATTTGTAAATCACATCGTCAAGAACTTAAAAATAGCCTTTATTATCCTTTTTATTGTTGCAATTAACCTCTTCAACTCTTTTTTATTCTGCTAGTTGTGTTCTCAAGGAAATGATCTCTTCCTTGAGATTTTTCTCCTTTTTTCTCACATATCTGTAAGTTCTTCTCATGCACCTTACATACATTTGTTAGCCTTTTAATTTCACTTCTAAGACTCTTAACATCATCCTTTTATTCTCTAGTGAATGGAGCATGATTAAAATATAAATCTTCAAAATTAAAACTCAAAAGAAAATCATCACTATTTATACCTTCAAATATGTTGTCCTCTTACACAGTTGGTTCTTCTAGATCTCTTTTCTTCCTTTTATTGGATCTCTTATTCTTCTTATTTTTGCTGATATTCTCAACCTCATCAACACTATTTCAAATTTATTTGAATAACATATGCAATCTATCCCAAACCTCTTTGAATCTCCAACCCTCTTCTAAATATGCATTATGGATATTTTCAAAGATAATTCACCTTGCTTGAGTATTTTGCTTCTTTTCTTCATATGAAGGAAAATCATCATCATATCCTTCACATACCAATATCCACAATTTATATCCATGAGAAGATAATAAATATTTCAGACTAGCCTGCCATACCTTGAAATTTTCAGCAGTAAGTACAGGCATTCCTTCATAATCCATTTCCAAAAAAAATGCGATTATTTTCCAACAAATTCCAGATCTACTCTCCAACGATAAAGCTGCAACCAAGAGCCCTACTCTAATACCAATCGTTGGAAACTAGATCACTAATGAGAGGTGGGGTGAATCATTAGTGTGAATTCTTGTATAATTTTTCCTTTTCTTACTTTTAATCTGAATCACACACTTGCAGCAACATCACATAATCATCAACAAGTAAATGATAAGCATGTAAACATATGAGCAACATCAATGGAATAAAATCAACACAACACAACCATAAAAATCATCACCACATATGAGACATAAGATGTCTGATCTAAAACCCTTCACTGGGAAAAAAACCACCCTTGCTGTTGTTGCGCTACTTTGAATATTCTATTAAGAAAATAATATATTTTACCTAGAATAAATTAATCCCAACAACATAGATGCTCAACCTCATACATAAGGCTAACACCGATCATCCCAAAGACTTGATACTACTTAACAACTCGGAAGACTATGTTCTCCATAGATTTATGGACTGCGATCCATTGAAAGCTACCACGATCAATTGATCCTTCCCTCACTCTAATGGGACTATCCAACTCCAATTGGATTGAGAAATTGTTCCTTTCACTGAATTCTCAATCACTAATCCATATCCATGAAGTCACTTCTCCTCACGTCTATGTGAATATCCTTTCCATATTTTCAAAATGGATCCCAAGACTATCTGCTCAAACAGACTCAGCTCTGCAATATGAAAATATCACCATAAAACATGCTTTCTATACCAACATAATAGTGGCCAAAACTATGCATCAAAACTGAATACAATGATAACTATCAGTTGCAATAACATATCCTTACATCAAAATAAATGTTGCATAATACAAATGACAACATACGACACTATGGCTATGTGCCAAATGCATAAACATCTCTTGTAAGAAACGAATGTAAGAATCTCCAAATATGGAGCTAATACAAGCTCTCCATCTCGACCAATAACTATGTCATGGCTCTCTGCATCTATGATCTTAAATATGAAGTTATGAATCAATAGAGAGCTTCAGAAAATCGATTTGCAGATTTTGCAGTCAATAACGTTCCTACACTGAAGCATTTAGGCTCAAAACTAGATCTGAGAAACTCTCTACTTCTCTACAAACTTATCACTCACATATTAACATAATCAACCAAAACTCAGCTCCACAATTATGTATAAATAAAGTGTTGGGCGAAAATGGCCTTGGGGCTGTTGAGAATTTGGAGGGCCGGAGGTTAATACAAATTCTCTTCTTGATAATTACTTGTTAACTTATTTGTGTTACTTGTGTCTTCTCTTCTTTCAGTTTAGTTATTATTTCATCAAGTCAATTATCAAAATGTACAAGACACAAAATTTAGGCTCCTAGAGCTAGGTTAAAACCTCTCCCTCTTGGAGAGGAAAACCCGCAAAGAATTCTTCTTATAGATCTTCAAATGACAAGTACCATGACCCAGAATTCGACCCTCACTACAAGGAAAAGACCCTCTAGCAGATGTTTTTGAGGAACCCCTTAGAAAAATACCCCAGACATCCATTTGTAGTAGAGGTTACTAGAGGAGGTTGGTGGTTGGAGGTTTTGTATATGTTTTTCGTCCAGTGTGCTTCCTAAACTGCACTGGTGTGTTCAACTAGAGAAAGCACCGATGCACAAAAAAAATTGGCACACTGGGACATGATGTGCTCCATACAAAATTTCCTGGTGCACCTTATTACTGTAGCGCACTGGTGCTTTACAAATATTCCACACCGATGCGCCTTAAAACCCCGCTCCAAAACTGAAATAGCCCGGTGTAGTCTTATGAAATTGCACCTGTGTGCCTATAAAAACCCGTGCACTAGAACAGGGTTAAATAAAAAAAAATTATGGCCAAAAAACAACATTTTTCACTTTTCAGTGCTCCAGAGCTCTCAAGCACCGATGCAACTTTTCCTTGTCTGAGGCGCCCTGACATCAGTGCTCCCATTGCATGCACTACTGTTGTGCATTTCCCACCATCTCCATTTTGAATGTTGCAAAATGTTGGGAAAATTTAGTTTTGCAAATTCTACAGCCAATATGCCTCCTCGATGTCCAAATGTACAGGTATTTTTCTTGTTTTTCCATAATTAATCCTTTTAGCGGATTATAATTGTAAATTATCTTAAAATTAACATTAAAAAAAAAAAAATTTAAAAAAATTCCCACGCGGTGCGCTTGAGCCATTCGGCTTGCATTGGTTCGCAGTGTTGCCTATAAATTTAAAATCCTCAACACCACTGGTGCTAACGGTATCTGCACTAGTTCTGAGGCGGTACCAAAAGGCACACCAATATTTTTTAAAATTTTAAAAAAGTGTGGTGCGGTCGGTTACCTAGTCGCACTGTTGACCTTGTCAAATAGCGGGAATGCGGTGCATTGAAGGAAATATCCACCTTGGGACAGATAATTTGGTCTGTGAAATGCATTCTGACATTTCGACTTGGTCAATGATGCAGCCTGGTAAAAGACCGCACCGTTGACTATGTACTGATGTCAGGAGGGCGGTGCACTGACCAAAATATACGGCCCGGGGCGTATAGTTTGGCCAGCACACTGCCCTCCCAACACTGATCCATAGTCAATGGTGTGGGCTATTATACCACTGCACCATTGACTTTGGAACAATTCCAGGAGTGCGGTGCACTTAAAATTTTCAGGTGCACCGCCTACGCTGCACTAAAAATTTTCTGGTACACCGCCTCTAGTGCGCGACAATAAAATACGCACAGTGACCAGTGCATGCATGTTTTTTGTGGCGCACTGACTTTTTTTTTCCAAAAAAATTTATATATATATATATATATATATATATATATATATTCCTAAATACATGTCTCATTTAATAAAGTAATTGTATTTACTATGTCAATCATTCAAAGACATGAAAGGAGAGAAGAGAGGGAACAATAGCAACAACAGGAGAACCAATATAGCATGGTTCACCTGTGGTAGGAACGAGAGAGGGAGAGAGATGCGTACTCTCACCCTATTACAGCAGCTACCAAGGGGCTCCTAAGGTAGGTAGGCCTCCTCAAGTTCTATGAGGAGGCTACATCACTAAAGGGCCATGGTTTGTTTTTGCAACATCTTATCCGCAGGTGGAATGCCCACTTATAGGCTTTCCGGGTTGGTCCAAAACAATGGTACGCGCCCACTAAGGAGGACATCTATTTCATTACAGGGCTATCGAGGAGAGGGATGGATTTTCCCTCGTTCCCAAAGGTTCCAGTTGGCTATGCAGCAGGGAGTCAATTGGTGTACTCCCAGAGATACATTAGTGCAGATATACTGTCTCCTTTATATTTTTAGGTCTCCAGAGGTTAGTTACATATTACTGCATTCGATAGTGAGGGGGTGAGGTGCCTCTCACTTCTGATTTCGACCATTTAACACAACACCAGCGACAGGAAATATAGTAGTTTATTGTTTCTATATTATGTTAATTCTTTAGTATAGGAGCCAGGACTTGTTAGGTGGTCTGCCATTTTTTTGCGGCAGTTATGTACAGCCTTAGATAGATGTCGTGGTCATGCACAAGGGAGGGTCAACTTCCCTTTTTCTTCAGAGATATTTTGTTTATTTTTTGTGAGGTTTCCAACGATGAGGCCTACTTTTGTTCGGCAACCTCGTAGGCCAATGCTGGATGCACAGATGCACATGTTGGGACAGATGATGCCCAAGAGGGGAGAGACTGAGTTTTCCGCGAGGATATCGCATGATGCACTGGAGTTGCTAGCCAATGTTGACGAGCATCCCTTATTTATGGTCCCCTGTCCTTATGCTAGCTTGGATTGGCGAGGGTATGCCAACATCCTCTTCACAAATAATGAGCCACCAGATGATAGAGGTAATATTACTGTTTTATTTAAATTTATTCTAACATGTTCTTTAACTTGTTTTTATTAAACTGTTTAATGAAATTGTATAATTATTTTTGTGTACTTGTATATATTTTGCATACATTGGGTCTTTTGATGGCAATGACATGCAGCCGCCACCAAATGATCTAGGTGTGGATCCTGATGACGATAAGGATATGGAAGATGCCGAGGATCATGAGGTCGGTGCAGACAAACCTTCTCCTACTGGTGCTCCGATACCGCCTTTTGCTAGGCGTGGTAGGCTTGATAGTAAACTGAGGATGGAGTTGGGCGACCAACTCTGTGCATTTTTTGTTGAGGCAGGAGTCAGGCCCACTACTATGAGCGACATACAGGCTGACGGTAGGTTGGTACATATGTGGAAAGGCATGCCGCATGACATGTACAGCCTGATGCGGCATGTCGTAGAAGCTATGACCTTAGTTACGTGGTTAAGGAGGGCCCTTGCATGTTATAGGCGTGGCAGAGACGCAGCACATGATCAACAGTATGCAAACAACGACGCATCATCTGATGATCACAATCATCATGGAGAGCAGGCTGGACCATCGGCCACGTTGAGTCAACAGCCTGCAGCATCCAACAGTACTCATGATCATGACAGGCTGGACCATCGACCATGTCGAGTTATCACGATGAGCATCCGACAGTTGATCCTGATCAACATGATGCACCAGTACCAGATTAGCAGGCATGTGATGATCAACATGTATCTGAGCTTGTCGAGGTTGCACCATTGACTGAGCAGGCCTCGACTGGCACTGCTATTGATGATGTACCACTAGCTGATATATGACATTTATATTACAGTTGTATATTTTTGACATTATATAGTTATATAAATATATATGGTCCATGTATTTTATGTTCATGTTGTAGTTTTACTTAATTTACATGTTGGTGATCATCATGATGTGTATATTGTTAGGTCATGTTAGATATGTTCATTTAATGTGCAGCTTTCATATAGATGTGTATGTGATAGCAGTTATTTGACATGAGATGTATATTTGATGTTTGTGTTGTGATGATGTTATACAATGCGAATTGTGTTTTGTTAGATGATCATGATCACAATGATGTTAGCGAATTTGAATGTGTTTTTTAGTCAAATATGATGTTTGTAAGATGGTTATCATGATTGTGATGTTTATTAATTAATTTAATATTAAATGATCATGATATTTATTAAATATTATGTCGTGATTGTAATTGAAATTTTAATTTTAATTGTATGTAAAATTGTATTTGTATTTGTGATTGCAATTTTAATTGTAATTGTATGTAAAATATTTGTAAAATTTTAATTATTGTAATATTTAATTTATTGTGAAATGATTGTAATTGTAATTTTATTTGTAAATGTATATATGACAAATTGTAAAATTGTAATTGTAATTGAAATTGTATGTAAATTCTAAAATTGTAATTGTATTTGTAATTTTAATTTTAATTGTAATTGTATATAAAATATTTGTAAAATTTTAGTTGTAATTGTAATGTTTAATTTATTGTGAAATGATTGTAATTGTATATATGTAAAATTGTAAAATTGTAATTCTACTTCTAATTGTATGTAAAATTATAAAATTGTAATTGTAATTGTATGTGAAATTGTAAAATTGTAATTGTAATTGTAATTCTAATTCTAATTTTAATTGTAATTGTATGTAAAATATTTGTAAAATTTTAATTGTATTAAGGTGAAAATTTTAATTGTATTAATGTGAAATGATTTTATTAAAATTTGTAAATTTGTAAAATTTTAAATAATTGTAAAATAATAAATCTAGAATAATATGAATTTTTGTAACATAATAAAGTTTAGAAAATAATGAAAATAAATTCATGTACTTTAGAATTACTATTATTTTATTATGATCTTACATACAAAAAAAAAAAAAAAACTTTATACAGTACGCCATTTTTTTTGAGATCAACATAATTGCAAATTATCAAGTGAAATATTGATTTTAACATTAACACAATGAAAATTACAACTTAATTCAAAATACATATTATAATGTTTCGAAAAACCCATCTTAAAAAGTATAAATATTGATGAAATAACACATGTACCATATCACTCTCGGTTCTCATGATCACCCTCATTATCTTTTAGCTCGCATGGCATGATAACACTATTATTCTCAAAAATATGTTTCGATCTAGGGTCATGTCTCAATATGAACCACCAATCCCTATCCAACACATCTGGGTAAAAAAAAACTTGGTTGCAGTGTTTGGGGAAAGCATAGGGCTCCTTAGCTTCATCCCACATATTTCTAGAGTTGATACATATCAGCCTACTATCGCGATCTTCCTTTACATTATTCCGATCAAAGGTGTCCCACCACTTGCACTGAAAAATAACACATTGGAAAGAAGAGAAATCCACTTCAATGATATTTTGTATCTTTTCTACGTAACCTAATGTCCCTCGTACTAGGTTTTGATCACAGTGGCTAGATTGACGAGATTTATCGAACTCGACTTCCACTCCATAGTCTTGTGTGATGTGTCCATCATCGGCATTTTATGTGCGAAAATGGTGTCCATATGCGCACATATATGGGAACAAATGCACCTATAAAAAAGTTAAAAAATCATAGTGTCATGTGTCTTATAATAACCCAACATTTAAAATATGAAATGTAGATGTAATTACATTTTAAAGGTGCATTATTAAGTTTCAAATGTACATATAAATTAAATATATTATTACCGAGTTGCTGCACCCAATACCTACGTTTAGCGCATCCTCTTCATCATGCAGGTAATGACCGGTTGCACCGTATTTCTCTCTGACTTGGTCAACAACCCAACTGTTGGGGCATATTTTTGGCATATTTTCTTTTAAATGATCGGGATAAGGCACACTTCTACAATTCAACCATCTAAATTCTTTCTTGTCACTATTCCATTTCATCCTCTTTTGTTCGTACAATGCGACCCACGGTTGTGTCGCTTCGGAATTGTAAAGAACGAATTTATTAATTGCTTCAATTTCTGCATTCGTTGATGAAATAAAACTAACATTATATATTAGATAGAGATCAAAATATACATTATATAGAATTTCAACATGAATATTTACTTTCTGTAAATTTGAAAAATTATAAGTCGCTTACTCTTTATCAAGCACTTTTTTCCACACGTTTGGAGAAACTCCCCTTCTCTTTTGTCTTCATCCCTTTCATCGTCCCAAATCACCACACATGGTCTGTTGTAGATTTGGTTTATGTACTCACTAGCATAATAGAAATACTCATACGATATGTACCTCTCTACCATAGACCCCTCAGGTTTTTCCCTTTGTCTAACAAAACCTTTCAATTTCTTCATGCACCTCTCTAGGAAGAACATCTAACGACAAGAAACCACCCCAACTAATTCAACCTCATCTACTAGGTGGATTAGAAGATGAACCTGCAAGCCCATGAAACTCGTCGACAGTTCCTTCTCAAACATACAAACAATCTCAACTATCTCTTGACGCCACCATGGAATGCTAGCCACATGAATCTCCTTTGATGTGATCCATCGTACCAATGCAGATAATTTAGATATGGCACGTCCTAGGCCTTGAGAGAATTCATGTTTCACACACCCACGCACGAACAAAGGATAATGACACTACAAAGTTATAAACATGTGCAACAATATACAAAATTAGTTATGTTTTATGATCCCTTCATGGGATAAAATTTATTAATATAACAAATAATAAAATCATGTTTTTGACATTATACGTACTCTTAGAAGATTCAAATGGTCATGAGATTTCAACCCCAAAAAATGGTCATCCACGGTGAAGCAACGTCGTAGTGAAGATGGCACCCTCACACCCATTATAATTTCCTTTTCCAAAGAAAGATCATCTTTTTTTTAAATCCATGGGACATCACCTTCTTTGAAATACCATGAATTACAGGGACTAGCCTGCCTCTGATCTTGTACTTTCTAATCGTCTTGGCCAATGCTTATTTTTAGTTTTTGAAGTAATAAGATCTTTCCTAACAACCAATGTGTCACTTTTTTTCGATGATATGTTCCTCCATAAAGAAGATGAAACATTTTTAAATATATGCATGGGATCTAATAAGTGGGTAATATTAAGATGCTCCCAATATGGGAGGTTATAAAAGACAGATTTCCGTTTAATCCCAATGGGAAATTTCTCAACATAGGTGCCAAAGAATTATGGATCATCGAACATAGGCTCCCCATTTGAATCGAACATTTCTATGAACTCCTTCTCCTTCTCTCTCTCATCTGCTCTAAGCCATTCAGCTGGTGTCATTATTGGAGGCCTTTGGTTCTCTCTCATTTACCATTGAAAGCGGATGTTGCTCTTCTATAAGGGTGTTATTCTGGGAGGAATACCCTGGAGCAATAATACACTGGATTTCGTAGGTCCTTGGACCATCTAGCTTTCAAAGAAGGTCCACAACATTTACATTCAAAATACCCTTTTGTTACAAAACCTGTGAAATTATTGTATACAATTTATATGCATGGCACGTCAAAGAATATCATGAAGATTAGAACAATTACAACGGATTAAATAACTAATATGTGAAATAATATTGTTATGTATATAAAAAAATCAATAAACATGTAATTTACTAAAGCAAACTCCTAAGCCTGGATAATCATGTGTCATGTAAGCACATATGCCATACAACGTGAAAATCCTCTCTACTGCGATGGGTCTTGATACATCGTATACATTTATCCCATCCTATATTTCCTTCAATTCATCTACCAGTGGTTGTAAGTAGACATCCATATTCTTCACTTTTATTATACCAGGGACTATGAGAGCCAACATAATATGTTCATTCTTCAAGGAAAACCATGGGGGGATATTGTTATTGATCACCACTACAAGCCAAATAGAATAGTTGGTGTTCTGGACAGAATATGGGTTGACGCCATCAATGGCTATGCTGAGTTGTAGACTTCGTACTTCATCCTTGAATTTTTCGTGCCATGTATCCTCTATATGCTTTATGGCTATTGAATTAGTTGGGATTCGCATAACTCCCAACTCACTTCTATGTGAGGCATGCCATCCCTATAACATTATAGCTAATTCTTTGCAACGAAAGAGCCTTTGAATCCTTGGGATTATAGGCATGTGCCTCAATATCTTAAAAAGAGGGCCACATGATTTACCCTTTTTTCTTATTTATCGTACCTATCATGCCCACATTTCGGACATATCTCTTTGTCTACATATTCTCCTCTATATAGAGCACAATCATTTGGACATGCATGATATGATATGCACTCAACACCCAACATTTTCAAAAATTTATTTGCCTCTTCTCACCTACCAGGCAAGACATTATCACTCGGAAGAACCTTATATTTGAATAACCTATAGTTGGTGATCATGGAAAATATCAATAAATTTACATTAATGCCAATATAATTATTAACGTTCATAAAATTGACCATTTGTAATGTTCATTGAGTACTGATTATATTTCTCAAATTTGTATAAGGGAGGAATTTATGGTAACTTACCTCAAAATTGTTGAGAAACATGCATTCGACAAGCCAAAATTTGCTTTCAAGTTGTACAGTAACATCGTTGTCCCCAACAGGGTAGAATTTGACTGGCCACTAGGTCCAAAGAGAGGGGTGGTGGAAGAAAACTTAAGACTTTCGAAAAATGTGTCAGCAATATGAGAATCATCCCCTAGCTGATAATCATTTTGGAATGCATCTAACAACATTGTCTCCATGGCAGTCGTATCCCTTAGGTAATCATCCATACCAACCTCTATTTGATTGCCTCCATTTCCAGCTTGTGAAGAACTACTGTTGATGTAGTCATTCCTAATTGGTGAATCTGGACGTAGCAGGAATTGAATCGGTGGTTGATTCAACCATTCTTGGTATCGTTCCTCTCTGATTTTTTATTTTAATTCAGTTTTCTCTCGATTTGACATTGTCTTGGGGTGCAACGGAAGATGGTAGGTAGGTCACTCATCATCACTAGAATCCTAATAATTTAAAAAATATATATATTTGAACATGATTAGTACAAAATATATGATATCAATTATTAAGCACGTTGACATTATTTCATGATTAATTGGTTTGATGTTGAAATAATTACATTAATCAATATACCAAACAATTATAATTATTACCATCATTGTCCTGGGATTGTGGCTAGAAGATGCAATATTGTTACAATTGGCAAGGTGAAGTGGCTATCCATTTTCATCTACCAAATGTGCCTTGTGGTATGCTGCTCATGATAAGAAATTCTGACAATTTGGAGTTGTTTGAATATTTTGTGCATCTGAACTCGATTCTGAATCTGCATGAACCTGCAAATTTGTATACATTATAAATTTAATTAAGTTGTGCATGATTGACATGGATAAAAAACATAAATTCAATTAGATAATGAAAATATAAATAAAATTTGAAGTAAATATTATGTCTCGAGATGGATAGGGAGAAATCCGCAATGGACTTTGAGAAATATTATGGAACAAGCTGGATTTTGAAGAATTGTCCATTCAATATAATTATGATATTTTCTCCCTGCATTTGACCAAAATCAACAATAAATTTTGGTGTACACACCTAAAAGTAATTTCAGTGCCTTAAAAATGGACTTCTTGTTATCAGTGCTAATGTATAGATAATTGCACCGGTGCGTTTTAGTTACTGTACACTGGTGTCGTGTTATCAACGGACGCACTGGTGTAGTTCTATTAAGTGACACACCGGTGACGAATAACCGCAAATAAAAAAAAGTGCAACTCTATTTTTTTTAAATGAAAAAAAAAAGCGGTAAATTAAAAAACGGGTGGGAAAATATTTTCGAAAAGCTAATTTCATAAAACATTAATTCTTTAAATACTAAACACTTTTCATTATTTCACTATTTTTGCAAAAAAATTCAGCCAGAGATTTGCAGGAGACATACCTGGAGCAAGAGAGCACGAGAGCACTGTGGAGCAACGAAATACGTTCGAACATAAGTATTCAGACAATTATAATTCCAAACCTATGTTTATTCAAACCCTGTAGCATAGAATTTAAAACAATCTCGTGATTAAATTTTATTTTATTTTTACTTTTTCTGCATTTTTTTTTATGCGGTAAGTAAAAAATTTCAATTTGTTGTTTATTTTCAGAAATAAATAAGTAAAAAATAAATAGATAAATATATATATATCCATTTTTACCCGACTCCCTTCATTCTTTTTGTTTCTGCCCTTTCTTCTCCCTGTTTCAGTGATTTCAGAATTAGGTCTTTTCATTTTAGATTTATAGGGTTTGTATTGCTATATATAGGCCTATGACATCCAACCCACAGGACGACTTGAATAGTCGGATCCCAATCCATGTCGGCCCTTATGTAAATTTTAAAAAAACTGAATTTTTTTAATCGATGAGCCTGGCATAACCTAGTGCGTCAGTGCGTTGGATTATCCCAGCGCACCGCACACGTATTGTTTGATAAAAAAATTAAAAACAATTTTTTTTAATCCATGCCCTATATGTAAAATAGGGCACCAGTGCGCTATTTCATTATGGCGCACCGTGCACGTACTGTTTCGCAAAAACAATTTTTTATTATGTTAATCGGTGCACCATGTAACATATAACGCACTGCACCAAGTCTTCTAGTTGACAGAAATCACCGTATGGTGGTCCCTTGTTTGCGCGGGGCTTTTATAAGAATAGGATGCACCGCCCCTTCCACGACACCATATGCTACAAAAACTAACACTAGATGATTTTTATTATTTTTTCTGTGTTAATTGATGCGGTGATTAACATGTAATGCACTGGTGCTCATTTTTTACATAGAGCACCGTACGATGTTTTATACTGTTTGGGCGGTGCGTTTATAAGACCAGCACGCACCAACATCGATGCGTACACCATGAAAAGTGCACCAGTTTCTTGATATATTTTTTTTTACCTGAAAAGTTGACAATTTATTTATACATTATATCAATGAATGATATGGTATAATTTTCATATTGATAAATAAATGGCTAACAAAATATTAAGTAACAAAAAAATTTATAACACATCAAGAAAAGAAAAAAAGGAAAGTTCTTTGTAAATTATTTACAAAAAATATTATTTTTGAACTATATGTAAGTTTAAATAATATGTATTGTTTACTGTGTATCATGCAAAGCCCCAAAATGACAAAGCTTGATAAGATTATTTCTGATCTAGGACCAGAAGAGCATAAAATCTTGATGGAAAAATTGCAAAACTATGAATCAGGTGAATGAAAAAATACTATCGATCCAATATGAGTTTGTTTTTTTAATTTTCATTAATAATATACTTAAAATTATTAGATAACATGTTTCAAACAATATATTATTTCACATATGTTTAATGTTCTACAGGGACCAACAACTCAGAAAAGGAATGTTGTTCTAAGAAAAGAAAAAAATAGAACATGCAAATGAAAATGAATTACTCCTTAGCTCATCTGTAGTGGTGTTGGAGGTTAACATAAGGGGGAAAAACTTTTACAAAAGTTTGAGGGAACTAGTGGAACGAATGTATAGACATTCTTTCCACTTACAATACAAAAATCAATCCAGTGATTCCAAGAACCAAATTTTATCTAAACTACAAGAAGAGTTTCTAGAGAATTGGTCAATGAGACATGTGAGACTTTTAATGGAAAAAAAGCACAACAACAAAAAGGAAGGAATGAAAAAGTAATATTTCTTTAAATGTTTTCTAGAATTGTTTATAAATATCACTTTTGTTATATTTACTTTTCATATATCAATATAAAAATTAAATAGTTTATTGTCATGTTACATTTTCAGGAAGATTATGAAAATCTCAAAAGATGAACGAGCTAATATTAGAAATATGCCAGTAGGAATGTCCAAAAGGGTGTACAAGGAGATGGTCAAAGAAATAGATAAAATTGCATCGCAGGAGGAGCCATCTCAACTACAATGTGCTTCAAATGTAATATGTAATCATTGAACTTTTCGATCATTAGGTACAATAAATAAACAATTTAACATTAAATATTAATTTTCAAGTATTTTCTTGCAGAAAAGAAAAGAAAATGGAACCCATTCAGCACATAAAACAAGACAACAAGGAAGAAAAGGGTTGGTATCTAAGTTTTTGAGTAATTGTTACTTCCTTATAATAACTTAACTAGATTTCATTTTTGTATATTTTAAGTTGTTTTAAAAGAATCATCATTGAATGTCTTCAAACAGGCGCTAACATACAAAGGAAAACCATCAGACGGATTGATTGACATTGGGTTAAATATGAGTTGTGAGTATATGTTGGCATATTAGAAATTAATTGTGGAATTTGTAAGCATCTATCGATCTTGTTTTACTTAGCTTTGTCTATAATTAATAGAACAAAAAAATCTTTTATATTAAATATATGATTTGTTATGGGGTATAAAACTTGTAGGAAACAAAGTATGGAACTGTGCCAACAGATGAAATCTTGAAAGATGGCATACTACATGGTTTTGAAAGAATGTGTATAGTTCATGAGTCAATTGTTGCTATGGTACATCATTTCTTTTCGATTTACATTGATGTATATTATTTAATATTGCAATTTTCATTATTCTCACAAATGTATATACACTCGTTATAGTTTATTTTTATGTTTGTAGATGGAAGGTAAAGAAGAAGAAAACAATCAACACCATGAAAAAAAAAAATCCTGAAAATAACCCAAGTCATGGAAGTATCTCAAGCAGTGATAGCAGTTCAAGCGAAGAATGATGATCATTATGTTTGAATATCAAAGCAACGCGTTGTATTTTTTGAAATATTTGTCTATGAAATCAGACATTTTTCTTAATGTAATGGACATAGTGCCCCAATTGAAAGATAAAGGGATACCAATAACTATCCCATTTTGTATGACAAATACTATCTTATATATATATATACACGTTTTAATTTATTCTATTGTGTTCTCCATTGTCGCTGTGAAATGTAACACCACGTCTGATTAAATTTATGGATGATTAAATATTATAATGAAGAGATGTGAAATCTGATGATATGATATAACAAATTAATCCAAACATCACATTCAAATGCACTAATAAAAATTTAATTGATATGAATACTGTTATAAGATATGTGTCATCTTTTGATGAATAATGAATTTTAAAAAATCACAATAATTATGATATGATATAAAAAATTAATCCAAACATCACATTCAAATGCATTAATAAAAATTTAATTAATATGAATATTGTTATAAGATGTGTCAACTTTTGATGAATAATGAATTTTAAAAAATCACAATAATTGCATTATCACAGGTCGATGTTTCTAAAAAATACAAAATGAACACCGGTGCGTGTCAGTTATTGTACACCGGTGCGTTTGTATGATACAGCGCACCGATAGGTTTCTACGACCTATCGGCACCACACAAATACCAATACCAATTATAAATCTTGGTGCGTTTGTACGATACCGTGCACCAGTGCATTTTTACAACCTATGGGCACCTCACAAATACTAATACGAATTAGAACAATCGGTGCGTTTTTCTGATACTATGCACCGTTGTGCTTCAATAACACTATGTACTGGTGCGTTGATACGACATATGGGCACTGCACAAATCCCAATATGAATTAGAATGGCCCCATGCGTTATATCACCTACAGTGCACCTGATGTGGTTGTATACCTTTACAGCCCAGTGCATGCACCTTCAATCGCCCCAGCCGACCGTCTATATGACATGCACCAGTGCGTTCACACCTTAGTAGCGCATTGATGAAAAAAAATCCATAATAACCTCTGGTCGCCCAGGTTTTTTAGTTGTGTTGAAATTCCATTAAAAGCTCCGCCAAAACCTCCGTTACCAAAAAGGGATGTTGTAGAATTTTTTTTTTGACAATTTTGGGCAATTTTATAACACTAAAAACCTCCTTTATAACCTCCGCTAGAGGGTCTTTTATTGTAGTGCCTTGACCTAGATGTTCTTCCAAGACCTTGATTCAGTTTCTTTAATCTTGAATCTTCTCTTCACCAAATTTCTTAGTTATACATCAGCATTAGAGACCTTGATATTTACCTTGCATCTGCTTGTAATTTAATTGCTTGAATAGTAGGAAGGTAAATCACATATTTACCTTCCTTACTATTACTTCCTCTTCACCTTATGATCACTGTCTCAACCTCTGATAATTCAATCTTGTTATCACAGCCCTTAACAATGAATATCAGCTACTTATCCTTGCAATAGTCTTCTGAAGTTTGCTCTGCACTTATCCACATTCATATGCTGCTCTTATATGTTGCCCTTCCTGCACTTATCTGTATACATATACTACTCTTATTCACTTTCTTGTCCACACTTATATACCTCCCTTTTATCCGCAATTATCCCTGATATTTGATTTGCAAATTTATTGTTCCTTATCCGCACTTATGCTTCCTATATCCGCACTGTAATCTAGTATATGTCCGCAATGTCTCCTCATATATGTCTACTATAGCTTCATATATATATATATATATATATATATATATATATATATCCGCACTTATATACTTATATTGATCCACATTAGGTTGAGTGCTATCCGCAAACTTTTCACTCCAAATGATCAGTAGTCTAGGCTTATATATAGTGTGTTGTTCTCACCTTTTAGGCCGACCATCCAAATATGATTTAGGCTGACTTCACCATAGCATGTGGGCCAACATGACTTGTAATTTCTTCATCTTTCCAAGAGGTGTTTCTACAGTAGTGTTTGAAGGTTGTCTTCAATATATTATGGAGCTTGTCTTCAACATTATATGAGGGTTGTTGAGAGCTTCTTCACAAGGTCTTTCGAGCACTAAATCCTTCATGAATATGACACCTAATTATATTTATTCCTAGAAGACATAAACCTAATAGAAATCAAGAAGAAGTCTATCTACATAACAAAATATTGCTCATGAAACCCATGAAGCAAGTACACCAAAAATACATTTTATTATCTTTGCCATCTTATTTACATAATTACATATTCAACATGAAGACCGACCTAGTTACACTTTTCAACACTCCCTCTTAACTAGGGAGGTATTCATACAGGTACATCGTTACTTTCAAACTGAAGAATCTTATAAGAAGAATTAGATTGGTAATCGCATCTATATAGCATCATATCAACAAGCATTGTCCTAGTGCAAGTCCTTGACTAACAACACCATATCTCAACGAGACAATGGGCTACAATGCTGGCGAGACACATGAATTAAAGACACCATCATCATTGTCTCTCCAAGGTACATATTCCACCCAGGTGTTCCCAAAGTATGGCCTTCTTGGAATATTATTCTCTTGGGTAGCTAGCCCTCAAAGAAAATCAGTCCTCGACTACTCTTATCTTGAATTCCCTAACACATTCTCAAAGAGTATTGGATGCCAGATGATTACCCAATCCTCCATTCTGTCTTCGCAAGTGAAGACCATAATGATGTGTCTATCTCTCCCTCTCAACTAGGGAGGACCTATTCTACAAGGGAATGTACTCGTTCCTATATAAGGAATGTACCTAACCTCATTCTTAGGAATTACCCAGTTTCTTCCAAGTAAGAAACTTATCATCAGGCTCCCTCTTAACCAGGGACCTCCAGCAGCAATGGTGAGACACCCAGCTTCTCATGAAGAATTCCTATCCTCAATGTCATGGATTTTGATATTGAGGAATCTTCAACTTTTAAATTCATAGGGCATAGATCATCCATCACTTTCATCCCTGAGTCATGTCAACTATCAGAAAGTGATTCATCATAATTCCTTATCTAGTTAACTATTATGCCATGTTTCTTTTCTTCGAATCATCTCCAAGGATCATACATCATTTCTCATGAATATCAACCCTGCACAAATTCATCTAGATAAACATATACATATGAACTTTTAGAACAAAAGCTACCTTATTGATGATATTTCACCATGACATCTTCCTACAAGCATCGGCATCCTTCAGATAGATTTACACCTCTCCTAATGATATGGTTTTCCAAGGGTCTTCTTCTTTACCAAACTTCTATCGGAGTCTACATATATTCCCAGGAGATCTCCTGGTCACATATTCTTGGTCTCTATATGATAACTGACTCTTGACATGGTTGCATTTCATGATCTCTTCCTCTCTGCACATTCTTCATTCCCAGGATCTTACAAACTTTCAATTTCTTGTTTATGTACAACCACCTCATATTTTATGAGGACATATTATGTTAATTTTATTTGTCAGTGCATTGAGAGATCCTCCTTCATATATCATACTTCTAAATATGGAAGTCTATTATCTGCAACCATATGACATAACTTGACAGCATCCAATATCAACATATATGTCTCCATACCTCATATCTATTTCCCTGAGTCATACTATAGCCATTTCTCTAGAATGAAGAGCTTCATTCCTTTGGCCTGCTCCATCAATATTTCTTCATGTATGAGGCTGCAAAGGCATGATTATCTTTACTTGGTCCTATATCAGCTTTGGCCTTTAGTCTAGTTTCCTCTCTTTTACATAGATATGATAAATCATGGAATAAGGTGGCTTCTTTCTTCTCGTATAGAATAGAAGTGAATTTTCCCCATTCCTCTGGTAGAGCCTTCAGCACCACTGTAGTCATCTCAGTGTCAAACATCACTTCTCCTAGTTCCTGTAGTTGATCTCTTATTTCAGAAATCCTCATGAAGTATGGGGTGATTCCTTATTCCCTTGGTAATTTCATTTTGTATAGTTATTTCCTCAGAGAGATTTCTTCTCCAGCAGTAATCACGGAGAATAGCTCCACCAATTTCTCATATATTTGTTTTGCAGTATTTAGTTTTGATACATAGGGAATGAGAGAGTCTTTGACGGATTCTATGAGAATCCTTTGGGCTCTAATTTCTCCTTTAATGTACTTGGCATGGGCTGGAGAATCTTCTTTTGGGGGTTGAACAGTAGATCCTTCGATATAGTCCATTACTTCATCTTCAATTAAATTCAAGTCTGTCCTTTTATTCCATGCACTAAAGTTTTCTGACCTAACCAGCTTGTTTCTTTCTTTACAATAAGGCATCTTGACAAATAGGGTCATGAATACTTACTTGAGTGGATTGGCTTGCAACTTCCTTGATGATGATTGAGAATGAATTTAAGGGTTTCCTTTCTTCAGTGTTGGTGTACTTGAACCCTTGATTATAAAGACTATCTTCAGAAGTTGAGTTTATCTTCAAACAATGTCTTGAGTGCAAATATTTGATGGAAAATATTATTTTCTTGAATGAGTTGATCTCACTTCAAGTAGCTAGATAGTCTTCCTTACAAACTGATTAGACTTTCCAACCGAAACTTTTATCTTCACTTCCATGAGTGTCTTTTCTCACAAGCAGCCCCTGTTTTCAACACCTTAGCTCTGATACCATGTTGATAATTTGGAGGGATGGAGTTTAATACAAATTCTCCTTTTGATAATTACTTGTGAAATTATTTGTGTTACTTGTGTCTTCTCCTCTTTCAGTTTAGTTATTCTTTCATCAAGTCAATTATCAGAATGTACAAGACACAAAAGTTAGGCTCTTGGAGCTAGGGGAAAATCTCTCCCTCTTGGAGAGGAAAAGCCACAAATAATTCTTCTTATAGATCTTCAAATGAAAAGTACCATGACCCAGACTTAGACCCTTGACCTAGATGTGCTTCCAAGACCTTGATTCAGCTTCTTCAATCTTGAATCTTCTCTTCACCAAATTTCTTATTTTTTCATCACCACTAGAGACCTTGATCTTTAACTTGCATTTGCTTGTAGTTGAATTTCTTAAACAATAGGAAGGTAAATCATAGATTTACCTTCCTTATATTATTGCCTCTTCACCTTATGATCATTGTCTCAACCTATGCTAATTCAATCTTGTTATTACAGCCCTTAGAAATGTATATTAGCTACTTATCCTTGCAATAGTCTTCTGAAGTCTGCTCTGCACTTATCCACATTCATATGTTGATCTTATATGTTGCCCTTCCTGCACTTATCTATATACATATACTGCTCTTATTCACTATCACTTATATACTTCCCTTTTATCTGCAATTATCCCTGATATTTGATCCGCAAATTTATTGTTCCTTATCCACACTTATGCTTCCTATATCTGCACTGTAATTTGGTATATGTGTGCACTGTAATCTAGTATATGTTCGCACTGTAATCTAGTATATGTCCGCAATGTCTCCTCATATATGTCTATTGTAGCTTCATATATATATATGCACTTATACACTTAGATTGATCCGCATTAGGCTAAGTGCTATCCGCAAAATTTTCACTCCAAATGATCCTCAGTCTAGGCTTATATATAGTGAGTTGTTCTCACCTTTTAGAATGACCATCCAAATATGATTTAGGCTAACTTCACCCTAGCATGTAGGCCGACATGACATGTAATTTCTTCATCTTTCCAAAAGGTGTTTCTTCAACAATTTTTGAAGGTTGTCTTTACTATATTATGGAGCTTGTCTTCAACATTATATGAGGGTTGTTGAGAGCTTATTCACAAGGTCTTTGGAGCACTAAATCCTCCATGAATATGACGCCTAATTATATTTATTCCTAGAAGACATAAACCTAATAGACATCAAGAAGAAGTATATCTACATAATAAAATATTGCTCATGAAACCCATGAAGCATGTACACCAAAAATACATTTTACTATATTTGACATCTTCTTTACATAATTACATAGTCAACATGAAGACCGACCTAGTTACACTTTTCAACAGGGGCTAGGATGAACAATGCAAAAATTATAAAAAAAATCAATCCACTAACACCACTATTAGTTCACTAAATGTGTTCACATCCTTAGAGGACCTTTTCAAACAAATTCCAACCTTTACAAGTAATTATCGAAGCCTCTAGGAATTTCTAAGCTAATTTCCTTCCAAACAACACGGGGAATGTGGAGGAAAAGTCATGAAAACCCTTAGTCGCATGCATGAAACTATATTTAAGCAATTGGAGCTATAACCACTCCCATAATCTTGCAAGCTAGCATCCAGATCCTCCCAGTCACTCCCATAGGCTTATTTTCATGCGAATATGGCTAAAACTGAGTGAAACATCAATCCTTAAGCTCAAGACCTCTGCCAGTTGTTGGGACATCTTGTCCAGCTCTTGTACAGTCATCTAAACCTCTGACAAGCTCAGTAACACCTATGATAGTAGATCAAACAAGTCTCCCAAGTGTCACGGAGAGGTTGAACTTAAGGTACAACAAACAAGGTTGGAAAGAGTGCCAAAAAGTCCTCTACTCTCCAACAACATTAACCCAAGATGCAACACATCAGTTATGACCTTCAACACCTCAGAAATAGTACAAAATCCTCATCATTATCATGATGCAAAACCATCGCTCCACAATACATCTCCATGACATAACCATGAAGACTTAGTATGAAGGCCTACTCGTCAACAAATCCATCTCAATGCCAACACAACTAGAATATACACATCTAAAGGCATCAAAATATCAACTAGAAAACATATGATTGACATCATAAGGTTGACATCAATGCCAACATGAGCTAGTTGTCATCATGACCATATTCCAACAATCTCCCCACAATACCAAGGTTTCTAGGTTGGGATCAATGCAAACCAACAACTGTACCATATTTCCAACAATATTTTTGTAAAGTGACTTATTTACACGATAACTTGAAAAGAGCCCCATGAAATATATGGTGAAACGCAAGTTTTCCTCTAGGGAAAATGAATACATGAAGAAAGAGGAAACAATCAATTTATTTGAGTTTATGGGTTTAGAGGTAAACCATTATTGCTTCTAAGAATTTTTAGAGAAAAATATTTTATTGTTGAAGTCTGCAAGAAATACTACGATAATTGGAAAGTTAAATTTGAACAGAAAAATAAAATACAATTTATTTCTTTTCCATTTACCATTGGACAAGTGACTGTGAAGAATGTAAGCCATCGTGTGAATATTGTGAACACTTTGCATTGTTTTAATTTAAAATAATTTGAAGCTTGGCAAGACATTGATCCAAAAGACCTGTTTATCACAAATCTAGGTGTTATTAAATGTGATAACTTGTTGAAAAGACTTGAAAATGAAAGCGAAAAAGAGTCACAGTGATCCAAGCAATAATAAAGAACTGACAATGAGTACTAGAGAAATCGTTGAAGAACCGAGCATCAAAACTGAAACAAACTGCAAAAAAATAGGTGGAAACCCTACAAAATCTTCAGCTTGCATATCTAAAACTGCTCTGTATTCATATTTGAGTGGGGGTGACAAGGAGCCTCATCAGAAATTCATTCCAGACAAAATTCACATGATTGAATTGGAAAAATCCAAAAGTCCCCTGAAAACTAGAAGCGATGGAGAAGCTATCAACGTGGAAATTGAAAGTCATTTTTTACCTGATTGAGTCGGTACTTCTTTGAATAAAAATAGAAAAATAATGGAGAAAATTTCCAAATAAGTCTCTATTTTTGATGATTTCTCTATCACTTTTAAAAATGAAAATTATAACAGGTATAATAAAACATTGAAAATTGAAAAAGTAAGGATGCATAGCAATAAATTTAATGATAAAGTAGAAATGAATGATAATATGTTTGGAATTGCAACCAGTGATGTTATGAGACTTTATAAAGCTACTAGGAATGCAGTTGCAACATTTATTGATCAGTGGGAAGCAGATCACCTGGTATTGAAAGTAACAATATAAGAGCTAGAAAATGCTTTAAAACTGGGTCATTTGTTGATGACTCCCATCGCAATAAGGACGCTACGATTTTCAATTCCCACTGCTAGCACATCTCATGGCCCTATTAAATATTTGAAACTCATTAGTGCAGTAAAATGTCATTTTTTCACTAATATATGTCAGAGGTTAGAAGTTATTGAACATGCATGGCAAGTGGTTTCTGGTCTGCTATGGTTAGAAGAGGAGATCAACCCATTTCTCGATTCGGTGAAAAGTAACATTAACAAAGATAAGTCTTTCATTAAAAATGACTTACTTGATTTTAGTCAAGGGTTGAATTGTTTTCTGATCTGGACAAAAATAACAGAGAAATTCCAAATGCTAATCGAATGAGGTAAATCAAAGCTATATGGTCCAAAAGAATCAATACACTAGAAAATATTATTTTTGAATGTGAAAGCATAAATAATAGAAGAAGTGATGTGCTTCTAGAGGTGATGAAAATTGTTCAAGATCTAGACGTCCCATGCATCATACGAAATTCTAAATTGATCACAAAAGATACACTAACATTTGAATTGGAAAAGCTAAAATATTCAATGGCAAACTAGTTTGATGATATAATTGATTTTACTTTAGAATAAATTAGAAAATTTCTAGTTATCTTTGTTAGTGTTAATGATGAGAAGTTTGTCTTAGCTTCTCAATTACAAGAAGAGGCCATGTAGATAGAAAATTAGATATTCAATCAACATGTTAGGCTAGAGATTAAAATTGGTCCAATGAAATAATTCATTGAAGCTATGTTGAAGACATTGGTTCAACATGTCATGGATGCAGAAGACAACTGCTCGTGAAAAAATTAGTGTATATGATCACACATATTGCAAGTGTCCTTAAATACTTTCATATTCATTTTCTATTTTTTAGTATTCAGCCATCATGATTTGTTAATTTTATTAATGTCACCTAGTCTAGTTTCTCAATGCAGTTCCTTGTTTTATTTTGCAGTTTCCTCTTTCCATATTATGGTTCATGGAAGCCAAATCCTAGTTCCCATTGGGGCGAGCACATTTACTTTTCCTTAATGCAAGAGCATGTAGTTAAAGAGAAGATGCTAGAATATCATAGTGAATTAGCTAATGAACTGAGCCATTGAGCATTTTCATTACCGATATAATTGATTCCTGCCGAGAATCAGATTTCTTAATGCTTTGCATAAGATCTTGTATGCATCTGTATTTTGTGTATTTATTTTAATCATAGCTATGATGATTGAAATTTGAAACTCAATACAATTCTTGTTACTATGATTATATTTCTTGATTCAATATACTTATGCTTTGAGCTCATGTATTATGTCATGGATACATATATGCCAACAACATAAAATAGAAATGTGGTTAAGCATTTTTAAATTTTCAAGTATTTTTGTTTGCTATGAAACTTGAATAATGTTGATTTTCTTAATATTTTAAATTTATGTGGAGTGTAGCACTCTGGGAAAGGATTTTATTATGTTTTCTCTTATATCTCCCTAATGTATATTGTTATAGACCATTTTTTCACATTCAACCAAATGACCTTGAACCCATATCAATCATTATCCATTTACACTTTGCAATCATTCCCTTTCTAAAAGTTCCAATAATCTAGGATTACATTGGCTAAAAACCTTATTTTTGTGAATCATCATGCTTACCTTCAAGACAAACTGCACCGACGTAGGTTGTACACATAGAAACTGCACTAGACAACGAAGGTTGCTTTTTCAAAAAGTGCGATGATGGCGGGAAATGAGTAAAAAATAAAAATTAATTTTGAAGTTTCTCTTTATAGAAGCTTTGGAAGTAGTTTCAACCATTTATTTTTGGATCATATCTCGAAATCCATATATTGAGGTCTTATCTCTTATCTCCTAGAACTTACCTCTGTCTAATGTGGATCTAATCCCTAGAATGGTAAATCCCAAACCATCTCATTTACCCTATAAATTCATTACTTCCAATAGAGTCTATATTGGCTTTTGGAGACTCTTATTTATTCCCTCATGCTACTCATTTGTGTCTAGAGGTCCATAATATATCCATGTGCTTGAGGTGTGATTGAAGGCTTACTATTGTGGCAAAGGAAGGATAAGATAACTCGGAGTGATCTACAAGTTCAAGGCCTACAAGGGTTGTAATATTCTCTTAATTTTATTAATACACAAATATTTTTTTGTCATATACATTACGTCTCATTTATGCATGTGTAGAACAATGAATCCTTGGCTTCTTGTTTAGATTTGTTTGTATATGCTATTTGTATTTTTTGGTTATCTTTCTTGTTTTGGATTATTTGCAGGTTCTAATTTTAGCATTTGGAGTTGGAGCTAAAGATTGCAAGCAAGGAGAAGAACAGAGCTTTCTTTGGTTCCCAATTAAGTATTTATTCCATATTTCAAACTTCTCTAAAGAAAGCATAACGCTTTTGTCTTGGTTGTTTCTATATCAAGCCACTAGGTCTAGGGAGATTGCTTCTATCCGCGAAAGGAATTTACCCATAAAACAACTTGGTGACTCCAATGGGGAAAGAGATGTTATTTAGTGGTTTCCTTTGTCTATCCTTTTAGGACCTCTGAAAATGATTCTATTTGACTTTTTTATACAATTATTGGACCTAGGAAAGCATAATTTTGTCATTAGTGTTAGTTTTGAGTGTTTTAATAAAAAATTCCCCACCGCGCTTTTTGTTTTAAGAATGAGCGACCCAACGCAATTTTCTATCTTTGTATGTGTGATGACTCACAGTGGTTGCTATAAATCACCTGAAATGATCTTGTAAGTGAAAAAAATTTGCATTTTCCTTTCTTGGCTCTAAGTTCTGTTTTTTGTTGTTGTGTCTTCCTGAGTCTGTGGTCTATTCAAGGTCTTTGTAAAGCTAGTAGTTTGTTGGAATTAAGTGTGATTTCCTTTTTGTGAGAATTTGTTTCTTTTTGTTTCTTCTTGTAAATTAGGCTTTCTAATCATTTGGATTAGTTATTGATTTTTTAAAATACTTTCATGTTGCAGTTTTGATCTATCTGAATTTTTTTTATTCAATAATCTAGTCATATTTCATTTTTTCGTTGCATTGAAAATTGAAAAGGAAAAGAAAAGAAAAAATCATTTTCTCATGCATTAGGGCTTTGAATTTTTGAATTGGAATAGTATAATTTGAATACCTTCTTTAGAAGTTCTTGTTTGTTGCATCATTTTTTGAAACTCCTTCCCTTTTTTAATTGGATATTCAGTGAACAAAAAAAAATCATGTTCTCATGCTAGTTGCATTCTAGGAGTTTAGGCACTTTCGTTTCAAGCCTTGAAACTAAAACCTTAATCAAGATCAACATTAAATTTTAAAAATGAACCTAAGGAGCATTTGAAACATTAAAGAAACATTTAGTGCCCTAGGCTAGAAGATGTGTTTTTGCGTCTCTAAACATAGGAGTTGTCGTTACTTGTCAGCATTACATCCCAGGGATGGTTGGTTTTCCACATACATCAAAGTATATTATAACGTTCTTCCATGTACCTTTTTTTATATAGGACGATGCTCCATGTATAACAAGTATATTGGAAAGTCCTCATAATACTGTTACGCATTTGAGAGAATGCAATGTGGGGCGTGTGAATATGCAATACTACAGGGCCCAAGTGGGAAATTGTGGCATGTGAACCTGTGTTATGCTAAGACGTGGGTAGTTTTCACAAATGGTTGGGAAATTTCTGTTTCTGAGAAGTTTATAAATTGGCCAAAATTGTCAAAAAAATAATTTCTACAACATATGTTTATGCTTACGGAGGTTTTGGCGGAGCTTTTAATGAAAATTCAACACAGCTAAAAAAATTGGGCGGCTGGAGGTTATTACGGATGTTTTTTTCATCGGTGAGCTACTAAGGTTTCAACGCACCGGTGCGTGTCATCTAGACGGTGGCCCCGGGGCGGTCGAAGGTTCTTGCACCGGGCCCTCAAGGTATAAAACCGCACCGGGTGCAGTGTTGGTGATACAACGCACAGGGCTTTACCAATTGGTCTTGGGATTTGTGGAGTGCCCATAGGTCGTCGTAATGCAGCAGTACGTAGACTTATAGAAACGCACTGGTGCACTATATCAGATAAACGCACCGATATTTATAATTGGTATTGGTATTTGTGCGGTGCCCATACGTCGTACAAATTCACCGGTGCGTAGTCTCACATAAAATCACTGGTGCGTAGTATCACACAGACGCACTGAGATTTTTAATTGGTTTTGGTATTTGTGCGGTGCCCATAGGTCGTAGAAACGCACCGATGCGCTACAGCATAAAAAAGCATCGGTGTATAGTAACTAACACACACCGGTGTTTATTTTGTATTTTTTAGAAACATCGACCTGTGACAGTGCAATTATTGTGATTTTTCTAAATTCATTATTCATCAAAAGTCAACACATCTTATAACAATATTCATATTAATTAAATTTTTATTAATTCATTTGAATGTGATGTTTGGATTAATTTGTTATATCATATCATAATTATTGTGGTTTTTTAAAATTCATTATTCATCAAAAGTCGACACATATATATCTTATAACAATATTAATATGAATTAAATTTTTATTAGTGCCTTTGAAAATGACAGTGGAGAACGCAATAGAATAAATTAAAACATATTTTATTATATATGAATAAGACAGTCTTTGTCATACAAAATGGGACAGTTATTGGTATCTCTTTGTCTTTCAACTGGGACACTATGTCCATTGCATTAAACAAAATGTCTGATTTCACAAACAAATATTTCAAAAAATTCAACGTCTTGCTTTGATATCCAAACATAGTGATCATCATTCTTCACTTGAACTGTTGTCACTACTAGAGCTACTTGCATGACTTGGGTTATTTTCAGGAATGTTTGGTTCACGGTGTTGATTGTTTTCTTCTTCTTCACCTTCCATCTACAAACATAAAAATAAACTGAAATGAGTATATATACATTGGTGAGAATAATGAAAATTGAAATATTAAATAATATACATCAATGTAAATCGAAAAAAAAAATGGCGTACCATAGCAACAATTGACTCATAAACTATACACATTCTTTCAAAACCATGTAAGATGCCATCTTTCAAAATTTCATCTGTTGGCGCAATTCCATTCTTTGTTTCCTGCAAGTTTTATACCCCATAACAAATCATATATTTAATATAAAAGATCTTTTTATTCTATTAATTATAGACGGAGCTAAGTAATACAAGATCGATATATGCTTACAAATTCCACAATTAATTTCTGATATGCCAACATATACTCACAACCCATATTTAACCCAATTTCAATCAATCTGTCTGATGGTTCTTCTTTGTATGTTAGCACCTGTTTGAAGACATTCAATGATGATTTTTGTAAAACAACTTAAAAAATACAAAAATGAAATCTAGTTAAGTTGTTATAAGGAAGTAACAATTACTCACAAACTTAGATATCAACCCTTTTCTTCCTTGTTGTCCTATTTTATGTGCTGAATGGGTTCCATTTTCTTTTATTTTCTACAAGAAAATTCTTGAAAATTAATATTTAATGCTAAATTGTTTATTTATTGTACCTAATGATCGAAAAATTCAATGATTACATATTACATTTGAATCACGTTGTTGCTGAGATGGCTCCTCCTACGATGAAATTTTGTCCATTTCTTTGACCATCTCCTTGTACACCTTTTTGGACATTCCTACTGGCATATTTCTGATATCGGCTCGTTCATCTTTTGAGGTTTTCATAATGTTCCTGAAAATGTAACATGAAAATAAACTATTCAATTTTTATATTGATATATAAAAAGTAAATATAAAAAAGTGATATTTATAAATAATTCTAGACAAACATTTAAAGGAATATTACTTTTTCATTCCTTCTTCTTTTTTGTTGTATGTTTTTGCTATTAAAAGTCTAACATGTCTCATTGACCAATTCTCTGGAAACTCTTCCTGTAGTTCAGATAAAATTTGGTTCTTGGAATCATTGGATTGGTTTTTGTATTGTAAGTGGAAAGAATGTCTATACATTCGTTCCACTAGATCCCTCAAAATTTTGTAAAATTTTTTCCCCCTTTCATTAACCTCCAGTATGACTCCAGATGAGCTAAGGAGCAATTCATTTTCATTTGCATGTTCTATTTTTTTTCTTTTCTTACAACAAAATTCCTTTTCTGAGTTGTTGGTCATTGTAGAACATTAAAGATATGTGAATTAATAAACTTTTTGACACATGTTATCTAATAATTTTAAGTATATTATTAATGAAAATTTAAAAAAAAAAACTCATATTGGATCGATAGTATTTTTTTATTCACCTGATTCATCCTTTTGAAAATTTTCCATCAAGATTTTACGCTCTTATGGTTCAAGATCATAAGTAACCTTATCGAGCTTCATTATTTTGTGGCTCTGCATGATACACAGTAAACAATACACATTAGTTAAACCTACATATAGTTCAAAAATAATATTTTTTGTAAAGAATTTACAAAGAACTTGCCTTTTTTTCTTTTATTGATGTGTTATTAGTATTTTTGTTACTTGATCTCTTGTTAGTCATTTCTTTATCAATATGAAACATGTACCACATCATTCATTAATATATTTATAAATAAATTGTCAACTTTTCAAGTAAAAAATAAATCTCAAGAAACTGATGCGTCGTTTGTGATGTACGCACCCACGACAGTGTATGGGTGTATTATAAACGCACCGAAAAAATCGTATAATAGACCGTACGGTGCTATCCTCGTAACATAGCACACCGGTGCCCTATTTTAGATATGGCGCACTAATTAAAAAAAATGTTTTTAAATTTTTTATTACACAATACGTGCGCAGTGCGCTAGGTTACGCAGGGTGTAGCGATAAAAAAAATCCATTTTTCCCAAAAATTCACGCAAGGGCTGAATGGATTGGGATCTGACTATGAAATTCATCCTGTAGGTTGGATGCCAATCTAAAATGAAAATCCCTGATTCTGAAATCACAAAAACAGGGAGAAGAAAGGGCAGAAACAAAAAAAAAAATGAAGGGTTTAGGGTAAAAATGGATAAAACTATAGAAAAAGAAAAAAAAAATAATCAAATTTAATCACGAGATGGTTTGAAATTCTATGATACAGGTTTTGAATCATTATAGGTTTGGTTTCTGATTTTTTGAATACTTCTCTTCGAACGTATTTCGCTGCTCCACAGTTCTCTCCTCCTCTCTTGCTCCAGGTATGTCTCCTACAAATCTCTGCTGAAAATTTTAGCAAAAATAGTGAAATAATGAAAAGTGTTTAGTATTAAAAGAATTATTTTATGAAATTATATTTTTGAAAATATTTTTCTGCCCATTTTTCAATTTGTCACTTTTTTCTCACTTAAAGAAAATAGAATTGCGCTTTTTTAATTTGTGTTTATTCGTCACCGTTGCGTCACTTAATAGCACCGCACCGGTGCGTCCATTTGTAACACGACATTGGTGCGCAGTAAATAAAACGTATCGGTGCGGTTATATGTACAGTAGCACTGATTTGTGGCTAAGGCACCGAAATTACTTTTAGGTGTGTACACCAAAATTTAGTGAACTCCAACCATAGAAATTGAGGATTATAATTTTGTTTATTCTTGAGAATTAGAATTCGAATTGGATAAATTCTTGATGGAAATAATTATTCTTCCAATGCATTTTTTTTATTGCAGGAGGTCCCCACTGATTATGTGGAGAGAATGCAATGTGGGGCGTGTGAATATGAAATACTACAGGGCCCAAGTGGGAAATTGTGGCATGTGAACCTGTGTTATGCTAAGACGTGGGTAGTTTTCACAAATGGTTGGGAAATTTCTGTTTCTGAGAATTTTATTGAAGTTGGAGATATTTTAGTTTTTAGACATGTTGGAAATGTACATTTTGCTGTGAAAATCTTTGAGCAATTTCTTTTCAAAACTACACCTCTTCTTCTTTCAGAAAAAGAAACTTGAACCTTTCCATAACCTGCAACAAGAAAAGGTGCCCCATGATCTGCTTGCTAAACCATGATCTGCTTGCTCATTTGTAAGTTCCTCCTCCATATTGAAATCCAATTTCCTCTTTTCTCCTTTGTGTTTTCTATCTTGATCTTAACAAAATTTATACAATCTATGTTTTATGAGAAACTGACTTTGAATGTTTTAGGAGCAATGACAACGAGTCCTTCATTCTGCATTTAATAGCAAAATAAGACCGATATTCGACTAGACGATGCAGTTATTACATGTGGAGGCAATGGTTTCCTGTAGACAATTATTATAGGGTTGAGCAGAGGAAAGACATTGAAAAATGGGCTATTACAATAGCTTTTCCAATGGGAAACCGATTTGCAGGTGGAAATATGGTAGATGTGGGTATCTATGCTTTTCTTCCCACAGAAATGGTCACTAGATTTCCATTTATAATACAAGCATACTTTTTACTGGTTTCATCCACAGGACCACAGCTCAAACAAGTTAGAGATGCCATTCAGGTTCAATTGAAAGTTGAAGATGTGATTTTATGCAACGTCAGCTTTGCCGGTGAAAGTTTATGTAAGCCAATCGAAGCTCAGGAAATACTCCTAGCTTCTTTTAAACGCATTCTGGAGAATATTTCCCTTCATGGGACCTACCAACCTGATCAACAACATCAATTGATTGTTCTCTATTGTCCAATATTTCCCTGCTATCCTTGTAATAATTACAATCGTTACCTTCATCAGATCTCTTAGCTCGTTCAAGAGACTCAATTGGTATCTCTCTCACATCCCTTAGTGAATAGGACTCCTTGCTTTTGAAGGATCGTTTCACCTTTCTAGTCGCCAGAGCGTCGATAGGTATTTCATTGCCATCAACTTTTCTCTCCCTTTCTCCATCATGGGACCTATTAACCCTATCGCTGGCCTCAACCGAATGCTCTCTATCGGTCTCAACCTGTACTCATTTTCTCCTTTTGTACTATGCCAAGCTCTATAGCCGTATGCATCCCTGTAAGTGTGGAGCGATAAAAAGGTGTCTTTGTAACTCCTAATTACCTCACATTAATTGTCAACCCAGGGACGACTTTCTGTTTCAAGAGTGTACTCAGTCTGAGGCGGCTATTTACTCAAGAGTAATGTTTTGCAGTATAGTGCTTAAAATCCAAAAGTAAATGAAAGCTGGAAATAAAATCTACTTACAGCAAAGCACTTTAAGACTTCAATCATGCATTCGGAAAAATAAGCAATGTATCAGTCAAGGATTCGACAACAATAGCCCATCCCTTTGGAAACTGATGTAACCAAAAGTAATCAAGGAACAGATCATCAATCTGGGGACTAGACAGCAAATGCCAATGCCCACTACAGTTTCAGATCGTTCTGCACACCAAAGCAAAGATAATGCGAATAACAGGAAATGGAACAGTAGATAAGAAATAGAACAACAAAGTAAATGGGCAGCAAACTGTGATTAAAGGAATCTGAACAACAAACTCTAATTAATGAAAATCAATAGCAAAGCCAAATTAATAGCAATCTTTACTCTAAGAATAAATCGAACAGCACAAGGAAATAGAACAGCATTGATTAATGAGAGGATATGAAACAACGCTGGAAAGTCAAATACAAATACACAATGACTTAACACACGGCACACATTAATAGCAATCTGAGTCTGATACCGCAAGTATTAATCCTGGTTAGAAAGGGTAACGATTACAATTCATAATGAAACCACAATGTCAATTGAATAGCAATCGTATGAAGTATAAACCATAGACAAATATAGTAATACCAGCTTAAGAAGGTTACAGCTTGGTTACTCTGCAATTAAACAGCAATAACGTTATATGGAGAACAGCAATGTTACATTAACAACTTTAAAGGAATAACAATACGTTAGAATGCACATTACGATTTTCTTGTTGCAGAGAATGAAATAGGAAATATAACATAGCTGTAATAAAACACACCAGATTACCGATTCAAGCTGATGAGCAAAACCACGCAGAAATCAAAGAGATAATATACAGCGGCAAGTGTTCTCCGGGGCCGGGCCCTTAGCCTCCAAGGGAACACCGCCTTAAGTTAATCCAGACGCAGAGATGAGAGAACCACCAAGCTTATATTAATGCATCGGACAGAAGTACAATGAACCAGTTCTCACAAGACTCAATAATCAGAACTGATGTTTTAACAGAAAATTACATAAAAACGTATCTCCAAATCATCCCCCTACACAATACGTGCTTCTCCTTTTATAATCAGAAGGAGGAGAAATTGAATAGTAAATACAATCTTCCCATAACAATATTGGATTTCTTCCAACCAATTGATCAACAAGAAAATAGATTTACATCCATCTTTCAATAACAGCAAGTCGAATTTGGCTTTTTAGCTGAGATTTGGAGGACGGCCACAACAACAGAACTGAGAAAATCGTGCTTAAATAACTCTGCGAATCTCTCAACACAGGCCGAATTTGGGCAAACCGTTCTTTGCTAAAGTTAATTGGGTCCGTTCTGGACAAAACCCATGTTCCGGATTTTCCAGATTCGTCTTCATTTGCTCAGAATCGCAACCGCAAAACTGTCACTCCTTATTCCAGCGCGTTTCTGAGTTGGCACTTTTAATGATCAAATCTTCAATCTGAAATTACCTTGGAGGCTAAAATGGTGAATAATGTTATAACCAACTTATTAAAACTATCATTGATAAAATAATTCATAATTATCAATTTATTAGAAATAAAGGAAGATAAATAATTTTCATCCATAAGAGCATAAATCATTTATAAAATGGATTTAAATGATAAATTATAACAAATGATATAATAGAGAAGAGTAAAAATGGATGAAATAAGTGTTACAAAGTGGTTGTATTCACGGCCCAACAGTAAGCATCTTTGTCTATCTTTCTGTTTGAATCACTCATTTTCTCTACTATAAACTTCTCGGCCGAAATTTTAACTCTCATCTTTTCAAACCCTCATCTCCTCAGCAAAATTCTTCCTCGCGATTCGAACCCTCCGCTGCTCCAATACTACACTTTATAGAATAAGCTTTTTCCAATGCGTGGGGTTTTATAGGCCCCAGTGCGGTTTCGTAAGATCGAGGTTTATGTTTTGGCGCGGTGTTTTATGACGCACCGGTGTAGAAGAGTTGTAAAGCACTGGTGCGTCTTAGTACTAAGACACACTGGTGCATGTTATGATGATAAGTGCATCGGACGAAAAACTAGGAATCTCTGCTAGAAATGGTGTACTGTATAAAGTTATTTTTTTTGTATGTAAGATCATAATAAAATAATGATAATTCTAAAGTACATGAATTTATTTGCATTATTTTCTAAACTTTATTATGTTACAAAAATTCATATTATTCTAGATTTATTATTTTACAATTATTTACAAATTTAAATATTTTAATAAAATCATTTCACATTAATACAATTAAATTTTCACAAATATTTTACATACAATTACAATTAAAATTAGAATTAGAGTTAGAATTAGAATTTTACAATTTCACATACAATTACGATTAGAATTAGAATTAGAATTTTAATTTTACATACAATTACATTTACAATTAAATCATTTCACAGTAATACAATTAAAATTTTACAAATATTTTACATACAATTAGAATTAGAATTAGAATTACATTTACAATTACAATTACAATTTTACAAATATTTTACATACAATTACAATTACAAATACAATTACAATTTTAGAATTTTACATACAATTAGAATTACAATTACAATTTTACAATTTTTCATATATACAATTACAATCATTTCACAATAAATTAAATATTACAATTACGATTAAAATTTTACATTAATAAATATTTTACATACAATTACAGTTAAAATTACAATTAGTACAAATACAAATACAATTTTACAATTTTACATACAATTAAAATTTCAATTTCAATTACAATCACGACATAATATTTAATAAATATCATGGTCATTTAATATTAAATTAATTAGTAAACATCACGATCATGATAACCATGGTACAAACATCATATTCGACCAAAAAACACATTCAAATTCGCTCACATCATCGTGATCATGATCATCTAACAAAACACAATTGGCATTGTATAACATCATCACAACACAAACATCAAATATACATCTCATGTCAAATAACTCATGCTATCACATACACATCTATCTGCAAGTTGCACATTAAATGAACATATCTAACATGACCTAACAATATACATATCATGATGATCACCAACATGTAAATTAAGTACAACTGCAACATGAACATAAAATACATGGACCATATATATATATATATATATATATATATATATATATATATATATATATATATATATATATATATATATATATATATATAATGTTAAAAATATACAACTGTAATATAAATTTCATGGATCAGCTGGTGGTACAACATCAATAGCAGTACTAGTTGAGGCCTGCTCAGTCAGTGGTGCAGCCTCGACGGTCGATGGTCAAGCCTACTCATGATCATGAGTACTGATGGATGTTGCAAGCTACTGACTGGACATGGCCAATGGTCCAGCCTCATCTCCATGATGACTATTGCTAGATGCTAGTGGAGGCTCATGCTCATCTGGCGCAGCGTGAGGTGAACGATCATGAGATGATGAGTCGCTGCTCGCGGACTGTCCATCACGTGCTACGTCTCGACCATGCCTATAACGTGCAATAGTCCTCCTCAGTCATGTAACTAATGTCGTAGCTCCTACGACATGCCGCATTAGGTTGTACATGTCACGCGACATGCCTCTCCACATATGTAATAGCCTATCATCGGCTTATATGTCTCTGTAATGAGCGGGCCTGATGCTCGCCTCAACAATCAATGCACTGAGTTGGTTGCCCAACTCCATCATGTATCTAGTATCAATTTGACCGCGCTTAGAAAAAGGCGGTACCAGCGCACCAGCAGGAGCATATATCTCTGCATCGGCCTCCTGATGATCCTTGGCATCTGGCATGCCCTGATCGTCATCAGGATCCACACCTGGATCATGTGGTGGTGCCGGCATGTCCTCGCCATCAAAATAGCCAATGTCTGCAAAATATATACAAGTACACAACAATAATTAGACAATTTCATTACAAAATTTAATAAAAACAAGTTAAAGAACATGTAAGAATAAATTTAAATAAAACACTAATATTACCTCTATCATCTGGCGGCTCATCATATGTGAAGAGTATGTTGGCACACCCTTGCCAATCCAATCCAGCATAAGGACAGGGGACCATAATGAAGGGATGCAACTCGTCAACACTGGCTAGCAACTCCAGTGCATCATGCGATATCCTAGCTAGAAACATAGTCTTTCCCCTCTTGGGAATCATCTACCCCCACATGTGCATTTGTGCCTCGAACATAGGCCTACGAGGCTGCTGAAAAAAAGTAGTCCTCATCTCTGGAAACCTCTCAACAAATAAACAAAAAAGCTCTGAAGCAAAAGGGAAGTTGACCCTCCCTTGTGCATGAGCACGACATCTATCTAAGGCTTTACAGAACTGCCGCAAAAAAAATGGCAAACCACTTGACAAGTCGTGTTTCCTGTACTAAAGAATCAACATAATATAGAAGCGAGCAACTAATGCTTTTTCCGTCACTGGTGTTGTGTGAAATGGTCAAAATGAGAAGTGAGAGGCACTGCACCTCCTCAATACCAAATGCACCAATACGTAACTGACCTCCAGCAACCTGAAAATCTGTAGGAGACAATACTGATGCTCCAATGTATATCTAGGATTAAACTAACTAAATCCCTGCTACACAACCAACCGGAACTTTTGGGAACGAGGAAAAATCCACCCCTCTCCTTGATAGCCCTGTAATTAAATATATATCCTCCTCAGTGGGTGTGTACCACTAGTTAGGACCAACCTAGAAAGCTTATCGGTGGGCATTCCACCTGTGAATAAGATGTCTCAAAAACACACCATGGGCCTTTAGGGAAGTATCCTCCTCATAGAACTTGAGGAGGCCTACCTGCCTTAGGAGCCCCTGGGTAGTTGTTGTAATAGGGTGAGGGTACGCATCTCTCTCCCTCTCTCGTGCCTCCCACAGGCGAACCATGTCATATTGCTCCGCTTGTTGTTGTTCCCCCTCTTCTCTCTAAATCATTGACATATTAAATAAAAAAAAATTATTAAATGAGATATGTATTTAGGAATATACATATATAATTTTTTTTGGAAAAAAAAAAAAACTAGTTGGTGTGCCACAAAAAACAGTCATGCATTGGTTCCGGTGCGTTGTTTGTTTGTCACGCACCAGGGGCGGTGGCCCAGATGACATTCAACGCACCGTATGCGGTGCACTTGAAATTTTTTAAAGCACTGTTGACTGTATATGGTGTCAAAAGAGCGGTGCGCTAACTAAAATATACGCCACGACGCGTATAGTTGTGTCAGCACACCGACTTCCTGACTAATTACATAGTCAACGATGCGGTCTTTTACCAGGCCACACCGTTGACCCTGTCAGAATGCCAAATGCGGTGCGCTGACATACACTGGGGCGGATATTTCCTTCAACACACCGCGTTGCCACTATTCCACATGGTCAATGGTTCGGCCAGCTAAATGTCTGCACCGCACTTTTTTTTTAATTTTTAAAATAACATGGTGCGCCTTTCGGTACCACCCCTGAAATGATGCAAATAACGTTAGCATCGGTTATTGTGCAGCCTGTAAATGTGACAGGCAACATCCCTTACCGGTGCGATCTGAACGGCTCGTGCGCACCATGCGACAAAAAAAAAAATCCTCTTAAATGGTTAATTTTAAGGTTATTTGAAATTCTAATCCGCTAAAAAGCTTAATTATGGAAAAACAAGAAAAATACCTATATATTTCGCTGTCAAGGAGGCATATTGGCTATAGAATTTGCAAAATAAAATTTTCCCACCGTTTTGCTAAATGCAAGCTAGAGATTGGTGGGAAATGCACAATATCAGTGCGTGCAATGGGAGTATCGATGTCAGGGCGTCTCAGACAAGGATAAACTGCACTGGTGCTTAAGAGCTCTGGAGCACTAAGAAAAGTGAAAAATGCAGTTTTTTGGTCGTAATTTTTTTTTTATTTAACCCTGTTCTGGTGCTCGGGGTTTTATAGGCACACCGGTGCGGTTTCTTAATACCGCACCGGGTGGTTTCAGTTTTAGCGCGGTTTTTTATGATGCATCGGTGCAGTTTCTTAATACCGCACCAGGCAGTTTCTGTTTTGGTGCGGTGTTTTATGATGCACCAACGCGGAAGAGTTGTGAAGCACCAGTGATCTACAGTAATACGACACACCAGGCGGGTGTGTACGGAGCGCACGGTGTCTTGTGTGCCAATGTTTTGTGTGCATCGATGCTTTCTCTTGTCGAGTGCACCGGTGCGGTTTTTTATGATAAGTGCACTGAGCGGAAAACATCCACAAAACCCTCTGCCTGCCAACCTCCTCTAGTAACCTTCACTATAAATAGATGTATGGAGTATTTTTATAAGGGGTTCCTCAAAAACATTCACTAGAGGGTCTTTTCCTTGTAGTGAAATGCAGGCAGATAAGGTCCCGAGAGTGGTACACTGACTACATGGATCTTATGAGTGAAGGTGTAGAGATAGAGCCATCCTCTTTCTAGGAAGTAGTTCAACAACCAATTTGGGTTAATTCCATGGTTTAGGAGTATTACTCCATTATTAGAAACAGTGCATGGGAATTTGTCCCAAGACCGAAGGGGAAGTTAGTTGTAGGATCTAGTTGGATCTACAAGTAAAAGCGGGAAAAATATGGGAGTGTGGAGAAACACAAGGCCAGATTTGTGGCCATAGGGTTCTCGCGGGTGTATGGGATTGATTATGATGAGACCTTTGCACCAGTCGCAAGGTGCTCATTAATCTGATCCATCCTTGCACTCTCAGTGCAGATGGGATGGAAATATATCATATAGATGTAAAGACAAGCTTCCTCAATGGGGTGATTGAGGAAGAGCTGTGCATTAAGCAGTTAGAAGGTTTTTATACCTTCGATAGAGAGTCTCATGTGTGTAGAATCAAGAGAGCATTGTATGGGCTAAAGCAAGCACCTCTTGCTTGGTACATAAGATCGACCACTACTTCATCGGGTTCAACTCCACGAAGAGTGAAGTAGATGATAACCTTTACCATATTGTAGTAGAAGGTAAAATTTTGATCATTGTACTTTATGTTGATGATTTCATACTGACAAGTGATGAGAAGCTCATCAAGTCTTGCAAATAGGATCTTGAAAGAGAATTTGAGATGAAGGACATGGGGCTCTTGCACTATTTCCTGGGATTGGAAATTTGGAAAAGAGATGGAGAGCTATTTGTATCTCAGGGCAAGTATGCCAATGAGATTCTTAGGAATTTCCACATGAAGGAAAGCAAACCCATGGAGAATCCTCTAGTAGGAAATTGGAGGAAGGAGGATGTTACTTCAGGCAAAGTAGTAGATGTCATTTTCTACAAGCAGCTTGTGGGTTCACTCATGAATTTTCTGAACACATGACTAGACATACGTTATGCAGTTAACCTGCTTATTCAAGTTATGGTTAAGCCTACCAAGCTCTTTTGGAAGGTATGAAAGCATGTGTTGAGATACCTCAAAAGCACTACTAATTTTGGGTTATGGTACAGATGGATAGAGGGAGAGAAGCTCCAAGGCTTCATAGATGCATATTGGGTAGGGATTCCATCCAACAAGAAGATCACATTAGGGGGCATCTTTAGCATAGGATCAACATCATTTTCCTAGTATAAAAGGAAACAGAGATTAGTTGCACCCATTTCAATGGAGGAAAAGTACATGGCGGCGAGTCATGAAGCGTGTGAGGCCATTTGGATGAAGAAGATACTTGTTGGTTTGTTTGTTCGATAGATGGATCTGACGGTGATTTATTGTGATAACCATAGTTGCATCAAACTCTCAATTAATCTTGTTTTTCATGACAATTCCAAGCATATTGATATCCAGTATAACCATCTCAGAGATTGTGTGTAGATATGGATTGTGTCATTAGGGTACATTCCCATGGAGGAGAAGGATGCAGACGTGTTGACGAAGGCACTTTCAAGAAGAAAGTTTGAGTTCCACAAATGAAGGATCGGGGTAGCATACAATCTCTTTCTTGTTGAGAGGGAGTGTTGAAATTGGCAACAAGAATGGCTTCTAATTTAATTTTCCCTTAATTAAATTAGAAGTAAATTGTAATTCCACATCACATGACATCTTGTAATAGTTAACTGAGTTAGGAATACTTAGTTAGCTCAGTCAATTCGAATTTTAGGGTCAAAATAGAGGCATGTAGAGTTATCCCTAAGTTTTAGGAGGTCTAGTTGAAGTTTATTTTGAGTTGTAATTAATTAACACAGTTATTTGAGTTCAAATAAGTTTAACTAGTTCTAACTGAGAGATGAGCTAGTGATAGGTCTAGTCAATTAAATATGATTTAATTCACATGTAGTGCTCAATTAGATAACTGATAATCACTACAAATATTTTTTTCATATCAGTTCTAAGGAAGGCTCGGTTGAGATTGGAGTTAAAGGGAAGAGAATTATCAGTTGTATAATTAGAAAATTGTACAGGTCATGCATGAGGTCAGCATGACGCCTTATATGAATTGTGAAATCGATTCTTGGGAATTTCCTAATTAATAGGGCCATAATTCCTCCAAGAATGCATAATCAAGGCTAAGAAACCTAGAGGCAGGAAATTAGTTAAGTATCAGACCGGTTAAGTATCAGACCATTCTTGTTGGGATCAAAACGAGAGTCATAGATAGTGCAGAGGTTTTCGAGTAAGGGAAATGACATTGTATTTTTTCATATTCTTGACTTAATGCAATATATAGATAGCAAGGTTTTAACTGAGGCTTTCCCCAGATACATCTTTGTGTTGTGTATTTGAAATTATTTCTCTTTCTTGTTCATTAGATTGTGATATCGTAATTGGTTTCCACAATTTGTGACTCAATATTTTGTTTAATCATATTACAAGATCGGTTGAATCTATTTAGATATTTCTACACTCGCATGATGGAAAAATTATGACTATTGCTCAAATTTCATTCGTTGGTCCTGATTTGACTGAAAATCATCCAACTTCGCTAAATATTCCAAAGATGAAAGTGGTATCTTCCCCGCACAAGTCAATTATGTGGAAAATTTTCCAATGTGTGTGCCTACTGATGAAGAAGAGCCACTCATTGGTTGCTCAACTTCTTTTGAACTAGATCTAGTTGATGATATGGTGAATCATTTACTGGGGGCATTGGAGCCTAATATTTCCATTGGATCCCTTGATATATATCCCTTCCATATCATGCTTCTCCCATCTGATGAGAACCTCTTGGAAGCCATGGCCTCCTGCAGGTCATGATCAAGGTGTCATGAGCATAGTTCATTTTCTCGTGTCAAGCTCGTTAAAAAATTAAACAAGGTGTTATGAGCATAGTTTTTTTACTGTGTCAAGCTCATTAAAAAATCAAATAGGTCACCCTGAGCATAGTGTTTTCTTTGTTTTAGGCTCGCATAAATATGAAACAACCCTAAGAACATAGTTATTTTTCTATGACAACTTCATTTCATCATCACATGATCCTCTTCCTTCCTTCCTAGTGAACATATTTTTATTAGTAACCAGTAGACTATCTAAGTCCACGTGAAGAGTTGGCAGACAAAATGAAGCTGGGGGGTCATGTCCCTACCATTATGTTGGGGGGGATATACAACTTTCAAGCATAGTTTTCCTTTGTTTCAAGCTACCGTAAAAACGAAACCACACACTTTCAAGCATATTTTTTCCTTTGTTTCAAGCTTGTGTAAAAATGAAACTAATATCAAGCATAATTTTTTTTTTGTTTCAATCTTGTATAAAAATGAAACCTATTCTCGTGAAGAAGAATTCAAGTCATACCTTCACTGGACTTGTAAAACCATTAAACAATGTAGGACTCGTTGAGCATTACGAGACCAAACCAATCCTTCTCATGTTTCATTAAAAATACTCATAAGGACTCATCCTAAGGATGAAATTATAGATCAAGAATATGTTATCTTCCTCAAGCTTGTCAAAAATAAAGAGGTTTTTGGGTGTGTGTTATATTCTTTCCATGAATAGTCACACGTGGGTGGGGGGGATAGCAGCCCCACTTGTCCAGGGGTTTGTAGGGGGCAGGTAGCCCCCTGCACGGAGTCTGGGGTAGCACCTCGGGAAAAAAAAATTGGACCCTATTTTAGGTGGGCAGACCCACCTATGGTTTTGTGCATGGGTTTGCACATGGTTTTGGGGCATGTTGGTTTTCTACCCTTGGTATTTTGTAAATCTAGTAAATGGAACTAAAGTTATGTTCTAATCCAGGTTTAATGGATTAGGGTTTATGAATTCTTTGGCATGTATATATATGTGTTGTAACACTAAAAGGAATATAATGAAAAATCAAGTTGCAAGTCCCGATTTGGGATCCAGGGGAAATTCTCTGTGTATATCTGTTTTATGTTTTATGCTCTCGCTATTGTTTATTTTCTATTTTTAAGAATTTGTTCGCAAATAATTTCTATAAAAGGTTAAAACCTACAAAGGTAGTGGCTAGAAATGGTTTTTAAATTGGGGAAACAAGGTATAAAGCCTATTTATGGTAGCGAGTCGCTCTTGAACATGACACTCTCACCTTCGTGACTATTTTTTGATGGGGAATCTGCTTGTCTTTCTTTTGATCACACATTTATGAAAGCATCATGATGGGTCTTTGAGTCAATGTTTCCAAATCCATATAAGTGTTTTCGATATGTTCAAGAGAAATTCCACCCTCAGTTTACATTTTCTACAATATTTAAGCCTTATTTCATGTTTATCTCCCCTGAAACAACTCTGAATCATCAACATTCTATCTCAAATATTGATACATGTTTCATGTCGTTGATGGGGGATACATCAAGGTCCGCCTGCCACAAGTTGCTTCATGTCGACATCAACATATTATTCAGGAAGTTGACTTAGAAACTCCCTTCAGTGCCTTGGATCTTGCATACCTCAATGGCAAGTTTCCTCGATTTTTGCGATAGGTTTTCATCATTGGCCTTCGAAAATATTTTTTTTGTGGTTTTTGACTTCAACTCATTCATTCACACCTCATATGTTTCACTTAGTACCTGGAGGGCCATTATCATTATTGTGGTTGCTCTCACATTTGTTAATTTATTTCATTATTGGTCGGTGTTACACAGTATTTTTTCGCATCCGTCATTCCTTATCGTAAGTGTTGTATTTTTTGTCGCTCATGTCACAAACGTCGCAAAGTGAAAAATTATATATATACTTGTTCATCCTAGATTTCATGCTTGAGATATCCCAAAAAACCTAAAAGAGAAATTCCTTGAAGCTTTTCTACAAAATTTTGTAAAAAAATTATTTTACAAGCCCATCGTGGTTCTTCCCTTAAAAGCCTCATGATTTTCACCCTATCCTTAACCTGTGAAAAACGCTGCCAGCACGGGAATTTAGTTGTAAAGTATCGTTGGTCCTCTTCAAGCAATTTCTCCCAAAATGGAGCAGAATCTTCGACCTCTAGAATTCTCGAGAACATAGTTCTGGTACTTTTTGGTTGAGGATATGGTTGAATACTCGCATTTTTTACCCTTGATCTTATCTCCAAATATTTTCCTCTTTGAGATAAGGTCTTTCCCCCACATTATTAGATCCATAAACTCTCCAAATCTGCTATAAAAGAGTTTCATCCTAGTGATTCTTGGTTTGTCATTCTTGGTTTCCATTCTTCTTCTTGATTGCGCCTAGATGTTGTCAATTTGATGAAGAAGGAGAAGAGATTGAAAGGCTAGGCTTGGACTTGGATTTCCACTCCGAAGGAGGCCTCTAAAATCAAGGCACCGATTGTAAGCTTCCCTTTGTTCATTTAATAATACAAAGTATGTTTTTCTTCCCATAAATCTATTAATGTTAATTGGTTTAGCATGATACTCCTTGATCTGTCATGTGGTTTTCTTTGAAATATATATATATATAGATATATATTATGTATATTTCACCTTTCATTGTATGATATTATTTACAGGTATTCGTACGTAAAAGTAATAACAAGGAACGAGCCTGAAAGCGAAAGGATCAATATCGACATCAAGGAAACGACTATTTAAGGAGTGAGGTAGGCTATCTCGCTCTCTCGTATTACTTCAATGTTAAACTAGGAAAGCTTGTATTATTTGTCATGGTTGATACTAGACCCACTCATTGGGCTAGAGGGATCACTTCTTTCTAAAGAAGTGATTTACCTGCATAACAAATTGGCGACTCCACTATGGAATTTACCCCCTTTTCACCCTCTTCTTATGTTGTGTATTCATGCTTAGTTTGGCCAATAATTGAACGACCGCTTGTTTGGCTTATTTTTTAGTATGTATTCTGGCTTGAAAGTATTTTAAGGTATCAAGTATAAATATTTTCCTTATATATTTATTTTTTTATCCCTCTTTTCCTTTCCCAGCGCGCTTTTAATAGATATAGTCATGCTACCAGCGTTGGGTTTTGCTGGAACATTCGTGTTCCAAACCACTAGTGTCAACTACTGGACCGCATTGGTATTAGAAAATAGATATTTTTGGGTCTCTTATGGAAAACCCTTAGTGTGTCTTGATCCTTGAAATTTTTTCTTTGCTTTGTTTACATTTTTTCTTGCTTTGAGTGTTTGTAGTCTCTTTGAAAATCACAAATTAGTCTTATGATTTAAGTGGTAAATTTTTCTTTTGGTTGAGTCGTTTTTTTGCAAGTCAATTAAAATATTCGTTTATTGCTTGTATCGATCAAGAAATATTGATTCTCTATCATAGGATAGTAGTGTATTTTTTTCTTGTTTAAAGAAATTGGATTTTTCATTTGTTTGTTTTTCTTTTCAAGAATTTGTTTTCGTTAAATGCGTAAGATCACTTGCATTGAAAGGCTAGTTTTTGAAATTTCTTATTGGAAATAGATTACAATTTTTCAATAAGTGAAAGATTTTTAAGTGCATTAATTCCATCAGTTACATTTCTTCATTCAAAGAGAAAAAAAAATGATTTAAGTGCATCTTAGTGAAAGTATAAATCATTTTACTTTTGAATGAGTTGCATTTGGGATAGTGAAATTGAAATTGTTTTACCTTTTAGAGTTTTCATTTTGAAAAGTGAAAGGTGAAATATAGTTGGGGAGGATTTTGCTTGCTGCATTTTTTTTATGCATCACTCTTTGCTATCCCTTACCTTATTAGTTTAGCTTTCATTGAAAATGAAAGAATCCTTTTCTCATTTAGTTGCATCCTTGGAATTTAGGTGACATCGTTTTGAGCTCAAAATTGAAACTTAATTTCATATCAACATTAAAATGAACCTTAACTAAGCTAAGGAGGATTTGTAATTAATGAAAATATATAGAGGTCTAGACTAGAGACTTGTCCTAACATTGTTAAGTGTAGCATCTATCGCTAACAGCATGTGTTTCATTTCGGGGGTGATATCTCATCCCACATATGGAAGCATATAGGACTATGCTAAACGTACGGTAATTATATTGAGACGCTTTCATCAAACGGTCACACATTAGAAAATGCTACTATGGACTGAGCTCCCATGTACCGTCGCATATATTTTGGGAGACCCCACTAGGTTGCAAACCTGCCATAGGTAACTGAGTCGTCTACCTTGTAGATGTGATACATCAAACACAACATTCGGGGAGATTGGTTGCCATACGTCAATTCCTTGGTTTTCCAAGGTGTATATTGTATTTCAAGGATACATTGTAATTCATTTTTCCTATATTACCATTTTTTATTTTTTATTTTTTATTTTAAAATTTATTGTCCATGAAAACATCCTAACTATGTAGTACTCCTTTGCCTCATCATGGATTGTTAATTGAAAATTTTAATTCCTCAAAAAGAATTCACTTGTCCTTTGCTTGATATTTCCCAAACGTCATCGTGCTCGAATCTCTGAATTCACCTCACTCATCCGTTGATGGAACTCAAGGGCTCTATTTTCACTCCTTTGCATTTACCTTTGAAATATTTTTCAAAACACCAAAAAATCATATATGATAGAATATGTAAAATTTTGTGTGTCATAGAAGAATTTTTATTTATATATTGGTACATTATCATTACGTAATGAGATGTGAAGGTAGGTCGAGTCGGGCTCATTCACGTGCAGAACAGTTCAAGAGTCAGACCAACGGGTACGTTCAGAACATTGCACGTCGACCAGGATCGAGTCAGGCTCATTCACAAGCTCAGGAGGGACCAGTGCAGCAGAACACCAGATAAGCTAAGGAGGGTTACACCATGGAGCAAACAAACTAATTTCCCAAAGGCAGAGAAAGGGCACATTTCCCTTAAACACTTAACAATTTTGGAGGAGGCGCAAAGGGAAAAACGGATGGTCGGGATCAAAGCACAGAACTGGAGTGGAGAGATAGACAGCGAAGATTAAATCGCAAACTGAAAATCACATGTTTCAAAGGATAGGCATGACAAGTAAGTGATAAAGTCACTGAAGTGCGACGTGAAATGCTAGGTGGGACTCGATCACATAGCGCAGATCGAAGGTTTTAAAAGATAAGTGTTAAGGAAAATTTAAAGCCAGCGAAATGCGAAATGCGACGCAGCAAGCTAACGTGGCAGATGATGTGGCCCTGGCCCGCATACTGCACAACGCAAATTTTAAAATTTAAGGGGAAATGGTAAGTGTTATAATCACTGAAGTGCAATGTGCGATGCGGTGGGGCCCGATCGCAAATCACGAATCGCAAGTTTTAAAGGATCACTGTGGGAGGTAAGTGATAATGCTATTGAATTGTGATGTGCTATGCCAGGTGGGACCCGATCACATAGCACACATTGCAAGTTTTAAAAGATAAACTCTAAGGAAAAGTTAAAGATAGCGAAATGTGAAGTGTGATGTTGGCATGGACGAAATGTGGTTCCAAGATGAAATCTAAATGATTTCAAGTCTGGGCTTATGCGTTTATGCACAATTTTATGAAGAAATAGGTAGAACGCAGTAGAAAAACTTGGGTAAGTGACCCGACATAGATTAAAGGAGAAGAGGAAGACTCGGGTAGCAGGTGATACAATTTACAATGTTTGAAGCATAGGGGCATAAGCAGAGTCAATTAGAAGAGCGTAAAGCGTCCCTATTGGGAGCATGACAGCTGGGTCAAGTCGGGCACTAAGGCGTTGTTACAGAGCTGTGTAGCCACTGCATCACAACAAAAAATTACACCTTGGCACTTCGCGAGGACGCATCAACAACATCAGATTCAGCAAAACGAACAATATTTCAAGTTTTAATTTGTTTTCTCAAGTATGATTGCATAAGTAATCTTAACATTTTAGGTAGTCGAATAGTTTAAATAATTTCAGGAGTTACGAACCACTTTGATGTATTTAATTAGATAGAAATAAAGAAAATGGGTTTCGATTTTTGGACCTATGGAGGATTGTTAATTTGGTACTGAATTTTCTGAGAAATAAATGAAATAAGATCAAGTTTCATGTAGTTGTTGATGTTGATATGTCTTTCCAGTTTTTCTCTGTGTTTATTCCTCTTTGAATGAAGTGAAGTAGTGTAGCATCCGCTCTCTTAATTACATCTGTGAGTAAGAGTTAAACAACCTTAATTTGTGCTCCTTCACCTCATCTCTTCTTTCTTCACAAAATCCCGATGAAACTTTAAATTAATAGATTCTGTGTTTGCAGCATATTATTTCGAGTTTCCTCTCTCTCCATGAATTTCCTCTGAAAATTAAAAGTGATAGATTATGTTTCTCAGCATATCACTTCAAGTTTCCATTACAGTTCTTCTTTTCATTTCATTCGGATATCAGTAGTTTATGGCATTGTGAAGGCTTTCATTATATTAGATTCTTGAGTGTATTAAATAATTAGATTCCAAAGGTGCTAAGCAAAGGCCATTTGATATTATAATTGTGACATACATTTACAAAATGTCTTAAGCACTTATTCCTTACCACAGCCAAGGGATTTTTTCTTGAGATACAACAGGCTTCATCCTGAGATTCTTCATTTTCCACCTCGGCCTCTTGAAGCTCAAGGTTTGGAACTTGGAATTTTCCCAAGCATCCAACTGCTCTCTTATCGACCACCTCCTAACGATTGGCTTTCGTCATCTGAGGATCTTGAGCCAGAAATTCCTAAACCCTCTACATAGTTTGTGGTCTTTCCTCGTAATCCGCTCTATTATCCATTTGTGGTATCTCTTGAACATCAATATAGTCCTTTCGATGATCCCAACTAGGAGGGATTCATCATGTTCACAAGTAGCATCGAGGGTGAAAATAAATTTCACAAGGGAGGCCACCACTCTAGATTTGAGCCATCCACATTGAAAGAAATTAATGCCTCCACATATGCTAAGAGATGTTTTGAAAACACTAGATGTTTGAGATTATGTGAGAAGATCATGGAGGTAGGATTCCATGCCCCATTGACTACCATTTTTGCCACCAATTTCAGCACAGACAAGGCCACCATTATAGGCATTGAATTCACTCTATTATCAGAGGCCATCACTTCAACAACATGGATCCAAAATGAAGGAGAATTCTGGTTCAAGGGCATGGAATTGGACCTTGAAAACTACCCAATGTTCCTAAAACCTCGTTGCAGAGATGAACCTGAACATGTTTTCCCTTTCAGGCATCTACTTGATAATTATGCCCCATTAATGAAGCTCATCATGAAATATTTCACATGTGAGGGAATATTTTCAAGATTGTACCAATACCATGCAAGGTTGCTAATGCACTTTACAGCTACCAAATCACTCAATTTATCAAACTATCTATTCAGAAGTTTGGTCAAGATGGAGGAAAAGTAAAAAGAAAAGGTAGAAATCCTTATCCTAGTCTATTTCACCATGGTTTTATTAAGATGATTGTTTTGCACCAGCTCTCAGCAAAAAAAATGACCTAGAAGGTTTTCACGGAGAAAGTAGCATGAGCTCCTACTACTACTCCACCCATTGTTCATACCGCAGCACTAGTACATCCAAAGGAGGCTAGCTCTTCTAGCAAGCACGCTCAAATTTCAAAAACACCTAGGGTTGATATCACTCAAACATATGAGAAGGGAAAGAGAATGGTTTTTTCTCCGAAGACCATCAGATGTGTATTGGCACCTAAAATTACACATGATAAAAGACAAACAGTGGATCAGCCACATAGCCATGATGGTGAGTCACCATTGCAGCACCATGGTGAAAAAGCACCCCTAGAAGTTGAAATGGAAGAGAAGGTGAAGGATAATTCATTTGAAGAAATAACTAAAGAGAAATATGATGAAATAGAAGAGTTGAGGGAGGTTTTCTCAACTGCAAATTCTCAGATCACATTCCGACAACAATAAAATCTTCAGTTCAAGGTGAAAATTCTCCTCCAAGACAAGCCAAAGGTACATGTTGAGGCATATAAATGAAAGGGAAAAGAGATAGTAGATGATTATCAGCTGGAGGATGTAGATTTTGGAACAAAAAGAAGAAGACCAAGGAAAATAGACCTCAAGAAGGCACTTCAGAGAGAAAGAGAATCAATGTCTCCTAAATTAGGTTGCCAGACTTTTGATGAATTAATTCTTGATGAAATCAATCAAGACAGAGAGTATTAGCTTGATAGGATCAATGGGAACCTTGAGAAGGATCTTAGGAAAGCTAAAAAGAACAATAATCTCTAGAGACATATGGAGAATCCTTATTGCGCCACAAACAAAATTTCACAAATCAACCTCAAACAAGTGAAAAAGAAGCTTGAAGAGGCTCAAATGAAGCTCAAGGAGAAAGACAACTTAGACCTTCTTGCTGACGCATCCATGGCTATTTATCCCATCTTCCACAAGTGTTATAAAACCAATTTTGGTCAATTTTGAGCACTTATTTGTATTTTTGGTGATTTTTTCACAAATATGGAATTTTTGCCTCCACGGAAGTGTCACGCCGAGGCGCGACGCTTTCTCTTAGAGCTTCTAAATCAAGTTTTTCTTACATGGATGGGTGCATATTGATGATTACATGACATATCTGGAGGTTTTTTTCAATGACAAGCTCTGGTTTTGAAGAAAAATGCAAAAACTACCTCATTTCTATGCTTTTTCCACTGTTTTGGACCAGGTGTGGCGCTTCTGTAGTGAGGTTGGGAAAAACCACTTTCGGAGGCCTTCTTGTGGGTTTTTTCAAAAAATTAAAAGTTTTATGGAAACTAGACTCATAAGGATACCTAGCACAACTTTCAGTTTTTCATTTGGATGCTCCTAAGTTGGTCAAAATAAGCCCTGAACTGGTGTGATGCTTCTGAAAAACTGGCATGTTGTTTCTGCTGTAGGCGCGAGGTTTCTATAGAGGATTCCTTTCGAACAACTATCTTTCCCAGAAAACTTGAGAAATTCGATGCTAGTTTTCCCATGAGGTTGAAATTTATGTGTTTAAATTTTTTTTTGCCTCTATGATGAGGAAACATTTAATTTAATGGAGGAGACACACACTTTAATGTGTTGATTTCATAGATCTTGAAGATATTAACAATGATGACACCAATATGCACATCATAGAATAGATTTTATCAGGATAGGTTAAAAAATGGTTCCTCTCTCTCATAGTTGGTTCAGTAGCTAATTCACAGCATTTAATTGAATTTTTTATGAAAAAATGGGAGGAGAATAAGAATCCATTGCAAATCCTAGATGAATATAATGCCTTGAAAAGGAATCCTAATGAGTTTTTACAAGACTTTACAGCTATATTCAATAATATTTTTTATTATATTCCTTCAAAATATCAAGCCTCATCCAAGCCTTTCTTTACTTCATTACCCTGATGGTTTTGATACCGATATGGCTTACCTACTGAGGGAAATAAATCCATCAACCCTTGATGAAATGAAAATAAATGCAGTGAGCATGTAAGCTAATTTGATTATCAAAAATTCAAAAATCAAGATAGTGAAAAGGGTCACTATCAAGGAAGAAACATCTACTTCATCCAAGGGCAAGCTCAACACCTTGATCAAAGCCATGGAGAATATGATGGAAAAAATGTCCATCGTTGATAGACAAGTTGAACCCTCCTTTAGAAATCCCAATTTCAAGGGTCAAAATCAGCAGCCTCAATACAAGATCAAGCAAATGGAACAGAGGGGTCAGAATCCACGAAGTCAGCAGAAAATTCACACTCCATTCTAGAAAAACTACACAGAAGGTCCTGATGAATAAGATGAAGAAGAAATTTCTGGTGAGAATAATTTATTTGAGGAAAGTCAGCAGCCTATTTTCCTCACTGAATAAGATCAGTTTTATGCATAAATTCATGCACCCGACGATCAAAAATATGTCTTGTCAAATTATGATATGCTATCAGTATGGACAGAATATTATTAGATGGGATATCAGAACACTCTTACTCAAGTACAGAGGTAGTATGGTTTGAGGAATAGGGATGTTCCTATAACCTCCAATCAGAAAAAACAGAATTCTCAAACCGATACTTTTCATAAAGAGACGACTACTTCAAATAAAAGCAAAGATAAGGGGCATGTTGTTCCTAGTCCTGAAAAAGGAAATGAATCTTCCACCAACAGTCAGAAAAAAGATAAACAAGTCTAAGATGGAGGATAGAAGAGGAAAATTCCGCACAAAGATCGGCTAGAGAAAAAAGATGCATCATCTAAAGAGGTAGAAAAACATTCTTCCCTTTTTAGTCTTGAAAATGAAATATCTAAGCTGAAAGTATCCATTCCTTTAATTGAAATAGTCAAGAATTTCCATTATAATTTTCAAGTATCCAAGTTTCTTAGGGTAGATCAGATTTCTAATATGGTTAATGTAAGTGATGATCACCCAAAACTCTTATTTGGTCCTATTGTTGATGGTGATTTAGAAGATAGTGAGGTCCCTTTGTTCTACCTTAGCCTCAAAATCCATGATTTTATCCTCCATAATGCTATGCATGATTCTGGAGAGTCTCATAACCTTATTCCAAAAGCCATTATGGACAGAATAGGCCTAGATATCACAATACCTTACCATGACCTTTATTCATTTGATTCAGGTAGAGTGAAATGTACTTGCCTCATTAAAGATCTAATGGTGTCTTAGAGAAAATCTCAGAGAATAATGTCCTCATTTATGTTATTGTGGTTGATATCTCTCCCAGATATGGAATGTTTCTCTCCCGGTCATGGGGAGCGAAACTTAGAGGTACCTTGCAACTCGACTTTTCATATGCTACCATACCGGTATTTGGTCAACTCAGAAAAATATACCAGGAAATTAAAATGAAGTACATGATCAATAGCATAGAAAAGCCTAATAATCACCCCATACATGTTTTTTCACATGGATTTATAGTTTTGTATTTTATTCAATGATCAATGTTCAACATCTTCAAAAAATTTGTTTGAAGAAAAGACAGAAATTTCTGAGCTTACAAATTATGTTTTAGAAATTGTAAATGCAGAAAATCGAGAAAAGATGCCAAGTGGTTTTGAACCAAGTGCATCGGCCCAAAAAAGAGATGAAACAGTGAAAGACACAAAACATTTTGGTACAACATACCTTTCTCAAGCAACAAGTAAATTTCAGTCATTCGATTTGCAGCATCCCGATGAAGAAATTGGTTTGTGGACCATGGACTTCGATGGAGCCTTAGGTAAGGAAGGGGTTGGAATTGGGGTGTGGATTCACAGTCCTATAAATCTGTCTCTTAACATTCCTCCTAATGTTTGAATGTCCTCATACAAGTTAGCATTCGATTATTCGAACAATGAAGCGGAGTATGAGGCTGTGATAGCCAGCTTGAAAATTCTCAAGAAGTTAGGTGTGACTCTGAATTGGTAATAAAAAAATTCAATGGGGAATACCATGCCAAGAATCCTAGGATGTGAGCTTATCGAAATGTAGTATTATATATCCTCAAGACCTTCACCAAGTACACTTTTTCATTGATCCCAAGGGACAACAATTTCATTTTTTATTCTCTTGCCACTTCGCCCAACATGTTTAAAATTCCATTGTATCCCAATAAGAAGTATGAGATAGATGTCAAACATCACCATGTTGTTCCAGATAATGTTCAATGTTGGAAGGTATTTCGAGATGATAAATATATCAGCAAATTCTTGCAGACAGAAGAATAATTTGTAGATTTACTAGTGGATGACCAATTTTCTGAAAATGACCAAGAATTGCATGCAGTAGAAATGAAAGTACTTCAGCTAAAAGACAAATCCATTCCTAGAGATCTAGTGCCTTTGGAGGAGTTTTTTTATCAAGATGATGTTGCACTCAAACTGACCATGTTTCCAACAGAAGTAGAAGTGGAAGATCTTAATCTTGGCACTCCTGAAAATCGAAAGATAGTCAAGATTTCAAAATCCTTGTGCCCGGAGATGAAAGGTAAATATGCAACGCTCATGTCTCGTTTGATGATGTTTTTGCATGAGAGTATTATGACCTGAAAATTTTATGATAAGAGTATAATTCGGCATATTATTCCTTTGAAACCGGATCAGAATCCTTTTTGCCATAAATTAAGGAGAATGAATCCCAAGATACTGCCATCCATTCAAAAAGAGGTAAACAGGTTATATACTACTAGTATTATAGTTCCACTTCACTTCTCAAATTTTATGTCTAACATAGTGCCAGTAAGGAAGAAGACCAGAGAAATTCGCTTGTGTATATATTTCATCAATCTGAATAAAGTGCCGCGAAAATACAATTACCCACTTCCAAAGATGGACCATATTCTACAAAGGGTAGTTGGATATTCCAGACTTTCATTTTTGGATGGATACTCCAGGTATAATCAGATTTTAGTCCATATAGATGATCAGGAAAATACAGCCTTTACAACACCATGGGGTACCTTCATGTATGCCAAAATTCCCTTTGGATTGAAAAATGTGTGAGCGAATTTTCAAAAATCAATGGAAATTTCCTTCGCCAATGAAAATAATGTCTTCTTGGTCATCTATCTTGATGATATCACTACTTTTTCCAAGACAGAAGAGCAGCACTGGAAAATAGTTTTTCAGACATGGAGGAAATTTGGCATATCACTGAATCCTAAAAAGAGTTTGTTTGCTATGGAGGAAGGAAATTTTTTGGGCCATATCATTTCAAAATATGAAATCCAAATAGATCCTTCAAGAATTGAAGCGATTCAGAACTTGTACTATCCTAGAAGCAAGAAGGAGATTCATTCATTCAACGGTAAAGTCAATTTTCTGAGAAGGTTTATTCCTAATATTGCTGAACACTTGAGGCAAATTACTGACATGATGAATAAATATAGTGAAGTAAAATGGTCTGAGGAAGAAAAAAATTCTTTCAATCAAGTTAAATTTTATTTATCTCATGCTCCTATTCTTATTAGTCTATATTACACACTTTATTTTATCGTATTTTCCTTTTCTTCAGAGCATACTCTAGTTGTTGTCCTCATGCAAAAGAAAAATCATAAAAAATAAAAACCCATTGCTTTCTTTAGTAGAACCATTAGATATGTAGCCTTGAAGTATAATATCATTGAAAAATAGGCCTTGGCGCTAGTTAAAGCATTGAAGGACTTTCGAGTCTATATTATTCATTCTCATGTGATTGCATATGTTCCAAACATTGTTGTTAAAGATGTGCTTACACAAAATAATCCTAAAGGTCAGCGTGGAAAATGGATTTTCGCTATGTTGGAGTATGACTTGGAGATCAAGCCTACAAAACTGATCAAGGGACAAGGCTTGGAAAAGCTTATGGGGGGCTCCAATCTTCATGCTTTAGACATCAATTTTATTGTTGCATTATCTGAAGAGATAGAGGCTGATTCATTATCTTAGGTATCTGAAATATTTATTTCATTTCCATGGTACATTGATTTTGTTTATGTTTTGCAACACTTGAATCCTCCTCCCAGCTTCCCTAGTAGTAAAGCTAGATATTTGAAGTTAATCGATCTTAAGTATTACATCTTTAACAATGCTTTGTATTAGAAAGATATGGGTGGAGTGTTGTTGAATTTCTTGGTAGAAGGAGAAGTTGAAAATTTATGAATGACTTTCATAAAGGTGACTATGGTGGTCATATTTTCTAAAAGACTACAGCAAATAATATTTTAAGGGTTGGCTTCTATTAGCCAAGTTTATTTTCAGATGTGTATAAAATTGTCATGAGCTGTCATGAATGTCAAATTTTTCAAGAAAAAATAAAGCTTTTGTCACTTCCCTTACAACCCATCGCAGTTCAAGCACCTTTCCAGCAGTGGGGTCTTGGTATCATTGGGGAGATCCATCCTCCTTCATCAGCTCAGCATAAATGGATATTCATTTCCACTAATTACTTCACAAAGTGGATTGATGCCATACTGACAAGGCAAGATAAAAATACTATCATCATTTAGTTTTTCGAAAGCAATATCTTCTCTCATTTTGTATGCCCACAGAAAATTATTATTGACAATATAGTTTCCTTTAATTCTAAGAAAATGATTGACTTTTGTGATAAATATCACATAAGACTTGGTCATTCTACAACATGCAATCCTCAAGGAAACGGGTTAGCTGAATTTACAAGCAAATCAATCGTAAATATAATTAAGAATTTGTTGCAAGAGAACAAAATAAATTGGCACAAGAAGCTCATAAATTCTCTATGGGCGGATAGAGTTAGCATGAAGAGATCAATTAATATGTTTCCTTTTCAACTTGTTTATGGTTTTGACACAATGTTTCCCACTTTTGTAGTTGTCCCAGTGATCAAAATTCTACAAGAGATCGATAGTGAACCAAATGATATCTAGTAAAGAATAAGTAAAATGATTCATTAACAGCATACACGAGAAGGATTCTTCAATCATACTTCAAAACTTCATGAGAAAATCAAGAAAGTGTATGACAAGAATACCAAAGCTGATGATTTCAATGTAGGAGATGTTGTTCTTTAGTGGGATGCCCAGAATGAAGACAAAGGTAAGCACGGTAAGATTGATAATTTATGGAAAGGTCCATACAAGATCACAACATTAAGAAGTAATAAGGCATTCATGTTAGAATAACTTTATGGGAAATAAATTATGGGAGGATTGGTGATTGGTAGGTTCCTGAAACACTACCTTACCTAAGTTAGAAGAAAAAGTTCACTTTCATTGTAAATATCACTTTTTATTTGTTGTCAATAATAAGGAGTTGTTGTAGAAGTTTGAAGCCTGAGGATAAGGCCATGAGGCTTCTATAATCAACTAATGTTGTTTTTTTTTTTTTTTTTTTTTTGTCGAAGTTGTTTCAATTTCTAGTTTTGACTCCATCGCCTAATGGATAATCCTACCTGATCTACGGTGTTCTTGACACCTCCTAAAGGATCTTCCATCCCCAACTGGAGCCAATGTTAGTGTCCAATATCCAGTGATCAATATGTACTCTTTCAAATTTGTCTAGTAGTGGCCATAGGTCAAAATTTTACATTTCCAAGTGAGCAAATAAAATTTTGATCTTTGGATATATCTAGGTCTTTAAAATCTACCCCCTTAATTTTATTCATGGTTATTTTCATTTCATGGGTCATGTTCTTCATTTTCATCTAGAGTCTCCGGTCAATTCGCCGTGTTTTCACCTAGGTCAGTGTCTAGGTGTCTTTCATTTTGCCACCATAAAAGTCCAAAATTTGTCATAGAAAATTAAAAAAGAAGATTCATTCACTTCCATCATACAAAACCATCTTTAAACGGGATTTAGCTTAGGTATGTGAATAAAAAAGAGACATTTTTTCTTCTTTCAAAATCTTGTTTCATTATCAAAATATTCAAAAAGCACAGTGTTCCTCAAAAAGGTCATGTCTTCACTAAATGACAAAAAAGTGGGTTTTATTGATGTTATAAAAGGAAAAAAATTATTTATTTCACTCATTTTATCTTCCCTAGATCAATAAATTGCATCTCTCACCTTTAGAATACTTTACCATTGCCAAAGGTGGAAGAAAAATGGAAGAATTTGCAAGAAAAACCAATCTGCTATGCTTTTGGAGGCTCTACGATGTTTCTGAAGGAGTTGCATCATGTTTCTGGGTCAGCGTGATGCTTCTAGGTATTGGTGCTACGTTTCTAGGTCAATGCTACGCTTATGCAAAAGAGTGCTATTTTTTTGCATATCAACCTCCAAATCAGCTTCTCAAGCTTCAAAATCACTGTGAAAACCTCCTGTGGCCTCCAAAACCAGTAAGTTGACATTCCAAAGCCTTCTTCAAGTCAATTCATGATTATATGAGTGTTTTATATCATTAGGGTTTTTCTCTCCTCCATTCTAGGTTTTCTCCTTTATTAATTGGTTTAGGCCATTATAGACCATTTTTCTACCATCTAAACCTTCACTCATCTTTCACCAACCCTACCACAACACTTGTTATTGCTTGCATTCCCCTTTACCCTTGTTTTCATCAAAACCCTAAGTCCCCACTACACATTCACAACAAAACTGGAAAATATTTGTGTTTTCCTATTTTGACCCACCTTCACATACCCATTTCAATTAATTCCACCTGTATACTCAAGCTAACACATTACCCTATTGCCTCAAATTTTTGGGGAATTTTCCTCAACCTTCTTATACCTCATCACGGCCCCTAAACCTACCCTATCCATATCCCCTGTTTTCCCAAATTCATCATCCCTACTCATCTAGTAGGACTTCATCCTGTTCACAAGTAGCATATAGGGTGAAAAGAAAGTTCAGAAGGGAGGCCACCAATTTAGATTTGAGCCATCCACATTGAAGGAGCTTAATGCCTCCCCGTATGCTAAGAGATGTTTTGGAATGTATGAGATTTTGTGATAAAATCATGGAGGTAGGATGTCATGCCCCACTGACTACCCTTTTTGCCACCAACTTCAGCAGAGACAAGGCCACAATTGTAAACATTGAATTCACTCTATCAGCAGATGCCATCACTTCAGAAACAAGGATCCCAAATGAAGGATAAGTCTGGTTCAAGGGCGTGGAATTGGACCTTGAAAACTACCCAATGTTCCTAAGACCTCTTTGCAGAGATGAACCTGAACATGTTTTCCCTTTCAGACATATACTTGATAAGTATGCTCCATTAATGAAGCTCATAATTATTTATTTCACATGTTAGGGAAGATTTTCAAGATTTTACCAATACCATGTCAATTTTCTAATGCACTTTACATCTACCAAATCACTCAATTTATGAAACTATCTATTCATAAGTTTGGTCAAGATGGCGGAAAAAGTACAAAGCAAAGGTAGAAATCCTCATCCCAGTCTATTTCTCCATGGTTTCATTAAGATGATTGTTTTTCACCAGCTCACAGCAAACAACATGACCTGAGAGGTTTTCATGGAGAAATTAGCATTAACTCCTGCTACTACTCCACCCATTGTTCATACCACAACATCAGTACTACCAAAGGAGGTTGGATCTTCTAGTAGGCAGGCCCATATTTCAAAAACACCTAGGGTTGAGATCACTCAAACCTGTGAGAAGGGAAATAGAATGGTTTTTTCTCCTAATACCATCAGAGGTGTATTGGCACTTAAAATTTCACATGAGAAAAGATAGACAGTGGATCAGCCACCTAGCCATGATGGTGAGTCACCATTGCATCACCATGATGAACAAGCGCCCCTAGAAGTTGACATGGAAGAGAAGGTGAAGGATAATTCATTTGAAGAAATCATTAAAGAGAAAGATGAGGAAATAACATAGTTGAGGGAGGTTTTCTCAATTGCAAATTCTCATATCACATTTCTAGAGTAATAAAATATTCAGTTAAAGGTGAAATTTCTCCTCCAACACAAGCCAAAGGTACATGTTGAGGCAGATAAAGGCAAGGGAAAAGAGATAGTATATGATGGTTAGATGGAGGATGCAGATGCTGGAACAAAAATAAGAATACCAAGGACAATAGGCCTCAAGAAGGTGCTTCAAAGAGAGAGAATCAGCGGCTCTTAAATCAGTTTGGCAGAATTTTCATGAGTTAATTCTTAATGAAATCAATCAAGACAGAGAGTATTGGCTTGATAGGGTCAATGGGAACCTTGAGAAGCTTCTGAGGAAAGCTAAAAAGAACAATAATCTCCAAAGACATATGGCGAATCATTATTACACCAGGAACAAAAGTTCACAAATCAGGCTCAAACAAGTGAAAAAGAAGCTTAAAGAAGCTCAAATGAAGCTCAAGGAGAAATACAACTTATAAATCGTTGTTGATGCATCCATGTTTGTTTATCCCATCCTCCACAGGTGTTATAGAACCAATTTTGGTCAATTTTTGCACTTTTTGTATTTTTGGTGATTTTTGCACAAATCTGGAACTTTTTCCTCCACAGAAGCGTCGTGCCGAGGTGCTGTGCTTTCTCTCATATCTTCCAAATAAATTTTTTCTAACATGGATGGGTGCATATTGATGAGTAAATGCCATAGATAGAGTTTTTTTCCATGAAAAGCTCTATTTTTAAAGAAAAATGCAAAAAATTGCCTCTTTTCTATGCTTCTTCCATTGTTTTGGACGAGGCGCGACACTTCTGGAGCGAGGTTTGGAAAAACCACTTTCAGAGGCCTTCCTATGGGTGTTTTCTAAAAATTAAAAGTGTTCTAGAAACTAGACTCAAAGGGCTACCCAACACAACTTTCATATTTTCATTTGAATGCTCCTAAGTTGGTCAAAATATGGCCTGAACTGGCACGATGCTTCTGCAAAACTGGCATGACGTTTCTGCTGTAGGCGCAAATTTTCTGCATAGGATTCCTTTCAGATAGTTATCTTGCCCAGAAAACTCCAAAAATTCGATGCTAGTTGTCCCATGAGGTGGAAACTGATGTTTTGAGTTTTTTTCCCTTTATGATGACTAAACATGTAATCTAATGGAGGAGACACACACTCCTATTCCTTGGCTAAATTTCAGGGATAAGTTTCTAACTTCCCTAGATTTGTTAGTTGTTATTTGTAGTGGAGCTATTGTACAATATTTTGCTAATGAAATTAAGGACACTGTTGCATACATAGTGTTAATTCTCTTGTCGTATGCCTTTGATCATTTTCTTTTCTGTGTAAAATCATGATGTTGAATGTTATGTTACTCATATGTCACATATATTCTTACTTATGCTAAGTCTTATCAGAGTATTAATAGAAATCATGCTTTCCATGCTCTTTTTTCTATAAGATTTTCATGAAATTGTCTTTGTTCTTCTAATGAATGAATTTAGTTTATTTCTCATTCTGACTCCGTCACAGTTCACTTGATACACAATGAAAAATTAATCATGCTCCTTAGCTTACCTACCTACCCTCGCCCTTAACTCTGCAACTAAACCTTTGAATTCAAACCAAAACCCTAGACCTATTTTCCTAACTATCATTCCTATCCAGAAAAACTCCAAACAAACAAAAAACCCTAATCAATTGAGAATCATATCTAGCCTAAAACATTATATCCATTCATCCCTTTAACTACAAAGTGACATTGAGAGAGCCCTCTCTGGTCTTGGTAGGGCCAGATACATGACCTAAAGGTTGGTTTGTGGTTACCTTTCTTCAGCTCCATTCTCGTCATTGGGAAGCAAGGGGGGTGATAACATGTACATCTTTACAAAGAGCTCACCCGTCTTCAACTCAAATTTTTTATCAGCAGCCCCACGTTCAACAACCTCGCGTTCAACAACCCCATGTTCAAAAATTGTATCTCCAACAACCTTATGTTTAGCAATCAAACGTACAACATTAGTATGTTAAACCGTCAAGTGTCCAACAACAGTGTTAGTGTCAGTATTTGCATCCTTCCATAAGTGATCAAAATCCTATTTTCATATCATTTTAGAATTCCACTCAGAAATTTTTATCATTCCACTAGGTCATCCAAAAAATTAGTCAATGATGGTAGCCCTAGTCCAAAAACATCACTCTTCCTCAAATTTTATTACTTGTTGGCTCATTTTCATACCTTGTGGATTGTACACCATTCATAAAGTTAATATTATCATGTCATTACATCAGTCATAAGGTCAAAGTCATCATGTCATCAATATCAGTCATGTCATCTTGAAATTCAATCCTTCAAAACTCTCATTAGGTATTTAGGGTTTTTTCAAGGTTTCATTAAGTCTCTAGGGTTTTTCAAGGTCGAATAAACACATCATTCCATTGCATAAAGCCAAAAAAGTAAGAGAGTGAACAAATTAACATCTCTTTACCATGTAAATATTATTTTCAAAGATGTAATTTTGATTCAAAATTTGTGATTTTCATCCTAAAATGTCATTTTTATTCCAAAAAGATGTAAATTTTATTTTTATTTTGTAAATTTATGTCATTTAATATGTAATAAGTACAAGGTTCCCAAGATGTCAACTCAGAGTTCCACATGCCAACAAAGCATATATCAAAGTGAAAAGAGTTCATAGTCCATCAAAATGATCAATTTCAAACCTATTGGAAATAGTGAGAGGGTGGGTGAATCGGTATTTCTTTCAATTAGAGCATTAGTTAATATTCAATTATTATCAGTGTTTGTACAATGATAGTAGTAAACAAAAGGAACACAAATGCACACATTTTTTAAGGTGGAAACCCTCTCTAGGACAAAAACCACCTAAATTATTTTCCAATAATTCTTTAATATTCAACTCCAATTGAAAATAAAGCTCCAACTTTCTAGAATCTAGAAAAGCATTCTTCTCTAGCTCCCACTAGATGGACGCTCCAATGCCCGATATTCTTCAGTAGTCAACTGAACGGATGCCCCAACACCTAATGATCTACAGCTCACCCTAGCACCACCCAACCACCCTGAAGTTTTCACAGTCTTGAACCTGTTGGTGACTTCATGCACCAGCCTAGCACCACCCTACCACCCTATAAAAGAATAAAATAAGAATGGACTCCCGTACCAGGGAAAATGGTCCACTTTAAAATGATATAGAATGATGTAGAAGAATGATACACACTAGATGATAACCCCAACTATGACACAACCACCTAATGATGATCCTAGACCTCCCGACATTTCCTCTTCAACTCTTGGCAGATAGACACTTGTACAATATTTACAATGATACATTTACAATGACTTAGTACAACGATAACTTTACAATGATTGTATGCAGTGCTGCCCAATTGGAGAACTCATGTGGTGAACTTCTTGTTGTTTTTATGCATCTTGATTGTTTCTCTTGTCATGCTACCCTCTGTTGCACCTTGCTTTGCTTTGTTTCCCTAGAAAGTCTTATCCTTTGCAGCCCATGACAACACATGATCTAGCTTTTTCTTGCCTTCTAGTATCTCGATATTGAATCTGGTAAATCTCTATTGTTTCAGATACCCAATATGTGATTTTAGGTTCTATAGTAGTCTTCTGAGTCTTCTTTCCAATTCCACAGGTCTGACCCAATTTGGATTCTTCAAGGGAGAGTTATGCCCAATCTCTCACAATGACCTAATTATGGACTTGTTCAGTAGAGAAAACTTGTACGATGTGCCATGTGTCATTGTTTCTTCATTCGGCTCTGAAATTGATATAGAGAAAACTATAGTTCATCCATTATCTACGACTTTTTACATAATTCCAATCCGATACTTAGAGAGAGATTTACGACGATTTTCCCAAGGTCACTTATTTGAGATGAAGTTCAGGAGCCTTCCAAAACACTGAATTCCACAGATCATATCTCTGAAAATGTTGTGCAAATTGATCTTAAATTTTTACAGGATCTTCCTCAAGACTTCGGCTTCGTCTCATAAAAATTTCAGCTTCTGAACCTTCGTATAAAAAAATTTAGAGCACAAATTCCACGATGACCTGTTTCAGATTGTGAAATCCCTACATGAGGAGGATATGAGGATCAAAATTTATATAAATGCTTAGGTTTAGAGGGGCTTCAACAAGTGAACGTGGGAGAGATTTTAGGAGCTTAAAAATTATTAATTATTGAATTTGCAATGACCCATGCCACAACCTCATGGGGTTTTAGCCCACAAACTAGGGTTACAAACTTCAAACATGAATATCTCTCAAACCGTGAAGAATTACGTGGCGTGCCATATATCAACGGAAACATCTCGACAAGTAGAAACCTTAAAAATAATTTTTGACCTAGAATATAGTAATTTGGAAGGTAAAAATTCCCATGCAATATTGGGTTAGCCTTTGGTGCTGCTTGGGTTGACCTCAATGACAACCACTGATCAACAATCTCCCCCTTTTGCATTGATGGCAACACAAGTACTCCCCCTACGATCATGAAACCTCTTCCTACAAAATTCTCTCCCACTTTGACATCAATTGAAAAGGGTAACTCCCCCTGACACACAACCATCATGTGCACCTATACACACTTCAACTCCCCCTTTATATTCTGAATAAGGAAAATCTAATGATAACTTGGGAGAATCCCAAGCTTCTGGCGAAAATTTTCAAATGCTTCACGATTACTCCTACGATCATCAACGCTTCCTACCCAATCTGCATCTGTAAAGGCTTAAATAATGATATTGTTACCCTTGGGATACCACAATATATACTCTGTTTTTCCCTTTAGATATCGAAGAATTATTTTGACGGCAATAATATGTGATTCTTTTGGTGCTGCTTGGAATATTTTTGCTTGTCCAACTGCTTCCATAGCATCTGGCCGGGAGGCTGTTACATATATAAGACTACCAATCATAGATCTGTACAACCTCTGATCCACCTCCTTAGATGAGTTGTCTATGATCAATTTGCAACATGTTACCATCAGAGTAAGGATGGGTTTCCAATCTTCTATTTTGAATTTCATAAGAATTTCCTTGATGTACTTGGCTTGACATATAAATATTCCTTTCTCTTACTGAGATATTTGAAGCCCTAAGAAGTATGTCAGCTCACCAAGTAAAGACATCTCGAACTCACTTTCCATCTTTATATCAAATTTCTTGCTTAGACGATCATCATTGCTACCAAATATTATATCATCCTCTTTAGCTATTAGACATGCTTTAGTTGCTTCATCTAGAACATATATGTCGTTTCGAGCTCGACTTGTTGTAGCCACAATTTCACCATACCTGCCTTTCCTAATTTCACATTTTGTGGAGTTCAATAGTATTGTGTGTCCTTGATCACACATTTGTCCAACACTAAGCAGATTTTGATTCATGTTTTCAACCAATAAAACATTCTTGGCTAGAGCATCTTTGCTTCTGAGAGTGATGGTACATGATCCTATAACATTTGAAGATCCTTCATTTCCAAAGGACACGGCTCCGTCCTTCTTCTCTTTCAGAGATACAAATTTCTTTCAATCTACAATTATATGCGTTGAGAAACCGTTATCAACATACCACACATCTTTTGTTGTCTTGAGCCTTGAGAGAGAGAGCACAATTATCAGTCTTTTTCTTCTTCCATGTTCGTTAATTCTGTGGCTTCAAAGATTCTTTTGGAAGATTTTCAAGTCTGTAGTCTCTGGCTATGTGTCCAAAGTTTTGACATTTGTAACATTCAATATTATTTATTAAATGTTCAAATCTATTAATGTTTTTTTGAGCCCTGGGAGGTTCATATTTGACAGATCTCGTGGAATTTTATTGGTTCCTAGGGTACGTGTGACATTCTATAACTTTATCACCAAATTTTCCACATGAATAACAATAGCCATAAAAAATATGTTGGTACCTAGATGGAAAACGACGTCGAGGAATTTTCTTCCAAGGTTTTTCTTGTGAATCTTCTCCAATGAAGTCTACATGCATGTCAAATCTCATAGGTTCATTGTATTTTGTTGTAGAAGGTCCTACTTCTTCTTCTTTGTAACCAAGGCCAGTTCTGTCATTGTAAGATCATTGATTGTTGATGAGTTCTTCCAATGCCCTTGAGTTGTTGCCATAGTTTTGGACAATTTTTCGCTTCTTCACTTCCTTATGTAGCGAGATTAATTCGGCTTCTAATGCTTCCATTTATTGGTTTCTTTCTTCCAACTTCTTTTGAAGTGACTCTTCAATACATTTGTCTTCTTCAACTTCAATTTTGAGACCTTGAACTTGTTCTTCAAGAGTATTGGAACGGATCTTCTCAGCCTTGAGCTCTTTTATAAGCTTGATTTCCTCCTTAGAAAATTCTTCTATGGTCAACCCATCTTCTTCGTTGTTTGATACCTCTTGTTTAATGTGCTTGGCCATAAACAATACTCTCTCATTGGCTTCTTCTTCGCTATCATTGTCTTCATCGGATGATGAGCTATTTTCTTTAGAGAGAAAGTACCTTTTGAATCCTTTATTTTTTCTTTTCTTGTTGAATTTCATAAAGCCTTTCTTTTTTTTTGAGTTTCCATCACTTCTGTTCGGACATTTTGCTGCGAAATGCCCAACCTCACCACAGCCAAAACATATCAATGGAATTTTACCCTTTAATTTTCCCTTACCAATTTTAGGTTTTCTCGTAAAGTAAGCATATTCTCCATCTGAAAGACCTTCTTCATCATCTTCCTTTTCTTCACACTTGCAGGTGCAGGTTTGTGCCTTTGAAGGTTGTTTCTCCTTATTGGTTTTCCTAGATGCAACGAACACAGTTTCTAGATGTGAAGTAACCTCTTCTTCATCAAGTCTCATTTCAAATGCTATGAGAACTCCATTTAATTCCTCTGTGTTGAGTTTGTCTAGATTTGCACCCTATTCTAATACCGATAACTTTGGGTTGAATCTCCCTGGTAACGTTCTGAGAATATTTTGTATAATAGTCTTCTCGTCAACAGGCTCTCCCAATCCTTCCAGTTTGTTGGTTATTTCATCAATGTGTTGGAAGTATGCAGCAATATTGTTATCTTCTTTCATTCTGAGTTGCTCAAATTTTTCTCTGTAGATTTGAAGCTTTACTTCTTTGACATTTGAGTCACCTGCATATATATTCTCAAGCTTGTCCCAAACATTTTTGGATGTTTTACAACCCAACACCTTATGATAAGCAGATTCAATAAGTCCACTGATAATAATATTCTTTTCTTTTGTATCATTTACCAAATTCTTCTTACCTTGTTCATCCGCGGTTGATGTAAATCAATTTTGAACAGTGTCCCATACTTCGTAACCTTGCACCAAGAGATAGACCTCCATTATTCCTTTCTAGAGTGCATAATTATTTTCATTGAACAAAGGTACACCACTCTTGGTATGCTCCATGACCTCCTTCCAATTGTTAAACTACTATTGAAGGAACCAATCTCTGATACCAATTTTTGGAAATACTGAGAGGGGGGGGGTGGTGAATCAGTATTTATTTCAATTAGAGCATTAGTTAATCTTCAATTATTATCAGTGTTTGTACAATGATAGTAGTAAACAAAAGGAACACAAATGCACACATTTTTTAAGGTGGAAAACCTCTCCAGACAAAAACCACCTGAATGCTTTTCCAATAATTCTTTAATATTCAACTCCAATTGAATATAAATCTCCAACTTCCTACAATCTAAAAAGTCATTCTTCTCCAACTCCCACTGGATGGATGCTCCAACGCCCGATATTCTTAGGTAGTCAACTGAATGGATGTCCCAACACCCAATGAGCTACAACTCACCCTACCGCCATCCTACCACCCTGAATTTTTCATAATCTTGAACCTGTTGGTGACTTCATGCACCAGCCTAGCACCACCATACCACCCTATATAAGAATAAAAGAAGAATAGACTCTCATACTAGGGAAAATGGTCCACTTTACAATGATATAGAATGATGTAGAAGAATACTACACACTAGACCATAACCCCAACTATGTCACAACCACCTTATGATGATCCTAGACCTCCCAATACTGTTGCTTCAACTCTTGGAAGATAGGCACTTGTACATTATTTACAATGATACCTTTACAATGACTGTATGCAGTGCTGCCCACTTGAAGAATTCATGTGGTGAACTTCTTGTTGCTGTTTTGCATATTTATTTCTGCTCTTGTCATGCTACCCTCTGCTTCACCTTGCTTCTCTTTTCTGCCCTAGAAATTCTTGTCCTTTGCAGCCCTTGACAACACATGATCTAGCTTTTTCTTGCCTTCTAGGATCTCGATATTGAATCTGGTGTATCTCTATTATTTTAGATCCCTAATATGTGATTTTTGGTTCTATAGTAGTCTTCTAAGTCCTCTTTCCAATGCCACAGGTCTGACCCAATTTGGATTCTTCAAGGGAGAGTTATGCGCAATCTCTCACAATGATCTAATTATGGATTGGTTCAGTAGAGCGAACTTGTACGGCATGCCACCTGTCATTGTTTCTTCATTCGGCACTGAAATTGATACAGTGAAACTACAGTCCGTGCGCAATCTACCACTTTTTACATAATTCCAATCTAATACTCAGAGAGAGAGTTATGACGATTTTCCCTAGGTCACTTCTTTGAGATGAAGTTCAGGAGCCTGCCAAAACACTGAATTCCACATATCATATCTCCAAAAATATTGTGCACCTTGATCTAAAATTTTTACAGGAGATTCCTCTGGATTTCAGCTTCGTCTCATAAGAATTTTAGCTTCTGAACCTTTTTATAAAATAAAGTTAGAGTTAAAATTCCACGATGACGTGTTTCACATTGCAAAATCCCTACATGAGGAGGATATGAGGATCATAATTTATATAAATGCTTAGGTTGAGAGGGGCTTCAACAAGTGAAAGTGGGAGGGATTTTAGGAGCTTAAAATTATTAATTATTGACTTTTCAATGACCCATGCCACAACCCCATGGGGTATTAGCCCACTAACTGGGGTTACAAACTTCAAACATGAATATCTCTCAAACCGTGAAGAATTATGTGGTGTGCCATATATCTACGGAAACATCTCGACAAGTAGAAACAATCAAAAGAAACATCTCGACTTAGAATATAGTAATTTGGAAGGTCAAAATTCTCATGCAATATTGGGGTAAATATTGGTGCTGCTTGGGTTGACATCAATGACAACCATTAATCAACATTCTCCCCCTTTGGCATTGATGGCAACACAAGTACTCCCCCTGCGATCATGACACCTCTTCCTACAACATTCTCTCCCCCTTTGACATCAATGGAAAAGGGTAAATCCCCCTAACACACAACCATCATGTGGACCTATACACACTTCCACTCCCCCTTTATATTCTAAATAAGGAAAATCTAATGAGAACTTGGTATAATCCCAAGATTCTGGCGAAAATATTCAAATGCTTCACGAGTACTCTTACGATCATCAATGCTTCCTGCCCAATTTCCATCTATAAGGGTTTGAATAATGAGATTGCTACCCTTGGGACACCACAAGCCATATTTTTTTGTTCCCTTTAGATATCGAAGAATTATTTTGATGGCAATAATATGTGATTCTTTTGGTGCTACTTGGAATCTTTCTGCTTGTATAACTGCTTACATAACATCTGGTCGGGAGGCTGTTACATATAGAAGACTACCAATCTTAGATTTGTACAACTTCTGATCCACATCCTTAGATGAGTCGTCTATGCTCAATTTGCAACCTGTTACCATTGGAGTAAGGATGGGTTTGCAATATTCAATTTTGAATTTCTTGAGCATTTCCTTGACATATTTGACTTGACATATAAATATTCCTTTCTCTTGCTGAGATATTTGAAGCCCTAAGAAGTATGTCAGCTCACCAAGTAAAGATATCTCGAACTCACTTTCCATCTTTGTAGCAAATTTCTTACTTAGTCGATCATCATTGCTACCAAATATTATATCATCCTCTTTAACTATTATATGTGCTTTAGTTGCTTCATCCGAAACATATATGTCGTTTGGAGCTTGAATTGTTGTATCCACAATTTCACAATACCTGCCTTTCCTGATTTCATATTTTGTGGAGTTGAATAGTATTGTGTGTCCTTTATCACACATTTTTCCAACACTGAGCAGATTGTGATTCATGTTTTCAAGCAATAGAACATTCTTGGCTAGAGCATCTTTTCTTCCGAGAGTGACGGTACCTGATCCTATAGCATTTGAAGATCCATCATTTCCAAAGGACACAGTTCCATCCTTCTTCTCTTTTAGAGATACAAATTTATTTCTATCTCCATTCATATGCATTGAGCAACCACTATCAACATACCACACATCTTTGTTGTTTTGAACCTTGAGAGCGAGAGCACAATTATCAGTCTTCTTATTCTTCCATGTTTGATCATTTTGTGGCTTCGAAGATTCTTTTGGAGGATTTTAAATTCTGCAGTCTCTGGCTATGTGTCCAAAGTTTTGACATTTGTAATATTCAATATTATTTATTAAATGTTCTAATCTATTGATGTTTCGTTGAGCCCTGGGAGGTTCATATTTGACATATCTCCTATAATTGTATTGGTTCCTAGGGTATGTGCAACATTCTACAACTTTATGACCAAATTTTCCAAATGAATAACAATAGCCATAAAAAATATGTTGGTACTTAGATGGAAAACTTCGTCGAGGAATTCTCTTCCAAGGTTGTTCTTTCGAATCTTGTCCAATGAAGTCCACATGCATGTTAGATCTCATAGGTTCATTGTGGTTTTTTGTAGAAGGTACTACTTTTTCTTCTTTGTAACCAAGGCCAGTTCTGTCATTGTAAGATCGTTGATTTTTAATGAGTTCTTCCAATGCCCTTGAGTTTTTGCCATAGTTTTGGATAGTTTTTCCCTTCTTCACTTCCTTACGCAACGACATTACTTCGGCTTCTAATGGTTCCCTTTCTTGGTTGCTTTCTTCCAAATTCTTTTGAAGTGACTCTTCAATACATTTGTGTTCTTCAACTTAAATTTTGAGACCTTGAACTTGTTCTTCAAGAGTATTGGAACGGATCTTCTCAACCTTGAGCTCTTTTATAAGCTCGATTGCCTCCTTAGAAAATTCTTCTATGGTCAACCCTTCTTCTTCGTTGTTTGATACCTCTTGTTTAATGTGCTTGGCCATAAACAATACTCTCTCATTGGCTTCTTCTTTGTTGTCATTGTCTTCATCGGATGATGACCTATCTTCTTTGGAGAGAAAGTTCCTTTTGAATCCTTTATTTTTTCTTTTCTTGTTGAATTTCTTAAATCCTTTCTTTTCTTTTGAGTTTCCATCACTTCTGTTCAAACATTTTGCTGCGAAATGCCCAACCTCACAACAGCCGAAACATATCAATGGAAGTTTACCCTTGAATTTTCCCTTACCAGTTTTAGTTTTTCTCGTAAAGTAATCAAATTCTCCATCTGAAAGACCTTCTTCATCATCTTCCTTTTCTTCACACTTGCAGGTGTAGGTCTATGCCTTTGAAGGTTGTTTCTCCTTATTGGTTTTCTTAGATGCAGCGAACGCAGTTTCTAGATGCGAAGTACCCTCTTCTTCATCAAGTCTCATTTCATATGCTATGAGAAATCCATGTAATTCCTCTTTTTTGAGTTTGTCCAGATTTGCACTATATTCTAATACCGATACCTTTGGATTGAATCTACCTAGTAACGTTCTAAGAATCTTTCATATAATAGTCTTCTCATCAACAGGCTCTCCCAATCATTCAAGTGTGTTGGTTATTTCATCAACGTGTTGGAATTATGCAGCAATGTTGTTATCTTCTTTCAGTCTAAATTGCTCAAATTTTTCTCTATAGATTTGAAGCTTTGCTTCTTTGACATTTGAGTCACTGCATAGATATTCTCAATCTTGTCCCATAAATTTTTGGCTGTTTTACAACTCAACACCTTATGATAAGCATATTCAATAAGTCATCTGATAATAATATTTTTTGATTTTGCATCATTTACCAAATTCTTCCTACCTTGTTCATCCGTGGTTGATTTAAATCCATTTTGAACAATGTCCCATACTTCGTAACCTTGCGCCAAGAAATAGACCTCCATTATTCCTTTCCAGAGTGCATAATTATTTTCATTGACCATAGGTACACCATTCTTGGTATGTTCTATGACCTCCTTCCAGCTGTCAAACTGCTATTGAAGGAACCAAGCTCTTATATCAATTGTTGGAAATACTGAGAGGGGGGTTGAATCAGTATTTCTTTCAATTAGAGCATTAGTTAATCTTCAATTATTATCAATGTTTGTAGAATGATAGCAGTAAACAAAAGGAACACAAATGCACATAGTTTTTAAGGTGGAAACCCTCTCTGGGACAAAAGCCACCTGAATTATTTTCCAATAATTCTTTAATATTCAAATCCAATTGGAAATAAAGCTCCAACTTCCTAGAATCTAGAGAAGCATTCTTCTCCAACTCCCACTAGATGGACGCTCCAATGCCCAATATTCTTCGGTAGTCAACTGAACGGATGCCCCAACACCCAATGAGCTACAAATCACCCTATCACCACCCTACCTCCCTGAATTTTTCACAGTCTTGAACCTGTTGGTGACTTCATGCACCAGCCTAGCGCCACCCTACCACCCTATATAAGAAGAAAAGAAGATTAGAACTCGTACCAAGGAAAATGGTCCACTTTACAATGATATAGAATGATGTAGAAGAAGAATACACACTAGACCATAACCCCAACTATGACACAACCACCTAATGATGATCCTAGACCTCCCGACACTGCCACTTCAACTCTTGGCACATAGACACTTGTACAATCTTTACAATGATACATTTACAATGATTGTATGCAGTGTTGCCCAGTTGAAGAATTCATGTGGTGAACTTCTTGTTGTTGCCCTGCATCTTGATTGTTGCTCTTATCATGCTACCCTCTGATGCACCTTTCTTTGCTTTGCTGCCCTAGAAAGTCTTGTCCTTTGCAGCCCTTGACAACACATGAACTAGATTTTTCCAACCTTCTAGTATCCTGATATTGAATCTAGTGTATCTCTGTTATTTCAGATCCTCAATATGTGATTTTCAGTTCTGCAGTAGTCTTCTGAGTCTTCTTTCCAATGCCACAGGTCTGACCCAATTTGGATTATTCAAGGGATATTTATGCCCAATATCTCACAATGACCTAATTATGGAATGTTTCAGTAGAGAAAAGTTGTACAGCGTGCCACGTGTCATTGTTTCTTCATTTGGCTCTGAAATTGATACAGTGAAAACTACAGTCTGTTCACTATCTACCACTTTTTACATAATTCCAATGTGATACTCAGAGAGAGATTTATGATGGTTTTCCCAAGGTCACTTCTTTGAGATGAAGTTCGGGGGCCTGCCAAAACACTGACTTCCACAGATCATATCTCCGAAAATGTTGCACACCTTGATCCGAAATTTTTACAGTGGCTTCCTTAAGATTTCCACTTCGTCTCATAAAAAAATCATCTTCTGAACCTTCGTATAAAATAAAGTTAGAGTGCAACTTCCATGATGACCTCTTTCAGATTGGGAAATCCTTACATGAAGAGGATATGAGGATCACAATTTATATAAATGCTTAGGTTGAGAGGGGCTTAAACAAGTGAACGTGGGAGGCATTTTAGGAGCTTAAAAATTATTAAATATTGATTTTTCAATGACCCATGCCACAACCCCATGTGGTTTTAGCCCACTAACTGGGGTTACAAACTTCAAACATGAATATCTCTCAAACCATGAAGAATTGTGTGGCGTGCCATATATCAGCGGAAACATCTCGACAAGTAGAAACCATCAAAAGCATTCTTGACCCAGAATATAGTAATTTTCAAGGTCAAAATTCCCATGCAATATTTGGGTAGCCCTTGGTGCTGCTTGGGTTGACATCAATGACAACCACTGATCAAAAATCTCCCCCTTTGGCATTGATGGAAACACAACTACTCCCCCTGCAATCATGACACCTCTTCCTACAACATTCTCTCCCTCTTTGACATCAATGGAAAAGGGTAACTCCCCCTGACACACAACTATCCTCTGTACCTGTACACACTTCCACTCCCCCTTTATATTCTAGATAAGGAAAATCTAATGAGAACTTGGGATAATCCCAAGTTTCTGGCGAAAATATTCAAATGCTTCACGATTACTCTTACGATCATCAACTCTTCATGCCCAATCTGCATCTGTAAAGGCTTGAATAATGAGATTGTTACCCTTGGGATACCACAAGCCATATTCTGATGTTCCCTTTAGATATCGAATAATTATTTTGACGGCAATAATATGTGATTCTTTTGGTGCTATTTGGAATCTTTCTACTTGTCCAACTACTTGCATAACATCTAGCTGAGAGGCTAAATTACATATAGAAGACTACCAATCGTAGATCTGTACAACCTCTGATCCACATCCTTAGATGAGTCATCTATGCTCAATTTGCAACTTGTTACCATAAGACTAAGGATGGGTTTGAAATCTTCTATTTTGAATTTCTTGATCATTTCCTTGATGTACTTGGCTTGACATATAAATATTTCTTTCTCTTGCTAAGATATTTGAAGCCCTAAGAAGTATGTCAGCTCACCAAGTAAAGACATCTCGAACTCACATTCCATATTTGTAGCAAATTTCTTACTTAGTCGATCATCATTGCTACCAAATATTATATCATCCTCTTTAGCTATTATACGTGCTTTAGTTGCTTCATCCAGAGCATATATGTCATTTGGAGCTCGACTTGTTGTAGCCACAATTTCACCATACCTACCTTTCCTTATTTCACATTTTGTGGAGTTGAATATTATTGTGTGTCCTTTATCACACATTTTTCCAACACTGAGCAGATTGTGATTCATGTTTTCAACCAATAGAAAATTCTTGGCTAGAGCATATTTTCTTCCGAGAGTGACAGTACATGATCCTATAACATTTGAAGATCCATCATTTCCAAAGGACACGGTTCCATCCTTCTTCTCTTTCAGAGGTACAAATTTCTTTCTATCTCCAGTCATATGCGTTGAGCAACCGCTATCAACATACCACACATATTTTTTGTTTTCAGCCTTGAGAGCAAGAGAAAATTATAATTCGTCTTCTTCTTTCATGTTCATTCATTCTGTGGCTTCAAAGATTATTTTGGAGGATTTAAAGTCTGTAGTCTCTAGCTATGTGTCCAAATTTTTGACATTTGTAACATTCAATATTATTTATTAAATGTTCAAATCTATTGATGTTTCGTTGAGCCCTTGCAAGTTCATATTTGACAGATTTCTTGGAATCGTATTGGTTCCTAGGGTACGTGTGATATTCTACATCTTTATGACCAAATTTTCCATATGAATAACAATATCCATAAAAAATATGTTGGTACCTGGATGGAAAACTTCATCGAGGAATTGTCTTCCAAGGTTTTTCTTGTGAATCTTGTCCTTTGAATTCTACATGCATGTCAGATCTCATAGGTTCATTTTATTTTGTTATAGAAGGTCCTGCTTCTTCTTCTTTGTAACCGAGGCCAATTCTATCATTGTAAGATCATTGATTGTTGATGAGTTCTTCCAATTCCCTTAAGCTGTTGGCATAGTTTTGGATAGTTTTTCCCTTCTTCAATTCCTTACGCAGCGAGATTACTTCGACTTCTAATGCTTCCCTTTCTTGGTTGCTTTCTTCCAACTTCTTTTGAAGTGACTCTTCAATACATTTGTGTTCTTCAACTTAAATTTGAGACCTTGAACTTGTTCTTCAAAAGTATTGGAACGAATCTTCTCAACCTTGAGCTTTTTTATAAGCTTGATTGCCTCCTTAGAAAATTATTCTATGATCAACCCTTCTTCTTCGATGTTTGATACCTCTTGTTTAATGTTCTTGGCCATAAACAATACTCTCTCATTGGCTTCTTCTTCGTTGTCATTGTCTTCATTGGATGATGAGCTATCTTCTTTAGAGAGAAAGTTCCTTTTGAATCCTTTATTTTTTCTTTTCTTGTTGAATGTCTTAAAGCCTTTCTTTTCTTTTGAGTTACCATCACTTATGTTCGGACATTTTGCTACGAAATGCCCAACCTCACGACAACCGAAACATATCAATGGAAGTTTATCCTTTAATTTTCCCTTACCAATTTTTAGTTTTCTCGTAAAGTAAGAATATTCTTCATTTGATAGACCTTCTTCATCATCTTCCTTTTCTTCACACTTGCAGGTGCAGGTTTGTGCCTTTGAAGGTTGTTTCTCCTTATTGGTTTTCTTAGATGCAGCGAACGCAGTTTCTAGATGCAAAGTACCCTCTTCTTCATCAAGTCTCATTTCATATGCTATGAGAACTCCATGTAATTCCTCTTTGTTGAGTTTGTCCATATTTGCACTATATTCTAAGACCGATACCTTTGGGTTGAATCTCCGTGGTAACGTTCGGAGAATCTTTCATATAATATTCTTCTCGTCAATAGGCTCTCCCAATCCTTCTAGTGTGTTGTTTATTTCATCAACGTGTTGGAAGTATGTAGCAATGTTGTTATCTTCTTTCATTCTGAGTTGCTCAAATTTTTCTCTGTAGATTTGAAGCTTTGCTTCTTTAACATTTGAGTCACCTGCATATACATTCTCAAGCTTGTCCCATACATTTTTGGTTGTTTTACAACCGAACACCTTATGATAAGCATATTCAATAAGTCCATTGATAATATTATTCTTTTCTTTTGCATCATTTACCAAATTCTTCATACCTTGTTCATCCGCGGTTGATGTAAATCCATTTTGAACAGTGTCCTATACGTCATAACCTTGCGCCAAGAGATATACCTCCATTCTTCCTTTCCAGAGTGTATAATTATTTTCATTAAATAGAGGTACACCATTCTTGGTATGATCCATGACCTCCTTCAAGTTGTTAAATTTCTATTGAAGGAACCAAGCTCTGATACCAATTGTTGGAAATACTGAGAGGGGGGATGAATTATTATTTCTTTCAATTAGAGCATTAGTTAATCTTTAATTATTATTAGTGTTTGTACAATGCTAGAAATAAACAAAAGGAACACAAATGCACACAGTTTTTAAGGTGGAAACCCTCTCCGGGACAAAAACCACCTGAATTATTTTCCTATAATTCTTTAATATTCAACTCCAATTGAAAATAAATCTCAAACTTCCTAGAATCTAGAAAAGCATTCTTCTCCAGCTCCCACTGGATGGACGCTCCAACGCACGATATTCTTCATTAGTCAACTAAACGGATGCCCCGACACCCAATGGTCTACAAATCACCCTAGCGCCACCATACCACCCTGAATTTTTCACAGTCTTGAACCTTTTGGTGACTTCATGCACTAACCTAGCACCACCCTACCACCCTATAAAAGAATAAAAGAAGAATAGACTCTCGTACCAGGGAAAATGATCCACTTTACAATGATATAGAATGATGTAGAAGAATAATACACATTAGACCATAACCCCAACTTTGATACAACCACCTAATGATGATCTTAGACCTCCCAACACTGCCTCTTCAACCCTTGGCAGATAGACACTAGTACAATTTGTACAATAATGTATTTACAATGACTAAGTACAATGATACCTTTACAATGATTGTATGCAGTGCTGCCCACTTGAAGACTTCATATGATGAACTTCTTGCTGCTATTATGTACCTTGGTTGCTGCTCTTGTCATGCTACCCTTTGTTGCACCTTGCTTTTCTTTGCTGTCGTAGAAAGTCTGGTCCTTTGCAACCCTTGACAACATATGATCTAGCTTTTTCTTGCCTTCTAGGAGCTCGATATTGAATCTGGTGTATCTCTGTTATTTCAGATCCTCAATATCTGATTTTCAGTCCTGTAGTATTCCTCTGAGTTTTCTTTCCAATGCCATGGTCACGGCCCAATTTGGATTCTTCAAGAGAAATTTATGCCCAATCTCAAAGTGACCTCAATTATGGACTATTCCGATGGCGAACTTGTATGGTGTGCCGTGTCATTGTTTCTTCATTAAATGCGAAAAAAATATAAAAAAAAACTACGGTCCGTAGACATCTCTTTGTTTTTTTACATAATTCAAATACGATACTCGGAGAGGAGTTATGACGATTTCCCCTAGGTCCCTTCTTTGAGATGAAGTTCGAGGAGCACTGCTGGCTGACTTCCTGAGATCCTTGTCTCAAAATATTGTGTGCCTTGATCTGAAATTTTTATAAGAGCTTCCTCAGGATTCTGGCTTCACCTCATAAAAATTTCAGCTTCTGAACATTCGTAGAAAAAAAATTAGAGCGCAAATTCCATGATGACCTGTTTTAGGTAGCGAAATCCATACATAAGGAAGATATGAGGATCACAATTTATATAAATTATTAGGTTGAGAGGGGCTTCAACAAGTGAAAGTGGGAGGGATTTTAGTAGTTTAAAAATTATTAATTATTGAATTTTCAATGACCCATGCCACAACCCCATGGGGTTTTATCCCACTAACTAGGGTTACAAACTTCAAACATGAATATATCTCAAACCGCGAAGAATTACGTGGCGTGCCATATATCAACGGAAAAATCTCGACAAGTATAAACCATAAAAAGAATTCTTGACCTAGAATATAGTAATTTAGTAGGTCAAAATTCCCATGCAATGTTAGGGTAGTCCCTAGTGGTGCTTGGGTTGACATTGATGACAACCGTTGATCAACAATCTCCCCCTTTAGCATTGACAACCTGAAGTACTCCCCTCGATCATGACACCTCTTCCTACAACATTCTCCTTTGACATCAGTAGCCAAAGATGCATACGACACACAACCATCCATCGGACACACTCTTCCACTCCTTATATTTTGAATAGGAAAATCTAAGCGAGAACTTAGAATCCCAAGCCACGGCGAAAATATTCAAATGCTTCTGGAAGTACTCTACTGATCATCAAAACTTCCCTGCCCAATATGCATACCTTAAAGGCTTGAATAATGATTTATTTACCCTTGGGATACCACAAGCCATATTTTGTTATTTCACTAGATATTGAATAATTATTTTGATGGCAATAATATGTGATTCTTTTGGTCTTTCACTTGGAATCTTTCTACTTGTCCAATTTGCTTACGCAACTTGCTCGGCACGGAGGTTGTTACATATAGAAGACTATGAATCGTAGATATGTACAACCTCACGATCCACATCCTAGATGAGTCGTCTATGCTCAATTTGAAATGAGTTACCATTGGAGTAAGGATGGGTTTATAATATTCCATTTTGAATTTATTGAGCATTTCCTTGATGTACTTGGCTTGACATATAACTATTCATTTCTCTTGCTGAGATATTTGAAGCCCTAAGAAGTATGTTAGCTCACCAAGTAAAAAAATCTCGAGCTCACTTTTCATATTTGTAGCAAAGTTCTTACTTAGTCGATCATCATTGCTACCAAATATTATATCATCCTCTTTATCTAGAAGGCGTGCTTTAGTTGCTTCATCCAAAACATATGTGTCATTTGGAGCTCAACTTGCTGTAGCCACAATTTCACCATACCTGCCTTTCCTGATTTCACATTTTGTGGAGTTTAATAGTATTGTGTGTCCTTGATCACACATTTGTCCAACACTAAGAAGATTGTGATTCATGTTTTCAACCAATAGAAAATTCTTGGCTAGAAAATCTTTATGAAGGTAGCCAGTGCACGATCCTATAATATTTGAAGATTATCATTTCCAAAGGACCTGAGTCCATCCCTCTACTCTTTAGGAAGATACAAATGTATTTATATCTCTAGTCATATGCATTGACACCTGTCAACATACACACATATTTGCTGTTTTGGGCAGCAGCAGGCGAGAGCACAATTATCAGTCTTTTTCTTCTTCCATGTTCGTTTGTTCTTTTTCTTCAAAGATTCTTCTGGAGGATTTTAAAGTCTGCAGTCTTTGGTTATGTGTCCAAAGTTTCAACATTTGTAACATTCAATATTATTTATTAAATGTTCAAATCTATTGATGTTTCATTGAGCCCTGGGAGGTTCATATTTGACAGATCTCTTGGAATTGTATTGATTCCTAGGGTATGTGCGAAATTCTACAACTTTATGACCAAATTTTCCATATGAATAACAATATCCATAAAAACATGTTGGTAGCTGGATGAAAATCTTCATCAAAGAATTGTCTTCCAAGGCTATTCTTCCGAATCTTGTCCAATGAAGTCTACATGTATGTTAGATCTCATATGTTCATTGTATTTTGTTGTAGAAGGTCATGCATCTTATTCTTTGTAACCGAGGCCAATTTTGTCATTGTAAGATCGTTGATTGTTGATGAGTTCTTCCAACGCCCTTGAGCTGTTGGAATAGTTTTGGACAGGTTTTCCCTTCTTCACTTCCTTACGTAGCGAGACTACTTCAGCTTATAATGCTTCCCTTTCTTGGTTGCTTTCTTCCAACTTATTTTGAAGTGACTCTTCAATACATTTATGTTCTTCAACTTCAATTTTGAGACCTTGAAATTGTTATTCAAGAGTATTGGAATGGATCTTCTCAGCCTTGAGCTCTTTTATAAGCTTGATTGCCTCCTTGGAAAATTATTCTATGATCAACCCTCTTCTTCGTTGTTTGATACCTCTTGTTTAATGTGCTTGGCCATAAAAAATACTCTCTCATTTGCATCTTCTTCACTGCCATTGTCTTCATTGGATGATGAGATATCTTCTTTAGAGAGAACGTTCCTTTTGAATCCTTTATTTTTTCATTTCTTATTGAATTTCTCGAAGCCTTTCTTTTCTTTTGAGTTTCCATCACTTTTGTTCAGACATTTTGCTGCGAAATTCCCAACCTCACCACAGATGAAACATATCAATGGAAGTTCATCCTTGAATTTTCCCTTCCAATTTTTTAGTTTTCTCATAAAGTAAGCATATTCTCCATCTGAAAGACCTTCTTCATCATCTTCCTTTTCTTCACACTTGCATGTGCAAGTCTATGCATTGAAGGTTGTTTCTCCCTTATTGGTTTTCTTAGATCTGTGTTCTGAGTTTCTAGATGTGAAGTACCCTCTTCTTCATCAAGTCTCATTGTATATGCTATGAGAACTCCATGTAATTCCTCTTTGTTGAGTTTTTCTAGATACCTTTGGGTTGAATCTCCCTAGTAACGTTCTGAAAATATTTTTCATATAGTTTTCTCTTCTCAGGTGGACCCAATCCTTCGATTATTGTTGGTTATTTCATCAAGCGTGTTTGAAGTATGCATCAATGTTGTTATCTTATTTCATTAAGTTGCTCAAATTTTTCTTTGTAGATTTGAAGCTTTTCTTCTTTGACATTTGAGTCACCTGCATATATATTCTCAAGCTTTTCCCATACATTTTTGGTGGTTTTACAACCCAAAACCTTATGATAAGCAGATTCAATAAGTCCATTGATAATAATATTCTTTGCTTTTGCATCATTTACCAAATTCTTCTTACCTTGTTCATTTGCGGTTGATGTAAATCCATTTTGAACAGTGTCCCATACTTCGTAGCCTTGCACCAAGAAATAGACCTCCATTCTTCCTTTCTAGAGTGCATAATTATTTTCATTGGGAAAAGGTACACCATTCTTGGTATGCTCCATGGCCTCCTTCCTGCTATTAAACTGCTATTGAAGGAACCAAGCTTTGATACCAATTGTTGGAAATATTGAGAGGGGGCGTGAATCAGTATTTCTTTCAATTAGAGCATTAGTTAATCTTCAAGTATTATCAGTGTTTGTACAATGATAGCAGTAAACAAAAGGAACAAAAATGCACAGTTTTTAAGGTGGAAACCCTCTCCAGGACAAAAACCGCCCAAATGCTTTTCCAATAATTCTTTAATATTAAAATCCAATTGAAAATAAAGCTCCAACTTCCTAGAATCTAGAAAAGCATTCTTCTCCAGCTCCCACTAGATGGACGCTCCAACGCCTGATATTCTTCAGTAGTCAACTGAATGGATGCCCCAACACCCAATGAGCTACAACTCACCCTAGCACCACCCTACCACCCTAAATTTTTCACAGTCTTGAACCTGTTGGTGACTTCATGCACCAGTCTAGCACCACCCTACCACCCTATAGAAGAATAAAAGAAGAATGGACTCTCGTACCAGGGAAAATGGTCCACTTTACAATGATATAGAATGATGTAGAAGAAGAATAAACATTATACCATAACCCCAACTATGACACAACCACCTAATGATGATCCTAGACCTCTCAACACTGCCTCTTCAACTATTGGCAGATAGACACTTGTACAATATTTACAATGATATATTTACAATGACTTAGTACAATGATACCTTTACAAATGATTGTATGTAGTGCTGCCCACTTGAAGAATTCATGTGGTGAACTTCTTGCTATTTTTCTGCATATTGATTGTTGCTCTTGTCATGATACCCTCTGCTACACCTTTATTTGCTTTATTACACTAGAAATTCTTGTCCTTTGCAGCCCTTGACATCACACCCCAATATGTGATTTTTGGTTATGTGGTATTCTTCTGAGTGTTATTTTCAATGCCACAGGTCTAACCCAATTTGGATTCTTCAGTAGAGCGAACTTGTACGGCGTGCCACATGTCATTTTTTCTTTATTCGTCTCTGAAATTGATATAGAGAAAAATATAGTCTGTGCACTATCTCCCATTTTTTACATAACTCCAATCTGATACTGAGAGAGAGAGTTATGATGATTTTCCCAAGGTCACTTCTTTGATATGAAGTTCAGGAGCATGCCAAAAAACGGACTTCCACAGAACATATCTCTGAAAAGGTTGCTCACCTTGATCTAAAATTTTTACAGGAGCTTCCTCAGGATTTCGGCTTCGTCTCATAGAAATTTCAGCTTCTGAACCTTCGTAGAAAAAAATTTAGAGTGAAAATTCCACGATGACCTATTTCTGATTGCGAAATCCCTACATGAGGAGGATATGAGGATCACAATTTATATAAATGCTTAGGTTGAGAGGGGCTTCAACAAGTGAATGTGGGATGGATTTTAGGAGCTTAAAAATTATTAATTATTGACTTTTCAATGACTCATTCCATAACCCCATGGTGTTTTAGCCCATTAACTGGGGTTACAAACTTCAAACTTGAATATCTCTCAAATCGTGAAGAATTATGTGGCGTGCCATATATCAAAGGAAACATCTCGACAAGTAGAAACCACAAAAAGAATTATTGAGCCAGAATATAGTAATTTGGAAGGTAAAAATTCCCATGCAATATTGGGGTAGCCCCTGGTGCTACTTGGGTTGACATCAATGACAACCACTGATCAACAAAATGAATAAATTCAAAGTGAAAGATATAGTTTCAAAAATTTAAGGTGAAAGTGAGAAGGAAAAATGGGTCCCAAAGCTCAAAACATCCAATCCATCAAGCATAAATCCCATCCAAATATCAAAAAGACATTCATTTTCTCTTTATGCCATCAATCCATCACTCACATAACTCGAAAACCAAATTTGAAAGGTGAAAGGTCTAGTTTCTGAGAGGCGTTGCGCACCTGGAACAAGGTATTGCGCACCTGGGACAAGCACTGTGCATAGACCAAAGGTGTTGCAGACCTAGCAGATAGGTGTTGCGCATGCACCAAAGGCGTTGCGCACTTGTCCAATTTCGTCTGCAAGCTCCAAAACCTTGTGCAAGTGTTCCAAACCTTCATCAAATGATTTCTCCATCTTCTAGCAACTAATTAGGGCCTCATCACAGCCTCCTTGCATTTCTTAAATGAAAATTTCATGGTGTTGAGTTTCTTGTGTGAAATTTGGAGTTTTCAAAGCTTGCAAACCCTAGTTCCATTCCTAATTTTCAATGTCACTTCCTAAGACCTCCATCACCTTTCCCACATTCAAATTAACCTTTCCCAACCCCCATTACACTATATCCCTTTTTCCAAAGCCATTTATCCCCTAAACCCTAAGTCCTAGGCTTCTACATTCCTAGGCTCCCAAATCCCCATCCCTGTAATAAAATTCCTATTCCCAAATCCCACAACATTTCTACTCCCTGTCACCTCCCTCAATTTAATAATCCCTTCCCCCATCTCCCTAATTTTTTCCATCCATTCCCCACTCCCTAAACCTACATTTCACTCCCAATTCATCTCCCTAGGGTTTCTAGCCAAGACACTATGGAAGAAGAAAACAGAGAATTCGGTGAGGAAGAAGAAAGGGAAGAGAAGAGACCACACAAAGGAGATAGGATCCTCAGACTTGAACCTACAGACACCATAGAACTCATGGCATCTCCCATGACTGTGACATATTTCAAGTATGTAGGATTCTTTGAATTTTGTGAAAGAATACAAAGGGTCCAACATCACCCTATTTTGAGCAGAATTATCATCTCTAGTCTACATGACAACAAGGTAACCCTTGTTGGTGTCACTTTCATAGTATCCACAGCCATCATAGCAGTTGTTAGAAAATTATATATTATATAGCAATGCAACACATAAAATATGCAGAATAAAAAACACAGAAAACATATAAAACAAGAGAGACACAGATATACGTGGTTCACCCAATTTGGGCTACGTCCACCCCAAACATCCAATCCTTCCTTTCTATTATCTAGCAAAATGAATAGACACAGCCTACAGTACATCCGTTGTAATATCCAATGTTCTCTCTCATAGTCTCCCTTTCTATTTCTCTCTCATAATACTCATACAACACACAGCCGCAATACAAAAATTCCCTCATACAAAATGAGGGGTTGCATTATAGGGAAAAAAAACCCTAAATTAAACATAACTTCTACCATCAGATCATCCGCCTAATGAATGGCCTAGATTGACTAGAAATTACAATACTTTTACAAGGCAATTTTACATATGTTTTTAGCTTCGGGGGTGTTGCCCCCAAAACCCCCGCCAAGGGGGGGGGATCCATAAAGTCGCAGTCGCCCCCCTGGACCCCCGAGGCAGCATTCAATAATGGGAGGCATTGTCACCCCGTTAAGAACAGGGGTCCAATGTTGTGATACATCTAAATAAAGAAGATAATTAGGCTCCAAGCCCAACAATCTCCCACTTAGAGACTGATTGTAGCAACTCCTCTACTGCTTCATTTGATGGAAAATTACTCCACTTTGGACCTAGTTGTTCCTCATCTTCATCATCATACTTGAATACTAATTTAAACTGAGCATCATCTCAGTTTCTCCCTGGTTACAACTTTTGTTAGCATATATGCAGGATTCTGGCTAGTATGTATCTTTTCCAGCTTCAATTGTCCATCTTCCAACACTAACCGTATGAAATGGTACTTGAGTTGTATGTGTTTAGTCCTGGAATGAAATGTCGAGTTCTTTGCAAGATGAATGGCACTTTGGTCGTCATTTTATAACATGCACATCCCATGCTTCTCCCCCAATTCATCCATAAACCTTTGTAACCAAATCATTTCTTTACTAGCCTCTGTAGCAGCAACATACTCTGCTTATGTTGTTGAAAGTGCAACAACACTTTGGATTTTTGAAACCCAATTGACAGTTGTTCCACCTACAGTAAACACATACCCTGTAGTGCTCTTCCTATTATCTCTATCACCTGCCATATCTGCATCAACATATCCCTGTAGAGAAATGTTTGAACCACCAAAGCATAATGTTTGATTTGTGGTACCTCTCAAATATCTGAGAATCCATTTCACTACCATCCAGTGTTATTTTCTTGGATTGTTCATGTACCTGCTTACAACTCCCACTGCATGTGAAATATCAAGCGTTATGCAAACCATTTCATACATTAAGCTTCCAACTGCTGATGCATATGGAACTTTAGACATATAATCCATTTCTTCTTGGTTCTTGGGGCACATCTCGTTACTAAGTTTGAAATGGCTAGCCAAAAGTGTACTAACCAGTTTTTCATTCTGCATATTAAATATTTTCAACACCTTTTGTATGTACTCGTTCTGAGACAGTGTTAATTTGTGATTTTTCCTATCCCTAGTTATTCTCATACCAAGGATTTTTTTTGCAACTCCCAAATCCTTCATTACAAATGAATTTTCCAATTTTCTTTTAAGCACATTTATTTTCTGCATGTTAGACCCAGCAACAAGCATGTCATCTACATACAATAACTATATAATACAGCTACCATCATTTTTCTTTTTCAGATAAACACAATGATCAAAGTGACATCTAGTATAACCTTGTTCAGACATAAACCTGTCAAATTTTAGATACCACTACCTTGGAGCCTGTTTTAAGCCATACAAGCTCTTATTTAACCTACACACTATTTTTTCTTTCCCTTTGATCTCATATCCTTGTGGTTGTTGCATATAAATCTCTTCCTTCAAATATCCATGGAGAAATGTTGTCTTTACATCTAACTATTCAAGATTCAAATCTTCTGGTGCTACAAGACTTAAAATAGTTCTGATTGAAGTCATATTAACAACAGGAGAAAATATTTCATCAAAATCAATACCTTTCTTCTGTGCAAACCCCTTCACCACAAGTCTAGCTTTGTACCTCTTTTTTCCTCCATCTTCTTCCTTTAGCCTGTAAACCCATTTATTCTGCAATTTTTTTTTACCTACAAGCAACCTGACTAAGTCCCAAGTCTAGTTATGTATTAAGGATTCCATCTCTTCTTTCATGGCTAGCTCCCACTTCTTCCTCGTTTCGACTTGCATTGCTTCTTCATAACATTCGGGTTCACCGGAATCAATCAAAAATAAATAATATAATGAAGGAGAGTATCGCTCAGAGGCTCTACTTATCCTGGTAGATCTTCTCACACCACTTTCAGGTGTTTGGGGCGTCTGCTTCTTCATAACATTCGGGTTCACCGGAATCAATCAAAAATAAATAATATAATGAAGGAGAGTATCGCTCAGAGGCTCTACTTATCCTGGTAGATCTTCTCACACCACTTTCAGGTGTTTGGGGCGTCTGTTGCTGTTGTGGTGGTTGTTGTTGTTGTGGTTGTTTATTTTTATTATTTTTAGGCACCTTTAATTTTTATGTGATCTCATCAAGAATTGTGTATTATTTGTTTTCTTTTTCATGTTTCTTTTCCTACAGTTGATTCTTATACAAGACATTTTCATTGAATATTACATCTTTTCTCCTAATGATTTTGTGATTTTCATAATCATATAAGAGATAACCAAAATCATTAACACCATATCCAATAAACGTACATTTATTTGATTTTGTATCAATCTTTGTTCTATTTTCTTTATTAATATGGACAAAGGCCTCACAACGAAAAGGCTTTAAAAAGAGTAGTTTACCTTTTTACCTATCCATGCCTCCTTTGGAATACCACCATCCAAGGAACTTGAAGGCCCTTTGTTTATTAGATAAACAGAAGTATCTATAGCATCTTCCCAAAATTTTAAAGGCAATGTTGCATGCAATCTCATGCACCTTGCACGCTCCATGATTGTTTTGGTCATCCTTTCTAACACACCATTTTCTTGTGGTGTTCTTGGAACTATCTTCTCTCTACGAATTCCATGATCTGAACAGTACCTTCAAACTCTTTGCTACAATATTTACCTCTATTGTATGATCTCAGGCACTTCAACTTCTTTCATGTATCAATCTCAACCAAAGCTTTCCATTTCTTGAAAGTATCAAATACATCGGATTTATTCTGAATACAATAAATCCAATTTTTTCTAGTTGCATCATCAATAAAAGTAAAATTATAAAGATAGCCAACGAGAGATGATACCTGAGCATATCCCCATACATCTGTATGCAGAAGCTCTAATTTTTCGCTCTTCTCTTCTTTCCAAAATATAAGAAATCTGACTCACTACTTTTTTCCATAAATACAATTCTCACATAAATCCAAATCAATATTATTCAAACCCGACAAAAAATTTCTTGAGTGAATACCCTTCATCCCCTTCTCACTCATGTGTCTGAGACTATGATTCCATAATTCTACATCTGCTCCTTTGGAAGTTAAAGTATTGATAGAGTTAGAAATACCATTTCATAAATACAATGTACCAACCTTTTCGCCTTTTTCTATTACTAGGGCTCCTTTAGTGACCTTCCAAACTTTATCTATGAAAGTTGTCACACAACCTTCACCACCTAACTACCCTATTGAAATAAAAATTTTCTTCAAATATGGAAGATGCCTTACCTCCTTTAATAACCATTGGTTTCCATTTTGTTTTTTTACAAGAACTTTACCCATTCCAACAATTTTACAGGGTTTATCATCACCAAAACGAACTTGTCCAAAATCTCCTTGAACATAGTCATAAAAATATTTCTTATTAGATGTGGCATGGAATGAAGCCCCTGAATCTACAACACAGGAATCAGTAACATTTTCTAAAGAAAGAATCAAAGCATCTTGTAACACATCACCTGTCACATTTTCTTCAGGATTGTTTTCTTGTTGTGTGTCTCCTTCTTTTCCCTTCCAATATCTATAATCTTTCTTCAGGTGTCCTTCCTTTCCGCATTTTTTGGACTTGGATCTAACTTTCTCTTTCCTCTTTCCATTTTTCTTCCCCTAGACTCTGTACTCAAAGCATTACCCGATGTCTCACCAGAGCTTTTCCGTCGCATTTCCTTGCTAAGGATAGCACAGACAACATCATCAAACTTTAAAGTACTAGATCCACAGATAGAGTTACTAATGGCCATAACTAAACCATTCCAAATTTTTGGAATTGAGCACAGAAATAACAGAGCCCTAAATTCATCATCAAATTTTACCCCTATGAACTTAACTGATTGGTAACCGTATTAAAATCATTTAAATGGTCAGCAATAGATCCACCTTCTCACATCTTCATATTAAATAAGTGTTTCATAAGAAACACCTTATTTGAGGCCGAGGGTTTTTCATATAGTTTTTCCAATGCCTTAATTAAACCCTCTATTGTTGTTTCCTTCGAAATATTAAAGGCTATCGACTTCGCGAGGCACAACCATATTGTTCCAAGTGCCTTTCTATAGAGAATTTCCCATTTTTCATCTGTCATACTCGACGGCTTCTTTGTTTTTCCACTCAATGGTAGGTACAGATATTTCTGATATAGATAATATTCCATCTGAATCTTCCATAGTGGGTAGTTTTGGCCGTTAAATTTCTCGACCCTGAACTTACCATCTTCCGCCATTGCTCCCACTTGAACTACGAACCCTTCTTTCCTGCGAGTTTATCAGCCAAACAGACCTTCGGCTATGATACCCGTTGTTATAAAATTATATATTACAGAGAAATGCAACACATAAAATATGTGGAAACACAAATACAGAAAACATATAAAACAAGAGAGACACAAATATATGTGGTTCACCCAAATTTGGGCTACGTCCACCCCGAACAGCCAGTCCTTCCTTTCTATTATCCAGCAAAATGAAGATACACAACCTACAGCAAATCTGCTATAATATCCTATGTTCTCTCTCACAGGCTCCCTTTCTGTTTCTCGCTCATAATATTCATACAACACACAGCCACAATACAAAAATTCCCTCATACAAAACGATGAGTTGCCTTCTAGGGAAAAAAACCCTAAATTAAACATAACTTCTACCATCAGATCATCTGCCTAAAGAACGGCCCATATTGACTATAAATTACAATACTTTTACAAGGAAATTTTACATCTCTTTTTAGCTTTAGGGGTGCTGCCCCCGAAAACCCCTCCATAAAGTCGCAGTCGCCCCCCCTGGACCCCCGAGGCAATGTTCAATAACAGGCAACGTTGCCGCCCCATTAAGAATAGGGGTCCAACACTATGATACGTCTAAATAAAGAATATAGCCAAGCTCCACACCCAACAACAGCTTCCACTGGAATTCCAAATGTTGGTGAAAGGTGGTACAAGGCAAAAAACTTGGAGAATCGTTACTATGAACCATACATCAAGCCAAGGTACAAGAATGAAGGGAAAAGGTTTTTTCCTTTCTCTTACCTCCTGGATAGGTATTCCCCCATGATGAAAATTATCATGAAGTAATTTTCTTGTGAAGAAAGGTTCTCTAGACTCTACACGTACCATATCAAGTTATTAATGCACTTCACAAGGGTCAAAATTCTCAACATACCTTATTATCTCTTTAGGAACATTGAAAAAATGGAATACATTGTTCAAAAGAGAGGTTATGACCACCAGATGAAAATTATTTTTCACCACTCTCTCATCAAGATCATTGTCCCCCATCACCTCGATCAATTGAACATCTCATGGGACACTTTCATATCTAATGACATCTTTACTACTCCACCAATTCAACATGCTCAAGTTGTGCCTCCACCATCTCATCCGTCCACATCCATTCCTCCATCTCATCCCACAGTATCTAATTCTTCATCAGCTTAAACTACTTCACCCATTTCACCACCATAATCACCATTTCACACTCAGATTAGGTGATCTAGAAAAGCTAAGATCAGTGAGCTTCAAAATACCAAAGTGACTGAGATAGAGACATTGGAAAAAGCATATCAAAGAGATCACAGGCAAGTGTTTCCTCCACATATTGTGGAAGGGGCCTTTCCTTCTTCATCGGCAAAGCAGGTAGACAAAGGAAAGAAAAATATGATAGAGGAATATATTCAGGAAGAGATTAGGCATGAGTTAGGAAATATTCATGAGACAGAAATGGAGTTTGACCTTATTGACTTGGATCAGAAAGATGATTCTGAGATCACTAGCATAGACATCAAGGAAAAAGAAGCCAAGATTATAGAGCTACAAACTAATCTTGATAGTCTAAATTTTTCATTATCTTTCTTGAGCAGGAGAACCAGCAACTAAAGACCAAACACTTCATTGATGAAGTGAAATTCATCAAAGCCCAAAGAGAGGCACAAAAATATGTCTTGCTTGAAGAGACACTAGAAAAATATGGTGTGCTAGATGAACCAGAAGAATAAGTGCCAAAAATAAGGCCAAGGACTAGAGGTTTGAAAAGATCCCTAGAAATAGAAAGGCAAAAACAAAGAGAAATAGCAGATGAGGTCACACTTAATGAGAAATTTTCAATTGTAATCAATGAGAATAAATAAGGTTGGCTTCAAGAAATAAATGACCACCTTGAGAAGTTTTTGAAAAGGGCCAAGAAAGACAATAATATTCATAGAAGGATGGCAAAGCACTATGCCAAGAGAAACAAAATTGCAAGGTCAAAACTTACAAAATCCAATGCAAAAATTGAAACCTTAAACATGCAAGAAGAGAAAATAAGGCTTGATATCCTTGTTGAAGCCTCACTCCATGCCTAACCCTCATCATCATCCCTAGGCACTGCGCTCCTTTTTTAGGCATATTTTGATCAAAAGGAGACCACTATTGGATTCAAAACAGAGAAAAAATGCAGGAAAACCACTTTTCTAGTCTTGTTTGGACAAAATGGCATGTGAAAAAGTCAAAAAAAATTCAAAAAAATACAGTGCTGCTTTCTTTTTCACCTTGGTCTTGCACACCTGAGCAGTCTTGGGAGAATCAATTTTTGGGAGGCCACATCAAATAAAATCTACAAACCAAGCACATATTTAGAAAGTAGAATGGATAATATTTCCAATGAGCTATCCCGAGCTCAATTTGGACACCTGCAACTTATCCAAAACTTAGCTGCAATATGGACGGCACACCTGACCAGTGTCTAATTTTTCTGATTTTTCTCTACAATTTTGATTTTCACCTTGAGAAATCATGTTTTTACTTATGTAGTTGATGGAAGTAAATGTAATTATGATTTTTTTACACTTACTTAGGGTAAATACATTAGGTGAAAATTTTTGATGACATGTAATGAATCAATTTGCAAAAAGTGAGGGATGAGTCAGTTTAACCTCCCTAAGCTCTAAGTATTCAGCTCAGTTTTTGGTGGAACTGCTTCTCCTCTCATGGATTCGACCCCTGAGGTTGTGAGAGGTTTTTTGAGGTATATATCATGTACTTTTTTACTCATTTCATATATTTTATGTTGATGCATAGATCAAATACTCTAGTGTAATAATTTTGGCAGGAAATTAATGAAAAGGTTGCAGCTATTTCTTTGGGATACCTGTGGTATGAGAATTTAGCATTGTTTTTCTTATGTCTCATTATGTGTGAATGTTTTGTTTCATGATCCATTTCATTTTTATGATATGCTAGTTTTTAAGTTGATAAATAGAATACATCTCTCATGCTCTGTTTTGGGAAAACCTTCAGAGTTTTTCCATCTTCTTTAGTTTAGAAAGAATTCACGCTTAGCCTTGCTCTTTCTAGCTCCTCACCTGTTTGATCCATCCCAATCAAGAAACCCTAAAGTGTTAGATTTTCTACCTGCCTTGCCCCATTGAATCCCTGCAACCGTAATCCTATTTTCCCTAACCTAGCCTCTTCGACCTAATTCAGCCATCCAGCAACCCAAATTCAAACAAACAAACCCTTGTAATCATACCTAGCCTAAAACCCTAATTCATCTAGCCCTCTTGGCTGTGACATTATGGAGAGAGCCCTCTCTAGTTTGGTAGGGCTAGATACCAAGCCAAAATATTGACCTGTAGTTACCTCTGTTGGGATTTCTTCTTCAGCCTTAGAAATATGGCGAAGTGATAACAAGTAGTATGTCCAACAACCCCAAAATCCATTGTTGGGTATTGAAACTAATTCATGAGCTGGTCCTCCATTTCCATATGGTCCTAACCCTCCTTTTAGGAAATTTGGAACTTACCCTATTAGACCTAGTATTCAATACCAACAATTTTAGCATGGGTAGTACCAGCAACCCCAGCCAAGACCCCATGTACAAAAAGAACCTTATGTCCATAAAGGACCTAATCCTCAACAAGCGTTGCAGTAGGGGCATTATCAACAGCCCCAGCAGGGACCTTATGTTCAACAACAGCTGCAACAAGGACCTTATCAGCAACCCTAGCCTCAACAAGGACTTTTTCAGCAACAAATACCCTTTCAACAACAGTGGGGGGAATATGGTTTTAGGGTCAAAATCAGCCCCAATGGGAGAAAAACCTGTATTAGCAAGGTTGTAACCCTTAAATGGGTAATTACCAACAACTTTTCACTCCTTGTAATCCTCATTTTCCATTATTGGCTATGTTGGAACTTCGAGATGTGTCAATTCTTACAAATAACCCAATACAACACATGTTGCATTGGCCTCTGGTTCTGACTAAAATTTCTGGATATTGTCCTAAATTTGAAGGTAAATCTAGAGAATACCCCCAATCTCATGCTATGACGTACCATTTATGGTGCTTTTCTAACTCGTGGGTCGAATATTCGGTTGGATTATGTCTTTTCCAGCACACATTAACAGGCGTCGCTGCTAAGTGGTAAATTGAACTAACCCGTGACATTTTTCAATATTTCAACTCGTTGGCGATGGCCTTCCTTGCACATTTCTAGTTAACTGTCCACTATGAAACCGACACTCACCTTTTAACATCCTTAGAGCAATCAACTGCTACCCATATCTTCAATCACATTCATGAATGGAGATGCAAGAGATGCCTGTTCAAGTTTCAAATTCCTGATAAACTGATGACTGAATGGTTTACTAAATCACTCATTCCTCAAATTTCCAAATATATTTCAATGGGTGATTACGTAACTGAGGAACATTCCATTTCATGTGCTCAATATTTGGATTTTATTTATTCCTTGTTTGGTACATTATACAATCTTTTACCAAATGCCCTGTGACCTTCAATGGACTCGTCAAAATCTATTGATATGCCACCAGCGAATGGTTTTATAGGGTAAGTGGATAAAATTGCTAATAGTACTTTGAAATATTATTTGAATCCGAAGTCTACTTTGGCAACTGCACCTTCCACTCTTGTGAATGATTCTAATAATCCTGGTAAAACCTCAGAGGTTAATTTTGTTTAGTCTGTCGCGGCAGATAAATCCTCAAAAGGTAAGAAAAAGTGGAAAGGCAAAACCAAATCCAATACCCCTAAATAGGATTCCTCTAAGTTGCCCGTTGACGATGCACCTGTGACGTAAGCCAAAATATCCTTGTTTAATATGTGATGACGACCATTACACAAAGGATTTTCCTCGTCCTACTGATGTTAGTCGTCTTCTAAAAGGCATATTGGGAACATTGGTTTTTTTGAAAGAGACCTTTCTATCTCAGTAGATGCAAATGGTAGACTAGCCTCAATATTCTACATCAGGAAGCTCTCAGGCTTTCATGGCTCATACAAAACCCATTTCTATTACCACCCAATCAAAAGAATATCTTAATCCTACTAAATCTGTGGTGGAAAAAGAGGCCTCTGACGCACCCTCTTCTTCTACCCCGCCTAGTTCCCGTCCTCTTCATATTGAACGACCTAGTAATGATTCCATAATCTGACCACCCCCCAAAGGTGTTCTTTGGAAATCCTCGTATAATCTGAATGAGGGAGCTACTCAACATTATAATATTGTGGAAGATTTAGCTCAAGCACCTTCGATAATGTCATATTTTTAAGTCCTTCAATCCTGCCCATCGGAGAGGAAGGCATTTCTATCCACTATCGGAGGAATTGATCCTTCAGATTTATATTTAATTAATTTTAACCTTGAAAATCACGTTCCTCGTCTCCCGTCACAAATTTATTTTACTATGCAAGTTCTTTTGATGGGTAATACTATTCATAGGATTGTCAATGATGAAGGTGCCTCCACCTGCATCATGTTGGAATATTGTCATTGGTGGAAAAGGCATTTAGGGTTAGTATATGATCTGGAACAATGAAACATGGTATGGCAACTGTACATTGGTGCTTGTGGAACCGGAATGGAGCATGAAGAGGCGGAACGACGAATCAAGAACGAATTTAAGGTCGCAAAGGGAATCTGGTATCTGGTGTGAATTTCTTGTGTTATATATTATGGATGTTACGAAGATTGCATCGAACTGGTGTCAAGCCTCAATAAACAAAATGATGGGTTAATCTGTTGATGAAGAGCGCAAGCATTGTCACAGTAAATAAGGAATGAAGCCCCTGCAGTGTTAATCAATCATTTCACCGCATTAACTAACGGAAGTCTTCATGAAGAATTGTGATACAAATAAGTCAATTTACAATAATCAAGCAGGGGGAGTGGAACTTTGAGCGAAGAAGGTGGAACCTTGCGAGAGGAACAATAACGGCGGTTTCTGATTTTTATCGCACCGCTCTCGACGTGCAAGTGGTATTTCCTGGTGAGGATCGATTCCATAGAATGCTCGACACGCGTCCGTGTACAACTTCACAAAACCACTTTTCACCGTGCGCCATCATGCGTTATACTTCGACCCAGGATGCCCAACGATATCGTTGAGCGTCGTTGATCTGGGAAGGGGTCATCGAACGGTCGTCATTTGTTGAAGGTGCGCGGAGATTAACACAGGTACGGCGGGCCATCGCACATTAACGATCGGTATTGAAGGTCGAGCGATATGCATATACGTCGTTGATCTGGAAGTTTTCTAATCTAACGGTGATCGGACATTAGACTTGTGCGAAGTTTACCTATGGTACCTTGCGCGTATTTGATTGGCTATTGACTATATTTTTGGGCTCGAGGTCAAAGGTTTACCATATTATTTGGAAGGATTAAAATGTGAAGGGTTAAATTTAATTCTAAAGTTCTGTTCAAAATTAATTATTTATCAATTTCTTTAAATTGATAAATAAAATTAAAATAAAAGATCAAAAGCCCCGTGGGATAAACTAAAAGGAATATTGTCAGCGGTTCGTGGTTTTAACCCATGGTTTTAATAAAGGGAAAACTATATAAGGAGAAGAAAAATAAAGAACGGTGTGGGTATAGTAAGGGTCGTGAATGAACAATTTCTCGAAGGAATATCTGTATGGGCGAGCTCTGGTCTTAACTGATAAATCTGAAACTACGATGCACCCATGGATAGAATGATCTGACGATGATAAATCTCTGGTTTGTGTGAGTATATAGAAAATAAATAAAACTGGTGACCGGCAATATATGTCGTATGGAAACTGGTGGATCCAGTATAAAAGTTGATGAAACGTGGATCACGATATGATGAGTGCGGAGGTGGGAGGGTCGAAGCCTTCGAAGAGGTGTAGCTCCCTTCCGGTGGTAGGCGAGTAGCGAGAGAAGGTTGTATGCAGAGGTGGGTATATGTGAGTATGTGCACATAAAACATATATTGTAAGAAGTTTTTCTCTATAATAAATATTGAAGACTGAGATTACAACATCGGTGGTTTTCTCCCAAATTGGGTTTCCACCTTAAATCCTAGTGTTCATATGTGTTGTGTATGTTTGATGGTTTGTTCTGTTATTTATGTTCATGCTTAATGCTTATCTGATGCAATGCTCTAAGTAAAGACATAATAAGAAATCTGGACATACATGTGGGATACAGTATTGTAACATAAGGTTTTAAGAGAAAGAAAAGAAAAATAGTTCAGCCCTAAATACTGATTCACCCCCCCTCTCAGTATTTTTCCCAACAATTGGTATCAAAGCAGGTCCTTCTAAAAAAGCTTAGCCGCTAGAAGGAAGATCAAGCAAGATGAGAAATCAAGATGGAACAACATCTATCAGGCCTCCGCTCTTTAACGGAAACAATTTAATCTTCTGGAAAACAAGGATGAGATCCTATCTTCAGTCTCTAGGAGCAGAGGTATGGGCAATTGTTGAAGGAGGATATCAATATCCAGCTGCAGTACCAACAAATCCGACGAAAAGAAAGAATTATGAAACAAATTCAAAGGCGGTCAATGCTCTATTGGGAAGTCTAACTGAATCAGAATTTGTCAAAGTCATGCAGCTGAATACAGCAAAGGCAATATGGGACAAAATCATTCTAAGTTATGAAGGTGATGCAAAGGTAAAAAGTGCTAAACTCCAAACTCTCAGAATTCAATATGAGAATCTAAAAATGGATAATGAGGAGAGCATTTCCAATTTCTTTTTACGTCTTGATGATATTGTAAATCGTATGAGAAATCTGGGAGAAACAATAACCGAATCTACCTTGGTTGAGAAAGTCTTAAGATCACTAACAACAAAATTTGAGTCAAAATTTTCTGCCCTTGAAGAAAAGCAGGATCTTCAAAACCTTACTGTGGTGCAACTTCATGGCATACTAACTGCATATGAAATGAGAAGAGGAGGACCTTCTAAAGTCAAAGAAGCAGTCTTTAGAACTTCTACAAAAGGGAAGGAAGTACAAAAAACAGAAGGATCAGGATATATCTCAGAAGAAGATGAGATAAACTTTTTAAAGAAACTTCAACTTGGCACAGGACGGTTCAGAGGTAAGCTTCCTTTCAAATTTTTTTATTGTAGAAGAGTTGGTCATTATGCTGCTAAGTGTCCTTATAAAGAAACACATAAAAAGGGGAAGGATGTAGCAAAAAGGAATAAGAATCGTTTTAGCACTAGAAAGAGCTACTATACACATGAAGATAGTGATGGGTTATCTGATAGTGAGGAAGAATGTGAACAAGATCTTAGACTTCTCATGGCATTTGAAAAAGAATCTAGAGAAGAAAAAGATACTTTTGTGGATGCTCTAGAAGACAGTGATTTTCTTGATGAAAACATTAAACTCAAGACTTGCTTAGAAGAAAGTAAAATAATCATAGAAACTCTGAAAAATTAGCTTGAAGAAAAGGAGAAACACAATGAGAAATTAGAGTGTGAGGTAGTAAGTCTAAGAAAAGAACTTGAGAAAGTAAAAACTCTGAATCTTAGATTTGCTAAAGGATCTAAAACATTAGATGAGATTATCAAGGTACAACGTTCTCCTCTTATAAAGACAGGTCTTGGATATATTGGAGAATCTTCTCAGGCTTCAGCACCAAATTATCTAAAAGCAGTTACAGCTGGCTTACAACATACTACCACTCAGCAAGGGAATAAAGAATATTTACAGATAAAGCATGATCATCTCAATTCAAAGAACACTAACAGGAATGTCTTTCGAAAAAACACCAATCAACAAGTAAATTCATATAGAAGATTTTATGATCGCAGAAATTTCTTCTTCAATGGAAAATGTTTCTCATGTCACAATTTTGGTCATAAAGCTGTTCAATGTGTTGCATATAAAACCATCATGACAAGAGAAGCAAGAAAGAAAAGGATTGATATTGAAACAAAGAAGAATACTTATAACAACTTTTCTCCTCTTCAAAATGAAGTTGAATGTACTTATTGCAATAACTTTGGCCATAAAGAATCTGAATGCAGGAGAAAAGTTCAGCCAAAAGAACATGCTCCTTCAAGCTCCCAAGTATGGAAAAAGAAGGAATTACAGGTTGAAAATTGTGGCATAGCGTTATTTGCAGAAGATGAAGAAAACCAATGGTACATTGATAGTGGATGCTCAAGACACATGACGGGTGATAAAGACAAACTTCTTGCATATAGTGCTCTAGAAAAAGAAAAAAATGTTACATTTGGAAATGACACTCCTGCGGTCATTAAGGGAAAAGGGTCTGTTTTTCTAAAAGAAAAGGTGAAAGCTAATGAAGTCATGTATGTGGATGGATTAAAGCATAACTTGTTAAGTGTAAGTAAAATGTGTGATCAAGGAACTGAAGTTGTCTTTAGTTCAAAATAATGTGTGGTACGTGATCTTGATACAGGTAAAGCAATTATAAAAGGAAAAAGAACTCCAAACAACCTGTATATATTGAAGAACCCCAAAGAACAATGTTATTTGAGTAAATCTTCAGAAAATTGGCTATGTCATAGAAAGTTGGGGCATCTGAGCTTCTCTCAAATCTACAAATCAATCAGACTTAAAGCTATTCGTGATCTTCCAAATATTACTCTACCTGAAAATATCATATGAAAATCTTGCCAATTCGGTAAGCAAACCAGGGTACAATTTAATGCCAAGGAAGGATCATCAAGTAAGCCTCTTGAACTCATTCATATTGACATATGTGGACCTATGAGGAAAAATTCACCACGTGGTGAAGAATACTATATCTTATTCATTGATGATTTCTCTAGAATGTGTTGGATTGGGCTGCTTAAACACAAAGATGAAGAATTTGAGAAATTTCAGATCTTCAAAGCACTAGTTGAGAATGAATTAGATCAAAAAATCAAGTGTCTCAGATCTGATCAAGGAGGCGAATATACATCCAATGAATTTCTTGAATTCTGTGAACAACATGGTATAAAAATATAGTTCTCTGTAGCTGGCACTCCACAACAGAATGGTGTTGCAGAAAGAATGAACAGAACAATTCAACAAATGGCTAGAGCTATGCTTGATGATTCCGGAACACCTGACACATTTTGGGGAGAAGCAGCACATACAACAGAAGACATTCTCAACAAAGCACATGTTCGTGTTAATAGTGATAAAACTCCATATGAACTCTGGTATGGTAATCCTCCCACTATAAAGCATTTTAGAATTTTTGGGAGCAAATGCTTTATCAAGAATAATGATGAAAAACTTGGCAAGTTTGAACCCAGAGCAGATGAAGGAATATTTCTTGGTTACTCCTCTATTAGTAAGGCATATAAATTTTACAATAAAAGACTTCGAAAGATTGTTGAATGTATTGATGTTGTTATTGATGAGTCTCCTGCAGCTCCAAAAGAAGAAAAGCAAACAATAGATGAAGATGATGAGGACACATATCCTTCTACATCAAATAGTAATGATACAAATAGTGCACCCAGTGACGAACCTAAAGAAGAGTTGTCTGAAAAGGCTCCATCTAGATATGTTCAAAAGAATCATCCAGAATCTCAAATTTTGGGAGAAAAGGGATCAGGTGTACAAACAAGAAGGACTCTTGTGGGATCTTCTAGCAATCTGGCATTTCTGTCCACTATTGAACCTCACAGTGTCAATCAAGCTAGCAAAGATGAATGTTGGATTCAAGCCATGAATGAAGAGCTTGATCAAATTGAAAAGAATCACACTTGGGAATTAGTACCAAGACCTCATGACAAAAATATCATTGGAACTAAATGGATATTCAAAAACAAGTTAAATGAGAATGGGGATGTTATAAGAAATAAAGCTAGACTTGTTTGCAAGGGGTATGCTCAACAAGAAGGTATAGACTTTGAAGAAAATTTTTCTCCTGTAGCTAGACTTGAAGCCATAAGAATGTCTCTTGCTTTTTCAAGCTTCCAACAAATCAAAGTTTATCAAATGGATGTTAAATCTGCTTTTCTCAATGGTGATCTAGAAGAAGAAGTTTATATAGAACAACCAGAAGGATTCATTTTGGGAAATGATGAAAAACTTGTTTGTAGACTTAAAAAGGCTCTATATGGTCTCAAACAAGCTCCAAGGGGATGGTATTATCGTCTTGACAAATATCTTCATCAACAAGGATTTTCAAAGGGGTCTGGCGATAGTAACTTATACACAAAAATTGAAAATGACAAACTATTGATTGTGGTTGTATATGTTGATGATATCATTTTTGGAAGTAATAAAGAGTCTATGAGTCAGAAATTTTCTTCTGATATGCAGCAAGAATTTGAAATGTCTTTGCTTGGGGAACTAACATTCTTTCTTGGCTTACAAGTGCAACAAGCAACAGATGGCATATTCTTGTCACAAGCAAAATATCTCAAGCAAATCCTGAAGAAGTATGGCATGGAAGATTGCAAACCTGTAAGTACACCAATGATAACCGGATGTAATCTCAGTTCTAATGATGATTCCCCCATGGTGAATCAACCAAAATACAAATCTATGATAGGAAGTCTACTTTATGTCACTGGGACAAGACCAGACATCATGCATGCAGTTGGGATTGTTGGACGATGCCAAGCTAATCCAAAAGAGTCTCATCTTGAGGCTGTGAAAAGAATATTAAAATATCTACAAGGAACTCAAGACTTTGGACTATGGTATCCAAAGAATGTTGATCTTACTCTTCATGCATACACTGATGCAGATTGGGCTGGAAGTGTTGATGATCGGAAAAGCACTAGTGGTGGTGAATTCTATATGGGGCCTCGGTTAGTATCTTGGTTCAGCAAGAAGCAAAGCTCCATTGCCTTATCTACAGCAGAAGCAGAATATGTGGCCGCTGCATCATGTTGCACTCAACTTCTCTGGATGATGCAAACCCTACAAGACTTTCAAATCAAATTCTCACCTCCTATCTCCATTATGTGTGATAATACAAGTGCTATCAGTATCTCAAAGAATCCTGTTATGCATTCCAAGACCAAGCACATTCCCATCAGATATCACTTCTTACGTGAACAAGTGCTTGAACAAAAGGTGAAATTGGAGTATGTTTCCTCCAAAGAACAAGTAGCTGATATATTTACCAAACCTCTACCCAGGGAAGTGTTCGAATATCTCAGACAGAAAATGGGAGTAGTCTCTGCCATGCAAAGGATCAGGTCTACTTAAACATAGAAGATTAAATTGGGTAAAAGGTGTTGTTAGGCATCTTTGAATGCACAAGCTCAGGGGGAGCATTGGTCATATGAAAAGGATGAACTATTATTTGATGATGCAGCATGATCTTAGGGGGAGCATGGTATTTTCAGTACAAAGGATCTCGATCAGCCCTTTGCCATTGATGTCAAAGGGGGAGAACAAAGCAAAGAAGGGCTTCTAGAAGATAAATAGAGAAAGAGTATTACGGAGGAAGCATATTTCCATCAATGCCAAAGGGGGAGATTGTTGGAATATTTTCATTGATGGCAAAGGTATTGGCTACAAAGGAGCATCTGATCAAAAGAACAGAGGAAGTATCGGTCAAGGAGCAGAAACAAGCAAAAGAGGAGATATGTTGAAAATTTCCTGGAACAATAAAACATGGTATGGCAATTGTACATTGGTGCTTATGGAACCATAATGGAGTATGAAGAGGCGGAATGACGAATTTAAGGTCACAAAGGAATCTGGTGTGAATTTCTTATGTTATATATTATGGATGTTACGAAGATTGCGTCGAACTGTTGTCAAGCCTCAAATAAACAAAATTATTGGTTAATCTGTTGACAAAGAGCGCAAGTGATGTCACAGTAAATAAGTAAATTTACAATAATCAAGCAGGGGGAGTGGAACCCTGAGCAAAGAAGGCAGAACCTTGCGAGAGGAACAGTAACGGCGGTTTCCGGTTTTTATCGCACCGCTCTCATCGAGCAAGTGGTATTTCCTGGTGAGGAGCAATTCCATAGAATGCTCGACACGCGTCCCTGTACGACTTCACAAAACCACTTTTCACCGTGCGCCATCGCGCATTATACTTCGACCTAGGATTCCCAGCGATATCATTGAGCACCATTGATTTGGGAAGGGGTCATCGGACGGTCGTCATTTGTTGAAGGTGTGTGGAGATTAACACAGGTACAGCGGGCCATTGCACGTTAACTATCGATATTGGAGGTTGAGAAATATGCATATACGTTGTTGATCTGGAAGTTTGATAATCTAACAGTGATCGAACGCTGGACTTGTGTGAAGTTTACCTATGGTACCATGCGCATATTTGATTGGATATTGACTAAATTTGTGGGCCCGGGGTCAAAGGTTTACCATATTATTTGGAAGAATTAAAATGGGAAGGGTTAACCTTAATTCTAAATTATTTATTTATCAATTTGTTTAAATTGATAAATAAAATTAAAATAAAAGATCAAAAGCCCCGTGGGATAAACTAAAAGGAATACTGTTAGTGGTTCGTGGTTTTAACCCATGGTTTTAATAAAGGGAAAACTATATAAGGATAAGAAAAATAAAGAACGGGTGTGCAATTGTAAGGGTGGTTAACGATCAATTCCTAAAAGGAATATCTGTATGGGCGAGCTCTGGTCTTAACTGATAAATCTGAAACTATGATGCACCCATGGATAGAATGATCTGACGATGATAAATCTCTGGTTTGTGTGAGTATATAGAAAATAAATAAAACTGGTGACCGGCAATATATGTCGTATGGAAACTGGTGGATCCAGTATAAAAGTTGATGAAACGTGGTCTACAGTAGTGCAGAGGGTCGAAGCCTTCAGAAAGGGGGTTGTAGCTCCCTTCCAGTGGTAGCTAGTAAACGAGAGAAGGTTGTAGCCTTCTGCAGGTGGGTGCCTGCGTGCTGGTATGAGTCTGCACCAGAATATATTGTAAGAAGTTTTCTCTATAATAAGTATTGAAGACTGAGATTACAGCAGCGGTGGTTTTCTCCCAAATTGGGTTTCCACCTTAAATCCTGGTGTTCATATGTGTTGTGTATGTTTGATGGTTTTTTCAGTTACTTTTTTAATGCTTATCTGATGTATTTCTCTGAGTAAAGACACAATAAGATATCTGGACATACATGTTGAATGCAATGCTGTAACATAAGGTTTTAAGAGAAAGAAAAGAAAAAATTGTTTAGCCCAAAGTATTGATTCACCCCCCCCTCTCAGTATTTTTTCTCAACACATCATGTCTATTGCATGTTGGAAATCCATTGTATCTCATCTATTAAGGAAAACTCCTAATACGTTGGAATTTTTAGATGGTAGAGGTTCTTAGCCATATGGTATTCTTAAATCTCTACCAATCCAGTTGGAGAGAAAAATGGTGGATATGGAAGTAGAATTTTTCGACGAAAATCTAAACTATAATCTTCTACTCGATCGTAGTTGGACCCATACAATATTTTGCATGGTATCTACCCTTTTCCGTGTTCTTCATTTTCCCCGTCAGGGGAAAATTGATACGGTTTATCAGCTTGCCTTTTTCTATCCTAATTCTTCAACTGGAAATGTGTCGTATTTTGGGAATACCATTGTTCCTTATGAGAGTGTCAGAGTGGGTCTCTTTAAAGGCCCTTCTTTGGTGAAATATTCTTCCTTCTGCCTCCCAATGTCGCTTCTGTTAACATGATTTAATTTTTTCACGACCCCTAGATAATTCCAAAGCCTGACCAAATTGATAGTTTTGGAGACGTTATGCCGCTTAGCCATGTTCAACAAATGTTTCATAGCATCCTTCTGGCTTCTATGACTGCATCTAATTCCAACGATACATTGGTTTCATATTTATACACGTAATCACAATCTCCCTAGTTTGGTTCATGGGATTCAGATGATCCTTTAAACGAGATATTTCTGATTGATGAGAATATATTGGAAGTTATGTCTCTTGAGGAAACACCTTGGGATGATGGTCATCATCGTTCTTCGTTTCTCCCGAGCCTTGGTGAAATTTCTACCTTTCTGGAAACCCATGTTTCCCTTTAATCGACTGGTCAACTTCATAATCCCATCTTGGTTCATGAAGTCATGTCTGAAGGAAACATGGGCAATATTTCGGCTACCATTTTGACCGACATCTCTATCAAACCAGGGAATGTCGAGATTTACGTTTCCCTATTTAAATAATTATGTCATGTCATTGCTTGGTTGTATGAAAAAATGCCTGACACTGATCCTAGTATCGTGGTGCATGAAATCCCCACCTATCCAGACAGAAAACATGTCCGTCAACATCTTCGTCTGGTGCATGTGAGAAAGGCAGCTGCCATAAAGGGTGAAGTTGAAAAACTTGTTAAAGATGGATTCATTTACCCTATACCATTGACAGAATGGGTCTCTAATATCATTTATGTTACCAAAAGACAAGGAACTATTTGTGTTTGTTTTTATTATCGTTATATCAACCTTTATTGTCCTAAAGATAATTACCCCGCTCCTTTCATTGACTAGATAATTGATTAATGTGTTTGGAATGACATGTTTTCCTTTATGGACAGTTTTTATGGCTATAACTAAATTAAAATTCTCCCTTCCAATCAACATAAAACCGCCTGTATCTGTCCTTGGGGGACATTTGCGTATAAAAATATCCCTTTCAGTCTAAATAATGTTTGTGCTACCTTCCAATGGACGATTTCTTATGTTTTTCATGATATTAAGCAAGGATCCAACCTTACCTTACCTTGACGATCTTCTTGCCCATTCTGCGAAATGTCAAGATCACCCTGCTCACCTTCGAGTGATCTTTCTTCGTTGTTGACACTACAACATTCGATTGAATCCTCATAAGTGTTTCTTCTGTGTTGAATCTGGTCGTCTCTTAGGATTTTTGGTTTCTAAGGAAGGCATCCAGATTGATCCATTGAAATTTTAGGCTATCATCAATTTGCCTCCTCCCTCTTATGTTCATCAATTGTAGATTTTGCAGGGTAAAACGAACTTTCTTCATCGTTTTGTCCCAAATTATGAAGAGATTTCTAAAGGATTTACTAGTTTGTTGAAAAAATGGGTCCCATTTATTTGGGATGAAATCGCTCAATATTATTTCGATGCTTTGAAGACAACTCTCGTTAGTGCTCCTTTACTGCATCCCCCTTATTGTCAATGTTATTATTTCCTATATTTAGTCGTTGTCGATAGCACCATTAGCATGGTGCTTGTTCAATATTATGACGATGGGATTGAACATGTTATCTACTACCTAAGTTGCAATATATTTGATGCTAAGACACGTTACTCTCATGGAGAGAAACTCTCTTTGGAAGTTTTTCATGATTTCCAACGCTTTCGCCATTATATTCTTGTTACACTAAAAAATGTCACCCTGACATTCTGCTGACTATATGAGCTCATTAACACTCATACTTACCTCCTCTGCAAGTCTTACAACCTTGGTTCCTCATTCCAAGCCCTAAAACATGGAGAAAAAACCCTAAAAAGCTCAAAAACTTTGGGTACGCAGGTAATATTAAGCCTACCTGTGTTCCTGGCTAGGGTACGCAGGTAATGTGAAGAGGAACTGCGTTCTAGAATGAATTTTTCCAGTGTTATGCCTGCGGAACCCCTGTAAGATAAAAAAAGCGCGAAATTAAACTGAAAAAATTTGAATTTTGGTCAATTCTAGAAGGTTCTAGATGAGATTTTTTGGGGCTGAGTACGCTTTAGTAAGATGCATGTATCCCACACCTTAAGGAACTAATCCCTTGATGTGAGGAGCTTATCCCTTTGAAGGTGGGTTCTATCCCTTTAAAGGTGGAATCCTAACCTCCTCATCTACTCTATAAAAGGAGGCATTGGGTAGCCTCAAAAGGTTGAAGTGAAGATTTTTGGGTTTAGTTTTTTGGAGATTGAGATTTGGAGAGTAAGAATTAGAGTTCAAGCTTTATGTGTGATTGAGCTTGAAGTGCTGTTAAGATTCAGACTTAGTTAACTAAGACTTTTGTGAGGAGAGTTCCTTTTACTGTGTCAACCTCGTTAAAAAATGAATCAGTGGGTCTGAGGACAGTTCTTTTCCTGTGTCAACCTCGTTAAAAAATGAATCAGTTAGTTAAGAGGATAGTTCCTTTTACTGTGTCAACCTCATTAAAAAATGAATCAGTTAGTTCCGAGGATAGTTCCTTTTACTGTGTCAACCTCGTTAAAAAATGAATCAGTTAGTGCGAGGATAGTTCCTTGTACTGTGTCAACCTCGTTAAAAAATGAATCAGTGAGTGCTGAGGAAAGTTCCTTTTACTGTGTCAAACTCGTTAAAAAATGAATCAGTGAGTATGAGGATAGTTCCTTTTACTATGTCAACCTCATTAAAAATGAATCAGTGAGTGTGAGGATAGTTCCTTGTACTGTGTCAACCTCGTTAAAAAATGAATCAGTGAGTGCGAGGATAGTTCCTTGTACTGTGTCAACCTCGTTAAAAAATGAATCAGTGAGTCTGAGGATAGTTCCTTTTACTGTGTCAACCTCGTTAAAAAATGAATCAGTGAGTCCGAGGATAGTTCCTTTTACTGTGTCAACCTTGTTAAAAAATGAATCAGTGAGTTTGAGGATAGTTCCTGTTACTGTGTCAACCTCTTTAAAAAAAAATGAAACATGTCTTTGAGGATAGTTCCTTTTACTGTGTCAACCTCGTTAAAAAATGAATCAGTCGGCGATGAGGACAGTTCTTTTCCTGTGTCAACCTCATTAAAAAAGGAATCAGTAGGTAGATTGTAGAGAGTAGATTGGTAGATTAGAATAAATAGTTTCTGAGGACGGTTCTTTTCCTGTGTAAACCTCGTTAAAAAATGAATCAGTTGGTCAGAGGATAGTTCCTTCTACTGAGTCAACCTCATTAAAAAATGAATTAGGTATGAGGACAGTTCTTTTCCTGTGTCAACCTCATTAAAAAATGAATCAGTAGGTTATGTAGGTAGATTAGAAATAAGTAGTTTCCGAGGATAGTTCCTTTTATTGTGTCAACCTCGTTAAAAAAATGAAACACGTTGCCATGAGCATAGTTATTTTCCTGTGTCGAGCTCGTTAAAAAATGAAACAAATCCTCCCCTAATTGAGTCGAGTCTTTAAATAGACCTCGTAAATGTTAAGTCATATATTTAGGTTATTTTTTAGGTCGGGTCTTTCATATGATCTCGTAAATGAACCTTCATTCCATCCAGCTATTAATTACCATCAGTGTACTTAGTTGAATGAAATGAAGCTGGGGGGGCATGCGCTCTAGCAGTTACGCTTAGGGGGCATCAAGCACAGTTTTCTCTTTGTTTCAAGCTTGTGTAAAAATGAAACCACTCTGAAGCATAGTTTTTCTCTGTTTCAAGCTTTTGAAAAAATGAAACCTATCTTGAGTCAATTTCGGTTATTTTCAAGACTCGTTAAACTCATGAAAATCCCGAGATTATTTTGCTATCTTTCATTCTCGTAAAACACATGAAAATGCCGAGTTCTTTCCGTCTTTTCCTTCTCGTTAATTAAATTGAAATTCGGCCACAGGAGTACATTTTTATCCCTTTTTCTAACTCGTTAAAACTTACGAAAAAGTGAAAACCATGAGTACATTTTTATCCCTTTTTCGAACTCGTTAAAACTTACTGAAAAAGTGAAACCCTGGAGTCCTCTTTTAAGCCCTTTTCAGACTCTCTAAACATGAAAATATTGTCGAGCACTTGATTATTCGAACTCGTTAAAATAAATGAATGATCGTCCCTTCAGTGTAATTTTACCCCTTTTACGGACTGAAATGGACTATTTACGAAAAAGGTATACGTTGACTAATTACGGTCAATAGAGTTCTCTTCCGCATTATTTTATCCTTTTTCGAGCTCGAGAGACTAAATTTACGAAAAAGTACACCCACGGAGTTTTCTTATGTTTTTTCTTATGACTCCCTAAAAATGAAAAACACCGAGTTTCTCCTATACTGGACTCATTAAAATTTAACAGTAAAGGACTTGTTCAAATTTCAAACAGGAACGAACCACTCCTTCTTAGGGTTCGAATCTTAAACTAAGTTGGACTCATCTGAAGGATGAGCTTATAAACAAGCAAATGTTATCCTCCTTAAGCTTGTCAAAAATAAAGAGGTACTTGCCAGAAATGGTGGGGGAAAAGAGAGAAAAACGAACCTGTTTGTTACATCTTGATTATTCAGAAAACCGTTAACCACTCTTGAACACGACGCTTTTTTTCCACCTGGGTTGGGAAATCCTTTGCCTAACAGTTAATCAAACCATATTGAAAGTCTTTAGCCGGTTTCTGGGTATTAGCTTTGGGTCAATTTTCACCAAGCCATCTGCAGTGTCGTTATGTGTTCAAGAGGACAGTTCAAATAAACCATTCATCTACGAAATATTTGTCTTCCATTTTGACCATCCCTGAGTCAGTCAAGTCTGTAAAAAGTGTGCTACATCAAAATGTCAAAATCTGTGTGTCGAGACACATGGCTTATTGAGCCTACATAAGCGCAGTCAAAATGGATAAATGAGGCATATATATCCTCTGGCATGGTGTTGGTGATAATATGTGATAACTCTGACCACTCGACATAATAGTCAACGAAGTCAAGCTGAAACCCACATCATGTGTCTCGGATACCGCAGTGGGATATCATCGACTGAGGCATAGTCTGGTATGTCTCTCATCAAATTTGTGAGGTTACACTCCACCTCGACTATAGGGTTAGCACCCTCGTCATAAAAAATTTCCTCCGTTTTTCGAACCACCCACCGCGCTACCAGAGATAGCCCTGGAGGCCTCACCACTCCAACATCTACAAAAAATAATCATAAATTTAACTCTTGGCACACATACAAAAAAAAATTGAATATTGAAAAACTTAAAAAAAAAACAAATTCTTATCGAGTTCATCCCATTTTCCTCCTGGTGGAAGAGGAATATCCAGGTCTCCCTTAAAAATTTTCCTTGCATATGGCTAGTCATCAATCATGATGAGCTATTGGCGGATCCACCCAAAGCATGTAGGAAGGAATAGCATCTGTTTCCCACCACCATGGTGGGGCATCAGCTCGCTCCCTCTCTTAAGTCATGGATCCCTTGGCACAAGAGGTCCCACCTCTGTATTCTGACATCGAAATAGTGGAACCCTCTCTAGGAAGAGAGTCACTAAGATCGATCGGTATCCAAACTGCTTCAACTTCATTATTTTTCATTTGGTGAGTTGATCCTTTAGGTTAAAAAGCAACCCCTCACACCAGTTAAAAACTTTTGGACTCATGCAGTCCATGGAATAGTGAAACTGAGACTTTCTTTTCTCGTGAAGGGCCTATACCCCTGCTACCCAAGAAATGGTGTAAAGGACTATCTAAAGAGCAGGGTCACTAACAGTCTTGATGTCACTTTTCCTGCTCTTGTTATTTGCAAACCCATCACTACAATGTCTGGCGATAAGCATATCTGTACTCTCGCCACATGGTCTGGACCCTGCTAGTTGGATCGGAATTCCCCTCTTGGATAGACCACTGATTAAATAGATATCGGATATATCAATATCTAATTCCTAATCACCAATGAAAAAAATCCATGGTCTACATCCCACCACCTCACCAAGTACTGCAATAATTACACTTGGTACCTCATCCCAGGTGTTCGGAAGAATTTTAGCAACCCGTAGTTGCGGAATTCCCTTATGTAATTTGGATCTTGTGCTCCTTCTCTGTCCTCTGCCTCAAGACCCATTTCTTTCTACTCAATCACCATAAATTTCCTACAAAACATAAATTAACAAGGATTAAACATCTTCCATGGAGGAAATTTAGCAAAAAACTGAGTTAAAATTGAGCATTTATCAATTTCAATTTTCTCACGGTGCTAACGTGACTGTCTAGAAATTTTCCCGTGTTGGCATCATGTTGGCACGTTAAGGGTATGGGTGATCAGAATAGACCCGACTGGTCAAACCTGCATTCATTTCCCACGTTCCCTATTTTTTCAAGGGCCCCTTAAACAAGAAAAAATTGCTAAAAATGCTTTAAAAATTAAAGGAAACTGCAAGTTAAGGATAGATATTTTAACTGCAACAAATGAAACTACAAATGGTAGCCTGGATTGGTAGAATATTGCACCTGAAGTTCGAATAAAAATGGATGGAAAAGTGCTATTTCAAACTCCAAATGGTAAAATGTATTTTTATTTTTTATTTTTTGCTATTAAAAGGATTTTACCAACTATTTTTTATTAAAAAAAAAATTTTTATCGTTTCATGAGTACGTTTACTCGTATTTATATATTTTTTCTCAATCAATGTGACGTTTGATTGAATGTGCAGAATTAGTACATTATGAATCAAAATCGATTAATGGTGAACGGTGAGTTGTCTTTTATCACTTTTTCAAACTCATGAAATCAAACGAACAAGGAACCCCCCTGGAATCTACTTTAAGTTATTTTCTGACTCTCGAAACATGAAAATATTGTTGAGCACTTGTCCTTTTGAGATCATAAATTAAAATTAATTGATGTCGTTATGTTTACCCCATTTTCGGGTTGAGATTGACTAATTACAAAAAATTAATACCTTGGTCAAACATGATCAAACTCCAAATGGTAAAATGTATTTTTATTTTTATTTTCCTTCTCTTTTTCAAACTCCCTAAATATGAAAAATATACCAAGAAACCCCTCCCTCAGACTCGTAAAACTTAAACAACGAAGGACTTGTCATCATGACAAGACCGAGTTACTCCTTCCTAGGGCTCGTTAAACTTACTAGGATGGATTCATTCGAAGGGTTAACTTATACGCTAAGCATATGGTATCCTCTTCAAGATTTCTATCAAAAATATAAAGGAACTCACTAGAAATTACTTAGTTAAAATGGAATTAATCATGTTTTATATTCTATACCACAGGCAGCATGTCGCTCTTGAACATGACACTCATATTCATTTCATGTTGGGTTGGGGATATACTTCATTCGTCATTTTCTTTCCTGGGTTTGGGAAATCCATTTGCCTCTCATTTGATAATCATTTGTTGTCACCATGACCTTTGATCTTATTTTGAGCCAAATTCTGGAGTCGTGTCGCCGATATGTTCAAGAGAAGTCCTATCTGTAAATTCAAACACCCTCTGCTTATTTGAACCTCTCTACAAAACTCCTGAATCACTCCTATCATCTTGAGAAATCCGTTGTTTCATGTCGATGATGTGGAAATAATTATGGCCCTCCTTCGATGGATCACTTCCTGTTGACTTCAGCTCATTATCCAGGATGATAGTTTAGAAACTCTTTTTCAGTACCTTCAATCTTGCATGCCTCAATGGAAATTTCTTGGCGTTTGATGATAGATTCACACCATTGGCCTTCGATCAAATTATTATGCAAGTTTTTTACTTCAGCTCATTCATTCACACTTGTAGATTGTGTTGTCGTACCTTGAGGGCATCATTATTGGTGGTTTCTCTCGCGCCTGTTAATGGTTTACATCATCGACTGGTAATCAGGTGGTTTATACCATGTTTGACATCAACACATCTATTCACATGGTTAGATTCGTACAGTGGGTAGATCGAGATAGAGACGGATACCCTAGATTGCATCTATTATTATCCAGGTTGTGTGGAGTTATTGAGTATTTATTATTATACACATGATCCTTTCTATATGGATGGTTGTGACCACCATGGATCCATTTCCATGACCTCTTTCATACGGATGGTTGTTTCCATGTCGTGGGTTCATGTGTTATTTGATGCCTATTAAGATATATGTTATTAGGCATATTTACATCAGAGATATCATATATTGTATTGTGTTTGATTGGCAAGTCTCCTAATGATGGTTTTCCAAAGTCCTTGCATGGCTAATAAAGTGATTCAACCATCACTTATGGTTTTGCTTCCATGCTTTAGGGGGCATCTGTTACACAATATTTGGTTGCATCCTTCTGTCCTTAACTGAAGTGTCATCTTTTGTGACGCTCATGTCACAAACATTGCAAAGCAAGAAAATATGTATAAACTTGTTCATCCTGGATGGCATGCTTTAGATATCCCCAAAAACCTAAAAGAGAAATGGCTTGAAGCTTTTCTGAAATTTTTTGTAAAAAAACTGATTTTACAAGCCCAGCGGGGTTCTTCCCTTAAAATCCTCGCACTTGTCACCCTGTACTTAACCTGATAAAAATGATGACAGTGCAGGAATTCAATAGTAAATTCATGCTGATCCTCTTTTGGAAAGTTCTCCCAAAATGGTACAGAAGCTTCGACCTATAGAATTCTTGAGAACGGAGTTCTAGTACTTGTTGGTTGAGGATATGGTCGAATAATCCCATTTTTTACCCTTGATATTATCTCCAAATATTTTCCCCTTTGAGATAAGGCCTTTCCCCCTCATTAGTGGATCCATAACCTCTCCATCTCTGCTATAAAAGAGTTCCATGCTAATGAGCCTTGGTTGGTCATTTTTGGTTTCCATTCTTCTGCTTCATTGTGCCTAGATGTTGTCGATTTTACGAATAAGGAGAACAGATTGAAAGGCTAGGCTTGGACTTGGATTTCCACTCTAAAGGATGCCTCCAACATCAAGGCACAGGTTGTAAGCTTCCCTTTTTTCATTTAATAATAAAAAGTATGCTTTTCTTCCCATAAATCTGTTAATATTAATTGGTTTAGCATGATACTCCTTGATATGTCATGTGGTTTGCTTTGAAATATATATGTGATATGTATATTTAGTCTTTTGTAGTGTGATCTTCTTTACAAGTATTCATACGTAGAATGCATAACAAGGAATTAGCATTAAAAGTGAAAGGATCAATATCGACATCGAGGAACTGACTAGATAAGGATTGAGGTAGGCTATATCCCTCTCTCGTATTAATTCAATGTTAAACTAGGAAATCTTGTATTCTTTGTCATGATTGTTACTAGACCCACTCATTGGGCTAGAGGGATCGCTTCTTTCTAAAGAAGTTATTTTCCTGCGTAACCATCGGTAATCAGATGGTGTCTACCACGTTTGACTCCAACACATTTATTCACATGATTAGACTCGTACTATCAAGTGACAAGATAGAAGACCCCGGATCTAGTTTCATCCATTGAGGCTATGATTTTTAGATTCATATAAGATCTAAGAAGTATGATGGCTATGCTCATACAGAATGTCATCCAAACATGGGTCGACTATATGTAATCAATGGACGTGACTTTGATCATTATACATGTAAAATGGATTATACACTGAGTACGAGTATTCCTACCTCAACAATGATATCATGATGATAATATATTGTAGTCAATTGATGATCTCAAGTAGCCAATTCTTCATCCAGACTTTTCACATGGTAAAGCACTTTAGTCCTCATCCACTGCTTCTGAATTTTTACATTAGGGGAAAATCTGTTATAGCCCACTTTTTCACATTCAACCAAATGACCTTTAACCCGGATCAATCATCATCCATTCACACTTTGCAATCATCCCCTACAAAGACAAAAGGATCCCCTTTCAGGAAGTTCCAAGAATCCTGGATTACACTCACTAAAAACCTTATTTTTTGTGGATCATCACACTTACCTTTAAGACAAACTACGCTGACGCAAGTTGTACATGTATAAAATACATTTGCTAATGTAGGTTTCTTTCTCAAAAAGTGTGATAATAGTGGGAAACAAGTAAAAAATAAAAAGTAATTTCGAAGTTTCTCTTTCTAGAAGCTTCGGAATTTGTTTCAACAATTTATTTTTGGATCGTATATCTAAATCCATATATCAAGGTCTTATCTCTTATATCCTAAAACTTACCTCCCTCTAATGTGGATCTAAGCCCTATAATGGTAAATTCCAAACCACCTAATTTACCCTATAAATTCACTGCATCCCATAGAGTCTAGGTTGTCTTTTGGAGATTCTTAGTTATGCCCTCATACTACTCATTTGTGTTTAGAGGTCCATAATCCATCCATGTACTTGATGTGTGATTGAAGGCTTACTATTGTGGCAAAGGAAGGCTTATGTTTTTGTTATCTTGATTGTTTTGGATAATTTGTAGGCTCCAATTTTAGCATTTGGAGTTGGAGCTAAAGATTGCAAGTGGGGAGAAGAAGAGAGCTTGCATTGTTCCCCAATTAAGTCTTTCTTCCATATTTTAAGCTTCTCTAAGGAAAACATAACAGTTTGTTCTTGGTTGTTTCTAGATCAATCCATTAGGTCTAAGGAGATTTACTTTTTCCGTAGAAGGAATTTATCCCTAAAACAATGTTATAGGCCATTTTTCACATTCAACCAAATGACCTTGAACTAGGATCAATCATCATCCATTCACACTTTGCAATCATCCCCTACAAAGAAAAAAGTATCCCATTTCCAAAATTTCCAAGAATATTGAATTACATTGGCTAAAAACCCTATTTTTTTGGATCATCGCACTTACCTTTAAGACAAATTGCGTTGACGTAGGTTGTACACATAGAAACTACGTTGACAAGCACAATTTTTTTCTCAAAAAATGTGATGATAGCGGGAAATGAGTAAAAAATACAATTTAATTTCGAAGTTTCTTTTGCTATAAGCTTCGGAAGTGGTTTAAACCATTTAATGTTGGATCATATCTCAAACTCCATATATTGATGTCTTATCTCTTATATCCTAGAACTTACCTCCCTCTAATGTGGATCTAAGCCCTAGAATGGTAAATCCCAAACCACCTCACTTACGCTATAAATTCATTGCCTCCCATAGAGTCTAGCTTTTGGAAACTCTTAGTTATGCCCTCATGCTACTCATTTGTGTCTAGAGTTCCATAATCCATCCATGTTCTTGCGATGTGATTCAAGGCTTACTATTGTGAAAAGGATAGACAAGATAGCTAGGAGAGATATACAAGGTCAAGGCCTACAAGGGTTTTAATCTTCTCCTACTTTTATTAATACAAAAATGTTTTTTTTCCCTACACATTATGTCTCATTTATGAATATGTAGAACAATGAATCATTGGATTCTTTTTTAGAGTTTCTTGTATATGTTATTTGTATGTTTTGAATCTCTTGGTTTTGGATAATTTACAGGTTCCAATTTTAGCGTTTGGAGTTGGAGATAAAGCTTGAAAGCAGGGAGAAGAAGAGAGCTTCCATTGGTTCCCAAGTAAGTCATTCTTCCACATTTCAAACTTCTCTAAGGGGAGAATAGAAGTTTTATCTTGGTTGTTTCTACATAAAGCCATTAGATCTAGGGAGATTTCTTTTGTCCGCAGAAGGAATTTATCCATAAAACAGCTTATACATAATGGAATTTTTTTATTGTATTTAGAAATGAAATGGATATAGTGATTTTATTTTATTTCAATTTTGATTTTATTTTGACTGGTATTGTGCGACACTACACAACCTTTAATTAATTAAGTAGTGGTGGAGCTTTGTGTGGAGATATTTCATTGTGTAAGAATATTTCATTGTGCAGGGAGATTTCATTATATGGAGATATTTCATAAACAATGAATGAATATGTTGCCGCACATATTTCTTTTGACACATTCTGCCATAATGGGGTAATGCATTGCACACAGTGAAAGCTTTGCAGAAGGAGGTTCATTGTCCCTCTGCACTTCGTATAATGAAAAATTTGACTGTGTTGTCACATAATTAAAGCTTCCACATATGCACATTTTCCTATAATTATAATACATATTTTTGAGTGGATACATGTATGAAGTGTATAGGTGTCAATAAAAGCTATATGAGAATACAAGAAAAATCACATGAGCGCTTCGTACAATGAAACTTTTGACTCCACTTTCACACTTCGCACTAGACTTGTATTAACATTAGACTATTGGTAAAAAAATATGAAAATTAGACTATTAATAAACATCAAAATTAGACATGTTGCAGTCTCGAAACAGAATGGAGCTTCCTATTGTGTGGAGGAAACTTTCCTCCGCGGAACGAAAGGAAATTTTCCTCCTTACAACACCGGGAACTTGTCGTCATGTCAAACAACATTGTTAGGTGATAACCATTTTTTCACGTATATTGAATTGTGTTCCCAATGAAACCTTGTTGACAGTGTGAATGAAATTTCCCACTTCAGAATTTAAAAAAAAAAAAAAAATTGAATACCTTTATCATGATTATCAAGTTTTCTCAAGAGGGATAAGCAGTGTATAGAGCATTGCTTGTCTGAACAAACAACGTTTGAAACCTTGCTTGTGCGGAGCTTTCCACACAATGATTTTTTTGTGAAAGCAAAGCTCTACACAAGTGTAGAAAATATTTTCATGAAATGAATTGAAGCATATTGAAACTCCAAGTTCTCACAATGTGGACGTGGTTGGCCTTTTTTTCTACACGACAATTACTTCACACGCTAATAGAACCAATACCAAAATCAAAACCAAATAGAACTAGACACTTTCATGAAAATCCATATTGGAGGACATCACATAAACAAAAATGTAATGATCTCATTAATTCGTTGTAATCATTAGAGAAATTTTGAGGTCTAAATTGGCCTCAAAACAAAAATGTACAACCAAAATCAACTTTATAAGAACCAATAAGATTCAAGATGATGATGTCAACCATGGGGGGTGATTCATCATTTTTGGAGTAAAAAGGTAAAAAGATTAAAAAATAATAATAAAAATATTTCAACTTCTATTTTCATCTTATCTCCCTATAGTTTTACTCAAATTATGAGTGGGAGCACTCTTTTGATACGAAATTTACTTCCTCATCCAATGAGTACCCATGTTACATACTTTTTATGGACTCTACTACAAGAAAAATGAGAAATACATGGAAAACATGATTGCAATCACAATTTACATGTATTTCTCATTTTTCGTGTAGTGGGGTCCATCAAAAGTATGCAACATGGGTACTCATTGGATGAAGAATTAAATTATGCATCCAACGAGTGTTCCCACTCGAAATTTGATTAAAACCATAGGGAGATAAGTTGAAAATACGAGTTGAAAAAGATTTTCTTTTTCTTTTTTCCCTCTAAAATTGATAATGTAATCTAATATTATTTTATAATTTCCACTATTATTTTATAATATTCCTTATGAGGCCCATTTTATACCTCAAAATTTCTCTAATGAGCATTTCTTGAGAGAGTTTCAAGGATCAATTTTTCATTGTGCGAAACTTACAGAGAAAGCTTTCATTTCACAATGGAACCTTTTTTCGCACAATGAAAGCTCCACATAATGAAAGCTCCGCTTAGAAAACTATAAACCTAAAAATCATAAATACATATTAAATTAATTTTACTCTATGACAAAATCAATTTTATTTAATAATAAATTTTATCAATTCCTAAAAAAAATTAATATTATTATGAAAGCAAGTTCAATTTCATTTATGAATGCATGCAAGGATGAATGTTTCATTGTGTGGAGTTTACTTGTGCAGAGAATTCATTGTGCGGAGTTCTCTCTCCCCATAATGAAACGTAATAATAATATATTAACATTGATATTTTAACATTAATATTTTAACTTTAATTTCATCCCTGCCAAATAAAGTTCCCTATGCACCCTCATTTTCCCACACATACCCCATCCTCTGCAAAATAAAATTAATGCACAAGGAAAGCTTCACAAAAGAAAGCCTTGTTCAATGAAACATAATCATCCTTCATTCCATACAAATTAACATTAATATTTTAACATTAAATTTGTCCCTATCGAATAAAGTTCCCTATGCACTTTTTTCTCCCACACATACCCTTGGCCTTCCTAATCCTAATCATACATTCATAATCCTATGGCCTTTGTACTCATTGAACTACCACACACAATTTCCAACTCATTTTTTTTAGAAATGCATTTGTTTCTACTCTAGGCATGCATGTGCACAAGACTGTGTGTGTGCTCCTACCTATGTCCTTCAATCCATTCAAAAAAAAATTGAAGGAACATCCCAAAAGTTTTGGCTAGTGATTGCCACACCTAAACCTCATATAGGAAGGGCCTAGTCTATATTCTCAATGCATACATGTAGTGCATATATCTAACCATGCAAAGTTTTGAACAAATACCTATTTCTCAAAACTAGCTAGTGGCATCGACATCTCCAACCATAGGCTAAGCCAACAAACCACGCCTTGAACCCCTCAGCCTAAATCCATAAAAAACACTTTAAACCCACATGAAATATTGAACCCATAGACATGGTCTCCCAAGTGTATCCTTTACCTCATAGCAGGCATATTGGTGCCATTAATGTTTTTGGAGAAGCGGATATTATTATCAAGATTCAGTAGGACATATAGGGAGGAATGAGAGAGTGGAAAAGTCATAGAGAGAGAGAAAAAAAAAAATTGGGGGGGCGGGCGGGGGGGGGGGGTGTGGGGAGTGATGAAGGGAGACATAGGGTATTCACTTAATGAACCTATGACATAGCACATATGTTTGTGAAATATTAAAGAATACCCCTAATTTCAATAAGTATTGATAAATTCCTTGTAAAATCATTTTGTTGAATCCTCCTCCCAATACATATTTCCAATTAAAAATACCATTGTTTTTACTAGATACCATTTTATACCCATAAATAATTATAAAAACCTTGTATCGTATACCTCTCCCCCTAATACCTATAATAAGTTAACTTTATTCACAAATTTAAAATCCCCATTTATGAATGAATGTGATAATATATTGGTCGACAAGGTGAAGACCCCATGGAGGGAAAGTGGGAGACAAAGGTAGAGGGATGGAGAGGGACATAGGGAGAGGGGAAATAGAAAGAGATAGGTATGGGGGGGGATGGGGGAGATAGAGAGAGATGGAAGGACAGAGGGGTAGAGAGAGAGATAGGGAAAACGGAGAGAGGGTGACTAATTGATGGAGATTGAGAGGGAAGAGATAAAGGGAGAGTGGAGGAGAGAGATGAAGAGGGAGAGAGGGGGAAAGAGTAATTAAGCATTAGAAATGAGGGTGGATAGGGAGAGGAGGGTGAGGGAAATTTAAAGGGAGAGTGAAAGGGAGAGGACATGAGAGAGGGAGGGAGTGAGAGAGATAGAGAGAGGGAGGGAGTAAGAGAGAGAGAGAGAGAGAGAGCATGAGAGAGAGAGAGAGAGATCACAATAAGGGGGAGGGAGTGAGAGATTGGGGGAGAGAGAGTGGGGGTGGAGGGAGAGAGTGTGTGTGTGTAAGAGAGAGAGAGAGAGGGAGGGAGGGAGAGAGTGAGTACATGTGCATGCAAGAGAGAGAGAGGAGGGCAGGAAAGGGATAGAGGGAGGGAGAGAGAAGGGGGGAGATGGAGAGGAGGGAGAGGGATAAGGAAATAAAGAAGGAGAGAGATATAAGGGGAGAGAGAGAGAGGGGGGGGTAGATAAAGTGAGAAAGAAAGCTAGAGATAGAGAAAGAGAGAGAGGGAGAGGGAGAGGGAGATAATCCAAAGATAATATATATTTTGTTTTTCTTACTTCCATAATGTTTATATATATATATATATATATATATATATATATATATATATATATATATATATATATATATATATATATATATATATATATTCTTTATTTGTGCCTATAATTCCATAGTCTTCCTCATTTTTTTTTAGTGCGGTTCAAGTAAACCGGAGATTGGTGGTCCCTATATGTCTGCAGAAATATCCATGCAGATCTAGTCGAAGAGATCACTTCCCACTGGCTCATTAGCAGAGCCTAACCCCAAGAGCATAAAGGACAATTTACCTCATGACCTCCCATTAGCAAGATTCTTTAATGATGGTAACTCAACCAATCGAGCTAACCCTCGAGACTTAGCCTCCATCATCTTAGAACACAACATTCCAACATTTTCCTATAACAATCATGAAAATAAACATGAATATCATAGCCATTTATATGGTTAAAATACTTCATCAATGTAAATTCCAATTTATAAATTTAAGTTCATAACCAACAAATATATAATCACAAGATAAATTATGTAATTTAGTACAATATTATCTATATGAATATGTATCTATTCCATATGGAAACAAATTATAGATAGAAATCAACACAGTTTTTCTCAGACACATTATTATCCAAGTTGGCATATAGCATGGATTTCCCACAATAGATTTATTCAAATCTCCTCTTCCTTGCAATCACTCACCCTCTAGGCTCAATTATCCCCTTCTCTACCACACAATCCCTTGAGAAATCCATAATTTTCCATGGATTCCTCACATAAGAAGGGTATAGAGACTTATGGAGACTTATATTCAAGGAATCCCTCTATATTTCTCTAACATGGCATAGCACATCAACATTAAGGCTTACCATAATATTTCACATCACTCATCACTAGATGATAAAATCATTTTATTTAGTTTTATAAGCTCTTGGGCCAATGTACCTAGCATCAAGCATTCAATGCCTCACACATATGCATGCATTACCTTAATGTATTAGCAAATATAACTTTTCTTTAATTTATTAGTGTATCACTTATGTACCTCACTTTTTTTCCATATTTATAACATACATGTGCACATATTTCTAGTATTTTCCCAAATCTTATGTGTTGGAATATTTCTTCTTTATTCATACCCCACTTGGGTATTCATGCAATATATGCACTCAAGTGAAAACATACCATAAAGATACAAACTCGGTCTAAGAAAATTCTTACCCAATTCCTTCACTTACTAGCTATTGTAGCATGGATTATTTTGATACTTGCATAGTTTCCATCCCATTTATACCTAGTTGATGATTTCTCAAGGAGTCTACTTGGATCCTCATTTAGTATTTCTTAATAAGTATTATCTTTTCATTTTCCTCGAGGTTCTTTTTGTGATTAAAGGAACTTCCTTTTCCTTAAATCCCACCTCTAATAAGTGATCTTTAATATCAAATTATTTAAAACAATTTGCATCTCTCTTAATGCACAATTTCATTACATGTCAATTGTTAGACAACCAACTAAAATAGAACATGTGCTACAACATTTCTAATTCAACAAAAAATTCATTCTATATGCACACACTCATTCATTCATTTAATATTTTTACTGGTGAATTCATGCATAAAAAAACAATCAAACATTCCCAATGTTAGGCTAAATCATAATTTAGCCCTCTTATGCACTTATGCATTCATTCAACAAGTGCACTTTGCAATTTCACCCAAAACTTAGCATTTTAAGTATAATCATAGTTTTTTTCTTCGAAATATATTTTACTTCTCAACAAGCTAACCAACCCAAAATATATCTTAATAGTCTAGGGGAACCCTTCCCATGAACTCATGTGCAGACAAGTTTTCTGAACACACATCATATAAACATCATCACATCAAGGTCCTTTCACATAAAGGACAACACTAACATGTCCCTATTTTCTTTCATTATTTAACATCAATTTTCATAGCCCTGTCATGGGATTTCTTTTAAATTCGAATGCATATTAGAAAGCCTTTCCATTTCTCCCTCATTTTCCTTAATCTTGCCATCAAAGGTAAGTGGCTTTTCCTTTTTGAATTCCTAAAATAGAGAACACTTTGAAGGATTATTTTTCTTTTTCATCTACAAGCTTAACATGTTTCCATAGTTGGACAATTTGTCAAGTTATTAGTCCCTTCGCTAGAGGTATCTATTGAGGTATCATTATTGGATGTATATTTCTTGGCACTCATTACCTCTTCTTTGAATTTTTTTTCTTATGTTTCTGGTAGTTAACGCATATTTTTGAATTTTAGATGGGATTAGTACCTTCCTTGACTAATGTTTATCTATATTTATAGTAAATGGCCCATGCTACAACTACATCTATATATATACTAGACTCTATAGAAACATTGCATTAATCATAACCTACTTCTCCTGGGCTCTTATAAGCCTCTCATTATTAGATTTGAAATTCCCATGTCCATCCTTCAAACTTGTCAATATCTCTACCAAATTTGGAGGAACTTCAACAACTTTATTCTTATTTGATTCATCATCTAAAATGTGTGAAGTGTCCTTTAGCTTATACTAGACAATTTTGTTGATAATTCCTTCCTTCACTATTGTATGTCTCCTCATGTGTTGAAAATTACATACCATTATTATTTTATTGAAAAGATTTTAATTTCAGCATAACTTGTATCCTTGGAAATATATGCATTAGCCTATCATGGCCTGAAATTGAAGCACTACTTTAGCTATAAGTCATTTTAGATCATGTTTACTATTCTAAAATTAAAATTAATATAAATTTAACTTTTCATTACAACAATAATTTATTTTTACTAATCACATTCAGTCAACGCACATTGCTTATTAAGACCCACACAATCCCTAGGCTAACCCTAAAACTCATTAGTAAGCTCTAGATATTTAATGCTTACATTTATATTGTTATATTTTTATATAGCTAGAACCTTTTATGGTCCCATTTCATAATTGTACCTTATGTCTTTTAGATACACACACACACACTAACTAACCAGACCTAGTCTTAGGATCATCCAATATTGTTTTGTAAATTGATTCATTGTAAAAGGCGTTTTCCCTCTAGAAGAGGACTATAAATATTGGTTTATTATCAATTTTAAGGCACAAGGTTCATATATTTTGGTATCACATCATATGAACCTTGGGTTTTGCTGCTTCAAATGGGTCAGTTTGGCATTTTCGCTATAACTTTTTTTCTAGGAGGTTTCAAATGCTGAAATGTGGATAATATTGAGGACAAATATTGAGGAAAATCTATTTAAATTTTTAGATCAAATCTCAAGGAATATCTGTTTGAATAATTATATCTTGGTTCACTATACTTATAGATATGTTCTCTAAGGAAGTTAGGGTTCCTGAAAGCTCTTAAATCAATTTCAAACATGCTTGTTTAAATTTTTCACTATATTTTTTGCGGAGATGTTTCATATCGTAAAATTTGGCTCATAATGAGTGATCTGAAGGAATATTTGATTAAAATTTTAGATCTTATTTCTCTATGCTTTCATAGATATTCTCTTAGTAAATTAAGGTTGTTGAATGCTCCTAAAATTAGTTTTCAAACATGTTATTTAGCTTTTTCACTACATTTTTTTTCTAAAACATTTCAGGTGGTGAAATTTAGACCATATTGAGATGAGAAATTAAGTGAATTTCGAGGTAAAAAATGGGCCTCAAAATATAAAATGTATCAATAAAATCAATTTTAAAATAACCAATATGATTCAAGATAATGATGTCATCCCTAGGGATAAATATTTTTGGATGGAAAAGAATAAAACTACTTTTTTAATCATATTAAAGACTTATATTCTTTTATATCTACTCAAATTTCATGTGGGTACTCGTTGACATGAGATTATATTTTACATCTAATGAGTGCCTACTCTACGCACTTTTGAGTAGACCTACACTGAGAAAAAATGAAGATACATGAAAAATGTGTTTCCTTCAATAAACGAGTTTTTTTTCAAATATATTTTGAATTTTTCTTGATGTGGGTATACTCAAAGTATGTTGAGTGGCTTAAAAATGGAATGTAATTCCACATCCAACGAGTTCCCACATTCCAAATTTCAATAATCTTATACAGAAATAAGTTGAAAATACAATAAAAAATTTGGTTTTATTTATTTTCCTTTGAAAATAATAACACTTATTTTATTATTTTTATTGTTATTTTATTATTTTCCTTGGGAGTAATTTTATACATCAAAATTCCCCTAATGATCTTGGGGAACATCTTGTTAAAAATTTTAATTTTGATGGGTATTACGTTGGGATTTGAGGGAGCAAGGATGGAGTGATTGAACCCTAGCTTCCCTTGCCTTTGGTTCGTGCATCCCTTCCCATTTCTACGGTTTTTCTTCCATTTTGTTGATGTTGTTGTCAACATCGTTTGTGGTGCCTTATTTTTTTGATGTGTAGGGCGTGTGGGAGTTTTTCGAGTTTTGGTCATGGTTGTCAGCTCTGTGGATTCTTTGCATTGTTGCATTGTCATATGTGACCCTCATTTGTTACGTTCAAGGGTTCCGGCATTGTGGTGGTTGTCAGTCACTCTGGGCCTTCTGGTCTAGGTTTTTTGTTGTCTTATCTGGGATTTTTGTGTTTGGATTTGGCCATTTTATGATGTTTTCATCTTTGGCTCTCTTTGTGACTTCTTGTTGGTGCGCGTTGTGGGGATTCTATTGGGTTTATAGGGAATTTTCTGGCTTGTTCTTTGTTGTTTGTTTATGGGCTTATTTGTGTGGCTATCATGGTGGCATGTGCCTTGTTTCTTGAGGGATTTCTCTGCCCTTTTTTTTGTTTTTTTGCGGGTTTTGTATCATTTTATAATGGAGGTTTCCCGTTGTTGGGATTTTATGTGCAATCTCTATGTATTCCACGATGGCCTTTTTGGGTTTCTATGAATGGTGTTTGCCATTTTTTCTGCATTTTCTGGAATGCATCTCAGATATACAAAATGTAATTTTTCTCCTCTTGAAAAATAAAATTACGCATCGTATTTTCTACAAAAAAGAAAAAAAAATCAAATTTTGGTGCACTATACATTCTGATATATAATTTGTGGAAGTTAAGGTTTGTGAAGGATCCGGAAATTAATTTCAAATAGGCCATCTTGGTATTTTTGCTATAACTTATTTTTTGGGACTTCTTAAACTATTAAATGATTAAATATATTAAGATACATACAAAATTACTTCAAGTAAAAATTTTAGAATTATATTTAAAGAATTGGACATGTGGCATGTTATACAAGTTTTCTCGAGGGAAGGGGACAAAAATTAGTAAGTTTTGGGAAAGTTACCAAAAATTTCACTTGGAAAATCAAATCCTAATAAGAACCATGGAGTTATATACAAGATATATCATAATATTGCAAATCAAATTTTTAGATTTAGAAGGACTCAAATCTTAGAAATATATAAAGAAAAAGGTTCAACCATTCAAATATTCTCCAAATTAAGGTTTTAAAGGCAAGTAACTTAGAAGTAATATATTTTTTAACTAGAAGAACCTTTTTTTTAGACGACTGGAAAATTTTTGATAAAGAGAGATCCAAAAGATACTACACTAATTAAACCTCTTGAAGGCTCATCAAGTACTTATGAAGAAAGTGAAGAGTTAGAATTGTGTTCTCCCGGTTAGAGAAGAAAATGAATGAAATGGATGGTTATATGTTTAATAAGGTGGATTTATCATTTTTTCCAAAAAAACTTAAAAGATAAATGATGGATCAAATGGAAAAGAATAAGGAAGATATAGAGAAGAGATGAATAAAAATAAGGAAGAAATAAAAAATCCTCTAAAACTCTCTAAGATTATTTCATTGTCATTATAGTCATTTTAGCTAAACTGGTTTCCTATAGGAAAGCTAGATCTAAAGTTTTTTTATTTGTATTCTACTCCTATATATTTTGTTTTATAATCTAATAGACTAGGATCATCACAAAAAGAAATTTAGTATATCTAAATTGTATGGAAATTACTCTTGAAGGAAACCAAAACTCACCATCACCAAATGAAGACAAATCAAGCCCAAAACCAAAACTAGGAAATGTAAAGTTTGAAATTGATATAAGGATGAGGCCTTTAAGAACCATTAATTATGAAACGTTAGAGGACCTTCATGTCTTTCATTTTCAAAATCACTAGATATCATTGTTACTCCCATTGTGAATGTCCAAGGTTAGTTATCACATATTGGCTATTTATAAGGGTAGAATTCTTGACTATTATAGGATGGGTCTAGATAGAAACCAAGTTAGAGATCTAAAATTTTCAAAACAAAATTTGATGACCTTATTTATTGACCCTAAAAATAGAACACAAGCTCCAATCAGAAAGAAATGCATTTACATGGACTAGTGCACCTACCAACCTTTTGTAGATAATTGAATGGATATGTGGTTTATAGTTTTTGACAAACCTCCTTACAGTAATAAGAATGTCCATTTGTATTTCCTTAGGAAATTATGAGTTGAATTTTTCTTAGGTCACCATGTCAACGACCTTGACCTTGGTGAAATCCAACAGATATATTGTGGGTTCACATAGGATCAAAAAAATGTTTGACATGACTCGCTGAGAGGTATTCATCCTCTTAGGTAGAGGCCTAACTTCCCTACTGATCATCCTCCCATCTCAGAAAACATTAGGAAACCCCAATCATTTGTTTCTAGCTTGACCCATAGCATATTCGAGCATAACACATTATACATGCTAGGAGTATAACACATTCATATCATGTTACCCTCGTAGAGTTCTTAAAAATGAATGAAAATTAGAACATGTGTGCTTCTAAGTGTGCATGTGCTCCAATGTTGTTTAATTGCAAAAGATATTGTGTTCATCCATATATACCCACTAGCCTATGTGGCACATTTTCCCCATTGATTGAGCAATTTGAGGAGAAATTTTACAAGTGCTTCACAAGGTATCATACGAGGGTTGACATCATGTTTGATTGGTTCCACATAAACTTGAAAACATTATGCTTTTTGTATTTCATAATTTTTATATTATAAAAACAAATCAATAATTTATTTATTTATTTGGAGGAAGTATATTTAGATTAAATGTAGCTCACACTAAAAAATACCATCACCAAATGAAAACAAATCAAACCCCTGCCAACACCAGGAAATGTAAACTTTGAAAATGATCTAAGGATGACGTCATTAAAAACCCTTATACAAGAATTAAGAAACACCAAAAATCTCTCACACCTTTGAGTAGCCATACCATTGAATTATTATTTAGTTGGTGAATACTTGAAAAGCCAATAATCACATATTCAATGTTTGATTGTTAGTGTATAAATAAAAACTAGTGAAAGATTATTCAAAACAATATTTGAGGACCTTGTTTTGAACTTAAAACTTTATAAAGAAACTCATTTGGGTTAAATGGTACATTTACCATACATTTAACAACTTTCTATATAAAACTAGAAGAATAAATAAGTCATGGTTTTTGACAAGCCTTTCTACTATAATAATAAGGAAATCCCTTTATATTTCATTAACAAATTATGTATTAAGGAAATCCTTTTATGAAATCCATTTTTATTACCAATTAAATAAATAATACTAAAAATAAATAATGTTTATTAAAAAAATTATAACATAAATATTACACATTTAATCATTTTAAAATGTTATAAGTTTTCTAATAACCATTAATAATCATTCATTTTAAATTTTAAATTTAAAATATTAAAAAATATTATTTAAATAATTAAAATAATAAGAAATTTTATATTATTCCAATTTGTTATTTATAATTTATTATCATTTTAAATTTTATTTTCAATCTTTATAAAAATATAAAACCCATATTATCAATAAAATTAACGAGAAGATCAATATATAAAGCTCAACATTAAAAGGGGAAAAAACATCTTTCACTTACTAATTTTTCATAATATTTTCATCCATGCGTCATGAGTCGAAAGGCACTCAACAACAACAACACTCTGGAATATCAATTACTGATTCTCAACTTGGGAATACACGCTGAATAATAGCAACACCAACACCATGACACCTCTGTAATATAAATAATAGCTTACTGTTATATTATAGTCGCAAGACCAGGGAGGAGCAGAGCACTATTATTATTGTGGCAGAAGGTACTATTATTATTGCAACAATGGTTGTTACTATAATAATTATTATTATAGCAGCACTAGCCATTAGAGATCAAGGGTAGGGCTTGTAGCAGTAGCATTTTCTGTTGCCCACGTTGAAATCGCAGCTTCCCGTTGGAAATCCATCAGAACGACAAGAATTTTTGCAATTGGTGTTGTTAACGCGATACCCTTTGAACTTGCCGCTTGGGTTTTTGCATATACGATCCTCTGCAACTTGAACCTCCATCATCCCTGCATCACCTTAAACATTACAAATTCTTAGTCACATGATTCACCCAACATTTCAACAACAAATGTTACAACAACAGTCCTTCCATTCCAGTGATAAAGGGGAAGGAAAAACTAGAAGATTTACCAATGGTTATAAGGAGCAGCACCAGCAGAAAAAGAGCGCTCAGTCGACTGCCAACTCCACTTCCCACCGTTATTGATCTCCGCTCTTTTCTTACACAACCCACACTTGAAATTTTGAGTGAAGAAGAGCAGTGAGAGTCGAATAAAAAAAGTTGCAGCAAATAGCCTCTTTATACGGAAGCCCGACCATGGTGTAATCATATTGTCTATATGATATAGTCCACGTGAAATTCTAGAGGGAACGTTGTGAGTGAGTGTTGAGGGGTAACGGAAAACACCCTTCATTTCGCACCCCTTTCTTTAAACGGAAAGGCCTCTCTGGCAATCTCCTCCGTGACGTGGGCTCATTGATCTTCTCCATATCCAAACAAAGTTTTCTATGTTACAACTCTCCGTCCACGACTATGTCCACTAAACCATTGTCGTCACCATCCATGGAGTTCCGTTTGCATGCTCGCCGACTACAACACGACCACTCACCATAAGGGGAATTAATAGGGATTTTGTAATTGTCTCGCAAGTCTCCCTTTCCTACTTTCTTTATTTTGAATTCCATTCACTCCTTGATCATTTTGAAACCCTTAGACAGAGAAAACTGAGAAAATTTCATATTGTAAGTTCAAATTTTGAATTCCATTCACTCCATGATCATTTTGAAACCCCTAGACAGAGAAAATTGAAAAAATTTCATATTGTAAGTTCAAAATAAATTTATGTTTAGCTTTAAATTTCTTTAGCAAATTTAAAATGAAATCAGGCTCATAAACTTGTTTTCTTTTCCTATTCAAAATAGGAAATTTATGTTTAGCTTTAAATTTTTTTAGCAAAGTTAAAATGAAATCAGACTAGTAAACTTGTAGTTATTTTCCTATCCTACCTACGCAGATTCCAACTCCAGTTATAAGCATAAATTTGTTTGTTTGCATGTCAAAACTCACACAGATTCCTACCTACTCAGATTCCAACTTTGGTTATAAGCATAATGTTCATATTCCATTTCTAGTTATAAGCATAATGTTTGTTTTTCTGTTATTTTTTATGGTGTTGGTCAAAACCTAATTTGTAAAACCCTTCATCCTCCATATTACTAAAACCCAATTTGTAAAACCCTTCATTCTCCACATTACTAATTTAGATTCTGCAATTCCAACTTTGGTTATAAGCATAATGTTGTTTGTCTGTGTGTTTCTGGTTATAAGCATAATGTTTGTTTTTTTTTTTTTTTTTTTTTTTTTTTTTAGTGTTGGTCAAAACCTAATTTGTAAAACCCTTCATCCTCCATATTAATAAAACCTAATTTGTAAAACCCTTCATCCTCCATATTACTAAAACCCAATTTGTAAAACCCTTCATCCTCCACATTACTAATTTAGATTCTGCAATTATGCAAACAATATTGTATTGTTTGACTAGTTCCCTATCAGAAATAGGAGAGCACACAACTAGTTGTTGTGTGTCAAGGGTTATGACAGTTCCAAACTTGATTACAAAAAATCCATGGGTTCTTTGTTGTAGCAACAAATTGTTTCACCATTGCAGCACCTCGATGGTCTTTTGTTGCAAAAACTTGCTGGTTGACTAGTGCAGCAACTCGTTGGTTGATTGGTGTGGCAACTCACTGGTTAAGCATTACGGCAACTCGCTTGTTAACCATTGCGAAAACTTGTTGGTTAACTATTGTGGCAACTCATTGTTTGATCGTTTCAAAAACTCACTAGTTGACCGTTGCAGTGGATCGTTAGTTTACCTTTGCTACAATTGTTGGTTAACCACTATGGTAACACGCTAGTTCAACTTTGCAGCAACTCATTGGGCCACCATTATGGAGACTCGTTGGGTCATTGTTGCATCACATTTCTGGGTTACCATTGTAGCAACTCCTTGGGTCACAAAATGATAAAGCAAGTCAAATGGGAAACAATCATTTCGCTTCCAGTGGAAGACCCTAAGGAAAAGATCATATTATCTAGAAAGGATTTAGATTGGTCTGAAGTACATGGAAAAAACATGGATATTGAACGAATTGAAAAAATCCCTTCAAATGTAATTAGAGACTTTATTAGAGGAGAAGAAATTAACCTGTATGCTCCATGTCCTTTCACCCGGGTACAAAATAAATGCCCATGCTCAAGGCCAAATGCTTCCTTGTGATATAAAGTGTAATTTTTTTAGAGATTCATTGTTTAGATGTTGGTATTAATAGTGTGATTAGGGTCTCAGAATTATGCTCAAAAATCAAATTTCTATTAATGACATGAAAAACCTGAATGATCGCGTAGTGCTCGTTGTTCTGAATCTGGTGCAACTCGTTTCGCGCAAAATAGACTCTGTATGCTCCCGGAAATGAGTTTTGTTTGATTTTCTAAACATGCAAAAATAAGAATGATAGGGAGCTCAGTCGGAAGTCCACGCTGCTGACATGGCATCCTGACTGGGCAGGTTCAATTTTGGTGATCAATTTTCCTCCGTCGAATGTGTGAATGCCAAGTGGCAGCATCTAGTTGGTTCAAAATTTATGGTGCGTTGGAAGGATTTCATTGCTTTTGGAATGGCCAATGGGGAGGGAACGTGTGGCTCAACCTGGGGCCATCACGTACCCTCCTCACAGTGTTGTAAAATGTTTGTAAAGAACCGACAGGACCGGCGGGGGTCGAACACAGGACCTCTGCCCCGCCAACACCACGCGCTACTGTCTCCGCTATCTCTTGTTCCTTAATTATAACAGTCGTCCCCGTATATTTAACATTTCAATGTTATACCATCGAGGGGAAGTGTGAGCCAGCCCCCAACACATGACCGCAACCTCATAACCATGGCGGAGCAACCGAAGCCTAATCCTTAAGCATGGAGGTTAACACATTAATTTGAGATTTATTAATGCTAATCCTCATTACTTAATGTTAATCCAGATTTAGCACTAAGAATGGATTAAGTGCTAATCCCGCTTAATTAACATTAATGTGGGTTAATTAAATTAATTTAGATTAGTTTGGTGGTCCTCTAATTTCAGTGGAAGTGCTACTTTGGCACCAACTAACCGGAATTAGCTCCAGTTAGCTAGATTTAGGTAGAAAATTGTGGACAAACTCTTGGAGGTCATAACTCAGTCAGTTTTCAACCAAATCAGGAGAAGAAAAAACCTAAGGCACCATTTTTAGCATTCTAAAATCATTGGTGTAGGTTTCAGGAGGAGAAAAGCATCGTAAACACATCATTTTGCAAATTTGAGCATAATATAGAGGCCCAAGCCATGGAAGCTAGACCAAGGAGATGTAGCCTAGAAGAGGTGAAATCCTTTATCAAATCCATGTGTTGATGTTGTATGCTGATGCAATGTACTTTTATTTTTCATTGTTCAGTCTTTTTTTTATGTTAAATTGTTCATAAAATTAACATGAAAATCACTCGTGAGACTCAATAATTTGCAAGATAATTTGAATCCTTAAGCACATATAAGACATTTGTTTAAACAACCCACCTAGTGTAGAGCAGTCGGTGATGGGTGCACTGTTAAAGCACTCCATCTGCAAGGTCACCGGTTCAAAAATCGTGGGTTTAGGATTGGTATAAACTACCGAAAAAAAAAGACATTTGTTTAAACACCTAAAAGAGGAATTACATAGCATTACTAACATACCTCATTCAAATCATAGTGCTTGATCATTTTTCATATGTATTGACTTTTCAAACATTTTTATGTAGCTATGCTTGTTCATATGGCCCTAAGGGCAGAAGAGGGCCAAATGAAATGAAGCGAAGATTCTCATTTGTGAAAAAGAGGGGTTTCCAATGTTCAAATCTCTAAAATAGCGATACTAACATATAACATGTATGAGAATGAAGATACCCAAGGATGGCCTTGTCATGGCCAACATGACACTTCGGGTGATGTTAGGTCCCTGTATTAACCAAAGTTATCAAGAGACATGGTTTCCTCTATAGAGAGTTGTTTCTTTTTGGGTGTGTCGATTGACTCAGTTTGAAAAATGCATGTTAAAAAATATGTTGACATGGATGCCACATCTCAAGATAGAGATTTATTTTTTTGTAGGAAAGATGTTGCTAAAATATATAATCGTCTAATGAAGGGAAAGTATCAGTTGCATAAAAAGGATGAAATGAGAGTGAACCTTTGTTATAGAAAACACCAAGATGATTTTTTCTTTTATCAAAATCCCAATGGTGGAGGGATGCCTTTTATAGTTGGAATTCATACGAGGTGGATGTTGGAGACCATGGTGAAGCTATCAAATAATAGCCAAATAGCCATGGATTCAACATTCAACACAAATAAATATGGGGTGAGTATATTAAGAATGAATGATTGATCTAGTACAATAATTTGATTTTTAATGATTGATAATTATTAATGATTTGAAGTTGACTTCATATGTTTTTTTGAATGTGATAGTATCAGTTGTACACACTTGTGGTGTTTGATAAACCACAAAGTGGAGTGTCAGTTGCATGGGTGGTGGCATCACGTAATACATCACAAGACATTTCATTATGGTTGGAGTACCTCATGCATTGGTGTCACCAAGTTGATCATTTATGGAAAGTTAATGCCTTCGTGATTAATGATACATTGGTTGAAATCGGTGCTTTAAGGTAGCTTCAATCTTCTTATTTTAAAGTACAACTTGTATTTATTACAAAAATAACATGCTTGAAATGAATTAAATGTGGTAGGAGAATCACAAGGTGCAATGTTATGTTGTGTATTTGACACACACTTCGAGCATGGATAAAAAATTTGAATTGATTGGCCAACAGTCTAGAAATAGAAAAAGCGATGTTTAGTGATTTGGGTTTAATTATGAATTAATATTCCAGTGCTGAAGTGAGCAATGCAATCAATTCTTTCTTCAACAAATTTACTAATGAGGAGAAGTTCCTATACCAGTTTCACAAGACTTGAGTTGCCGGTGACAAGAATTGTAAGCTGACAAACTCTTTCTTACATTTCTCTTTTTTGTTTTCATATGGATGAAATATTTTCATTGTTACACCATTTTTTGGTCATCTAACCTATTATCATTAGATGGACCAAAGTACATCATGTAAGACCAATTTTACTCCAAGTAAAATTGCTTTCACTATGAAAATAGCTTAGTAAATCACCTTTATTAAGTTGTTTATGGTCTAAACAGGAAACCCCATAAGGAAATATTAAATAAATATATATTTGTTTGATTTTCCTCAAGGAATAATTAGTTAAACAGTAGTTTAATTAATATTTCTGGTTATATTTAACCCAAAACAAGGAAATTAATTAGATAAAATCATTATTTATCTTATTATTTTCTAAAGAATATTATTTTAAATCTTGTTTAATAATATTTTTGTTAAATATGACTAATTCACCCTTAAATAATTAAATAAATCATTATTTATTTGATTATTACTTAACCATATCCTTAAAATAATAAATAAATCATTTATTTATTTATTATTACTTAATCACATCCTTAAAATGATAAATAAATCATTTATTTATTTATTATTTACAAATAAGGGGATTTGACTCAAGTCAAATTCTTTTTCTATTAGCCTATAAATTCTTGACAAGCAAGCAGGGGGCTAAATCGTTTTTGAGCCTTCAAGGAATGCATTTCCCCTAAAGACACATCATCCTTGAAAGCCTCTTCATGCCCTCTGCCCTGTGATTTACTTCTACAGCTGTATCCATCCAAAAAGCCTCTTTGATTTTGACAAATTTTGTTCCTAAAGGCCTACATTCGCCCCTTGTATCCCTACAAAATGCCCATTTTAGCCTCCTTTTCCCTCTGTCAAAGTTCCCCTTTTATCCCCTAAATTCCCCCAAAACTCCCTTTACATCCTACCCACACCCCTGGTTTGGCCTAATTTCCCTTTCTTCCCCCTATTGTTACCCTTCATATGCCTTAAAATGCTCTAAAAATGGGCCAACTAACCATATTTTCATGTCTATTGAGGGCTTAGCACCTTTCGGCCCCAGCCCCTTCACCCTTTTCCTCCACGTGACCCGGCGTCAGTACCAGGCGCCAAGGCGGAAGGCGCTTATCTCAAATGGTTATCGGGTGATTTTTCCACCGTCGATCTGTTCAGATCTGACGGTTGTCGCAAAATCTCTTCGCACCCATCTTCTCCCGTTCGCCGCCCGATCATATATCAACCATCCATTTTCCCGCAGATTGATGGTCTGTATTCCCTCCTTCTGGTGGTCCCCGCAATGCGCACTGTTCATAAACCACCGGTTTCCATCGCACCGCGTTTGGAGGTTGGGTGGTAATTTTTGTTTCGGAGAGATTCGACTCATCACATGACACGTGGCTCTGTGCACTATTCATAAACCGCCCTCCATCGCGCGTTATTGATCAGCGTTTGCCCCGGCGCGATATCGCTGTGCATCGTCCGATCTGAGGCAGGCCATCCAACAGAAATCGCTCCGCGAAGTTGCATGGGAGTTAAAACCAAGGCAACTGTACACCTGGCTCACTGTCTGTCGCCCTCCGATGTGTTCCCAGCCGTCGATCTCCTCCTGAGATCGTACGGTCCCGATTTAAAGTCAGCCCCGCCACCAACGCGTCCCGCCACGTCACCATTCCACGTGTCTTCGCCACATGTCCATCCGTCTCTTTCATATTTCGTTCAAAAGTCAATTTTCAACTATTTGCATTCAAATTTTGCTGCGCTCTGCCCATGTCCTCCAGACCATGTTCCACTATTAAGTTGCATGTTCCACCATGATCCTACACTTTTTCGCCATCTCACCAGTCTGCACAGCCATTCTCACCATCCCCGTTGCATCCACCACCTCCATGCATGGTTTTCTTAACAGTTTTTCATGTTTTGCAGGGATATCAGATGGTGAAAGCCGCCATGATTACACAATCTTTATTAAAACGGCAAAAACGTAGAAAGGACCATTTTTTCAGAGGCTGAAATCATGAAGAAAGCCTGGGAAGGAGCCATGACAGGACTTGCATTAAAAGAACAGGGTTTGAATTTTGTAAAACCTCCCCAGAGCCATTAAAAGGGAAGATTTCACCAACAGAGATAGAAATGGAGCAGTAGAGAGTTTAAGGCATGAAAATGAAGATCTTTGAGCCTTAACTCATTGGTTTAGAGGCAAAGTACCAAATTGAAGATATCATGGATCACACAAAGGATACAGAGCGCATAAATTAATGTATGTCAGGTTTTCTACATCAGCATAATGTTTTTCTCCATGAAAGGACACGGTACACATTATTGTTTCAGTCTACATTGTGTCCAAGTAAATTTTCCCCCCCTGACAGTAGTCCTATGCTATCAAAAGCATTTGTTTCACAGTATGGCAGACCTCAGCATCATTATTCTACCTTTTTGTTTAGTTCACCAGAGTGTTACAGTAAGTACATCGCTTACATTTGAGATCCACAATTACGTAACGAGGCTCGACCCTCTTCCTTTCATGAGTTTTAATGCTGCATTTAGTTTTCACCTACTTTCTCTGCTCCACTTGAGCTATAAATTCATGAAGGAACTCATTGTAAAGGTTTTTGATAAGTTATCAGAGAATTACAAGTTGTTTCTTTTGAGACAAAGTCTCTGTGTAAAGTTTTAAGATAGGCTGAGGAAGATGTTTTTTGACTGAGTATCCAGCTATTGGAAATGTTGTACTTGACTGGTGTTGCTTTTTAATATGACAAGCACATTTCTTTGGATCCTGATCTAAAGCAGCGGTGATGTTTCCCTATCTCTATGTTTTAATTCATTTCACTTTGTTTCTACTGGCTTGCATCATAATATTGGCATAGGATTTACCCTTGTTAGGTACCCTATGTTTCTGCTCTCCTTGCCTTCAATTTTTTCTACTAAATGTTTTATCTAAGAGTTGATTTCAGTTAATTTAACCAGTGTAGTGGATGTTATTTCTTGCTAGCTGATGTATGAATTAAATGAATCTGTTCTTAGATGTTCTTGTTAGGATTTAATTGAATGAATTGGGAACACTGGGAGGTCTAGAACTCTGTCTCTATCTCACTAGGATCCTTTTCAATTAATTGAACCTTTCTAAGATCCCTCAAGCTGGAGTTCGAAGCATTGAGAGTTCAAAGTCTCTCTCCGATCTCAGGTTTTTGACTTTGTGTTCTAAATATTCATTGTTTCCTCCTCTCTTACCATTTCATACCACAATATCATTTTTAAGATCCAATGCTTTAGATGACTAGCCCAACTGGAAGCCTGCACATTGAATAGCAAGTAAACCCTTTCTTGACTCCATTGCCCAATGGTCTTGAATGTTCCCTGGAGTATCTCTCCTTTGCCTAAATTCCTCTTTGCTCATCCTTGTCTTATATTGAACCCTTCTTTCCGATTCCCAACAACCAAACAAATAACCAAAAAAAAAAACCCCGAGCCTATAACTAGCCTAATGTATTAACCGTTGAATCCTAAGACATATACCTTTGATAATCACGGAGAGATCCCTCTCTGGACCTAGGAGGGCTAGATCCTAGGGTCTAAAAGTGGTTTGATGTTGTCTCATCTTTTGGTCTTGCCAACCTGGCCAAACATGGGAACCCTAAAATAATGGCGACCACCGAGGAAATCCGAGAGCCGATAACCCGATAACATTTGTCCTGTCTTCCCATTGTCGTCACCACCCCATCGGCGACTCCACTGGGGAAAATATGAGATCCTATAATTGATAACATTTGTCCATCTCCCATCGTCGTCACCACATAATGGAGACTCCACTGGGGACATTCTGAGTAATTTCACCTTACTACATCATAAGAGCCTCATAAACCTACAATCTCTGGTTAGGTTTGCAGTTAAACACTCCTATTCATAGATCAACCTCTATACCATTTGGTGTGTTTCCCCCACACTCTTAGACAGAGTCTGGAAAGGGCCAGGTGGCCTCCAGATCTCACACTCTTTCAGAGGTGACATATCTGGTTAAAGCCTTCCCAGTCAATCTTTGGTTAGATTTTGCTGTGTTTTCATGATATCCTTGGAAAGGGACATCTCATAAGCATTGTGGTGGACAGTGTACCCCCCAGAATCATCCTAAACCTTGCACCTGGCGACTTCATAATTCCTAAAAAATTTAAAGACTCCATTGGTGATCACTAGGCCTGCTGATTATCTTGGTTCACATAAGACTCCACTGGGAGACCAGCCTCCAAAAAAACATCAACCACAATAGAAGGAACAAGTAGGGTTAAGCTGCTTGGTTAGAAAACAACATTCTGGCTTCAAGAACCATTCATACAAGAGATTATCCTAACCTAGACCCCCCTGAAATAGTGGAAAACCTTGAGAGAATCCAAGAGATCTCCTACACCTAAACGATCAACTATTTCTAGCCACATCCATAGATCTAACTCTACACCGTAATACTTGCTTCTACCGCACTCCATTCTTTGACCTAGGAACTCAAAACCATTTACCAAGAACTAGGTCATACAGTGTCTGAGACCAACCAGACCTTGAGCTTCCTGGTTCACCACCTCAAGGTGGTAAACACCTTTGGGATAGACAAACCCCTCCATCTACACCCCCTGATATTCACTTCATCCAAAACTTGGGGCTCTGCCACCCTAAATCTTCTCATCGGCACTCCTTTCTCTCGCTGGTCATATGATTTGTGTCATCCAGACATTTTCGTATGCTCAAGTTAACCTCATCTTCCCCAAAACATCATAAGTACTGGCACGCGCTCAGTTTTACCTCAGCCTCTAGTGCCCTTACCCAACGATTATCAGTCAAATATCCCACACTTCACTGCAAAAGAGTCTACCACAGCCCAACACCATGTAGATAGGATGGAAGATTCTTTTGACTACATGGAAATAGATGATGAAACAGTCAAAATGAGAATATTTTCCCAGAGCTTAGGAGGTGATGTGAAAAAATGGTTCAAGGGCCTACCTCCTAATAGTATCCAAGACCTTCCTGCTTTATATCAGACTTTCATAAACAAATGGGAAGTTAAGGCTAACCCTCTCCAAATCCTAGCAGAATACAAGAACCTAAAAAGAAACGTAGGAGAGAGTGTCCAGGACTACTCTACAAGGTTTAATAGCGTTTATAATGCTCTTCCACCACACATGAAACCTCCCCTAGGTATGGTTCTAGTGAGATACCCTGAAGGCCTGGATGCTGATATGGCCTACCAGCTTAGGGAGAGGGATTACAACACATTGGAAGACATGAAAAAGGGAGCAGTGAGTGTAGAGGCTAATTTGATGGAGAAAAGAGCAAGATTGAGGACTGAGAAAAGGGTAAAATACAGAGATGACAATGTAGCTTCCACATCTGATCCAAATTATGAATGCCTATCTAAAAACATGGGAAAGCTACAACAAATGATGGAAAAAATGGTTGTCACAGTTAGTAACCAAAACATAAATCAAAACCATAACCAGAACCAGAACTTTAGAAGAAACAACACCACTCCCAACAGACAAAGAGAATCAGATCAGCAAGTTATTCCCCCATTCCAAGAGAAATTTTTAGATGAAGATGAGGGAATCGTAGAAGAGTCTGAGGGAGACACAATAAACATGTTTGAAGTAGAAAACTCAATCCAAAACTGTTCCACAGAAAAAGATCAGCCCTAACCCTCATATTGGGATGAGGAATGGCTAGAATCTGAGGATTACAGGTTAGGATTTGAAGATGCCATCATGCAGGTCAGAGAACAATATGAACTTAGAAGAAAAAAGAGCCAAGACACTGCCAGGCCTAAAGCTTCTGAGGTTACCATTAAGAAAAGGCCTGAGAAAACTTCTAAAGTGACTGCTGAAAGTAACAAATTAGCAGCTGAGATTTCTGGAAAGAACAAAGAAAAAGACAACCAAAACACTGATAAACAAGGTAAACCAACTAGCAGCACTAGCACTACAGCTAGTTCTCCTGATAAAACTATCATCGACACTGTACATAATGAGAATCAACACACTGATTCAGCCACCAAGGCAGTGGCTAACAAAACAGAGTTGAGCATTCCAAAGAGTCACTCCACTTTCAATCTGGAAAGTGAGATTGCAAAAATTAAAATCTCTGTACCACTCTCTGAGCTGGCCACTCAGGATGTATATAAAGGCCAAATTTTGAAAGCATTAAATTTAGGTGAGAACAGTGACACTGTAAATCTGAGTGATGATCAACCCGCCCTTCTGTTTGGTCCAAAGATAGAAGGAAAGTTTCAGGAAGGGGTAGTGCCCCCTTTTTATATCAGTCTTAATATCCATGATAAGATTCTCCACAATGCAATGCATGATTCTGGGGCATCACACAACCTGATGCCTAAAGTAGTGATGGAAATATTAGGCCTAGAGATAACCCGTCCCTATAAAGACCTATATTCATTTGACTCTAGCAGAGTAAAGTGTCTTGGCCTGATCAAAGATCTATGTGTGAGCCTTACCCAGATTCCAGCCAAGTGTATGGTCATGGATGTTGTTGTGGCAGATGTGCCACCTAAGTATGGCATGTTATTATCAAGATAATGGGGAGCCAAGCTGCAAGTAACAATGCAGATGGATGGGGCTTATGCCACAATCCCAATCTTTGGCCAACTTAGAAGACTGTACAGAGAGGCACAAATGAAGTTCTTGGTTAGTAGCCCCGAAAAGCCTGAAAATTCACCTTTATACTCTGTACATACAGACCTTGACTCCTTCATCCTCTGTAATGATGAATCCTCAGGAGGGTCAGAGTCCAAAAACAGAGATTCAAACAAGGAAATAGAGCCCATGGACTTTAACATAATGGCTACTCTAGACTCGGAGGAGAAAGACGTAGAAAAAATTGAACAGTGCATTGAAACAAAAACTCAAAGTGAACCAGAAATAAAATTCAGTCAGCTGATTAGTCACCCTTCACAAACACATACACCACACCAAGAACGAAACGAAGATAAACCCGAGAATGAAACCTTATGGGAAATGAATTTCGATGGGTCATGCACCAAGAGAACTACTGGAGCAGGAGTGTGGATACACAGCACAGAGAGTGACTACGCAGAGAGCCATGCCTGTAACCTGCACTTCAAATGTACAAACAATATTGCAGAATATGAGGCTCTTATCCTAGGCTTAAACCTATTGAGAAAATTAGGAGCCCGTAGGATAACTGTGCATGGAGACTCTGAGTTGATCATTAAACAGGTGAATGGTGAATACACAACGAAACATCCTAGACTGAGAGCATATAGGAATGACACTATGGATTTATTGAAAACCTTTGTAGAATACGAGCTGGTGTTTGTCCCTAGGATCCAGAACGCAATTGCAAATGGATTAGCCTGCATGGCTAGTTCGTATCATAAACCTCCCAGTGACCAACAGATCATCATTCAGACCAAATTTAGACCTGCAGTGTCGGACAATGAAAAATATTGGCAGGTTCTTGAGGGCGATAAGAAGATTGAAGAATTCCTGGTAGGCAGAAACGAGTTTGAATTTTCTGATTCAGACTCTAAATCTGACAGTAGCTGCCTAAGTGAAGAATCCTCAGATGAGGAAGAACCACCCTGTAACATGGAAATAAACGCTTTAAGCGAACAAATTGGAAATCCAAACGAAAAATGCGAAAACGCAGACAGTCAGGGAGTAGAGGTGCTGCAGGCCAAAGATAAGAACATACCTCATGCCTATTGGGTCTTAGCCCCCTTAATCTTTCTCTCCACGGACCCAGCGCCAAGACCAGGCGCCAAGGCGGAAGGCGCTTATCTCAATTGGTTATCGGGTGATTTTTCCGCCGTCGATCTGTTTAGATCTGACGGTTGTCGCAAAATCTCTTCGCACCCGTCTTTTCCCGTCCGCCACCCGATCATATATCAACCGTCCATTTTCCCGCAGATCGACGGTCCGTATTCCCTTCGCCTGGTGGTCCCCGCAATGCGCATTGTGCAAAACCACTGGTTTCCATCGCACCGCGTTTGGAGGTTGGGCGGTAATTTTTCTTTCGGAGCGATTCCACTCATCGCATGAAACGTGGCTCCACGCACTATTCACAAACCGCCCTCCATCGCACGTTATCATTCGGTGTTTGCCCCAGCGCGATATCACCGTGCGTCGTCCGATCTGAAGCAGGCCATCCGACGGCGATCGCTCCGCGAAGTCGCACGAGGATTAATCAGAGGCAATCGTACCCCTGGCCCACTGTCCATCGCCCTTCGACGTGTTTTCCACCGTCAATCTTCGCTAGAGATCGAACGGCCCAAATTAAATGCATGCCCGCCAATTAACCCCATATCACCACATCATCCTTTCCACGTAGTTTTGTCGTATTTCGCCCGTCTCTCTTTATATATTCAAAGGGTCAAAATTCAAAGGTTTTGCATTAAAAATTTACTGCGCTCCGCCCACGTCCTCCAGACCATGTTCCACTATTAAGTTGCATTTTCCACCATGATCCTACACTTTCCGCCATCTCACCAGTCTGCACGGCCATTCTCGTCATTCCCGTTGCATCCACCACCTCCATGCGTGATTTTCTTAACAGGTTTTCGTGTTTTGCAGGGTTATCAGATGGTGAAAGCCGCCATGATTTCACAGTCTTTATTACAGCGGCAAAAAACGCAGTAAGGACCATTTTTTCAGAGGCCGAAATCACGAAGAAAGCCTCGGAAGGAGCCATGACAGGACTTGCATTAAAAGAACAAGGTTTGACTCTGTAAAACTTCCCCAGAGCCATTAAAGGCGCATATTTCACCGACAGAGACAGAAATGGAGCAGCAGAGAGTTTAAGGCACAAAAATGAAGATCTTTGAGCCTTAACTTAGTGGTTTAGAGGCAAAGTACCAGATTGAAGACATCATGGATCACATAGAGGGTACAGAGCGCATAAATTAATGTATATCAGGTTTTCTACATCAGCAGAATGTTTTTCTCCATGAAAGGACACGGTACACATTATTGTTTTAGTCTACATTGTGTCCAAGTAAATTTTTCTCCCTTGACAACAGTCCTATGCTATCAGAAGCATTTGTTGCACAATATGGCAGAGCTTAGCATCATTATTCTACCTTTGTTCAATTCACCAGAAGTACTACAAAATGTTGCAGCAGAGTACATCAGAGACATGCCCAGAGTAAATAGAAGCCTGACAAAGACCACTCTTTCATCCAAAGAGTACCACAGATAAATGCTCATAATTTAAAACAGAATGGGTTTCGGCCCACCTCCTCTTCTGAGTTTTAATACTGCATTTAGTTCTTCACCTACCTTCTCTGCTCCTCGTGAGCTATAAATTCATGAAGAAACTCATTGTAAAGGTTGTTGATCGGTTATCAGAGAATTACAAGATGTTTCTTTTGAGACATAGTCTCTGTGTAAAGTTGTAATATAGGCTAAGGAAGATGTTTTCAGACTGAATATCCAGCTATTGGTAATGTTGTACTTGATTGGTGTTGCTCTTTAATATGACAAGCACATTTCTTTGGATCCTGATCTAAAGCAGCGGTGATGTTTTCCTATCTCTGTATTTGTTTTATTTAGCACTTCACCTCATTTCATTTCTACTGGCTCGCATCAGAAATCTGGCATAGGATTTACCCTTGTTAGGTACCCTATGTTTCTGCTCTCCTTGCCTTCAATGTTTTCTACTATATGTGTTATCTAAGGTGTGATTTCAATTAATTTAACCAGTGTAGTGGATGTTATTGCCTGCTAGCTGATGTATGAATTAATGAATCTGTTCTTGGATGTTCTTGTTAGGATTTAATTGAATGAATTGGGAACACTGGGAGGTCTAGAATTCTGTCTCTATCTCACTAGGATCCTTTTCAATTAATTGAACCTTTCTAAGATCCCTCACACTGGAGGCCGAAGCATTGAGAGTTCAAAGTCTCTCTCTGATCTTAGGTCTTTAACTTTGTGTTCTAAATCTTTATTGTTTCTCCTCTCTTACCATTTCATACCACACTATCATCTTTAAGATCCAATGCTTTAGATGAATAGCCCAAATGAAAGCCTGCACATTGAATAGCAAGTAAACCCTTTCCTGACTCCATTGCCCAATGGTCTTGAATGTTCCCTGGAATATTTCACCTCTGCCTAAAATCCTCTTTGCTCAACCTTGTCTTATATTGAACCCTTCTTCCCTGATTCCCAGAAACCAAACAAACAACAACAAAAAAAACAAACCCTGTGCCTAAAACTAGCCTAATATCCTAACCTTTCGAGCCTCAAAGACATAAAACCTTTGCTTACATAAAGAGATCCCTCTCTGGACCCAGGAGGGCTAGATCCTGAGGTCTGAAAGTGGTTTGATGTTGTCTCATATTTTGGTATTACCAACCTTGCCAAAACATGGGAACCCCAACACCTCCCACTGAATGCACCACATGTACAATTTGGATGATTATACAATTGATAGTACAATGCCCTTGAATTCCAATCTCAATTGGGTAACTCTCAGATATGACATGCGTGACTTATTTATGGATGATTTATTAGCTAACTGGTTGATCATGAAGTACACACCCCACTACTAGACCTCCCACTAGTACCTCCATCATTTGGAACTGGTTAAATTGAATTTAACTCAGATAAACTGAATTAATTAATTACAACTCAAGATAAACTCAACCAAGGATCCTAAAAGTAGGAGCCACTCTACATGACTCAAGTTAGACTTTGAACTCGAATTAACTGAACCAAATAAGTCAAACTAACTTAGTTGACTTGTACAAGCTGTCATGAGATATGGAATTACAATTTTCTTCTAATTATTTTGAAGGGAAAATTAAATTAGAATCTTTCTTGGTGTCATTTTCAACATCTTTGATGATAGGTTGTGGCATTCAATACAATCAAGAGAATCTGTTTGCCAAAATTGATATGCAAATCAAGTTGGTAGTGCCTAGAGAGATGGCACTAGGAGATAATAGGGCTTCGATGGCTGAGTATTGGTTGCAGGAGAGTTAGGATATTCATAGAATCTTCAAGGAGAACCTACAGGTAGCCTGAAATTAGCAGAAGGTGCATGCATATCACCTTAGGGTGGAGCATAGCTTCTAGGAGGCAAATGTTGTTTGCTTGATACTTCGGGCCATATCAACAATCGCCCTTGAAGAATAGTGGCTTTGAGAAAGTAAAGACATGATATTTTGGAGCTTACAAAGTGATCAGGAAGGTTGCTTATGAATTAGAACTACCAGAAGGATGAAAGATTGCATTAAGGGAGGTCAAGTCCCATCCATTGAAGACTGCATTAATCTAAGAGACCAGGTGTGAATTGCCAGTACTTGAGGAAGTGAATTATCGATGGTCAAGTTAATTAATTTTACATTAATTTGTGTGGGCGGAATTATTGTGAAAAGAGGCCAAGTTATTTGAAATTTGTAGGACTTTGAAGAGGTGTGAGGAAACTAGAATGGTATAGCGGTCATGTCAGTTTCTATAATGATTCATGGTAATGGGAAGCGGTGGCAACCATAGAATGTAAGCATTGTGAATATCCTAGGTGAGGAGAGGCATAGATTAATGGAGTTGGACACAAAACATTGCATGTTGAGGAATATAGCTTCAAACCAATGTGTCTCCAACAATGCAGAGGGAGAGCCAAAAGAGAAGGAAACTGTTCACCAATCAAAAGAAAAAATAGAAATGGAAGTAGTCATTGAACATGTGTTTGGCTTAAATTTTTAAATATTTTAAAATCATGTGTATTCTAGGTACTTATTACAACAATATACTTTTAACTTGTAAAAGTTTTATAATAATAGTAAGAATAGAAGAGGAATTTTCATAATAAAATATTTGAGAATGGTCAATTTATATAAAACAACTTATTATATATTTTTAAGTGATATATATATATGTGTGTTGAAATTAATAATAAATATTTATTAATACATATATAATAGATAGAAATCCACATTATATGAATAATGATAATACAAAACTAAAACCAGCGTTTGTGAGGGCCATTGTGAGGCCGAAGGAGGCTCGGTAGTGGGTGGAGAGTCCAACTTGGAGTCCAAGTGAAGCAAAAGAAAAGCAGAGTAAGTAATTTTTCCTTGGAGAATCCAATGCAATAAACACACATTAATTATAATAATTGAAGCGCGGCTGGCAACATAAAACGTACCTGCTTTCTTTGCTTTGCTGTCTTTGTTTATGCAAATGGAGCGAAAATGCCAATTGGATGGTGGATGAGTTGGTAACCTGAAACGCGGAGATGGGAGAGGCTGCAGAGTGATGAGTTGGAACGCACAATTACACAGAGAAATGAGGAAATCTGGCTGGCTGCCTCTGTTATTTGTGGTTATGGCTGCCCTTTTCGGAATGTTTCCTCCCTTACTTCCCCACGCAGATGTCCCTCCCTCCTTTCTATATAAACCCAAAACCCATCCATATCCATCATCAACAACAACAGCGACACTCCACATATTTATTCTCTGCACACATTCACATTTATCTCTTCTCTCATTTCTGGAACTGCTCTGCATCCCAAACTCCTCTTTTCCCAATCCCTAATCGGAGGCATGGACACTCCTCTTCACCTTCTCTTTCTTTTATTTTTATTGGCATCCTCGGCGGCTCTGGCTCTTGTTTCTGCAAATTTCTACAATGATTTCGACATTACATGGGGCAATGATCGTGCTAAAATCCTTGACAATGGGCAACAGTTGCAGCTTACTCTCGACCGCTTTTCAGGTACTATTTGAAGTTCTCATGCCAATCACGCCTACGCCTTTTTCTTCTGTCAATTAACTACTTCACCTAAGATAAGTTAATCTTAGTATTCTATTCTTCTTCTTCTTCTTTGATGACAGGTTGTGGGATTAATCTTAGTATTCTATTCTTCTTCTTCACCTAAGATAAGTTAATCTACGATTACTGTGGAGACACCAAGAGAGGCTCCAGTGGGTCTACGATTACTGTGGAGACACCAAGGAGAGGCTCAGTGGAATCGAACTACATGGTCTACATGAGGAGAGGCTCCAGTGGGTCCGAAAGAACTACATGATCTACGATTACTGTGGAGACACCAAGAGATTCCCCCAGGGACCGCCTCCCGAATGCAAATGACCCCTCAATTCAATTCTGGACTACCTGACCCTTCCACCCATTCTTTCCTATTATTACATCATCTATTCTTTCATTCTTTTTCAGACACACACAAACAGAAACTTCCAATTATTTCATTCTTTTTCAGACACACAAACAGAAACGCAACGCATGTAACATATTAGTCGATGGTATCAATCATTTCTGACTTGGTACTTTTCAGACACACAAACAGAATCGCATGTAACATATCAGTAGATGGTATCAATCATTTCATTTTGGTACTGGTAATACAAAAGCGAGATTCATTCTTTTGATGGTTCAATGGCCTTATATCTATATATCTATAAAAGCTCTGGGATCGAAATCTGAAGAAAGACACAGACAAATACATTGATACATTTTAAGATTAAGATTTAATACAGCATGTTAACAGGTCAAAGATGTGTTTCCTTTACACAAGTATGTACTGACTGCAACACACATCACATAATTGTATCTTTTCCCAAGCTATCCGCTCAACCTATTCCCGACCCCTCTATTCCCAATGATTAGAACATCCTTTTGGCTCAATGACACCTCAATTCAATTGCATTGAATTCTGGATACCTGCATTTTTCACCTTAAAGGTGCAAAGATATGCTCATAAAAGTGTAAATGAATGTAAGGTGACACAGAGGTAACATTGTAGGAAACAAGGACGTGGAAATGGAGTTATTGGTAAAGTAAAGTTTTTGGAGTGGGTAAAACTGCATTATAAAATCTGCAATATATTAGATTTCTATCACTAAACTCATAATTAAACTAAAACAATCTTCGAGAAGACACCATTGTGGAGATTACGATGAGAAGTTGGCACAGGAAGTTGAATGATACAAGAAGCCCACTTATAAAATGGTCTCAAATAATATAGTGCTAAAGAAAAGTTGTGATACTTAGTAGTGCTTCTAAGAAAGCCATTTAAGTTTCTTTACGTTTCAATCCCAAAGTCTATCTTGATCTTTACATCTCCAATTAATGGTTAAGGGTTAAGGTTGGGTATTGTGTTTAAATTAATAATTGTATTTTTTTGTCTTTTGTTCATGGATTGGCTCCATGACAATATAAATTATGCCCTGAAATTAAATAAAAATAAAACCATATTCTAATATCTTTCTCATTTTTTTTAATAATTTAAGAAATATTAACATAGCATAGGGATATATGAACTTATATCTAATTCAAAGGAATATAAAATGAAATATTTATACCATTTTTTGAAAATAAGTAATGACATGAGTATCAATTTTCCTCCTCAAATGCAAAACTTCACTTGTTAAAATGCACCTTATTCTTCTTTTTAAAAAAATACACTTCTAAATTTTGAAACACTAAAAAAGCCACAAAGCTTCTTCTTTTTTATTCATAGATGGAGAAACTTGTAATCTTAGAAATATACACATTATTAATGATTGCGTCTCCACAAAAGATGGATGCATTCCTTCAAAACCCAACCCATGAAACTATTTTGTAAGTTTATGTGGCAATTAAAAAGGCTTAGAGACTATTTTAAAATAAATACACATTTTAAAAAATGTCTTAAAATGTCTTCTTATTTCAATACATTAAATGATTTTCATAGTTTCTCTTAATATAAAATAGACTTACCATAGTAAATTATTGAACCAAGTTAATATTTAATTTAGAGTTTTTCTCAGTTTAGAATATACATTTTTAAATTGATTCTAATGATAAACCACATTTTCATCCTCATAATGGACCACATCATTGTGATTAATCCAAAAAAAATATTTAAAAAAACATAATGAATCACAAAAGCTTGAAGTAAAAAATAATATACATTTTATTTATGTATAGGAAATAACTAAGAAGATATATGCTCTATGATATGGTATTATGAAATCATAAGAAAAATATTATAAAATAATTATATCACGTAAGTCTATTTTTTTCCTAAAATGTTTGTAATATGTCTTATTTAATCATGTTATAATTGTCTGCAAGGCAAAGATTTGACCAATTACCTCACAACGTTCGACATGGTGATGCTTGTTACCGGGGCCATAAGCGGTGATAGTAATTGCTTTAGCAACGTATGTAAGAATCAAATGATTATCCGTCAAGAAGGAAACTCATTCAACGGTTGTTGGGGGGCAACGATTTGATCGCTAAATCTACGAAGGCATACATACTCTACCCCCTCTAGTTTTGAACCCTGTGACCTCTTAAGAGAAAACACATGCTCTTAACCATTGGGCCCACTCAAGTTGTATTCATGCAAAGTAGAACATCATTGTTGCCATGGAAAAGGCACCCAGAAGACACAAGGCCAACTTGTTTAAATAAGCATTGTCTTCTTCGATAATGTTCCCACTACGCCAACAATTATTCGATTGAATATTTGGTAAATCGTTGTGTAACACCCATAGCAAGCGCGAGAACATCCTCCGGTTCATGCAATGAAGAAATAAATCTAGAAGATTTTGTTTGGACCTCCACCACCGATCGGATCCGCCATCAAAAGCTTCACAAGTTGACGTCCTTGTAATTCTCGTCATAGTTCTATTGATAAACCAACGCTTTCGGCGACTTCTAATGCTTCTGCCGCAACTGTACCCTTTCACTCGCCAACCAAAGTGCCAAACCTTACGGATCTGCTTTCAATCGACTTCAACCTCTTGCTAGTTGCCAAATTGGCCATCCGCACACGGAATATAAATATATTTATGCAATGCTTGCTTCATTCGCAATACCTCGGACACTGAGCGAGATCATCTTGAACTAATTGACAAGTCGCACATTGTGAGAATGTCCATAGACGCATCTAATTCCCAACACAGTGCAAATACTTTATAGCTAGGGTGGCAACAAGCCTTTTGTCTCTAAGCCGAATACACTATTGCCAACTATCACTCCAAAGGTTGCGATGTGCTCCATAATTATGGAGTTGACCGGAAATTTAAATGGCCCTCCTCTCCTCGCTCAAGTAGCAATTATAATAAACGGTCTAAAGCTCCATCACGTAAACAACGATATGAAAGTTCCAAGGCATCAAGTAATTTTCCTCCCACTATAAACCTTTCTACAACCTCCTCATATGGCCATTCATTCTCCCAGTCAAACAATAAGGAGTTTTGTACGTGATTTGAAATTTCCGGTCTCTTGAACATCCTCTCGCAATAGTTGAATAGGTATGAGAACTCTTGGAATCCACATCAAAAAATAGACTTTGAAACCGGCATTCCAAGGATTCCATGCACTTCATCATCTTCATCCGACCCAACATCATGCTCAGACTCGCGAGGTCGTTTCTTGTAATTCGTTTCTCGTCCTTCCTTTATTGATTTGTTTTAGTCAAGCGCTTCAATGTTGTAGGTGAATCGGATAGGTGATGCAGATTTTCTTGCATTTGTATCCAACGATTTAATGTTGGAAACCTGTACGATTGGTCCATCTGAGGCCTCACTGTTGCCTACGACAATTGCTCACTGCCCTCTCGTGGCTCCACTCCGAAGCGACGAAGAGAAACAAAAACAATAAAAAAGATGGGGATCTGTGCCTTCAATCCCACGGCAAATTCTCCAAAGTGTTTCTTGTGGGCGACAAGTCCGGCAGAAATATTGTGCATCATCTGATTGTGAAGGGCATCGACTGGAATCCTCTGAAAATTAGAGGGGCGGTGATGGTTCAACGTTCATTCGGTGGTGAGCAACGCACTCGGTAGGAGATCAAATGCGAGAGAAGAACGCGTGGTCTCAAGAACGAAATGCTAGAAAATCAAGGCCACTTCGAAATCGAAAGGCGAAAGACATAGTTAAGAAGAACGAGGCTACAACAATGGACAGAAGGGTGTCAGGTTTTTCATACGCCTCTATTATGTCAATTGACACTATTGAGATTCGTGGATGACGAATCTCAACGGTGTCACAAAGTAGAACTTCCTAATAAAATGCCTATCGGCATATATATATATATATATATATATATATATATATATATATATATATATTAATCAATTATTTCCACAATAATATATAAAAGTGATATTCTTTTGATAGATTTTTTTATTTTTTCCCTTATTTAAATTATCACTTTATAGAAACAAAACTCACAGGGGTTGGATCTAATGGTTTATTATTAGGGCGAGGGACCTAACTTCAAGCCATGGAGACACCTTGAGATATTAGTAGAACGTGTGGTTGCACCTAAAGAGATTATATTACATGGTGTACACATAAGTGGCTCAAAGCCCATGCCCATGTTCTTTAATGAAATGAATTTATAGTCCGCTCACTAATAAAATCATGAGTTGCATTCATGTCCACCAACACAACCACCTTCAATCCGTTCACGGATCGCAGTTTGTCAAGGCATTCTAGGGAGTCATACCAATTACTTAGGAGGGAGGGGATTATAACATATACTAGTTTGATCTAGCAAAACATGATTAGGACACCCTGGACACCTAGGGAGTCGAAACCAATTACTTAGGAGGGAGTGGATCATAGCATATACTAGTTTGATCTAGCAAAACATGATTAGGACTCGGACACCTTGAAGTCGTTGGTTTTTCATGGTGTTGGGAATGAAGATCCCTGAACAACACTAGTTTGTTTCGAGACGGTTTGGGGTGCTAATAATGTCCAGGATGAAAATGCCAATATTGTACGGTTGGGAACTACCTTTAGAGATCGCGCTTTGGCTTGGTACATGAAATACAAGAGCAATGTTCCACCTACACAACCATGGTCATTGCAGGGACATTAAGCAAGCGATGATGCGAGGGAGTTCCACGGACCTAAGTCCGCATCCCGATTCATAACAAATTTGAAGCGAGACTAAACATAGGACGGATATTTTAGCGACGAAGTGCGAGAAGGGAATCGTAATGAATTGGGCTACATACCTACTCAATCAATTTGTGGTGAACTACAAAGTTGCGCAAGACTCAAGTGCGAAATTTCATTATGCTTGGCTACTTATTATGATCACTCTTTATGGTCGAGTGATACCCATGGAGCTACCAATTTGTCAAAGAAACACGAATCCCTATTTATGCCACGTGATTTCAACATTTATGGGCCACTACGATTTCTACGCGGAAGATCAACATTAATGTCACTTTCCTCTTTCCTTCTTTATCATGAGATGTTTTTTTCGGCCATCAAAGGGAATATGTGCATTTCTAAATAAGTGGTTTGTTGAAGATTGCAACAAGAAACAGTGAAGGAGGCATCCTGAAACATCATTCCCGATCCTAGTTGGAAAGTGATCACCTAAACTAGGTGGGGGCCACACAGGTGATTTTTTGTCGCAAAGTCTATTTTTAGACATATGGATCATGTTCTATAAGTTGTGGGATGCTATTTGTGGATGGTTGATCAAGTTGGAAAAATAGATGGATTTCTATTTTTAGACATATTAGCGGAATCTATTTTTAGATTGCCAGTCTAAAAATAGATATGTCGAATATTATTAGCTCTTAATAATATTTGGACTCTAAACATTATCTTATTCTCTTGGAGCACTTCGATTAAGTGCACGGATGTGGCACATGAGCTGACGAAGGAATTACGCTATTCTTGAGGGTTAAGTGGAGCTATTGCATGAACACTTCGAGTTAGAACTCATGTGAGAGAGTTTGGTGGAGTTGATTTAGGAAGTTAATGGAGTTGTCTTCGGTTTAACTAATCTAAACATAGTTGAGCTACTTTGTATCTAGTTTAACCGATTGATACAATTAGTGAGAGTGGTGTGAATTAATTATAAATTAATTCACTAATTATAAACTCATTAATCAACTAAAGAATACATCGATTAACTTCGATGCATGGACGAGTTTCGAGTGGAGACCGGTGCAAAGATAGGTGAAAGGGCAAGTGTGACTATCGGTTGTGACTATAAGTGATGCATGATTTGCATCCAACACTCGGTAGAGATGCCTATAAATACTGCGTGAGCAAGTCCGGGGGTAATTTATTCTCATCAAGAGTTATTCTTCGATAGGGATTGCGCAATAGAGGCAGGGCTAAAGGCTAGCAAAGATCGGTGCATGGGATTTGCAAGATCGGGCCTGATTAGTGTGTAACAAGTGGAGATTATACCCGAGAGCTTGTGAGGAGCTTTGTATGATGATTGTTACATGATCTCTATGACATATATAATATAGAGATAGTTGGGGGTTTTCGGCTGTTAAGCTTTCCCATTACATCTTGTGTTCATATGTGTGAATTTTTATAGTTTTAATGTGTGCATGCAATTGATTTTATTTCCGCATGTGATGATCAATGGTAGAAGAGATTACGTATTGTGCATGAAGTCAAATAGTGTGTGATCGGGAGAATCTCGGTGAATAATATATCGAGTTATTCAAATTTCTACATGGTATCGGAGCGATATTGATCATTGGAGCAATTGCAAAGCATTGAAGCGGTTGAGTTTTAGGATAAACTCAAGAAAATAAAAATGGAGAAGAATGACACTATTCGGTATACTTGACAAAAGTTTGTCCACTACAGGGATGAGCTTCGGAGTGTAGGAGTTAGTGTGGATGAGGAAGGACAAGTCAAGAAGGTTGGGATTCGAGCAAAGAATCTCTACGGACTTGAAGTAGATGGGATGTCTACGAGCTTCCCTATCGTTGGGAAGTACGAGAAAGACATGAAATTGATGCTTGAGAGGGAGCAAGTTTTTCATGTAGGTAAGAGTGAACCTCGAGATGTGGAGCAAAGCCACGAGATGAGGATCATAGAGTGGAAGAAACCACTCATGCAAAGAAATTTCGTGCCAAATGGGCGAGAGGGAGTGCATGCGGCTATACCACCGCTTGAGAGGTGGGGCGACATGCATGAGTAATCCCAAGAGGAGATTTACGGGTAGGATTCATGGAGATGGTGTGGATCTCATGAATTGAACCCCGGCTATGAGAGTGCCGCAGGCGCAGCAGAGTAGCATGATCGGTTGGATTGATGCGACAGATCAAAGTGACAGGTGTCGGATCATCGGAGCACGAATCAGAGTTGACGGCAAGTGCGAAGTGCATGGGTGCAAGAGTTCAACGACGCGATGGTTCCCGATGACATGTGCGGTTGGGCCCAACGAAAGTCGAAGACTTTGATGATAGATGCATCGAATCGATTGAGTTGTTTGGAGCCTATTCAATGTTAGAAATATTGTCATTGATGGCAAAGAAATCAAAGAACAACGAACGAGGGAATATGTACGACATGAAGGCGGAGGCGAGGTCGAGCGAGGCCCTGATGCGGAAACGAGCAAAGGAGACAGAGCGGAAGAACACCGCTAAGCGTAACGGTCAAATACGAGGCAGAGTGAAACGGTCGAGCCGATGGAGGCGAGCAGGGCGAATATGGAGGCAATGAAACGGTCGAGCAAATGGAGACGAGCGGCAAATACAGAGGCGGTGAAGCGGTCGAGCAGCAGAGGCGTTAGCACGACAGGAGGCACGGAAAGAAAATTCCGGGAATCGCTTAACCCCAGGCGGAAGGATACATAAAACAAATTCCGAGAATCGTATAACCCAAAGTAGCAAAGTATATATATATATATATATATATCATTCCGGGAATCGTTACCCACGCAAGAGTATACATACAGGGCATTACATATTCGGTGCCTTATACACAAAGGTTCAAAGCATAATATTAAATGATATGGAGCGCTTTATTATCAGAACCCAAGTACCTTATATGGTGGGACCCTTCCCAATCGCATCGGATTTAAGCAAGGCATCGGAACATGCAACAGAAAAGTTGCGATTGCGATTGAAGACCGGACCGGATGGGTGTATGAATTATGATTCAAGTGTATTTGAAGTCCGGCATAATCGCATCGGATCGGTCTAATCGCCTCGGAGATTATAAGAGCATCTGAACATCACAACGAAGAATTGCGATTGCGATTAATCGCAATCGGAGCAGAGAGTGGTCAATAGCATCGGAGTATTCGAAGTCGCGATTGCGATCAATCGCAATCGGGAGAAATCGCAACAGTGACCAATCACAATCGGAGTTAAAAGCGGAGCATCGGGACATGCAAATGGAATTTGCGATTGCAATTAATCGTATCGCATCGAAGTAATTGCAATCGAGCTTCGGAATATTGGAATGTTGGTACATTCAAATGGAAATTGCGATTGCGATCAATCGCAATCGGAAGAAGTCAAGTATAGCATCGTAAAGCGTGGCAAGTGGGCTCGAATATATGACATTCTATTGATTATAGTGGAAGTGACGAGTGTATATGTTAAAACTTTATTTAAGCTCGCCAAGAATTGAAATTACGATATATATATATATATATATATATATATGGCGTACATATATATAAAGCGTTCGTGGCGATTATATTGAAATATGCCGCGTGGTCCGTGGACCCACGGGCCTCGGCTCAAGGTGGAGGGCAATTCTCTATTTAAAACAATTGGGATGTATGTATGTTCCGCTTTCGGAACTTCCACATCAACAAGACACTTGCTGCGTGAAAAAGAGCTGGAATTTGCCAGATTTAACGCTCACGCTATTACATATTTATATAAAAATGCATCGATATAAAAGGCACAAGTACACGTATGCAACAGTTACACCACGACGAGAGGAAAGAAGAGAAAACGAGGCTGAAAAGAGACAAAAACTCGATCACGTAAAGGACAGACACGATCAAAGAAAAGACATACGCGCATCGAGGCAAAAGAGGCCGAATGAGTGAGTCGGAGTTTTCATTATATGTGAATGTAAACATTGTAATTGAATTTTTTTATTGTTTGTGATGCATTGGCAAGTCTCTCGGAAGAGAGAAAATATCCCACTATAATATTAACATAAGCACCTACAGTTATATTTGTTGAATGAAAAAAAAGGGGAATGAGAAGACGAAGCCAAAGAGTCATGACTTGTTCACTCCAAATTCTTTGTGAAATACAAACGATCATGTGAGGAAATCTATAAATAATATCATCTTGATATGCAAAGTGAGGCTAGAGAGAGTAAATATAGAGAATGAAGAGTACAGAATAGTGAGGCATAGAAGATTAAGAAAAGAAGAGCATAAAGAGAAGTTATAGAACAGAGCTAATATTTGAGGTAAATCAGCAAAAATTCAGTTTGATAAATTGAGGAAGTTGGAGCTTCCCTATCAAGTTGCAGCTTGATAGCTGTCAGTTGTAGTTGATCGAGGTTGGAGCCTCGTAGGTTGGTGCACTGCAGAAAATTGAAGGGAGTTGGTGCTTCCTTACAAGTTGTAGCTTGCGAATTGAGGTAGGAGCCTCCTGTAGGTTAGTGCCTCAGACATGATGGTGAGAGGGAGTTGGAGCTTGCCTTTGCATCACAACAATAATAAGATGTGGTTTTCTCCCTTTATGGGTTTCCACTTACATCTCGTTTGTCTCTATGTGTGCTTCTTATGTGTTGATGTGATTATTTCAATGCAGCTAATTGCTTGATGTTCTCAACATAAGTATGGTGTCACATTAAATTAATATTGGTCATAAATAAGATCTGTTCACATATTAAGTCGTAAATAATTTTTGGTGAAATTTTTTAAAAGGCTTATGTATGTATTAAACCCGATTCACCCCCCCCCCTCTCGAGTTTAATTAAAGATTCAACAATTGGTATCGAGCGAGTTCCTTAGTACCAGTCTAACAACCGAAAGGAGATCCTAGGTTCTCGGGATGGCTAGTAAAGAAGGATGCTCAACAAATAAAGCCCCTTTCTTCATCGGGTGAAAATTATGCTTTCTCGGGAAAATCGGAATGAGGACATACATAATGTCTCTAGGAATAGAAGTACTGCTGCTATGGAATTAGGATATGCCCCAAAGGCAAGCTGACACAAAGAGAAAGAAACAAACCAAGATTTTGTGGCTAATGCAAAAGCCATGAATGCCATCTTAAATGGATTGTGTGAAGCGAGAGTTTATTAAAGTAATGCACAAAGACACTGCCAAAGAAATGTGGGATACTCGGAGAACATCCATGAGGGGGGACAAGAAAGTAAAGACCGCCAAACTTCAAGTCTACATAGCCCGCTTTGAAAACTTAAAAATGGATGATGATGAAGACATTGCTAGCTTCTTTCTAAAGGTTACGAGAAATAGTAAATAACATGAAGGCTCTAGGTGAAAACATAAAAGAAGTTATAATTGTACAAAGATTCTAAGATCTCTTCCATCCGCATTTAATCCAAAGGTGTCTCGCAATAGAAGAAACAACTGATTGGGAGACCTTGACCATGAACCAACTACTTGGAAATCTAACGACCCTATGAAATGAGGCTCCCCACGTAAAAAAGCCAAGTACGAGGGAAGCAACTTTTAAAATAGAAAAGAAGAAAGAAGAAGAGGGAGACATATGCTCATGCTCGTGATGAAGAAGAGGCAAAGTTTGTCAAGAAATTTGGATAGAGGTTCAGGGTAAATACAAAGGTAAACTCCCCTTCAAATGCTTTAACTGTGGAAGAGTGGGACACTATCTTTGCTAAGTGTCCTCACAAGAAAGTAAGGAATCGGACTCAAGAGTCGAGAGAAAAATAAATCAAAGAAGCTGCGCGAAAGGAAAGAAGTTCAGCGAGAAAATACTTCTATGCTCAACAAGACAACGAGTACATCCGAAGATTCGAGATGAACCCTCAAGTGAAGAAGGAACCTCCGAATTCTTATTAATGGCCATAGAAGAACTTGAAGGTCTCCTACTAGAAGATGAAGAAGAAGAAGGGGAAGTCGACCTTGAGGGGGAGCTAAGAAGTGCTACGGAAGAGATTGGAAGACTCAAACCGAAATGCGAGAAAACAAAAGGACATTCTTCTCAAGTATGTAAGAGAAGAACAAAACCCTCGAAGTCCTCATGCACCGAAGGTAGAACTTGAAGAAGCCGAGAAGATAGAAGACATGTTACTTCAACAAATCAAGGATAAAACCCGAGAACATGAGAAACTGGAAGAAGAAGTAGTATGTCTCGTGAAGAAAATAGAAAATGCTCAAAGGAAAGTGGTTATAAACTCTTCTCAAACAACAAGCTCTAGTAAGTTGAGTGAAATTTCCGATTGCTCAAAGATCCCCCAATGATAAAAACGAGAATAGGCTATGAAGGAGAATCGAGTAAAGGCAAAGAAAAGGGAAAACAAAAATATAATTTTTGTAAAAGAAAATAAGACCGATGAAGCAACCCGGACAATTCCTACAAAAGAAGAAACATGTAATAAGGATGACGAGAGATCAAAAGAAATATCTAGTAACAAAGAATGCAATAAATACTAAGATGACGGAAAAAAGAATCATATGTCCCACTAAGTATGTCAAATTTGGAAGCCATCAAGGAGATTCTTCCCTCCTATGAAGAATGCCACTGCTATGTCCGCCACTAGTCGGGACACATATCTGCATATTGTTATGCAAGGAGGAGTAATTCAAACCTGGAAAAGATGCAAACAAAGGTGAAGAGATTGTCTCAAACAAACAAATGGAGAAAACAACCTTACATTAGGTATGCAAATAATTTCTATGGTTATTGTTTTTATTGTAAGGAATTTGGCCATAAAATTATTGAATGTAGAAATTATGGACAAAGATTGATGTTCAACACCTCAAGGAGGTTTATGAATCAAAGAAATTTTGTTCATACTCACAATTTCGCAAAAACTATGTTCAAATGTTGTATATGCAATCAAGTTGGACATATACCTTCCAAATGTTCTTTGAAAGGATGTGATTCATCAACTCACAAAAGATACCAAACAAAAGGATGTCTCCAATGGATAAAGAAGGAGAATAAGTGTGACTTAGCTCTAATCGCTCAAGACCCGAAAAGTCGGTGGTACCCGGACAATGGCTGCTCAAAACACATGACTAGAGACAAAAGCAAGTTTATAACTCTTGATGAAAAGAAATATGGTAATGTTACTTTTGGCAATGATAAATCGAGGCAAGATCAAGGGAAAAGGATCATTCGAGCATAGACAATGGCGAGAGGAAAGGCTCAAGATGTATTATTTGTAGATGGGATGAAAGCGAATTTACTAAGTGTTAGTCGGATGTGTGACAAAGGTCACGAAGTTCTCTTTAGGGCACAAGATTGTGAAGTCGGATCAAGCACACGAGGTAAGCCTCTCGCTCAAAGGAGTTCGAACAGAGAGTAATGTTTATATTGTGAAAGAGGAAGATGAAGCATGTCATCTTAGCAAACTAGAAGAGTCATGGTTATGGCATAAAAGATTGGGACATCTCGGCTTCGATCACATCATCGGTGCTAGCAAGAAGAAAGTTTGTCAAAGACATGCCGAAATAAAGAAGCCATCTAATACCATATGCAAATCTTATCAATTGGGTAAACAAACTCGCACATCCTTTAAGGCCAAAGAGGAGTTATCAACAAGAAGACCACTTCGAGCTTGTGCACATGGATCTCGTGTGGACTCGCAAGAACTAAAACACCAAGTGGAGAATCCTACTTCATGCCGATAATAGATGATTTCTCCCGAATGACATGGGTTGCTTTTTCTCAAGAATAAATCGAAAGCTCTGGACAAATTCAAAATATTCAAAGTATTAGTAGAAAATCGGACGAGATGCAAACTAAAATGCATCGGATCGGACGGGAGGAGGTGAATTCATATATTATGACTTTGCGGATCTATGCAATGAATATGGCATAAAACAACAATTTACTATTGCGTGGGACACCTCGGTGAGAATGGAGTAGCAGAGAGACAAAATAGATCTATTCAACAAATAGCCAGAGCCATGATGCGGGAGAATAATATTCCACAAACATTTCAGGCGTAAGCGATACACAAAGGCAGTGCATATTCGAACAAAGCCCACTTAAGGCCAAGCGGCGACAAGACTCCCTATGAACTATGGCATGGGAAACCTGCTTCAATTAAACATTTTAGAATCTTTGGAAGCAAGTGTTACATAAAGAATAATAATGAAAATCTTGGGAAATTTGATGCAAGAGCGAGATGAAGGGATATTTCTAGGATATGCATCCAAAAAGTAAAGGGTACAGGGTGTTACAACAAGGCTCTTCGGAAAATAGTTGAATGTATTGATGTGAGATTTGATGAAGAACTTCCAAACAATACAAGAAATACAGACATCGACAAAGTCCATCGAGAAAACCATGAAGAAGAAGACGGAATGATGATGAAACAAGCAAGACAACGGAAGATGCAGGACCGAGCTCGAAAGCCCCCTCAAGATACACTCGGAAGAATCATCCCGAAGATCAGATCATAGGAGACAAGAAAGCAGGGGTCCGGACAAGAAGGCGACTAACGGAACAAACAGAAGAGGTATACATAGCCATGTTGTCACAAATAGAGACAAAGAAATTTGAAGAAGCCAGCAAGGACAAGTCTTGGGTGAATGCTATGAATGAAGAATTGGACCAAATTGAGAAAAATAATACACGGGAACTAGTGCCTAGACCCACTGAGAAAAATGTCATAGGCTCAAAATGGGTATTCAAAAAACAAAAATGAATGAAGTAGGACAGTAATCGTGGGAATAAAGCCAAACTTGTCCGTAAGGGATACTCACAAATTGAAGGACTGGATTACGATGAAACATTTGCCCTCGTGTAGAGTAATGGAAGCTATCGAATGTTTACGGCATTTGCTTGCTACCAAAACTTCAAAGTATATCAAATGGATGTAAAATCTGCATTCCTGAATGGAGACTTGGAAGAATATGTCTACATGGAACAACCGGAGAAGGCTTCTCATTGACGTGACAAAGAAGACTATGTGTGCGAGCTGAAGAAGGCCCCTATATGGGATGAAAACAGGGGCTCCTCGTGCTTGGTACTCAAGACTCGGATGAATATTTGCAAAAACAAGGTTTTAAGAGAGGTGTAGTAGACAACAATCTATATATAAAAGCCCATGAAAATGAACTCTTGATTGTTGTAGTATATGTTGATGACATTATGTTTGGAAGCAACGAGAGAAGAACAAGCAAAAGGGTTTGTCGATGAAATGAAAAATAGAGTTTGAAATGTCGATGATTGGAGAGCTCATTTTCCACCCAGGACTACAAATTCGACAAAAGAACACGAGGTACATTCATCTCTCAAAGAAAAAATACTTAAAAGAAATGCTTTGAAAAAAATTCAAAATGGAGGATCGCAAAACTGTGACAACCCCCATGATCACGGGATGCAAGTTGTGTGCTGATGATGGGTCCGCAGATGTAGATCAAAAACTCTACGAGATCCATGATAGGAAGCCTCGATGTATTTGATAGCATCAAGACTAGACATCATGCTAGCAGTAGGACTAGTGGCTAGATATCAAGCAACGCCTAAACAAAATCACCTTCTTGCGAAAAAAGAATATTCGAGATATCTACAAGGAACAACACAATATGGACTTTGGTATCCTAAAGGCAAAAGATTCACCTTGACGAGCATACACAGATGCAGATTGGGCAGTTTGTGTGGATGACGAAGAGTACAAGTGGAGGTGCATTCTATCTAGGAGAAAGTTTGGTGGCATGGTTAAGCAAGAAACAAACATCTATCTCCCTTGTCTACAAGCGAAGCGAGAATATATAGCGACAACGGCATGTTGTACACAAGTCATTTGGATGAAGGGACTCTTCAAGACATTAAGGTAAGCATTAATGAACCTATCTCAATCAAATGTGATAATACAAGCGCTATAAGTATATCAAAAAATCTCGTGCTTCACTCAAAAACTAAGCATATCCCAATCAAGTATCATTTTCTCCCGAGAAAAAGTGGCTCGTGAAGATAGTAAAGTCTGAGTATGTGCCAACAAAAGAACGAGCAAACCGATATATTTACCAAACCTCTTGCTAGAGAATCATTTCAATATTTGAGAGATAAATTAGGGGTAGTATCTCGGAACACTACTCTCTAATATGAAGAGAAAGCACGATCTCGGGGGAGAACAAAAACGAAAATATCATTCCTAGAGGAAATCGACCAAGCAAGGGAAGCATAAAACGGGTCCACGGGATCAAAGAGCTATAAGATAATATTCTCGGTATTATCAGCATTCAGGCATGAAAAAGCAACAAGGACCTTTCGGTCGTTAAATGCATCATCCACTGCCTGCAATCTAAGCACGGATTACAAACAACGAGGCACTACGGATGAAACACAGACTATAAAACATATATTGGCTCACTATATCGAGACGGAGACAAAACGTATATTCAAGTTCAATAATCCTTAAAGTGTTCTCTCAACAAGTCCCGTACAACGCGTCGGGAGCAGACGAGGGTACAAAGACGGAAAATGGTGGTCTAAACACAAATCAAAGAAAGGAAATGCAACGACAGAGCCTATACGGAGAAATGAGGGCGTCGTCCCTTTGCCATTGATGTCAAAGGGGGAGGAAGAGCAAAGCAACGGAAGAAAGGATTCTAACAGAAAACGAGAGGAAGTGTATTGCCATCAATGCCAAAGGGGAGATCGTTAGAAATATTGTCATTGATGGCAAAGAAATCAAAGAACAATAGCAGGGGAATATGTACGAGCGAAGGTAGAGGCGGAGGGATCGAGCAACGGCGAAGCGAGAAACGAGCAAAGGAGACGGTGGAAGAACACCGCACAAAGCATAACGAGTCAAATACGGAGGCAGAGTGAAACGGTCGAGCAGTGGAGGCGAAAGCTGGGCGAATATGGAGGCGATGGAAACGGTCGAGACAGTGGAGACAGAGGCAGCAAATACAGAGGCGGTGAAGCTGTCGAGCGACAGAGGCGTTAGCACGCGCGAGAGGCATAGAAAATTCGGGAATCGCTTAACCCCAGGGAGGAAGGATACATAAAAAAAATTCCGGGGAATCGTATAACCCAAAGCAACAAAGTATATATATATATACAAATCTCATTCCGGGAATCGTTACCCACGCAGAGTATACATACGACGCATTACATATTCGGCGCCTTATACACAAAGTTTCAAAGCATAATATTAAATGATATGGAGCGCTTTATTATCGGAACCTAAGTACCTTATATGGTGGGACCCTTCCCAATCGCATCGGATTTAAGCAAGGCATCGGAACATGCAACTGATAAAATTTCGATTGCGATTGAAGACGGACAAATGGGTGTATGAATTATGATTCAAGTGTATTTGAAGTCGGCATAATCGCATCGGATCGGTCCCAATCGCCTCGGAGATTATAAGAGCATCGGAACATCACAACAAAAAATTGCGATTACGATTAATCGCAATCGGAGCAGGAGTGGTCAATAGCATCGGAGTATTCGATCGCGATTGCGATCAATCGCAATCGGAAAATCGCAACAATGACAATCGCAATCGGAGTTAAAGCGAACATCGGGACATGCAAATGGAATTTGCGATTGCGATTAATCGTATCGCATCGGAAGTAATCGCAATCGGGCTTCGGAATATTGGAATGTTGGTACATTCAAATGGAAATTGCGATTGCGATCAATCGCAATCGGAAGAAGTCAAGTATAGCATCGGAAAGCGTGGCAAGTGGGCCCAGGATATATGACATTCTATTAATTATAGTGGAAGTGACGAGTGTATATGTTAAAACTTTATTTAAGCTCGCGAAAATTGAAATTACGATATATGATAAGGCGTTGTTATAAAACGTTGTGGAGATTATATTTAAATATTCCGCGTGTCGTGGACCCACGGGCCTCGGCTCAAGGTGGAGGGCGATTCTCTATTTAAAACAATTGGGATGTATGTATGTTCCGCTTGCGAGAACTTCCCACATCAACAAGACACTTGCTGCGTGAAAAGAGTTGGAATTTGCCCGCAGTTTAACGCCGGCTATTACATATTTATATAAAATGCACTCGATATAAAAGGCACAAGTACATGTATGCAACAATTACACCACAACAGAGGAAAGAAGAGCAAACAGGGCTGAAAAGAGACAAAACTCGAGTCACGGAAAGGACAGACTAGATCGAAAAGAAAAGACATACGCGCGGCAGGAAAAAAGAGGCTGAAATGAGTGAGATTTGGAGTTTTCATTATATGTGAATGTAAACATTGTAATTGAATTTTTTATTGTTTGTGATGCATTGGCAAGTCTCTGGAAGAGAGAAAATATCCCACTATAATATTAACATAAGCACCTACGGTTATATTTGTTGAATGAGGGAATGAGAAGACGAAGCCAAAGAGTCATGATTGTTCACTCCAAATTCTTTGTGAAATACAAATAGATCATGTGAGGAAATCTATAAATAATATCATCTTGATATGCAAAGTGAGGCTAGAGAGAGTAAATATAGAGAGAGGCGAGTATAGAAGAGTGAGGTAGAGAAGATTAAGAAAAAGAAGAGCGAAAGAGAAGCTACGGAAATCAGAAGTTGATATCCGAGGTAAATCGAGCAAAAAATTCGGTTTGATAAATTGAGGAAGTTGGAGCTTCCCTATCAAGTTGCGGCTTGATAGTTGTCATGTTGTAGTTGAGCGGAGGTTGGAGCCTCCTAGTAGGTTGGTGCCTCGAGAAAATTGAAGGGAGTTGGTGCTTCCTTACAAGTTGTAGCTTGCGGAGAGTGAGGTAGGAGCCTCCTGTAGGTTGGTGCCTACTGTGAAAAATAGTGGGTGAGAGGGAGTTGGAGCTTGCCTTTGCATCACAACAATAATAAGATGTGGTTTTTCTCCCTTTATGGGTTTCCACTTACATCTCGTGTGTCTCTATGTGTGCTTCTTATGTGTTGATGTGATTATTTCAATCGCCAATTGCTTGCTTTGCTCTCAACATAAGTATGGTGTCACATTAAATTAATATTGGTACTAAAATAAGAATGTTCACGTATTAAGCTGTAAATAATTTTGGTGAAATTTTTTAAAAGGCTTATGTATGTATTAAACTGATTCACCCCCCCCCCCCCTCTCAGTTTAATTAAAGATTCAACATTGAGTTTCAGAGGAGTTGCAGAGCAGATGCATGGAGTTGCATGGCGCTTGTGAAGGTTGCAGGGCGAATGCATGGAGTTGCATGTCGCATGCAAAGACAGATCCTTTCTTGTTGAGAGGGAGTGTTGAAGATTGCAACAAGAAATAGTGAAGGAAGCATCCCGAAACATCATTTTCTGGTCCTAGTTGGAAAGTGATCACCTAAACTAGGGTGGGGGCCACACGAGTGATTTTTTGTCGCAAAGTCTATTTTTTAGACATATGGATCATGTTCTATAAGTTGTGGGATGTTATTTGTGGATGGTTGATCAAGTTGGAAAAATAGATGGATTTCTATTTTTAGACATATTAGGGTGAAATCTATTTTTTAGATTTCAGTCTAAAAAATAGATATGTCGAATATTATTAGCTCTTAATAATATTTGGACTCTAAACATTATCTTATTCTCTTGGAGCACTTCGGTTAAGTGCACGAGATGTGGCACGAGAGATGACGAAGGAATTACGCTATTCTTGAGGGTTAAGTGGAGCTATTACATGAAGACTTCGAGTTAGAACTCGTGTGAGAGATTTTGGTGGAGTTGATTGAGGGAAGTTAATGGAGTTGTGTTCAGTTTAACTAATCTAAACATAGTTGAGCTATTTGTATCTAGTTTAAGCGATTGATACAATTAGTGAGAGTGGTGTGAATTAATTATAAATTAATTCACTAATTATAAACTCATTAATCAACTAAAGAATACATCGATTAACTTCGATGCATGGACGAGTTTCGGTGGAGACCGGTGCAAAGATAGGTGAAAGGGCAAGTGTGACTATCGAGTTGTGATTATAAGTGATGCATGATTTGCATCCAACACTCGAGTAGAGATGCCTACAAATATTGTGTGAGCAAGGGTAGGGTAATTTATTCTCATCAAGAGGCATTCTTGATAGAGGGGATTGCACGCGTAGAGGCGAGTAAGGCTAGCAAAGATTAGCGCATGGGATTTGCAAGATCGGCATGATTAGTGTGTAGCAAGTGGAGATTATGCGAGAGCTTGTGAGGAGCTTTGTATGATGATTGTTACATGATCTCTATGACATATATAATATACGGATAGTTGGGGGTTTTCAGCTTTAAGCTTTCCCATTACATACTTGTGTTCATATGTGTGAATTTTTATAGTTTTAATGTGTGCATGCAATTGATTTTATTTCCGCATGTGATGATCAATGGTAGAAGAGATTATGTATTGTACATGAAGTCAAATAGTGTGTGATCGAGGGAGAATCTCGATGAATAATATATCGATTATTCAAATTTCTACATGGTTTTGGAAGTATGAGAGCATCGTGCGATTCAAAAGTCGATACACACCATTTATACATTCGAAAGCTAGGAGGGATTTGTATAAACGGTGGAAAACATGCATTTTTCGGCTCACTAATGAAGATGTACATGCACATATCACTCTCTAGGAGGATAGTTGGAAGTTGTCAGTTAGTAGAGGGGAAAGATATTGAGAATTTGGAAAGTAGTATTTAGCGAGTAAGGGACAACGAGAGCCACAAGGTGGGACATCCGCACAAACTCCAAGTCACTCATAGAAAGGCTAGGATAAGGATTCGAACAATCAAGCACCCCATCAACTACAACAAGCGTCGGATTAAAAAGATCTACTACTATTAGTGCGACGCGAGGTACATCCCAGCGCCCAGAAGAAGTGAGAAAGGCCACTCGAGTCGTTTAAGTGATGTCCATATTAGAGGATGATATCGAAATAAATTGTAGAGTAGGTTGATGCGAAGATGAAGGAAGCATTGAGTAGGTTCAATGAATAGACACATGCAACTATCACAAAAGGTGCAACTTTCGATGAACAACACACTCTACACAAGCTAGAGAAAGCTGCGCAGTTGGTAGAGGTCGATAGAGGGGCGCTCGCGCAACCCACCACTAGTAAGCCAACCAAGCAACCGACGGCCTATAGTGAACTAGATATTATAGAACCACATGCGAATTCCTCTTTTACCTCCACTAACCATTAGGCACTCCAAATCCCTCCCAAGGTGGTAGAATTTCTGTGGAAGTAGTGTTGCAATAGATGAAAGGTTCGATGCACATTAATTTGATTTTGTCCTAGTTAACTTTAGATAACTCACATCGATTACAAAGATAGAGTTGTCGCCAAATTAAAGACGTGTGATAGTGTACTACTTTAAAATTCATGAAGGCACTACAACCAATGAAGTTGGGCAACATGAAAGAGCGTAGTTGCTTGAAGAAAAATAGAAAGAAATAGACCGGAGATGGAACTATGGGCGGTCGTGGAAATAATTTATAAGCAAGTTGTGGTTGAATGTGTAGTGGAAGGCACCCAACCAAAAAACCAAGTTCCCAAGATCGAATACTTGTGGAAAGAGGCCAAGTTCTTGGGTCAAATTATTGAAGTTTCGAGGAAGGTTTCTTGCTTGTATTAGAGGAGTCAAATTATGTTTTAATTTATTTCGGTTGTGATTATCACCTCAAGCTTGGGATACAAGCTATACAATGGAATGCTATTGGTCATTTCCTTTAGGATTTTTAAGAAGCCTATTTCTTAGTTCTAGTTATTGATTGCATCTCAAATTATTATTCTTTGACTTGGGAACTACTAAGTGGTTTTTGGGTATAATTATCTTCATGTCAAGGTGTTTTTTTCTTCAAGAATGGTTAGGACTTATTTCTCAATCCTAATTATTTTTAGCTTGGGTTTATTTTATATGGGACATGTTCTTTTGTCTACATTTTGGGTCATGGACCGTAGAGATGTATTTGAATTTTGTAGGACATTAAGAAGGCACAAGGAAAATAGAATGATATAGTGGTCGGAGTCGTTTTTATCATTATTCATGGTAATGGGAAGCAATGTAAACCATAGGATGTAAGCATTGTGAATATCCTATGCGAGGAGAGAGCATAAATTAATGTAGTTGGACGCAAAGAAGTGCATGTTGAGGAATATAGTCTTGAACTTGTGTAAGGATCCACCTTCAATAGATTCAAACCAATGTGTATGAAATAATGCGGAGGGGGGCCAAAATAGGGAACAAACTATTAATCAATCCAAAGAAAAAATGGAAGTGGTTATATACATTTATTAAGAGGAAGTAGTCATTGAGCATGCGTTTGGCTTTCGAGCTTTTTATGTTTTTTCAAAATCATATGTATTTTAGGTACTTATTTCAACAATATAATTTTAACTTGTAGAAGTTTTTATAGTAGTGATAAGAATACGAAAATTTTCATAAGAAAATATTTGAGAATTTCAGTTTATATAAAACAACTTATTATATATTTTTCAACTATTTTATGATACCTCACACATATATATCTGTGTGTGTGTGGGGGGGCGGGGGGATTTCAAATTAATAATAAATATTTACAATTATATTATATTATAGATATATGAAATTTAATGAAATTATATTATATAATAGATATAATATATGTGGGGTTTAATGAATGGATATTGATAATACAAAACTAATCCTAGTGTTTCTCAACACCATTTTTCGAGATGAAGGAGACTAGTAGTGGGTGGAGAGTTCAAATTGGAGTCCAAGTGAAGCAAAGAAAAGTGAAGTAAGTTTTCCTTGGAGAATCCAATGCAATAAACACATATTACTTATTGAAGCACTTGGAAACATAAAATAAATAAATTATTGAATGTGATTTGAGCGGTGGTCGTGGGTAGGTGGAAGGAACATACACCGATTTCTTTGCTTTGTTGTCTTTGTTTATGCAAGTAAAGCAAAAGGGAATTTGGAGCGTAGCTTCCAAGAGGGGGATGTTGTTTTCTGAGACTTCAACCATATAGGCAATCGTCCTTAACGAAGAGTGAATTTGAGAAATCAAAGACATGCTATTTTGGACCTTACAAAGATTCACAATGTTTTCCAAGTTTTTTTCTTTAAAAAGGTGCTTGGATAGCTAATCATTGGTCTTGAAGGGAGTTCAAATTGATACGACAAGGAGGTCACTTTATCCATCTATAGAGAGATTCGAATTGTTGTGCGTTAGGAGGGTCGAATCAAAAGTATAATTGTAGGATTCGAATTGTTTTTCCCTCATCAAGCGAGTTGATCTATGGTGAAGTGGTTGAACCTTTGAGCATTAAGGGAGAGTCGAGTCCCATCCATTGACGGTTTCATAAATCTAAGGTACCAAGTGTGAATTGTCGAGTAATTGAGGAAGAAAATTATTGGTGGTTGATTTAATGAATCTTACATCAATTTTTGTGGGCCGAATTCTTCTAAAAAAGAGGCCAAGTTCTTGGGTCCGAATTATTGAAGTTTCGTGAACGTTTATTGCTTGTATTGGAGGAGCTACATTATGTGTTATTTTATTTTAGTTTGTGATCAACACCTCAAGCTTCAAATACAAGTTATACAATGGATGGTTATTGGTCGTTTCCTTTAGGATTTTTAAGAACCTTATTTCTTAGTTCTAGTTATGGATTCCATCTCAATTCTTATTCTTTGACTTATAGGAGTTTTGTAGTAGTGAGTTATGGGCTATTAGAAGAAAAAAAAAGGTCAATAAAATAAATTAGTAATCAATTAAATAAAGGTGGTGAATTCATAGAAAAAATAAATTGACTAGTGGTTTTTGCTTACCACACATGGGTTTTGAAGGAGAAAAATGTTAAAAAGAAAGAAAGAGAAGAAGACTCTTTTCGAAGGATCTTGAAGATCTATAACTCTCTTCCAAAGCTCTTAAATTGGATTTAAATGTGAAAGAACAAAAACAATGAAATATGTTTGAAAAAATTTAATATTTAAGTCCTAAGAGCTAAGTCAAAAAAGATTGAAAATATTAAATTAAAATGTGTTGGGTTAATCCAATACGAGAAAAATACTTTTACACAATTTGTAAGAAAATAAAAATAAAAAAAACAAACTTTTTATTATCAATAAAATAAAATTGTAAATGTTACTCTCATCATTATTATTAATCATAATATTTGAAAAAAAATATACAATTCATTATTATTAATCATAATCTTAAAAATTCTAATTCTATATGCTTTTCGTGATTTTAGGTTGATCTCTCTATGTAACTCTGTTTATAAGGTGATTTCTAAAATTATTGCTATACGAGTCAAAAGATTTTGTCCTCATACATTTGTCCAGAGAAATTTGGCTTCCTTCGTGACATTAGGATCCACAACTTCGTCGCCATAGCTCAAGAATTCATCCATTCAATCAATGTGGGTAAACAACATGCTTGCCTAATGAAAATTGACCTTTTGATGGCGTATGATCAAGTAAATTGGGATTTTCGACATATAATTAGATTTTCTCACCCAGACATATAAAGTGGATCATGGCATGTGTATCCTCGGTCTCAATGGAAATTTTAATTAATGGTCTCCCTACCGAGCTTCTTCATTCCTTCAAGAGGATTGAGACAGAGTTGCTCTTTGTCTCCGCTCCTTTTTACTACCTCGCTCATGGATTCCCTCGGTTGTAGCATCTCTGCTTGCTAAAACAAATCATGTCATCTTTGGATGAAATTAATAATAAATATTTACAATTATATTATATTATAGATATATAGAAATTTAATGAAATTATATTATATAATAGATATAATATATGTGGGGTTTAATGAATGGATATTGATAATACAAAACTAATCCTAGTGTTTCTCAACATCATTTTCGGGCTAAAGGAGGGCGGTAGTGGGTGGAGAGTTCAAATTGGAGTCAAGTGAAGCAAAGAAAAGTGAAGTAAGTTTTCCTTGGAGAATCCAATGCAATAAACACATATTACTTATTGAAGCACTTGGAAACATAAAATAAATAAATTATTGAATGTGATTGGCGGTGGTCGTGGGTAGGTGGAAGGAACATACTGATTTCTTTGCTTTGTTGTCTTTGTTTATGCAAGTAAAGCAAAGGGAATCGGAGCGTAGCTTCAAGAGGGGGATGTTGTTTTTCCCGAGACTTCAGCCATATAGGCAATCATCCTTAACGAAGAGTGACTTTGAGAAATCAAAGACATGATATTTTTGGACCTTACAAAGATTCACAATGTTTTCCAAGTTTTTTTCTTTAAAAGGTGCTTGGATAGCTAATCATTTGTCTTGAAGGGAGTTCAAATTGATACGACAAGGAGGTCACTTTATCCATCTATAGAGAGATTCGAATTGTTGTGCGTTAGGAGGTCGAATCAAAGTATAATTGTAGGATTCGAATTGTTTTTCCCTCATCAAGCAGAGTTGATCTATGGTGAAGTGGTTGAACCTTTGAGCATTAAGGGAGGTCGAGTCCCATCCATTGACGGTTTCATAAATCTAAGGTACCAAGTGTGAATTGTCGGTAATTGAGGAAGAAAATGATTGGTGGTTGATTTAATGAATCTTACATCAATTTTTGTGGGCCGAATTCTTCTAAAAAAGAGGCCAAGTTCTTGGAGTCCGAATTATTGAAGTTTCGAGAACGTTTATTGCTTGTATTGGAGGAGCTACATTATGTGTTATTTTATTTTAGTTTGTGATCAACACCTCAAGCTTCAAATACAAGTTATACAATGGATGGTTATTGGTCGTTTCCTTTAGGATTTTTAAGAACCTTATTTCTTAGTTCTAGTTATGGATTCCATCTCAATTCTTATTCTTTGACTTATAGGAGTTTTGTAGTAGTGAGTTGTGGGCTATTAGAAGAGGTCAATAAAATAAATTAGTAATCAATTAAATAAAGGTGGTGAATTCATAGAAAAATAGAAATTGACCCTAGTGGTTTTTGCTTACCACACATGGGTTTTGAAGGAGAAAAATGTTAAAAAAGAAAGAAAGAGAGAAGAAGACTCTTTTCGAAGGATCTTGAAGATCTATAACTCTCTTCCAAAGCTCTTAAATTGGATTTAAATGTGAAAGAACAAAAACAATGAAATATGTTTGAAAAAAATTTAATATTTAAGTCCTAAGAGCTAAGTCAAAAAAGATTGAAATTATTAAATTAAAATGTGTTTGAGGTTAATCCAATACGAGAAAAATACTTTTACACAATTTGTAAGAGAAAATAAAAATAAAAAAACAAACTTTTTATTATCAATAAAATAAAATTGTAAATGTTACTCTCATCATTATTATTAATCATAATATTTGAAAAAAAATATACAATTCATTATTATTAATCATAATCTTAAAAATTCTAATTCTATATGCTTTTCGGATTTTAGGTTGATCTCTCTATGTAACTCTGTTTATAAGGTGATTTCTAAAATTATTGCTATGCGAGTCAAAAAGATTTTGTCCTCATACATTTGTCCGAGAGAAATTTGGCTTCCTTCGTGACATTAGGATCCACAACTTCGTAGCATAGCTCAAGAATTCATCCATTCAATCAATGTGGGTAAACAACATGCTTGCCTAATGAAAATTGACCTTTTGATGAGCGTATGATCAAGTAAATTGGGATTTTCTGCATATAATTAGATTTTCTCACCGACGATATAAAGTGGATCATGGCATGTGTATCCTCGGTCTCAATGGAAATTTTAATTAATGGTCTCCCTACCAAAGCTTCTTCATTCCTTCAAGAGGATTGAGACGAGGGTTGCTCTTTGTCTCCGCTCCTTTTTTACTCTTGCTCATGGATTCCTCGGTTGTAGCATCTCTCGTCGCTAAAACAAATCGTGTCATCTTTGAATGCTCGGTCACTCCTTCGTCGGCCTATAACCCACCTTTTCTTCATAGATGGCGTCCTTGGCTTCGGTGTTGTTAACTATTCGGAATGGGAGGATTTATTTTAGATTCTCGCCACCTTTGGTCAGGACCCACGAAGACTTACTATTAACAAGGATAAGTTGGCGCTCATCTGCGAAGAGAAGGACACAATGGTATATCGATTAGATCAACTTGCTCTTTTTGGAATCAAATCCTCCTTTTTATCTCATAGGATTTTTGTATTTGGGTTGTACGGTTATAACCCTATAATTACCGAATTGTTGATTGGGAGTGGCTTGTCCATAACATCAATTTTTTTTAATCTTTTTAGGACATAAATGGCTATCTTTGGGTGGCGGGGTAATCATGATAAAGTCGAGTCCTTCAAGGAATATCGATTTATTGGATGCATTTATTCCCTACCGCCATAACGATCACTCACAAATTTACGCATTCTTGCTAAATTCACGTGGTCTTGAACTAGTCAAGGAAATAAAATCCACCTCCTTAAGTTGGCATCCATCTCCTATCCTACAAATTTAGGTGGTTGGGGTATAAGAGACACAACTATTTAACTTGGCTCTCCTCTCTCGTAATATTTGGAGGGTCTTCAATGTCTTGGAATTTTTGGAAACGGCATTATGAAGAGGTAAATGCCTCTTTCATCAGAGCTTGGAGGAATGGGTTGCTAATGAGTGCACCCTTTAGGAGCAAAAATCGGTGATTTGGAGCAATCTTTTGAACGCTAAATGTTGGTTATGTGGTAACCTCGGGATGGCTAAAACGATAATGGCGACAAAATAATGATTGGATTAGATGCTATCAAGGGTATTGGTGGGGAAGACATCCTTTCTCCTCAAATGATCTTAGAAAGGGAGAAAAGAATCCATTGCAATAAACACACATAAATTATTGAAGCAGTTGGCAATATAAAAGCAGAAAACATTATTGAATGTAGTTGGCGGGTGGAAGGAAGGAAGGAAGGAATGGTGGTGCGCTCTTTGCTTTGCATTGATGTCCTTGTTGTTGTTATGAAGAAAGTGAAAATGCCAGTTGGATGTTGGTAAGAGTTGAGTTGGAAATCTGAAACGCGGAGAAATGAGTTGGAACGCACAAATAGACGGAGAAATGTTGGTTTTTATGAAGGCAAAGAGCGACACGATGGAAATCAGGGGGCTGCCACTATGCCTCTGCCTCTTCTTCATCGGATGTTTCTTCCCTCCAGGCTCCCTTCCCCACGCACACGCAGACGCAGACGCGATGGGAATTAGCTGGCTGCCTCTGTTATTTGTTGTTATGGCTGCCCTTTTCGGGATGTTTCCTCCCTCCCTTCCCTTCCTTTCTTCCCTTCACTTCCCCACGCAGATGTCCCTCCCTCCTTTCTATTAAACCCAAAACCCATCCATATCCATCATCAACAACAACAGCGACACTCCACATATTTATTCTCTGCACACATTCACATTTATCTCTTCTCTCATTTCTGGAACTGCTCTGCATCACAAACTCCTCTTTTCCCAATCCCTAATCGGAGGCATGGACACTCCTCTTCACCTTCTCTTTCTTTTATTTTTATTGGCATCCTCGGCGGCTCTGGCTCTTGTTTCTGCAAATTTCTACAATGATTTCGACATCACATGGGGCAATGATCGTGCTAAAATCCTTGACAATGGGCAACAGTTGCAGCTTACTCTCGACCGCTTTTCAGGTACTATTTGAAGTTCTCATGCCATCACGCCTACGCCTTTTTCTTCTGTCAATTAACTACTTCAGCTAAGATAAGATAAGATAAGCTAATCTTAATATTATATTCTTCTTCTTCTTTGATGACAGGTTGTGGGATTCAATCCAAACAAGAGTATCTGTTTGCCAAAATTGATATGCAAATCAAACTGGTACCTGGCAACTCTGCAGGCACAGTCACTACCTTTTATGTAATTCACTTCACCTTATTTGAATTCAATTAATTAGCACTACCCTTTGTTTGGTTTGGTTCATTAGACTGAAGGTATAACTTGTGCTAACATCATGTTATGGCTAATATCTGCAGCTATCATCTCAAGGTCCCAAACACGACGAAATAGACTTTGAATTTCTGGGCAACCTCTCTGGAGATCCTTATATTTTGCACACTAATGTCTTCGCTCAAGGCCTTGGTGGGCGTGAGCAGCAATTTTACTTGTGGTTCGACCCAACCCTGGATTTCCACACTTACTCCGTGCTCTGGACATCAAACCAAATCATGTATGTATTCTAATTCTTTGCATTCATTCTCTTTTTCTTTCAGTACAATACAGTGACCTCTCAAACTAACATGGCCATGACATTTGTTGTTGTTCAGATTTTCTGTAGACGGGAGTCCTATTCGAGTGTTTAAGAACAGGGAGACAGAGTTGGGTAAAGTGGATAGCAATTATCATTATCCCAAGAGCCAAGCAATGGGGGTCTACTCCAGCCTTTGGAATGCAGATGATTGGGCAACCAGAGGTGGGCTTGTGAAGACCGACTGGACTAAAGCCCCCTTTGTTGCATCTTTCCGCAATTTCAATGCTGCTGCTACTTCTTCTTTTGACGCCGCTGCAGAGGAGGAGGCTTTGGAATCGAACCAAGAGCAGAGGCTCCAGTGGGTCCGAAAGAACTACATGATCTACGATTACTGTGGAGACACCAAGAGATTCCCCCAAGGACCGCCTCCCGAATGCAAATGACCCCTCAATTCAATTCTGGATACCTGACCCTTCCACCCATTCTTTCCTATTATTACATCATCTATTCTTTCATTCTTTTTCAGACACACACAAACAGAAACTTCCAATTATTTCATTCTTTTTCAGACACACAAACAGAAACGCAACGCATGTAACATATTAGTCGATGGTATCAATCATTTCTGATTTTGGTACTTTTCAGACACAAAAACAGAATCGCATGTAACATATCAGTAGATGGTATCAATCATTTCATTTTGGTACTGGTAATACAAAAGCGAGATTCATTCTTTCGATGGTTCAATGGCCTTAGCGTTTTACCTTTTGAATTATATCTATAAAAGCTCTTGGATCGAAATCTGAAAGAAAGACACAGACAAATACATTGATACATTTTAAGATTAAGATTTAATACAGCATGTTAACAGGTCAAAGATGTGTTTCCTTTACACAAGTATGTACTGACTGCAACACACATCACATAATTGTATCTTTTCCCAAACTATCCGCTCAACCATTCCCGACCCTCTATTCCCAATTATTAGAACATCCTTTTGGCTCAATGACACCTCAATTCAATTCCATTGAATTCTGGATACCTGACCCTTCCACCCATTCTTTCCTTCCAGTTATTCCTTTTCTATTACATCTATTCTTTCATTCTTTTTCAGACACACACAAACAGAAGGACATTTAAAATATTAGAGGGTATCAATCATTTCATTTTGGTACTGGTATACAAAAGCGATATTCTTTTGATGATTCAATAGCTCCACAGCGTTTCCTTCATGTTGGCGTTTTACCTGTTCAATATCTTTCAACTCTCTCTTTCCTAAACCTGCTCTCGGATCTAAATCTGAAAGAAGAATACATAATGTGTAGGTTTTAGCTCTGGTATTAATGGTTGAATGAACATAATGTTTTATAAGGATAATGGGCACACCCCTTTTCTTTTAGTTTTTGTTGTTGAGAATGATTGGTACTTGATATCAATAGCTGTGAAGGGTGTTATGTATGTAACCTTTGGTTCAGACATGGTAGGATAATGGCTAGGGTGGATTCCCATTCCCTTTCAAGATGCAAAAACCAGGTTCTCGCAGCCCCCCATAGGTGTCTTGGGTGAGTCCTTGTTTGTTCCGCAAGCATTGTCGTAAGGGACAATACCCAACAGGGATTTTGTTGGGTGCAATGCATGCAATAACATGGGTCAAAAGTAAAACAGTGCCAACACCCTGTGCTCTGTTCCAAAGAAATCACTAGCACAAGCTTATTTGATAATCACAATCATGCACAACCAACCCTTCTTTTTATTAAAATAGAGTAACAGTTTTCCTTATATATATATCTGAAGATTATTGTTTTCCTAACATATTTCATATATATTTATAAAATACTAGTTTTATATTTTAAAAATGTACATTATCTTCTAGGGAATTAATTATGTTGATAGTGATCTATAAAAGTGACATTCTTCTCATAGTTCAATGATTATAATTTTTTTCTTTTTTCCCTTTTTTCAAATTAGCATTTTGTAGAGGTAAAGTTCAAAGGTGTTGGATCTAATGGTTTATTATTGGGAAGATTTAATTTTCATCCAACTAGTAAAAGTGCTCTTGCAATTAAGTATCAAACTACCATTGTATCTATTCATCAATGACATCACCAACAACAATGAACTGCATACACCTCCTCTAATAAAAATCTGCACATGCATTTATATTAGGTTCACCATCTCTTCTGTTATCCATGATAACACTTGAAATAGTTTTCGAGTCAATTGATCAAATTAGCCAGGGTTTTAAATTTTCTCAACATAAAAGTTTGTGTACAAAGTGTCATTGGTCATATTGTCAATATGTAGGGTCAATTTGAGTTTAAATGGGGTTAATCATAAAGGTTAAAATCCAAGCTTCCATGTGTGTCGAGCTTATTTGGTCTTGATTGGCATTTAGACAATTTATCAAAATTTCGTACCAACTCCAGTTAGGGAAACCGATGGTTTGCTACGGAAGATCCTGACACTTTTGTAGCGAATCTGTCTCTTCGAACACCTGTTTTGCTACGGAAGTACGCTGTTGTTGGTAATGGTATGGTACCAGTACATTTTTTAAAAAGATTGTGGGTCAGAGTCAGATTTTACCTTTATCCATTATCCCTAAATCATTCACACCTTATAGGCTCATTCTCGATCATTTTCATTCCACTTTAGCTTGGTCCAAGAGCGACTTGGTGCACCCAAGTTTCCCTTAACTATTGGTGATGTAACACTATGACTCATTTAGAATCATTGATCTTCCTGATATGAAACTATGTGAGTCTGAACTACACCTCACATTTGTTTATATTTCAATCTTAAAACATCCAACAAAATAACACTTATCAAGACATATAGCTAGTCATTCCATACAATCATTCATAGCATACAATGAGTAATATGCAACAAAAATGAACAAAAGTAAACTTTTACACAACTCAGCGACCCAAACTAGACTAAAAATTGTTCATGATACACTGTGTTAAAACAATTGGAGCCATATCGGAGTGATTGATCGACTCCTGAGATTTGGGTCAAGAATAAGGAGGCTAGGTGGGGTCATCTTCTTCTTCATATGATTATGAGACTTTTTCTTTGGGCCCTTGCCATCTTTCTCTAAGATATTCTCCCCTTTTCTCATTAAAAAAAAATCCTTTCATATCCTCAATATTTATAACTAGTATAGTATAGTAATCAATTATTTCCCCACAATAATATATAAAAGTGATATTCTTTTGATAGTTTTTTTAGTTTTTTCCTTATTTAAATTATCATTTGTTCTTTGATAGATTTTTTTATTTTTTCCCTTATTTAAATTATCACTTTATAGAAACAAAACTCACAGGGGTTGGATCTAATGGTTTATTATTGGGCGAGGACCTAACTTCAAGCCATGGAGACACCTTGAGATATTAGTAGAACGTGTGGTTGCACCTAAAGAGATTATATTACATGGTGTACACATAAGTGGCTCAAAGCCCATGCCCATGTTCTTTAATGAAATGAATTTATAGTCCGCTCACTAATAATATTATTGTTTTCTAATATATTTCATATAGATTTATAGAATACTTTATTTTTATATATTAAAAATATACATCATATTATAGGAATTAATTATTTTGATAATAGATTTATAAAAGTGACATTCTTCGTTAATTCAATTATTACAATTTTTTTTTATTTTTCAGCTCACTAATGAAGATGTACATGCACCGTAGAAATTTGAATAACTGATATATTATTCACCGAGATTCTCTCGATCACACACTATTTTAGCTTCATGTAATAGCACTTCTTCTACCATTGATCATTAATTGGGTGAAATAAAATCAATTGCATGCACACATTAAAACCATAAACAATCACACATATGAACACAGTATTTCATGGGAAAGCTTAAAGCTGAAAACCCAAACTATCTGTATATTATATGTCATGGAGATCATGTAACAATCATTGTAAAAATCTCCTCACAAGCTCTCAGCACAACCTCAAATTGCTACACACTATCAAGCTAGATCTAGCAAAACACATGCTCCAATCTTTTGCCACTTGATAGCCAGCCTCTATTGCGTAATCAATGCTATGGGATGGCTTCATTAAATAGATAAACCACCCGGCTTGTACTGCGCAATCCTCATGGGCTTCTCCACCTATCTGTGTGTTGCAAATAGAAACTGTATAGTCACAACTGATAGTTAACCTGCTCTTTCACCTATCTCTGCACTGGTCTCCACTGAAACTGTCCATGCACTGAAGTTAACTGATGCATTCTTTAATTGATTAATGAGTTTATAATTAGTGAATTAATTAATAATTAATTCACACCACTCTCACTAATTGTATCAATTAGTTAAACTGAATACAAATAGCTCAACTATGTTTAGATTAGTTAAACTGAATACAACTCCACTAACTTCCTCAATCAACTCCACCAAACTCTGTCACATGAGTTCTAACTTAAGTATCCATGCAATAGCTCCACATAACCCTCAGGAATAGCGTAATTCCTTCTGTCAGCTCCTGTGCCACATCTGTGCACTTAACTGAAGTGCTCCAAGAGAATAAGATAATGTTTAGAGTCTAAATATTATTAAGAGCTAATAATATTTGACATATCTATTTTTAGACTCGCAATCTAAAAATAGATTCCGCCCAGTATGTCTAAAAATAGAAGTCCATCTATTTTTTCCGACTTGACCAACCATCCACAAATAGCATCCTGCAACTCATAGAACATGATCCATATGTCTAAAAATAGACATAGTCTAAAACTAGACTTTGCGCCAAAAATAGCATGTGGGCCCACTTAGTGAAGGCGACTTCTTTCCACTAAGCTTATCATCTTGTTGCAATCTCAACACTCCCTCTCAACACAATAAGGATTATCTGCAACCCCTATCCTGCCCCTGTGGTATTCGAATTTGCTCTTGGTGAGCACCTTCGTCAAGATATCAGCATCCTGATCCTCCGTGGGAATGTATGAAAGTAACATGATCTTTCGTTGCACACAATCTCTGATATGATGATACCGGATGTCAATGTGTTTAGATCTATCATGAAATACTGGATTAACCGAGATTTTGATGCAACTCTGATTATCACAATAATTCACAGTAGGCTCTAAGTGTGAACCGAACAACCCGATCAGGATCTTCCTCATCCATATAGCCTCGCATGTAGCCAAAATTGCTGCCATATACTCGGCCTCTGCTGAAATGAGTGCCACGGATCTCTGCTTCCTGCTGCACCAAGAAACTGCTGTCGACCCGATACTGAAAATCCCTCAAACTCTTTTGCAAGATCATCCTTGCATGATAGTATCAACAGCTCATCACCTGTCAAAATCAAATAATCTACATAAAGTACAATGATCAGCAACTTACCCTCCACCACAATCTGGTATAGGTTAGGATCCGCCTCACTCTTGGAGAATCCAAGTCCGGTGAAATAACTGTCTATCCGTGTGTACCAAGCACGAGGTGCTTGTTTCAACCCATATAGCGCTCTCTTGAGCCTGCACACATGCGACTCACTGCTGAAGATCTCGAAACCTTCGGGCTACTCTATGTACACCTCCTCCTCAATGACTCCATTGAGGAACGCAGTCTTCACATCCATCCGATGAATGTGCCACGCCATCTGCGCTGAGAGAGAAAGAATTGTCCGTATGGAAGAATACCTTGCGACAAGTGCAAAGGTCTCCTCATAATCGATCCCCTCAATCTGTGAAAAGCCTCGGGCAAAAAATCTTGCCTTGTACTTCTCCACACTCCCGTCAACTGCCTGCTTCACTTTGTATATCCATCTCGAACCCACTACTGATTTCCCCTCTGGCCTCGGGACAATCTCCCATGCACTGTTTCTGACAATCGAATCATACTCTTCTACCATGGCATCTACCCATGCGGGGTCCTCCACAGCTTCCTCGAAAGAGGATGGCTCTGTCACGATACACTTGCTCATAAGAGCCATGTATCCAGTATACCGGTGAGGTGAATGTCTCTTTCTGCGCTGTGATGTAGGTGCTCCTACAACCTTCTCTGCATCTTGAGCCAGTCACTCAGCTTCTGTAGTGCACTTCCGCCCTCTGATGGTTGGCGCTGTTTGAGTGGTCTCTTCCACTCCATGAACCTCATATTGTGGCTGATCCACATCCTGAGACTCATCCTTATGAACTAATAGCTCCTCATCTGCATGCAAGTGTGGCTCCCTCTCAAGTGAACACTTCATGGCATTCTCTTCATGAAATTTGATATCCCGTTGCACAACAGTCTTGCGACTGTCTGGAAAATACACACGATAGTTGTGGGGCGTATCAGTGTACCCCAAAAATATCCCAACCTCTGCAGTCGGCTCCAGCTTCTTCCTGGCATCCTTCGTCACATGAATGTAAATAGGTGAACCAAAAATCCTCAAATGGAAAATATCAGGCCTCTTACCAGAAAACGCCTCCTCGGGTGTACTCATGCCAAGTATCCTGTGAGGACAACGGTTCTTTCAGCACAGCAACGCTGATCCAGGGATATCTGCGTCACCCACCTATTCCATTTGACTCAAAGACCATCAATTCTTGCAGCTTTTCACATTCAACACAACTTACTATTTTTAGCAGGTTTTCGGGTCCTCCACTCTCGGAGCCGTTTTGGGGGCTTAATGATCCAGGTGGATATTGGTGGCCACCCACCTATTCCACTTGGCCCCCCACCATTGTCTCTTTCAGTTTTTTAGTTTCGGCATAACTTACTATTTTTAGCAGTTTTTCGGGTCCTGAACTTCTGGAGCACTTGAGACACTGGAGGAGGTGCTAAGCATATTATAGTAACAATATCTCTTTGCCAAGGAGTACAAGTGTGAGTTTGGAATGATAGATACTTTCTATCTTGGATACATCATCAGTGTAAGACGAGTGCAAGTCCACCAGGAAATGATTTGGGCTATAATTGAGTTGCTAACACAAGAACCTCACATAATTGAGGGTCATGGGGATATGAAATTAGATTCAACAATTTGTCAATGGATACACTAAAATGGTGGCAATGATAACAAATTTGATGAAGAAAGGGGGCTTCAGATGGAGAAAACAAGAACAACACATTTTTGAAAGGTGCAAGGAAGTAACGAGCTCATGTACCATTCTAGTTCTTCCAGACTTCTCATGACCCTTTGTTTTAGAGTTTGATGCCTTAAGGGGAGGCATAGATGGGAATCTGATAGCTTTCGAGGGTTGACAAATAAGTGAACCAGATAGGCTCTACTTGATATATGACAAGGAAATGTTGGACATAATGCATGAACAATAAAATTTCAAGCAGTACCTTATGGGAGGAAGGTTCATGGTCAAGATGGACAACAATAACTTGAGATACATTTTGGATGAAAAGGATCTCAATGAGATGCAACATAAATGGGTCAATAAAATTCAAGTCTATGAGTTCAACATTGATTATGTGAAGCGGAAGAAGAATGTGTTGGTTGATGCTCTCTCCAGGAAACCAACGACTTGTTCCCTCATAGGGATCAACAATGATCAGAAGGCACTCCTACTAGTTGAGTACTCATAGAATAAAATTTCATGTGAGTTGATGGATGAAGTAGTTTAAGATGATAGGTAAAAGGTTTTCAACAACATTATTTCTAACAAAGGGAAGATATTCTTGGTTTCTGAGTTGCAGCTCAAGGTTAGGATCGTGAGGGCCATCCATGACTCACCCATAGCCTAGAAACAAGGATTATTCAAAACAGATAAGAAATTACGCGAGAGATTTGCATGGAAGAGCATTAAGGGGGATGTTTGGAGACATGTAGCAGAATGTGCCATTTTCTAGTGGAATAAAACAAAGCAAACCCATCCAACAACACTACTATAGTCGTTGTCAATTCCAAAAGAAAAATGTGAAAGAATTTTGATGGATTTCATTATAGGGCTTCCAAAGGTGAAAGGGAAATATTGTATCTTCGTGGTGGTGAATAGGCCAACAAAATTCACTCATTTCATGGTCATATCTTTTGAATACACAAAAAGATAGGTGGCAGAGACATTCTTTCAGGAGATCGTCAGATTGCACGTAGTTCAAAAACACATTTTTAGCGACTGAGATAACATATTTTTCATTGTGTTATGACAAGAACTATTTAGATTAGCTAGCTAGAAGTTGATCAGAAATAATAGTTATCATCTGCATATAGATGCTCAGACAAAGATCGTAAACAAGTGGGTAGAACGATATTTGAGGAAATATGTGGATGGGAAACAAAAAACTTGGATTAGGTGGTTTCACTTAGGTGAATCTTGTTATAACACCACCTACCATATGTTTATCAGGATGTACCCTTTCAGACCATTGTATGGGTATGATGCTCCCACATTCATTAAGATGGAACTGGGAGACATAATGGCTCCTATGGCTAGGTAATGGTTATAGGAGAGTTTGAATATTCTTAGAATCCTCAAGGAGAACCTACAGGTAGCCCAAAATCAACAAAATTTGTATGCAGATCGCCATAGGGTGGAGCATGAATTCCAGGGGGGATCTTATTTTCCTAAGACTTCAACCATATAGGAAATCATCCTTAAAGAAGACTGGCTTTGAGATATTAAAGCCATGGTTTTTTGGACCTCACAAACTGATTAGGAAATTTGGGGAGGTTGCTTGTGAATTATAGATACCAGAAGAAAGAAATAGTCATAATGTTTTCCATGTTTTTTTTCCTTTAAAAGGTGCTTGGATAACAAGTCAATGCCACATCAAAACTTCTACAACTTGACGAGGAAGGGAAATTGGTCCTTATTTAGGATGAGGTCATAGACATGAGGGAGAGAAAATTGAGGAGTATAGTCATCTGGGAGTATTTAATTCAATGGAAGGGGTTGTCGGTGGAGGATGCTACATTGGATGGTGAACATGTGTTGAGGCACCCCAATCTGTAGTTGCTTGAGGACAAACGAATTCAGGAAGGGAGGACTGTAATGTCCCGTTCCATTCCATAGAAGGATGTGAGGTTCAAAGTCATATGCTATTTGGATCCCATGGGTTGTTAGAAGAAAAAAAGGGGGTCAATAAAATAAATTAGTAATCAATTAAATAAAGGTGGTAAAAGTCAGTTTAGAAAAATAATTTGACCCATGGTTTTTTCTTACCACACATGGGTTTTGAAGGAGGAAAATGCAAAAAATAAAGAGAAGAAGACCCTTTTCTAAGGCTCTATAAGATCTATAAATCTCTTCGAAATCTCTTGAATATGATTTAAATCTGAATGAAAAAAACAATGAAATATGTTTGAAAAATTTAAAGATTTAAAACAAACTGTTAATAGTTAAAAAATATAACAAGAGTGGAATGTACGCATAACGCATATTTATTTCTGATTTAATTTTTAGATCGTTAATTAAAATATAAAAATTCTTTATCATCCTCTTGCATTTAAGTCGTCATTTCATAATTAAAAAAATCAAAATCTTGCTTCATACACATAAATACAATTTTGTAGATAATTACATATTTTATAATATAACGGTTATGGTCTATGTGTGTGTGGGGGGGGGGGGGTGGGGGGTGAGGGGTTCAAACTGGTTCCTTGACCTTTTGCTTCTTCCTTATATTAACATGAATATTACAGTATTATAACCTCACACATTAGGGGGTATATGTTCTTACATAATTTGTCACCTTAGAATATGCTTGACAAACTTATTTATCTACTATGTTGAAACAATGTTGCTTTTCCAAAGGAAATTTGTATTGAATAGCTTAGCACCACTCATCCATTGAATTACTTCTAGTAGCATAACGAGGAGGAATGATCACATGGTGTACCCTAGAATAGAGTGATTACTTTACTATGCCCGAGTAGAAAATTGGAACATGAAAGGTCATTTGAAAATTTCCAAGAGTACAAATTGTTAGAGGGAAAATTGTTTGGGTGATCCAGGTGGCTCCAGACACCCTCGAGAGACCATGAGGGCTCATAAATTGTCAAAATTAAAAGTGGTTAGAACTCTTTCAAACTAGGACAAGATTATATTTCTCTTCGCCTCGATTCCAATGGCGCAAATGTCACTCAAATCCGAGTCTGTATGAGAAAGTTATTGCAGTTTGAAGTTTGTACCAAACAATGAAAAAACAAGTCAAAGTCCGCATTCTACCTTTGACGCCATCACAGAAGTAAAATATCATGCGTAAATCCAGTAGCTGATGGATCCAAATCATTGGGTTTTCTAATGACACCATCCTATTAGGAGGTGTATCCTCCATTATTGCAGTATAGGTCAATAATGTTTTGAAATTTTTCATATATACTTTAGGAGGTAAAATCAACAAGTGGAATGTAAGCCTTTGGCTACTCCAAAATATTATAAGGATTTTGTAGTTCCCCTATTAGGATAAATGGTATTTGTTAAACTACCTAAGCACGTTACTATCTCTTATTAACTCCTTAGCCTAGTCTTGGCAGAGAATTTTGGATAAAATCGAAAGAAAATTCTAACAATGGGCATGAGTATTACTAAATCCAAATGTTTGTATAATCCTAATTAGATTAGTTCTCGCAATTATCCTAAATTTTCAATTTTCATATATGTTAGCACTCATTGGGATTATGAAGCGGATAGCATAAGCAAGTGGTAGATTCATGTGGGAAGGAGGGAATTCTAAGACAGATTTTTTTTCTTGTAATTTAGTTGGTGGTTATAGCTCCCAAGAATAGAGAAGGTTTGAAAATTAGAGAACATATACTTCTTAATTTTATGTTGGGAGGAAAACTAGCTTAGAGGCTAATATGAGGAAGGGTAGATCGTTGGAGGAAGATCATGCAAAGAAGTACCTAAATGAGGTAAGAAAGATGTGTACATGGGAAATGAGAATGCAGTGATGACGGCGTTTGGAGGATTATCAAATCAACCATTCCATTTATTCATTCAAGGCCTCATGTACTTGGGAATAGAAAGGAACAAGAATTTAGCAAGACAACATAATGGGAAATAAAAATTTGAGAGTATATTAGAGTTTTACCACTAAAAGTTAGTAAAATTGTAACTAGGTTCGGTATTCTCATAATGACCTCTCAGCCCCACAAAGTGGTATATTGTTTATAAAGAAAGAAAAAGAAATTATATTTTATTTTAGAGTATGGGTTTCATACCGTAAGTTTGAGTCAAAAGGATGTTCTTTGCGCTTTTAGGTTTTCTAGGTATTTCTATATATTTTTAAGATAAATAATAATATTTGTCATGTGTTATAGTCCCATTTGGACTCATTGTAATAAAGAAATATATTTATTTTAGCAAGAAAAATATATTTTGTATCTAACGACCAAGTTGCCCAAAGATCGGATCAAGTCGGCCTTAAGGAGGACAATTTGGCTCTCAAGTAAGGCTATATAAAGGAGGAATTCAATTCATGTGGAGCACATCTCATATCAAGTTTGATATGCAGTAGCGAAGAAGAGAAAGAGTAGTGGGGAGGATGAAGAAGAGGAGAAAAAGTTGAAATTCTAGAAATTTTATCTTTTCTTCTCCACACATGTGAAAAGCAGAAAACATTATTGAATGTAGTAGGCGGGTGGAAGGAAGGAAGGAAGGAATGGTGGTGCGCTCTTTGCTTTGCATTGATGTCCTTGTTGTTGTTATGAAGAAAGTGAAAATGCCAGTTGGATGTTGGTAAGAGTTGAGTTGGAAATCTGAAACGCGGAGAAATGAGTTGGAACGCACAAATAGACGGAGAAATGTTGGTTTTTGTGAAGGCAAGGAGTGACACGATGGAAATCAGGGGGCTGCCACTATGCCTCTGCCTCTTCCTCATCGGATGTTTCTTCCCTCCAGGCTCCCTTCCCCACGCACACGCAGACGCAGACGCGATGGGAATTAGCTGGCTGCCTCTGTTATTTGTTGTTATGGCTGCCCTTTTCGGGATGTTTCCTCCCTCCCTTCCCTTCCTTTATTCCCTTCACTTCCCCACGCAGATGTCCCTCCCTCCTTTCTATATAAACCCAAAACCCATCCATATCCATCATCAACAACAACAGCGACACTCCACATATTTATTCTCTGCACACATTCACATTTATCTCTTCTCTCATTTCTGGAACTGCTCTGCATCACAAACTCCTCTTTTCCCAATCCCTAATCGGAGGCATGGACACTCCTCTTCACCTTCTCTTTCTTTTATTTTTATTGGCATCCTCGGCGGCTCTGGCTCTTGTTTCTGCAAATTTCTACAATGATTTCGACATCACATGGGGCAATGATCGTGCTAAAATCCTTGACAATGGGCGACAGTTGCAGCTTACTCTCGACCGCTTTTCAGGTACTATTTGAAGTTCTCATGCCATCACGCCTACGCCTTTTTCTTCTGTCAATTAACTACTTCAGCTAAGATAAGATAAGATAAGCTAATCTTAATATTATATTCTTCTTCTTCTTTGATGACAGGTTGTGGGAGTCAATCCAAACAAGAGTATCTGTTTGCCAAAATTGATATGCAAATAAAACTGGTACCTGGCAACGTTGCAGGCACAGTCACTACCTTTTATGTAATTCACTTCACCTTATTTGAATTCAATTAATTAGCACTACCCTTTGTTTGGTTTGGTTCATTAGACTGAAGGTATAACTTGTGCTAACATCATGTTATGGCTAATATCTGCAGCTATCATCTCAAGGTCCCAAACACGACGAAATAGACTTTGAATTTCTGGGCAACCTCTCTGGAGATCCTTATATTTTGCACACTAATGTCTTCGCTCAAGGCCTTGGTGGGCGTGAGCAGCAATTTTACTTGTGGTTCGACCTAACCCTGGATTTCCACACTTACTCCGTGCTCTGGACATCAAACCAAATCATGTATGTATTCTAATTCTTTGCATTCATTCTCTTTTTCTTTCAGTACAATACAGTGACCTCTCAAACTAACATGGCCATGACATTTGTTGTTGTTCAGATTTTCTGTAGACGGGAGTCCTATTCGAGTGTTTAAGAACAGGGAGACAGAGTTGGGTAAAGTGGATAGCAATTATCATTATCCCAAGAGCCAAGCAATGGGGGTCTACTCCAGCCTATGGAATGCAGATGATTGGGCAACCAGAGGTGGGCTTGTGAAGACCGACTGGACTAAAGCCCCCTTTGTTGCATCTTTCCGCAATTTCAATGCTGCTGCTACTTCTTCTTTTGACGCCGCTGCAGAGGAGGAGGCTTTGGAATCGAACCAAGAGCAGAGGCTCCAGTGGGTCCGAAAGAACTACATGATCTACGATTACTGTGGAGACACCAAGAGATTCCCCCAAGGACCGCCTCCCGAATGCAAATGACCCCTCAATTCAATTCTGGATACCTGACCCTTCCACCCATTCTTTCCTATTATTACATCATCTATTCTTTCAATTCTTTCAGACACACACAAACAGAAACTTCCAATTATTTCATTCTTTTTCAGACACACACAAACAGAAACTTCCAATTATTTCATTCTTTTTCAGACACACACAAATAGAAACTTCCAATTATTTCATTCTTTTTCAGACACACAAACAGAAACGCAACGCATGTAACATATTAGTCGATGGTATCAATCATTTCTGATTTTGGTACTTTTCAGACACAGAAACAGAATCGCATGTAACATATTAGTAGATGGTATCAATCATTTCGTTTTGGTACTGGTAATACAAAAGCGAGATTCATTCTTTTGATGGTTCAATGGCCTTAGCGTTTTACCTTTTGAATTATATCTATAAAAGTTGTTGAATCGAAATCTGAAAGAAAGACACAGACAAATACATTGATACATTTTAAGGTTAAGATTTAATACAACATGTTAACAGGTCAAAAATGTGTTTCCTTTACACAAGTATGTACTGACTGCAACACACATCACATAATTGTATCTTTTCCCAAGTTATCCGCTCAACCATTCCCGACCCTCTATTCCCAATGATTAGAACATCATTTTGGTTCAGTGACACCTTAATTCAATTCCATTGAATTCTGGATACCTGACCCTTCCACCCATTCTTTCCTTCCAATTATTCCTTTTCTATTACATCTATTCTTTCATTCTTTTTCAGACACTCAGAAACAGAAGGACATTTAAAATATTGGAGGGTATCAATCATTTCATTTTGTTACTGGTATACAAAAGCGAGATTCTTTTGATGATTCAATAGCTCTACATCATTCCCTTCATGTTGGCGTTTTACCTTTTCAATATCTTTCAACTCTCTCTTTCCTAAACCTGCGCTCGGATCTAAATCTGAAAGAAGAATACAAAAACGATGGAACCTGCTCTCGGATATAAATCTGAAAGAAGAATACAAAAACCATGAAAATTGAATCTGGTAATAAATGAGGGACTATTCTGCTCTAGCCGAAAGAGCGGGAACGAGGAGGAACGAGCGGAGAGGTTGATGGGAAGCTAATCGATCCAGGAGTGATTCATCGATTCCTGAGATTTCGGTCAAGAATAAGGAGACGAGGTGGGGTCATCTTCTTCTTGATATGATTATGAGCGTTTTTCTTTGGTCCCTTGCCATCTTTCTCTAAGATATTCTTCCCTTTTCTCATTTAAAAAAAACCTTCTATATCCTAAACATTTATAAATATATATAGTATAGTAATCAATTATTTCCACAATAATATATAAAAGTGATATTCTTTTGATAGTTTTTTAGTTTTTTCTTTATTTAAATTATCATTTGTTCTTTTGATAATTTTTATTTTTTTTCTTTATTTAAATTATCACTTTATAGAAACAAAACTCAAAGGGGTTGAATTTAATGGTTTATTATTGGGCAAGATTCAATTCTCATGAGGATCGAGCTTCAAGTCATGGAGACACCTTGAGATATTGGTAGAACATGTGGTTGCACCTAAAGAGATTATATTACGTAGTGTACACATAAGTAGCTCAAAGCTCATATCCATTTTTTTTAATGCAATGAATTTATAGTCCGCTCACTAATAATATTATTGTTTTCTTAACATATTTCATATAGATTTATAGAATACTATTTTTATATATTAAAAATATACATCATATTATAGGGAATTAATTATTTTGATAGTGATTTATAAAAGTGACATTCTTCTGTTAATTCAATTATTACAATTTTTTTATTTTTCAGCTCACTAATGAAGATGTACATGCACTGTAGAAATTTGAATAACTGATATATTATTCACCGAGATTCTCCTGATCACACACTATTTTAGCTTCATGCATAATACAGAATCTCTTCTACCATTGATCATTAATTGCGGAAATAAAATCAATTGCATGCACACATTAAAACCACAAACAATCACACATATGAACACAGTATTTAATGGGAAAGATTAAAGATGAAAACCCCAACTATCTGTATATTATATGTCATGGAGATCATGTAACAATCATAGTACAAAATCTCCTCACAAGCTCTCATGCACACCCTCAATTGCTACACACTATCAAGTTAGATCTAGCAAAACACATGCTCCAATATTTTGCCACTTGATAGCCAGCCTCTATTGCGTAATCAATGCTATGGGATGGCTTCATTAAATAGATAAACCACCTGGCTTGTACTGCGCAATCCTCATGGGCTTCTCCACCTATCTGTGTGTTGCAAATAGCAACAATATAGTCACAACTGATAGTTAACCTGCTTTTTCACCTATTTCTGCACTGGTCTCCACTGAAACTGTCCATGCACTGAAGTTAACTGATGCATTCTTTAGTTGATTAATGAGTTTATAATTAGTGAATTAATTAATAATTAATTCACACCACTCTCACTAATTTTATCAATTAGTTAAACTATATACAAATAGCTCAACTATGTTTAGATTAGTTAAACTGAATACAACTCCACTAACTTCCTCAATCAACTCCACCAAACTCTGTCACATGAGTTCTAACTGAAGTATCCATGCAATAGCTCCACATAACCCCTAGGAATAGCGTAATTCCTTCTGTCAGCTCCTGTGCCACATCTGTGCACTTAACTGAAGTGCTCCAAGAGAATAAGATAATGTTTAGAGTCAAAATATTATTAAGAGCTAATAATATTCGACATATCTATTTTTAGACTGGCAATCTAAAAATAGATTCCGCCCAATATGTCTAAAAATAGAATTCCATCTATTTTTTTCCAACTTGACCAACCATCCACAAATAGCATCCTGCAACTCATAGAACATGATCCATATGTCTAAAAATAGACATAGTCTAAAACTAGACTTTGCGCCAAAAATAGCATGTGGGCCCACTTAGTGAAGGCGACTTCTTTCCACTAAGCTTATCATCTTGTTGCAATCTCAACACTCCCTCTCAACACAATAAGGATTATCTGCAACCCCTATCCTGCCCCTGTGGTATTCGAATTTGCTCTTGGTGAGCACCTTCGTCAAGATATCAGCATCCTGATCCTCCGTGGGAATGTATGAAAGTAACATGATCTTTCGTTGCACACAATCTCTGATATGATGATACCGACGTCGTCGTGTTTAGACTTATCATGAAATACCGCATTAACCGAGATTTTGATTAACTGAGAGTTTGATGCAACTCTGATTATCACAATATATCACAGTAGGATCTAAGTGTGAACCGAACAACCCGACCAGGATCTTTCTCATCCATATAGCCTCGCATGCAGCCAAACTTGCTGCCATATACTCGGGCTCCGCTGAACTGAGTGCCACGGATCTCTTCTTCCTGCTGTACCAAGAAACTGTTGTCGACCCGATACCTAAAAAATCCTCTTTTTAAACTTTTATAGAAGATCATCCTCGTACATAGTATCAACAGTTCATCACCCATCAAAATCAAATCATCTACATAAAGTACAATGGTCAGCAACTTACCCTCCACCACAATCTGGTATAGGTTCGGATCTGCCTCACTCTTGGAGAATCCAAGTCCGGTGAAATAACTGTCTATCCATGTGTACCAAGCACGAGGTGCTTGTTTCAACCCATATAGCGCTCTCTTCAGCCGGCACACATGCGACTCGCTGCTGAAGATCTCAAAACCTTTGGGTTGCTCTATGTACACCTCCTCCTCGATCACTCCATTGAGGAACGCAGTCTTCACATCCATCCGATGAATGTGCCACCCCATCTGCGCTGAGAGAGCAAGAATCGTCTGTATGGAAGAATACCGCGCCAAGTGTGCTGTCTCCTCAATCAACCTCCGAACCGTGGAAAAGCCCCGGAAAAATCTTGCCTTGTACTTCTCCACACTCGTCAACCCGCCTGCCTACTTTTGCATTCATCTCGAACCCATTCATTTCCTTCCGGCCTTTGGACAATCTCCTACAATCGTTTCTCGACAATCGACCATACTCTTTCACCATAGCATTCATCATGTCCTCCTGCGTTTCCTCGAAAGAGGATGGTTCGTCAGCTGGACACTCGGTCACAAGAGCCAAGGTATCCGCATACCCCGCAGGAGACCGTTCTTTTCTCACTGATGTAGAAACGACAACCTTTCTTTGTATCTTGAGTCACCACTTCCGGCCTTTCCGTATAGCACTTCTCCGCCTCCTTTGATGGTTGGCGCTACCTGAGTGGTCTCTTCCACTCCATGAACCTCATATTGTGGTTGATCCACATCCTGAGACTCATCCTTAGGAACTAATAGCTCCTCATCTGCATGCAAGTGTGGCTCCCTCTCAAGCGAACACTTCATGGCTTTCTCCTCCTAAAATTTGATATCCCGTTGCACAACAGTCTTGCGACTATCTGGAAAATACACACGATAGTCAGGCGTATCGAGCCACATTAACAATATCCGAACCCTCCGCAAAGTTCAAAGCTTTTCTTCTCGGCATCTCGTCACACAATGTGTGTGGGGGAACGAAATCCTAAACGAAACATTGTGCCCTTACCGTAAAACGCCCCGTGTGTGTACTCATGCTGGGCATATCCCGTGAGGACAACCGTTTTTTCATATACCGTCGTATCCAGGATACCTTGCACACCCACCTATTCCATTTGGATCAAGACCATCAATTTCGTTGTGACGGTCTTGAAGCATGTTCTACTATTTTTAGCGTGTTTTCGGTTCCACTCCTGGAGTCGTTTTGGGGTTTAACATCTGGTGGATATTAAAAATACCCGACTCTTTCCACTGCTCACCATTTTGTCAGCTTTTCGGCCGCACAACTCAGCATTATTTTTAGCGCTTTTCGTTTCAACTTCTCCGACACTTTGACACACCGGAGGAGGCGTTACATATAGTAACAATATCTCTTCGCGAGGTGCTAAGCATATTATAGTAACAATATCTCTTTGCCAAGGAGTACAAGTGTGAGTTTGGAATGATAGATACTTTCTATCTTGGATACATCATCAGTGTAAGACGAGTGCAAGTCCACCAGGAAATGATTTGGGCTATAATTGAGTTGCTAACACAAGAACCTCACATAATTGAGGGTCATGGGGATATGAAATTAGATTCAACAATTTGTCAATGGATACACTAAAATGGTGGAAATGATAACAAATTTGATGAAGAAAGGGGGCTTCAGATGGAGAAAACAAGAACAACACATTTTTGAAAGGTGCAAGGAAGTAACGAGCTCATGTACCATTCTAGTTCTTCCAGACTTCTCATGACCCTTTGTTTTAGAGTTTGATGCCTTAAGGGGAGGCATAGATGGGAATCTGATAGCTTTCGAGGGTTGAAAAATAAGTGAACCAGATAGGCTCTACTTGATATATGACAAGGAAATGTTGGACATAATGCATGAACAATAAAATTTCAAGCAGTACCTTATGGGAGGAAGGTTCATGGTCAAGATGGACAACAATAACTTGAGATACATTTTGGATGAAAAGGATCTCAATGAGATGCAACATAAATGAGTCAATAAAATTCAAGTCTATGAGTTCAACATTGATTATGTGAAGCGGAAGAAGAATGTGTTGGTTGATGCTCTCTCCAGGAAACCAACGACTTGTTCCCTCATAGGGATCAACAGTGATCAGAAGGCACTCCTACTAGTTGAGTACTCATAGAATAAATTTTCATGTGAGTTGATGGATGAAGTAGTTTAAGATGATAGGTAAAAGGTTTTCAACAACATTATTTCTAACAAAGGGAAGATATTCTTGGTTTCTGAGTTGCAGCTCAAGGTTAGGATCGTGAGGGCCATCCATGACTCACCCATAGCCTAGAAACAAGGATTATTCAAAACATATAAGAAATTACGCGAGAGATTTGCATGGAAGAGCATTAAGGGGGATGTTTGGAGACATGTAGCAGAATGTGCCATTTTCTAGTGGAATAAAACAAAGCAAACCCATCCAACAACACTACTATAGTCGTTGTCAATTCCAAAAGAAAAATGTGAAAGAATTTTGATGGATTTCATTATAGGGCTTCCAAAGGTGAAAGGGAAATATTGTATCTTCGTGGTGGTGAATAGGCCAACAAAATTCACTCATTTCATGGTCATATCTTTTGAATACACAAAAAGATAGGTGGCAGAGACATTCTTTCAGGAGATCGTCAGATTGCACGTAGTTCAAAAACACATTTTTAGCGACTGAGATAACATATTTTTCATTGTGTTATGACAAGAACTATTTAGATTAGCTAGCTAGAAGTTGATCAGAAATAATAGTTATCATCTGCATATAGATGCTCAGACAAAGATCGTAAACAAGTGGGTAGAACGATATTTGAGGAAATATGTGGATGGGAAACAAAAAACTTGGATTAGGTGGTTTCACTTAGGTGAATCTTGTTATAACACCACCTACCATATGTTTATCAGGATGTACCCTTTCAGACCATTGTATGGGTATGATGCTCCCACATTCATTAAGATGGAACTGGGAGACATAATGGCTCCTATGGCTAGGTAATGGTTATAGGAGAGTTTGAATATTCTTAGAATCCTCAAGGAGAACCTACAGGTAGCCCAAAATCAACAAAAGTTGTATGCAGATCGCCATAGGGTGGAGCATGAATTCCAGGGGGGATCTTATTTTCCTAAGACTTCAACCATATAGGAAATCATCCTTAAAGAAGACTGGCTTTGAGATATTAAAGCCATGGTTTTTTGGACCTCACAAACTGATTAGGAAATTTGGGGAGGTTGCTTGTGAATTATAGATACCATAAGAAAGAAATAGTCATAATGTTTTCCATGTTTTTTTTCCTTTAAAAGGTGCTTGGATAACAAGTCAATGCCACATCAAAACTTCTACAACTTGACGAGGAAGGGAAATTGGTCCTTATTTAGGATGAGGTCATAGACATGAGGGAGAGAAAATTGAGGAGTATAGTCATCTGGGAGTATTTAATTCAATGGAAGGGGTTGTCGGTGGAGGATGCTACATTGGATGGTGAACATGTGTTGAGGCACCCCAATCTGTAGTTGCTTGAGGACAAACGAATTCAGGAAGGGAGGACTGTAATGTCCCTTTCCATTCCATAGAAGGATGTGAGGTTCAAAGTCATATGCTATTTGGATCCCATGGGTTGTTAGAAGAAAAAAAGGGGGTCAATAAAATAAATTAGTAATCAATTAAATAAAGGCGGTAAAAGTCAGTTTAGAAAAATAATTTGACCCATGTTTTTTCTTACCACACATGGGTTTTGAAGGAGGAAAATGCAAAAAATAAAGAGAAGAAGACCCTTTTCTAAGGCTCTATAAGATCTATAAATCTCTTCGAAATCTCTTGAATATGATTTAAATCTGAATGAAAAAAACAATGAAATATGTTTGAAAAATTTAAAGATTTAAAACAAACTGTTAATAGTTAAAAAATATAACAAGAGTAGAATGTACGCATAACGCATATTTATTTCTGATTTAATTTTTAGATCATTAATTAAAATATAAAAATTCTTTATCATCCTCTTGCATTTAAGTCGTCATTTCATAATTAAAAAAATCAAAATCTTGCTTCATACACATAAATACAATTTTGTAGATAATTACATATTTTATAATATAACGGTTATGGTCTATGTGTGTGTGGGGGGGGGGTGGGGGGTGAGGGGTTCAAACTGGTTCCTTGACCTTTTGCTTCTTCCTTATATTAACATGAATATTACAGTATTATAACCTCACACATTAGGGGGTATATGTTCTTACATAATTTGTCACCTTAGAATATGCTTGACAAACTTATTTATCTACTATGTTGAAACAATGTTGCTTTTCCAAAGGAAATTTGTATTGAATAGCTTAGCACCGCTCATCCATTGAATTACTTATAGTAGCATAACGAGGAGGAATGATCACATGGTGTACCCTAGAATAGAGTGATTACTTTACTATGCCCGAGTAGAAAATTGGAACATGAAAGGTCATTTGAAAATTTCCAAGAGTACAAATTGTTAGAGGGAAAATTGTTTGGGTGATCCAGGTGGCTCCAGACACCCTCGAGAGACCATGAGGGCTCATAAATTGTCAAAATTAAAAGTGGTTAGAACTCTTTCAAACTAGGACAAGATTATATTTCTCGTCGCCTCGATTCCAATGGCGCAAATGTCACTCAAATCCGAGTCTATATGAGAAAGTTATTGCAGTTTGAAGTTTGTACCAAACAGTGAAAAAAAAAGTCAAAGTCCGCATTCTACCTTTGACACCATCACAGAAGTAAAATATCATGCGTAAATCCAGTAGCTGATGGATCCAAATCATTGGGTTTTCTAATGACACCATCCTATTAGGAGGTGTATCCTCCATTATTGCAGTATAGGTCAATAATGTTTTGAAATTTTTCATATATACTTTAGGAGGTAAAATCAACAAGTGGAATGTAAGCCTTTGGCTACTCCAAAATATTATAAGGATTTTGTAGTTCCCCTATTAGGATAAATGGTATTTGTTAAACTACCTAAGCACGTTACTATCTCTTATTAACTCCTTAGCCTAGTCTTGGCAGAGAATTTTGGATAAAATCGAAAGAAAATTCTAACAATGGGCATGAGTATTACTAAATCCAAATGTTTGTATAATCCTAATTAGATTAGTTCTCGCAATTATCCTAAATTTTCAATTTTCATATATGTTAGCACTCATTGGGATTATGAAACGGATAGCATAAGCAAGTGGTAGATTCATGTGGGAAGGAGGGAATTCTAAGACAGATTTTTTTTCTTGTAATTTAGTTGGTGGTTATAGCTCCCAAGAATAGAGAAGGTTTGAAAATTAGAGAACATATACTTCTTAATTTTATGTTGGGAGGAAAACTAGCTTAGAGGCTAATATGAGGAAGGGTAGATCGTTGGAGGAAGATCATGCGAAAGAAGTACCTAAATGAGGTAAGAAAGAGATGCAAAGAAGGGACATGAGAAAATTATGGAGGATCTCATGTTTGGAGGATTATCAAATCAACCATTCCATTTATTCATTCAAGGCTCACATGTACTTGGGAATAGAAAGGAAATAAGAATTTAGCAAGACAACATAATGGGAAATAAAAATTTGGAGAGTATATTAGAGTTTTACCACTAAAAGTGTTGGAAATTGTAACTAGGTTCGGTCTTCATAATGATCCTTTGTGATCATAACATTGTATATTGTTTATAAAGAAAGAAAAAGAAATTATATTTTATTTTAGAGTATGGGTTTCATACCGTAAGTTTGAGTCAAAAGCATGTTCTTTGCGCTTTTAGGTTTTCTAGGTATTTCTAGATATTTTTAAGATAAATAATAATATTTGTCATGTGTTATAGTCCCATTTGGACTCATTGTAATAAAGAAATATATTTATTTTAGCAAGAAAAATATATTTTGTATCTAACGACCAAGTTGCCCAAAGATCGGATCAAGTCGGCCTTAAGGAGGACAATTTGACTCTCAAGTAAGGCTATAGAAAGGAGGAATTCAATTCATGTGGAGCACATCTCATATCAAGTTTGATATGCAGTAGCGAAGAAGAGAAAGAGTAGTGGGGAGGATGAAGAAGAGGAGAAAAAGTTGAAATTCTAGAAATTTTATCTTTTCTTCTCCACACATGTGAAAAGCAGAAAACATTATTGAATGTAGTAGGCGGGTGGAAGGAAGGAAGGAAGGAATGGTGGTGCGCTCTTCGCTTTGCATTGATGTCCTTGTTGTTGTTATGAAGAAAGTGAAAATGCCAGTTGGATGTTGGTAAGAGTTGAGTTGGATGTTGGTAAGAGTTGAGTTGGATGTTGGTAAGAGTTGAGTTGGCAAGAGTTGAGTTGAGTGAACCGAACAACCCGATCAGGATCTTCCTCATCCATATAGCCTCGCATGTAGCCAAAATTGCTGCCATATACTCGGCCTCTGCTGAACTGAGTGCCACGGATCTCTGCTTCCTGCTGTACCAAGAAACTGTTGTCGACCCGATGCTGAAGATCCCTCAAACTCTTTTGCAAGATCATCCCCGCATGATAGTATCACGTCTCATCACCGTCAAAATCAAATCATCTACATAAAGTACAATGACCGCAACTTACCCTCCACCAACTGGTATAGGTTAGGATCCGCCTCACTCTTGGAGAATCCAAGTCCTATGGAAATAACCGTCTATCCGTGTGTACCAAGCACGAGGAAGCTGTTTTCAACCCATATAGCGCTCTCTTGAGCCTGCACACATCCGACTCACTGCTGAAGATCTCGAAACCTTCGGGCTACTCTATGTACACCTCCTCCTCAATGACTCCATTGAGGAACGCAGTCTTCACATCCATCCGATGAATGTGCCACGCCATCTGCGCTGAGAGAGAAAGAATCGTCCGTATGGAAGAATACCTTGCGACAAGTGCAAAGGTCTCCTCATAATCGATCCCCTGAATCTGTGAAAAGCCTCGGGAAAAAAATCTTGCCTTGTACTTCTCCACACTCCCGTCAACTGCCTGCTTCACTTTTTATATCCATCTCGAACCCACTACTGATTTCCCCTCTGGCCTCGGGACAATCTCCCATGCACTGTTTCTGACAATCGAATCATACTCTTCTACCATGGCATCTACCCATGCGGGGTCCTCCACAGCTTCCTCGAAAGAGGATGGCTCTGTCACGATACACTTGCTCATAAGAGCCATGTATCCAGTATACCGGTGAGGTGACTGTCTCTTTCTGCGCTGTGATGTAGGTGCTCCTACAACCTTCTCTGCATCTTGAGCCAGTCACTCAGCTTCTGTAGTGCACTTCCGCCCTCTGATGGTTGGCGTTGTTTGAGTGGTCTCTTCCACTCCATGAACCTCATATTGTGGCTGATCCACATCCTGAGACTCATCCTTATGAACTAATAGCTCCTCATCTGCATGCAAGTGTGGCTCCCTCTCAAGTGAACACTTCATGGCTTTCTCTTCATGAAATTTGATATCCCGTTGCACAACAGTCTTGCGACTGTCTGGAAAATACACACGATAGTTGTGGGGCGTATCAGTGTACCCCAAAAATATCCCAACCTCTATGGTCGGCTCCAGCTTCTTCCTGGCATCCTTCATCACATGAATGTAAATAGGTGAAAAAAAAATCCTCAAATGGGAAATATCGGGCTTCTTACCAGAAAATGCCTCCTCAGGTGTACTCATGACAAGTATCCTGTGAGGACAATGGTTTCTTCTTCACATATACCGCTGATCTGTGGATATCGGTGGCCACCCACCTAGTCCATTTGGACCAACACCATCAATTCTTGCAGCTTTTCACATTCAGCACAACTTACTATTTTTAGCAGGTTTTCGGGTCCTCCACTCTCGGAGCCGTTTTGGGGGCTTAATGATCCAGGTGGATATTGGTGGCTACCCACCTATTCCACTTGGCCCCCCACCATTGTCTCTTTCAGTTTTTCAGTTTCGGCATAACTTACTATTTTTAGCAGTTTTTCGGGTCCTGAACTTCCGGAGCCGTTTTGAGGCCCTAAACGACGTTTTTTGGGTATGAAAGCGACAGCAAATTTTCTGATAAAATTCGTCCCGACAGCTGTAGTCCTCGGATAGATCTTTCTAACGAGCTATTGAACGCGTCAAACGGAGATCTGGTGCCAAAGTTATGCCCCCGGGAAGTTGAACCACCAATTTACCCAAACGGGCGCCCACAGTTTTGGCGCCTCATCTCCTACGGTTAGGTTTTTGGACGTTTCAAATTCTACATTGTTTCTCAACAATAAATAGGCCCTCGAGCCTCATCGTAACACAGTTCAGAGGTCTGTAGCCACCACATCTCTTCTCAGAGATTCGCTACCAGCACCCTAGCTATTTTATTTCCATTATGTCTGTAAGCATCTTTCTGTTATTTGATATTAATGAAATGAAGTGTTATTTCCGTCGCATCGTATTTATGGTTATGTGTTTATTCTCGTGGCGTTCCCCTCGCATGTTCCCCATCAACCGCGTATTGCATGCCTCAGCCCACAAGTGTATGGGAAGGCCCCGATCATGCAACATCGCTCGTGCAACACCCATGATCATTTTGTTCTTTCTCTCTGCGACCCCATTCTGCTGTGGGTTATGAGGCGCTATGAGCTCTCTTCGAATTCCCTCTGCGCTGCAAAATTCCTTGAATTTGCCAGAGATGAATTCACCACCATTTTCCTTCCTAAGAGCCTTCACCTGCTTCCCCAATTCTTTCTCAACCAATGCCTTGAACTCACAGAACTTTGAGAATGTCTCGCTCTTCTTCTGCATAAAGAAGATCCAGCACTTACGAGAAAAATCATCAACAAATATCACATAATACATGTGCTTTGTTGTCGAAGCTACCGAGAAAGTTCCACACACATCTGTGTGAAAACTCTCAAGGATCGTCGTGGCGCGACTATCCTTCTCGTGAAAGGTGGCTTTCACAAATTTTCCCAAGGTACATCCTCGTAATCGATCCCCTCGACCGCGCAAGTGTACCCTTGGGAAGCCCGGTAGAAATCTGTTGCAAAATTTTCAAAGCACCATGGTGAAGATGGCCCAATCTCCTGTGCCACAACTCGCCATCATCCCGACTCACCACTCCTTCTGCCTTGCCTGCCATTGCTGCACAACCATCTACCTGCAATTGATAAAGGTTATTAACTCGAACCCCTATCCTCCAGGTCTCACCAGTTGCCTTACTACGCAGGAAAGCCTTTCCCTCGCAAAATACAACATCATATCCCTTATCTTCTAACATCGCCAAAGAGATAAGATTCTTATTTAATCCTGGAACATGCATCACTTCCTTTAATATGAAGGGTTTACCAGACTCCATCTCAAAGGAAATGGTACTGATACTGGTCGCACTGTATCTACCATCATCGCCCATCTCGATGTACACTCCAAGATCTTTCTCATCCAGATTAGTAAACAAATATCGATCTCCTGTCATGTGAAAAGACGCACCACTGTCAAGAAACCACACTGAACCCGTCACAATTGAGACCAAGCATGTGATCAGCAAAAAATCTAGCTCAAACTACGAGGCTAAGGCCTCTCCAGCTACAGATCCAACAGCCTGCTTATTTTTCTTCTTCTGTGGACAATTAGTGGCGTAATGTCGGTGTTGGTGATAATGAAAGCACTTCACCTTGGACATGTCCTGCTTCTTGCCTTTCGCACTGGATTGAGAAGCTTTATTGCTCTTCCCCTTCTTTTCTTTGGCAGCCAAAGTGAAATTCTCTTCATCAGAGTTCTTTGATGAAGATCCGTCCCTGGTACTCCACCTTATCTCCTCTTGCACAAGATCCGACCAAAGTCGCTCCCATCCTGGCAATTTTTCCCGACCATTGACAGAGTCCTGATAGGAATGCCAACTCTTCGGAAGCCCAAGGAGAGCCAAGCTCACTGAGTCCTCGTCATCAACAGTAACCCCCACACTTCCTAGCTCATCCCTGCATTGGATGAACTTCGTGAGGTACTTGGGCATACTGTCGCCTTTCTCCATTTTTATGTTCCTGAGTTTGTCCTTGAGCGCCTACTTCCTCTGGTCACTCTTGCTTTGTAATAAATCTGTCAAAGCTTTCCACATCAAGAACGGAGAAGCCTTACCATGAAGGCTAGACACTATGTGATCCTTCACACCTTCCAACAGAATCCTTCGACACTTTGTTGTCTTCTTTTGCCATGCGTCAAGTATGACAACATCACTAGAAGTAGGCTTTGGAATTTCTGCATCTATGAACTCCTTTAACCCATTGTCATCCAGCACCGCCTCCATCCTGTCCTTCCATGCAATATAATTCGAGCTGCCCTCAAGGGCATACTCCAATCGCAATCCGTTGAAAGACATCTCAACTTCGACACCAAGAAAACACTGCTGCAAATTCGAATTCCACCAGCACAAAACTCAACCACTTCAATGTTTTGCAATTGCTCCAATGATCAATATCGCTCTGATACCATGTAGAAAATTTGAATAACTGATATATTATTCACCGAGATTCTCCTGATCACACACTATTTTAGCTTCATGCATAATACAGAATCTCTTCTACCATTGATCATTAATTACGGAAATAAAATCAATTGCATGCACACATTAAAACCACAAACAATCACACATATGAACACAGTATTTAATGGGAAAGCTTAAAGCTGAAAACCCCAACTATCTGTATATTATATGTCATGGAGATCATGTAACAATCATAGTAAAAAAGCTCCTCACAAGCTCTCATGCACACCCTCAATTGCTACACACTATCAAGCTAGATCTAGCAAAACACATGCTCCAATCTTTTGCCACTTGATAGCCAGCCTCTATTGCGTTTTCAATGCTATGGGATGGCCTCATTAAATAGATAAACCACCTGGCTTGAACTGCGCAATCCTCATGGGCTACTCCACCTATCTGTGTGTTGCAAATAGCAACTGTATAGTCACAACTGATAGTTAACCTGCTCTTTCACCTATTTCTGCACTGGTCTCCACTGAAACTGTCCATGCACTGAAGTTAATTGATGCATTCTTTAGTTGATTAATGAGTTTATAATTAGTGAATTAATTCACACCACTCTCACTAATTGTATCAATTAGTTAAACTAGATACAAATAGCTCAACTATGTTTAGATTAGTTAAAATGAATACAACTCCACTAACTTCCTCAATCAACTCCACCAAACTCTGTCACGTGATTTCTAACTGAAGTATCTGTTTGCCCCCCTATGAAATTCTTGACAAGCAAGCTGGGGGCTAGATGATTGTGGAGCCTTCAAGGAATGCCTTTCCCCTAAAAAACCATCCTCCTTGAAGTCTCTAAGTGCTATGCCCAATGCAAATCCCATCTGCTGATCCATTCTCAAAGGGCCTATTTTCCCCCCTTTGCACCCCTGCAATTATCCCTCTCTCCCCTTTTCCCTCCTTCTGTCAAAATACCTTTGTTCCCCAATTTCTCCTGTTCATCCCCGAAATCCCCTCAAATCCCCTTGAAATCCCATTTCTGCCACTTGTTTAGCCTTTTCATCCTTCATTCTCTTAGCGTTTCCCTGGGCTAGCCTTAAAACACCTTAAAAATGGGCCTAAATCACAATTTCATTGAAAAATGTCTTAAAAACCCATTTCGGACCATATAACAGGCTTAGCCCCTTCCGCATTGGCCCCGCGCCCCGTTTCCCCCATGTAGCCCAGCGATGTGACCACTCGCCAAGGCAGAAAGTTCTTATAGGTACCTTAGGTTGCTGCTCTCCCAGTCTTTTATGTTTTCTGCTTATATGTGTATCTGAATATCGATTTCAATTGATTTAACCAGTGTAGTGGATGTCATTGCCTGCTCTCTAATGTATGAATTAATGAGATCCATGTTTAGATGTTCTTGTTAGGATTTAGTTAGATGAGTTGAGAACAATGGGAGGCCTAGAATCCTGTCTCTGCCTCACTAGGATCTTTCCATATCATTAAACCTTTCTAAGATCCCTTCTGTCAAACCTGTCCTTGTATTTCTTTGGAGTTGCTAGAGCAAACCTGGAGTTAAATGACCTCTGGTCCGATCTATAAGCAACCCCTTTGTCCTCCTTTGAGAGCAGCCTTTGAGTATGCCCAAGCAGGTCTGGAGTTAGATGACCTCTGCCTTGATCTATAGGCAGAAACTTGGTTGTCTTTCTTTCTTTCATTTTCAGCCCTTAATGTTCCATTCCATCAACCATCCTTTAAGATCCAAATGCTCTAGATGACTAGCCCAACTGAAAGCTTGCACACTGAACACAATTAAACCCTTTCTTGACTTCATTGCCCAATGGCCTTGATGTTCCCTGAGTTATCTACCATTGCCTAGATTCCTCTTTGCTCATCCTTGTCTTATATTGGACCCTTCTTTCCTGATTCCCAACAACCAAACACAAACTATCGAACAAACAAATCCTGTGCCTATAACTAGCCTAAAACCTTAACATTTGAGCTTCAATGACACAAAACCTTTGGCTATCATAGAGAGATCCCTCTCTGGACCTAGGAGGGATAGATCCTAAGGTCCCAAAGTGGTTCTATGTTGTCTCATCTTTTGGTCTTGTCAACCTGGCCAAAACATGGGAACCCCAACATAATGGCGACTCCGCTGGGGAACGAACCCAGAATCTCTGGTTAGGTTGACATTTAGTCACACCTCTTCTTGGACAGCCTCGATGTCATTTGTTGTGTTCTATTGTACTCTTAGACAGAGCCTGGAAAGGGCCAGGTAGCCTCCATATCTCATCCTCTTTGGGAGGTGACATATCTGGTAAATTCCCTCCCAGTCGATCTCTGGTGAGAGTGCGTTGTGTTCTGAGGTTATTCTTGTAGAGGTGATAGTGCCCGAGCACTGTGGTGGATAGTGTAACCCATTTGACATATCCTAAGCCTTCCACCTGGTGACTCCATTGTTCCTAAATGAAGAGACTCCACTGGTGATCAGTAGGCCTGTTGATTAACTTGGTTTCACATTAGACTCCACTGGGAGACCAACCCTTGAAACAACATTAACCACAACAGAAGTAACGAGTAGGGTTAAGCTGCTTGGTTAGGAAACAACACTCTGGCTTTCAGAACCATTCACACAAGAGCTTATCCCAACCCTGACCCACCTGAAATAGTTGGCAATCCGGAGAGTATCCTCAAGGGAGATCCTACACCTAAGAGACTAACTATTTCCAGTCACATTTATAGAGATAATTCTGCACCGGAAGACTTAACAGCTCTATCACATTTTCTCCCTGACCTAGACCCACCTGACAGATTACCTAGAACTAGGTCATTCAGCCATCTAGACCAGCTAGGCATTGAGTTTCACGGTTCACCATCTCATAGTGGTCAACACACTAGGGACAGAGGAACCCCTCCGTCTACACCACCTGATATCCATTTCATTCAAAACTTGGGGCTCTCCCACCCTAGATCTTCCCAACAGAATTCTGCTGGTCCTAACATCCCTGTCATCCATATAGCAACTGCTCAAGTTAACCCTTTACCTCACCAGAATATCATCATGGCAGCTTGGTATGCACCTCTGGTTTTACCTCAGCCTATGTTACCCTTACCCAATGATTATCAGTCAAAAATCCCACACTTTACTGCAAAAGAGTCCATAACAGCTCAGCAACATGTAGATAAAATGGAGGATTCCTTTGATTACATGGAGATTGACGATGAGTCAATCAAAATGAGAATCTTTTCCCAAAGCCTAGGAGGTGATGTAAATAAATGGTTTAAGGGCTTACCTCCCGGCAGCATCCAAGATCTCCCTGCATTATATCAGACCTTCATAAACATATGGGAGACTAGGGCAAACCCTCGTCAACTCCTAGCCGAATACATGAGCCTTAAGAGGAATGTAGGGGAGAGTGTCCACGATTACACAACAAGATTTAACAACATTTACAACGCTCTCCCTCCACATATGAAACCTCCACAAGGTATGGCCCTAGAAAAATACCCTGATGGGTTTGATGCTGACGTGGCCTATGAGCTTAGAGATAAAGAATACACCACATTGGAAGACATGCAGAAAGGAGCTGTAAACATAGAGGCCAATTTGACCGAGAAAAGAGCAAGATTGAGGTCTGAGAGGAGGGTAACCTATAGGGATGACAATGTAGCCTCCACATTTGATCCAAACTATGAAAGAATGTCTAAAAATGTGTATAAGCTGCAACAAATAATGGAAAAAATGGTTGTCACAGTCAGCAATCAGAACAGAAACCAGAACCAAAATCAAAACCAGAACTTTAGAAGGAACAACAATGCTCCCAACAGGCAAAAGGAATCAGACCAACAAGTTATTCCCCCTTTCCAAAACTTTTTAGATGAAGATGAGGGAATCATAGAAGAGTCTGAAGGGAATAAAATTAACATGTTCGAAACAGAAGACCCAGTCCTTAACTGTGATTCAGGGGAAGACCAACCCTCACCTTCATACTTGGAGGAGGAATGGCTAGAAACTGAGGATTACAGATTAGGATTTGAAAATGCCATGATGCAGGTCAGAGAAAAATATGAACTTAGGAGCAAAAAGAATCAAGACACTTCCAAACCCAAAGCTCCTGAGGTTACCATCAAGAAAAGGCCTGATAAATCTTCTAAAGTAACTGTTGAGAGTAACATAACAACAATTGATAGTTCTGGGAAAAATGAAGGAATAGAAAACCAAGACACCGAAAAACAAAGCCAACCAGCTAGAAGCACTAGCACTATAGTTAGTGCTCCTGATAAAACGATTCCTAACCCTGTACATAGTGAGAAATCACAAACTGACACAGCTACTAAGGCAGTAGCAAATAAAACAGAATTGAGCATTACAAAGGTCCAGTCCACTTTCAATTTAGAGAGTGAACTTGCAAAAATCAAAATCTCTGTACCATTATCTGAGCTGGTCACTCGGGATGTATATAAAGGCCAAATTTTGAAAGCATTGAATTTGGGAGAAATAAATGATTCTGTAAACTTGAATGATGATCAACCAACCCTACTCTTTGGTCCAAAAATTGAGGGAAAATTCCAGGAGGGGGTAGTTCCACCTTTCTATGTCAGTCTCAACATTCATGACAAGATCCTTCATAATGCCATGCATGAGTCTGGTGCATCACACAATATAATGCCTAAGGTGGTGATGGAAAGGCTAGGCCTAGAAATCACCAGACCCTACAAAGACTTATACTCATTCGATTCTAGCAGAGTAAAATGCCTAGGACTAATAAAAGATTTATGTGTGAGCTTGACCCAGGTTCCTGCTAAATGTATGGTCATGGATGTGGTGGTGGCAGATGTGCCACCCAAGTATGGCATGTTACTATCAAGATCATGGGGTGCCAAGCTGCAAGGAACAATGCAGATGGATGGCTCCTATGCCACTATCCCTATATTTGGCCAACTTAGAAGACTGTATCGAGAGTCTCAGATGAAATTCTTAGTCAGTAGCCCCGAGAAGCCTGAGAATTCACCATTGTACTCTGTCCACACAGACCTGGATTCTTTCATCCTTTATAATGACCAATCCTTGGAGGAGTCAGAATCTGGAAACATGGGTACAAACGTAGAGGTTGAAAGCACATACCTGAACATAATGGCTACCCTAGAAGAAATTGAAGAAGAGAACAGTAGTGAAACCTGTAGAATATGCGGTGGGAGCCTAACTCAGAATGAGCCAGAAACACAACGCAGTCAGCCTATTAGTCACACCTTGCAAACTAACACACCACGTGAAGAACAAGACAACCCACAACCTAGTACAGACCCTCTAGCGCAACATAATGGCGAACCCCTGTGGGAAATGAATTTTGATGGGTCCTGTACTAGAAACAATGCTGGAGCAAGGGTGTGGCTACGTAACACAGAAAATAATCATGCAGAGAGCCACGTTGTCAATCTGCATTTCAAATGCACCAATAATATCGCAGAATATGAGGCTCTCATCCTTGGCCTAAATCTGCTGAAAAAATTAGGAGCTCGTAGGATAACTGTGCATGGAGATTCTGAGTTAGTGATCAAACAAGTAAATGGTGAGTATTTAGCAAAACACCCCAGGTTAAGAGCATACCGGAACGACACTCTGGATTTATTGAAAACATTTGTCGAATATGAATTGGTGTTTGTCCCTAGGGGTCAAAATGCAATTTCAAATGGATTAGCTTGCCTGGCTAGTTCATATCCTAAGACCCCAGTTGACCAACAAATCATCATTCAGACCAAATTCAGGCCTGCAATGCCAGACAATGAAAAATGTTGGCAAGCCTTTGAAGGAGACAAACAAATCGAAGATTTCCTGGTGGGCAGAAATGAGTTCGAATTTTCTGATTCAGACTCAAAATTTGATGACAGCTGCCCGAGTGAGGATCCCCCAGATGAACAAGAAACACTCTATAACATAGAAATAAATTCTTTTTCTGAGCAAACTGGAAACCCAACCAAAAAATGTGAAAACGCAGATAGTGAAGAAATAGAAGTGCTGCGGGCCAAAGATAAGAATATGCCCAGAGGCCTCGCACCCTTGGAGGACCTTTTTTACTTTTATGACGTAGCAAAAAAGCCCACAATAGAACATGCAGATTCAGATGTGGAAGAATGCAACATAGGCACTGAAGACAAACCCAAAATGATTAAACTAGCTAAGTCTTTACCTGCAGACATGAAGAAAAAATACATTGAGCTGTTTAAAGAATTCATTGATGTGTTTGCATGGAGCTATGAAGACTTAAAGGCTTACGACACCAACATCATTCAACACAAGATACCCTTGAAGGAAAATCAGAAGCCTTTCAGACAGAAACTTCGTAGGATCAATTCGAAACAATTGCCTGCAGTTGAGAGAGAGATTAAAAAGATGTATGATGCAGGCATAATAGTTCCTGCGAGGTTTTCTGATTGGGTGTCAAATCTAGTGGCTGTGAGGAAGAAAACAGGGGAGATCAGATTATGCATAGACTTCAGAAACCTCAACAGAGCCTCCCTGAAAGATAACTACCCCTTGCCTAGAATGGAACACATCTTACAGAAGGTAGTGGGCTCTAAGAGAATCTCCCTTCTTGATGGTTTTTCAGGATATAACCAAATACTGGTACTCCCAGAAGATCAACTCAAAAAAGCATTTACCACTCCATGGGGCACCTTCATGTATGTGAAAATTACCTTTGGATTGATGAACGCTGGAGAAACCTTCCAGAGAGTGATGGATATAGCTTTCTCAGAGGAGATAGGACACTTCATAGTTATCTACTTGGATGACTTGACTGTATTTTCTAAAACTGAAGAAGAACACTTGAAACATCTGAGGAAAGTTTTTGAAAAATGTAGAAGGTATGGTCTGTCCCTAAATCCTAAGAAAACTGTTTTTGGGCTGCAAGAAGGTAAAATTCTTGGTCACATTATATCTGAGAAAGGGATTAGGATAGACCCACAAAGAGTTGAGGGGATACTTCAAATCACACACCCGAGAAACATTAAAGAATTACAGTCCTTCATTGGGAAGATCAATTTCCTTAGGAGATTCATTCAAACCTGCTGAAAACTTAGACAGATTCGTACATGCTAAAGAAAGGCAGAATTAAATGGATCTAGGGAAAAAAATCTTTCGAACTGCAACTCGCACTCACTGCAAACAGTGATTGCGTAAGCCTCACTTTCAAGATTTTCACCCGCCTGAGCTCCCAATATTTGGCTTTTGTACTTATCACAGAAAATCTAAGGAAGTGAACAACCTATAGCTTTCTTCAGTAAAGCCTTAAGAGATGCACCCTTAAAGTACAACATCATGGAAAAGCAGGCCTATGCCCTGATTAAGGCCTTAAAAGACTTTAGGGTGTACATTCTGCATTCTCACACCATTGCTTATGTGCCAAGTATAGTGGTCAAAGATATCTTGTCCCAAGACCCTGATGGGAAAAGGGGCAAATGGATTGCTACAATTTTAGAATACGACCTTGAAATAAAGCCCACCAAACTGATCAAAGGTCAAGGCCTGGCCCAGCTAATGGCCGAATCAAACTTGCAGGCCCTTGACATTAATATGATAAATGCCTTAGATGAGCAGGAAGGATTGCCCCATCCAACCGTTGAGGAGCAGTTTCGAAACTCTCCTTGGTATATTGATATCCTTTACGTGCTCACCAACCTCAATGCCCCTCCAGAACTGTCCAAAACCAAGGCCAGATTTATAAAACTCAAAGCTAAAAATTACTGCATTTTGAACGAAAATATATACTAGAAAAATCCAAATGGCCTGTTGCTGAAATGCTTGTCTGAACATGAAGCTAAAAGAATTAAATAGGAATTCCATGCTGGGGAGTGTGGAGGTCACCTGAGTTGGAAAGCCACTGCGAATAAGATACTCAGGGCTGGTTATTATTGGCCTACACTGTTTAATGATGTCCATAAAATGATAACCACTTGCCACAAATGTCAGATCTTTGAAGGTAAAAGAAAACTCCTCCCCCTTCCTCTGCAACCCATCACGCTTGAAGGTCCCTTCATGCAATGGGGCCTAGAATTTATTGGGGAAATTCACCCCTCTTCTTCTGGACAACACAAGTGGATCCTGACTGCCATAGATTACTTCACTAAATGGATAGAAGCCATACCCACTAGGAATGCCACTGACTCTGTCATCATTAGGTTCCTAGAAGAATTCATCCTATCTCGGTTTGGCTGTCTAAGGAAAATAATCACTGACAATGTTGCTGCCTTCTGATCGAAGAAAATGGTTGAGTTCTGTCACAGGTACCATATCACGCTTGGTCATTCAACTGACTATTACCCCCAGGGTAATGGATTGGCTGAATCATCTAATAAAAGCCTGGTTACAATCATTAAGAAGCTGCTGGAAGAGAACAAAAAGTCATGGCATAAAAAGTTGATACATGCTGTGTGGGCCGACAGGCTCACCACAAAGAAATCTATTGGCATGTCACCATTCCAGTTGGTTTATGGGACAGAGGCAGTATTCCCTACAAGCCTTGGAGTTCTAGTGATCAAACTTGTCCAGGAAATCCAATCAGAGGAAGACAGCATGATAAGGAGAATAAATGAAACAATCCATCTGCAGCAAACAAGGGATCAGGTTTACAACAGAGCAGTGAAAGTTCAGGACAACATAAAAAGGCTATTTGACAAAAGGGCCAAATCTTCAGATTTCAAAGTTGGTGACAAGGTTCTGAAATGGGATTCAAGGAGAGAGGACAAAGGTAAACATGGCAAATTTGACAGCTTGTGGCACGGTCCATTTGTCATCCAGGCCACTGTAGGTCCTAATGCATTTTTCTTACAAGAACTTGATGGTACAGAGCTGTTTGGGGGTCCTGTCAATGGCAAGATGCTTAAACACTATTTCTGCTAATTTTTCATTTCCAGTTCCATTTCCATTGTACATACCATTGCAGTTTTACTTTCAAGAAAATAGAGAAAATGTTTCCCAAAAAAAATAGAGAAGGTAGAGGTTCAAACATGCTCAAAACATGGACCTCTGAAAAGTGCAAAATATTGGCTCTAATAAACTCAAAACCTGAGCCAAAGAAGAAAAGACAGCCAGTCCTAACACACTCAAAATCTGGACCAGCAAAGGAAAGGAAGAATCAGCTCTAACATGCCTAAAACCAGAGCTGAAATCAAAGAAAAGGGTGACTCTAATATGCTCAAAATCTGAGTCACAAACAGAGAAGGATATTTCAAATTGCAGATTTCTTACCTTCACAGTTTTGTTTGCAATTTCTACAAGTCTTCAGTCCAGCAAGTTAGACAGTCTAATCCTGGCTTGGCTGTTTTTCAATTTCCTGTTTTAGAATGTAGGAGAAGAAACCTATTGGACAGTTTAATCCCAACAAGTAGTAGATTAGGTAGAGAAGCATATGAGGCCAACTGTTTAATCTGGTCTCATGGAGCAATAAGGGTATAAGTAGAATACGTTTGTTTTCTGTTTTAAAAATAAAATGTAAAGGGTCTGCTAGCTCAAATGCACCCCAAAAGGAGAAACATGTTAGGATTGTAGTGTGGGTAGGTAGTTTTGATGGGAAATGTTTCTGCTGATGTAACATATTCATATTGTGGCAGCTGATCAAAGAAAGGGATGTGCCAAGCAGCAGGCAACTGGCCTACTCCAAAGATCTTTTCTGGTTTCTTGCCTCCTTCAAGAAGAAGCCATCCCCATGTGGAGCCACTGTTAGCCCCCCTATAAAATTCTTGACAAGCAAGCTGGGGGCTAGATGATTGTGGAGCCTTCAAGGAATGCCTTTCCCCTGAAAAACCATCCTCCTTGAAGTCTCTAAGTGCTATGCCCAATGCAAATCCCATCTGCTGATCCATTCTCAAAGGGCCTATTTTTTCCCCTTTGCACCCCTGCAATTATCCCTCTCTCCCCTTTTCCCTCCTTCTGTCAAAATACCTTTGTTCCCCAATTTCCCCTGTTCATCCCCGAAATCCCCTCGAATCCCCTTGAAATCCCATTTCTGCCACTTGTTTAGACATTTCATCCTTCATTCTCTTATCGTTGCCCTGGGCTAGCCTTAAAACACCTTAAAAATGGGCCTAAATCACAATTTCATTGAAAAATGTCTTAAAAACCCATTTCAGACCATATAATAGGCTTAGCCCCTTCCGCATTGGCCTCGCTCCCCGTTTCCCCCATGTAGCCCGGTGATGTGACCACTCGCCAAGGCAGAAAGCGCTTATCTCAAGTTTTTTCGGGTGCAGTGTCGGCCGTTGATCTAAATTGATTGAACGACGATCTTTAAATTTCCAGCGCCCACGTTTTCCCGTTCATTTCACACCCCATGCCATCGCCGTCCGTTGCCCCCGACAGATCGACAGTTCGGAACCTTTCTCGCCGGTGGACCCCGCAGCGCACTATGTCAAACCCGTCGATTTCCATCGCACCGCTTATGCGCGGCAGGCGGTTTTTCTCCAATGCCCAGCGATTCCACTCATTGCGCGCCGCGTGTCCCTTGTACATTCCCAAAACCGCCCGTTAATCCGATCCATCACACGTTATTTTCCGGTCATGGACGCCCAGCGAAATCACTGAAGACCGTTCGATCTGGGACGAACCATCCAACGACCATTGCCCGTCCAAGATGCACGATGTTTAACCAAGTTGCACGCGCGATAGTCCATGTCCCGGACCCCCCGTCCGTCGTCCTCCGCCGTTGATCTCCACCACGACCGACGGTCCAGATGTGTTCCTCCGCCATTGACTGTTCCACTTCCCCCGGTCCCGCCACGTCATCTCCACGTGCATCCTCCGTACATCCTCCCATTCCATTGCATATAATTGATTCATTTTGTGTTTTTTTTAATGCTTTTTCGTTCGTTTTTCGCTCTGCAGACCGCCACCTCCACCAGAGCAGATTTCCATTATTCCTCTGCATTTTTCTCCGCCATGTCACCGTCTGCACGATCTTTCTCCGCCTCCACATCATCCGCCACCCTGTTCATGATTTCCTTAACTTATTTGCGTGTTTTGCAGGGCTTCAAAGAAGCAAGGTCCGCCATAATGTGCAGCCTCTGCTTAGCGGCAGTGAAATCAAGAAAGATCATCGTCAGCAGCTGGAATTTATGAGAAATGACCCAGGACGGTAAACATAGGACATGCATTAAAGAGAACAAGGTTCAAGCTCTGTGGAAGACCTCCCAGCGCCATTAAAGCCCGAGCTAGCCTGTCAGAAGTGAAAATGGAATGGCGAAGTGTTTCAGTACAGAGAAAAAGAGATTAAGGCACCCTAATGAAGATTTGGAGCCTTAAACCAGCAGTTTAAGAGGCAAAGCACCAGTTTGAGGAACCCGAGGATCGAACAGGAGATCCTGTGCACAGAAAGAGGTAACATCAGGGTCATTCATCATCAGAATTTTTTTCTTCATCAAGTACAGGGCACCCTTACCACTTTTATTATGCATAATGTCCCTAAAAGAGCTCCCACCCTAACAGCAGTTCAAAACCACCAGAGCATGCATATGGTAGATCTCTCAGTAGTTCATTTCATTTTTTTTCACAACACCAAAGGTACGACAGGCGAAATCTATCAAGATCATACTTGAAGAAGATCACCTTCCACAAGGGAAGTGACAGGAATTAAATACACAGCCATCAAACAGAATGGGTTTCGGCCCTGCATTCATTTTATGTTTAATATCACATTTAGTGTTCACCTACCACCTCAGTCGACCTTTTGTTCATCATCTGCTATAAAGCACAGAGGAAAATTATTGTAATGGTTGTTGGTTGTTGATTGGATATCAGTAGATCGCAAGCATTTTCCTCTTGAGACAAGTTCTCTGTGTGATATTGTAAGATAGGCCGAGATTAGATGTATTCAGACTGAATGTTCAACCTGTGGGCATTGATGTACCTGATTGGTGTTGTTTTTAATACGACAAGCACATTTCTTTGGATACTGATATAAAGCAGCTGGTGATGTTTTCCTTTCTCTGTATTTGTGATTGACTTGCTTTCATTTCATTACATTTCTTTAGGCTCGCATCAGAAGTTTGGCATAAGATTTACCCTTGATAGGTACCTTAGGTTGCTGCTCTCCCAGTCTTTTATGTTTTCTACTTATATGTGTATCTGAATATCGATTTCAATTGATTTAACCAGTGTAGTGGATGTCATTGCCTGCTCTCTGATGTATGAATTAATGAGATCCATGTTTAGATGTTCTTGTTAGGATTTCGTTAGATGAGTTGAGAACAATGGGAGGCCTAGAATCCTTTCTCTGCCTCACTAGGATCTTTCCATCTCATTAAACCTTTCTGAGATCCCTTCTGTCAAACCTGTCCTTGTATTTCTTTAGAGTTGCTAAAGCAGACCTGGAGTTAAATGACCTCTGGTCTGATCTATAAGCAGCCCCTTTGTCCTCCTTTGAGAGCAGCCTTTGAGTATGCCTAAGCAGGTCTGGAGTTAGATGACCTTTGACCTGATCTATAGGCAGAAACTTGGTTGTCTTTCTTTCTTTCATTTTCAGCCCTTAATGTTCCATTCCATCAACCATCCTTTAAGATCCAAATGCTCTAGATGACTAGCCCAACTGAAATCTTGCACACTGAACACAAGTAAACCCTTTCTTGACTCCATTGCCCAATGGCCTTGATGTTCCCTGAGTTATCTACCATTGCCTAGATTCCTCTTTGCTCATCCTTGTCTTATATTGGACCCTTCTTTCCTGATTCCCAACAACCAAACACAAACTATCGAACAAACAAACCCTGTGCCTATAACTAGCCTAAAACCTTAACATTTGAGCTTCAATGACACAAAACCTTTGGCTATCATATAGAGATCCCTCTCTGGACCTAGGAGGGCTAGATCCTAAGGTCCCAAAGTGGTTCTATGTTGTCTCATCTTTTGGTCTTGTCAACCTGGCCAAAACATGGGAACCCCAACATAATGGCGACTCCGCTAGGGAACGAACCCAGAATCTTTGGTTAGGTTGACAGTTAGTCACACCTCTTCTTGGACAGCCTCGGTGTCATTTGCTGTGTTCTATTGTACTCTTAGACAGATCCTGGATAGGGCCAAGTAGCCTCCAGATATCATCCTCTTTAGGAGGTGACATATTTGGTAAATTCCCTCCCAGTCGATCTCTGGTGAGAGTGCGTTGTGTTCTGAGGTTATTCTTGCAGAGGTGATAGTGCCCGAGCACTGTGGTGGACAGTGTAACCCCTTTGACATATCCTAAGCCTTCCACCTGGTGACTCCATTGTTCCTAAACGAAGAGACTCCACTGGTGATCAGTAGGCCTGCTGATTAACTTGGTTTCACATTAGACTCCATTGGGAGACCAACCCTTGAAACAACATTAACCACAACAGAAGTAACGAGTAGGGTTAAGCTTCTTGGCTAGGAAACAACACTCTGGATTTCAGAACCATTCACACAAGAGCTTATCCCAACCCTGACCCACCTGAAATAGTTGAAAATCCGGAGAGTATCCTCAAGGGAGCTCCTACACCTAAGAGAATAACTATTTCCAGTCACATTTATAGAGCTAATTCTGCACCGGAAGACTTAACAGCTCTATCACATTTTCTCCCTGACCTAGACCCACCTAACAGATTACCTAGAACTAGGTCATTCAGCCATCTAGACCAGCTAGGCGTTGAGTTTCACGGTTCACCATCTCATAGTGGTCAACACACTAGGGACATAGGAACCCCTCCGTCTACACCACCTGATATCCATTTCATTCAAAACTTGGGGCTCTCCCACCCTAGGTCTGCCCAACAGAATTCTGCTGGTCCTAACATCCCTGTCATCCATATACCAACTGCTCAAGTTAACCCTTTACCTCACCAGAATATCATCATGGCAGCTTGGTATGCACCTCTGGTTTTACCTCAGCCTATGTTACCCTTACCCAATGATTATCAGTAAAAAATCCCACACTTTACTACAAAAGAGTCCATAACAGCTCAGCAACATGTAGATAAAATGGAGGATTCCTTTGATTACATGGAGATTGACGATGATTCAATCAAAATGAGAATCTTTTCCCAAAGCCTAGGAGGTGATGTAAAGAAATGGTTTAAGGGCTTACCTCCTGGCAGTATCCAAGATCTCCCTGCATTATATCAGACCTTCATAAACAAATGGGAGACTAGGGCAAACCCTCGTCAACTCCTAGCCGAATACATGAGCCTTAAAAGGAATGTAGGGGAGAGTGTCCACGATTACACAACAAGATTTAATAGCATTTACAACGCTCTCCCTCCACATATGAAACCTCCACAAGGTATGGCCCTAGCAAAATACCCTGATGGGTTTTGGTTGACGAGAAATATTTATTAATTAGGTTAATTTCAATCAATAATCATTAAATAATACCAAAAGAATTAATAAAATGTGTTATTATAATAATAAAAATATCATTTTTATGGGAAATTTGAAGTATATATGCCAAATAAATGGATGTAAAATTTTTTATAAGGGTAAAGGGGTTAGGAAAAGATCAAAATATTAATAACATATTAAAGAATTTAGAAGTAATATTATAATAATAAAGAAGAAGGCTAAAGAAAATTAACAGTAATAAAGAAATAACATGGGGAAGAAAATAAGAAATAGGGAAATAAATTAAGAAAAAGACTAAAAACCCTAATCCGCTAAGAATCCATGTGAGAGGGTAAGGAATTACATAGAGAGAGCCAGAGTCCAACTCTTACTTAATTTCCACCCATCATCCCTGTTGAGATTCTTAGCATGCCTCTCAATCTCAATAACTTCTCTAAGCTTCCTATGGTGGATGCAATATCCCTATTTTACTGCTTTTATTTAGACAGTGGAAAATCCTAAAGGTTAAGTGAACCTAAAGGAAAACTATATGTGTGGACATATTATTTTTTTAATTAATAAATGTGGAATTTTAATTATTGTGCAAAATCTATAGTAAATTGGAGACTAGGATTTCAAGTCCATGAGGATGGAATTAAATCCAAAGACTTTCCCAAAATATCCAAAAATCCTTGGAGAAAATAAATTAAATAAAATATATTAGATTGGAGATAAAAATCTAAAATATACCTCAGTAAAGTGGAAAGTTACTGAGAAGAGGTGAAATAAAACTAGAAACAGGAAAAAACTAGTTTTAAAGAGCTTTTGTGGAAAAAACAAAAGTAAAGCCTAGGCTAAAGGAAACAACATCCCAATTTAACTGGACACAGTTATGGAAACATGCTGAAGGGAACGAAGACTTAAATAAGCCATTCCTGGGTAGACAAGAGGTTGTCTACACCTTGGAGCAATTGGTCTCTGCTTGGGGGGAGTTGTGGATGAAAGTTCAAGGTTGGGTGGAAAATAGTCTTTACCACAATTGGTATGCACAATTATTGAATTTTGTCTTTTTATTATGTTGTTATGATGATGATGATTAAATAAGAGTAATTGTGTTTGAATTAGGAAGATACGTGGAAAAGTATAACTTCTGAATTATTAATCTGTATAATAAATTATTTTATTATTAAGAGTGAAGTGTCTGATGTATTTAACAAAAACATAACTATAACATGTATAGTTGTAGTTATGTATAGTTACATAGAATAGTTAAATTATTTAACAAACAAACAAAATGTCTAAAACCAATTATAAGGGTTTAAATATGTTGTTAGGTTTGTAAGAATCAATATATTAAAAGCATAAAATACATTATTAGGAGTGGAGAATATTGGAGAAATTTGGGAGAAGCAACTAAGAGAAGGAGAATGATCCAGATTGATTGAGGGAAATCCTAGGAGATGGAAGCGGCGACCAGGGTTTCGTTGTGCAGAGTCGCTGAGGCTCAGATTTCCCTCATGCCGAATGGAGAAAACGGAGGTCAAGGGCATCGTAGTATTGTGCAGGGTCAGGATCTGCCTACATCTGCAATCTATTTTCCCTTTTCCATAGGAGAGGTATCGCTCAGTTTGGTAAGTCGGCTTGTAAATACAATCACGGCTTATTCCCCTGGAGAGGCCCCAGTAGAATATCTGTGGAAAGAATCATCGAAATGGGCGTCTATCCTCCCACAGAGGACTTTGTATAGTCGATATGGTGGATCGGGGCCAAGACTGAGCCGCATGGTTAATATTCCAATGGATCGGTTCTTTGTCTCAACAGATCTGAGGGTAGATCTCAATATGGCCACTATGGGCATCTTCGCGGACAGCCACAACCCGATCTTGATCGCCAGGAGTACTGGGTTTTTGTCCTAGCGTAGATCGGATCCTGAAGAAATCATCACCGTGAATTCGTTTTCCTCTGTGTTAGTTTTGAACTCCGGCCACAAGATTTTTGTGGGCGACCTACACCAAGCACGTGCAACAGGGTATTGGCCTGATTTTGATTTGATCGATTGGTTAGATCTAGGCGATTGGAGACCCAACAATGAGTTGCAACTGGATCTGTTTAACTTTGCAGTGACTATTGACAAAGCCCTTCCACATCGTTCTGCCACAGTTTTGTCCCACGGCTTTTCCATGACAGGCATAGAGATCCGGCCGTCAAGGACTAGACCGGCCGATGCACACGGATTTGGAGCGCAAGGGTCCCTGTGGCTCAGAGTGCTTGGAGGCAGGGTGTTCTCTGATCTGGGATCTCCTCCCCTCAAAATCCTCCTGACCGATATCGACAGGGATTTTTGTTTGGTTCGTCCGCCCTTTCCTTTGCATGCGGCAAGAGCAGAGGCACCTAAGCCTGTTATGCAGACCCAAATGCTGAATCAGAAGAATGAAGAGGCAGAGAGGAGGGATCGGCATAAGCAGGAAGTGCTCCCTACTCCAGCAATAGGTAAGAACCAGATCCTGCCGTACTCTTCTCCTTTTCAAATTTTTATTAGACCTCCTGTGGGTAACTCTCATATAGTCTGGGTAAACGATGACTCCTGTATCCTACAACTCAGGCATAAAATATGGGGAATTATGGGGTATCCTGTACCGATCCAATATCTGGTCAATGGGCACCGCTCCCTCTAGGACTGCATGCTCTTAAAGGACTACTCCATTAAACCAGAGATGACCATTACCCTAAACTTGCGTCTGCGAGGGGGTGTAGTTCAGAACATCCCAAGATTTGCAGGGGGAGACAAAAGGAATACGCCCATCAGTCATCAGCAATCAAATGGAGGCCCCTCCTACAAAAACATCTTTCAAGGGAAAAAAGTGGCGGGCTCACCTCCAGAACAGGCTAGAAATACACCGAGACCCTACATAGTAGAACTTCAGGAAAAAACCCCAGCACTAAAAATCAATAGTACAACAATAGAGGAGCACACAAAGACATATGAAGCCCAAGCACTAATATGCCGCTTGAATTGCTTCTGGCCTAAACCCATGGACCTTTTTCACTGGATTTTTACTCAATGGTCTCTGGAATGTGAAATACAGCTCTGTTCCAAGGGGTTTTTTATTGTTAAATTTCAAACCTCGGAGGAAAGAGATATAATAATCAGAGAGGGGCCTTGGTTCTGGGGGTCCACGGGGTTGTTTATCACCCCATGGTTTCCAGATTTTGACCCCAACACCATGACAGTTTCCAGATTACCAGTATGGGTGAGACTTCACAACCTGCCTCTTCACTTCTGGAACGAACAGGTTTTAGAAAGCATCGGAAATAGCCTTGGACGGTATATTAAAACAGACACGGAAAGGCTAGAAAATAAAATCTTCACCTTTGCTCGGATCTGTGTAGAAGTGGATCAAAGAAAAGGTTTACCAGAGAACATCATGCTGATCTATAAGCAACAAAACTGGTTGCAATCACTTGATTACGAGAATACTGCGTTCAGATGCAGGAATTGCAGGATGACAGGACATCTTCAAAATACATGCCCATAGGTTAAGAAAACAAACAACAAAAAGAAACCGAACAGGAAGCAGAGGAAAGGTTGCCAGTTTCCCCCTCCTGAATCAGAGGAGGATGAGCCAGAAGAAGAAGAGGAACTAGCTCCATCAGAAAGCAAACAACCTACACAGGAACCTGAGGTGCAAACGGCGGACACGACTGTTCTCATGGATCCACACCATCCAACGAAACAATCAAACAAGAATGTTGTGGACCCAGGCAGCGGAGGAATTAAAAGACACCATACATCAGAAACATCAGATTCAGACAAGGACACAGGAACTCAACATGTCGAAAATCAGATTGTCCTTGCCACTTGTGAGCCATCTCAGGGAGAATGGCGCAAGGTTGAGAAGAAGAAAGGGAGAAAAACGTGATTTGTAGGACGTTTTTTCTACTATCTAGAAGTTTCCGCTTTTCTCCTCTTTCTCTCTTCCCTTTTCTCTTTCTTTTTCTTTCATTCTTTTTGAATGCAAGGTAGCCTTGCTACGTCGCATTGTGTGCAAAAGAACATGAGCCCAATGGGCAACTTCTGAAAATGCTTCAATGCATATGCTATGTGTAACTTTTCATTTTTATAAATAAAAGGTTACCGATTTTTTTCTGTGGAAAAAAAGGAGTGGAGAATATTCTAAAGATGGCAATAGAAAGATGACACATAATTAGTTATTTCTGTAAACAATGATTAAACATAGATATAAACAGTGGGATTTATTAATAAATCAAGAAGAACATATTTTATACAAACTATGTTTAAAAACTCATCCTTTACATAAAACATGAAATCAATATACACCTACTTACTTCTTATGCTGAAAGAAGAAATACAATATTATTTTACATATTAAAGTACTATGTGGATAGTACAATTTTAAATACAACATCAAATAGAAATTTTTCCTAACTAATACATGTAGTTGAAATACTATAAACAACTGGAAAAACATGTATAAACTTATCATAGGGATGGACTTTCATCAATTAAACGAGAACATAAATATGTATTAATATTCATAGAAAATAGTATCCAATACTGTCACAGTTATCTTGACTAAAATTCAATTGTTCTTGATATTAATTACATACTGTATACATGAATATATGATTACTTGCACTAGATGCATTGATTTCAGTGTAGGTGATGATTCCTAATACTATTTGATTGCTTGCACTGGATGTGTTGATTTCAATTTAGACGTCGATTTATAATTATATTTGATTGCTTGCACTAGATGCATTGATTTCAATGTAGATTATTCCTAATACTATTTGATTGTTGCACTAAATGCATTGATTTCAGTGTATATGGCGATTTCTAATCGCACCGTCGCGCTTTATAGCGTATTTTTTTTCACAGATGTTACTTTTTTGGATTATTTGATCATTGCATTAGGTGCAGTCGATTTCAATGGTAGTTATTTTCTAATCACGTTTGATTGCCATTGTTGCATTGATTTAGCCATATGCTTGATTGCGATTGTTGTAATTGCATATGATAGTATTAAATAATATGATTGGATTAACAATATGCATTGATTTTAGTGTAAGCACAAAATGTTATTGACAATGTACATTGATTTTTGTGTTATAGTAATTTAACCTATTAATATTGGAGAGCAAGAGAGACAAGGTATCATGTTTACTACAACAACTCGAGCTAAAAATTTAAATGGTTTACGATTTAAATTTTATATGAAAAGATAACAAAACTAACAAGGGTGGCAATAAGAATAATAGAAGAAAATAGTTTAGATTGATCAATAAGTATATCGTCTTATTATCTGCATTTTCTTATCTTTTCTGCACATCATTGTCTATCATTTAAAAAAAATATTTCATCATTTTTCATCATTATAGTTATTAACAATATTTATCATCTCAACGAACTGAGGTAACTAAGAAAATTTTAAATTAAAATGACCAAGTTAATCTCAGAAATATTTAGCATATTTAAAATGATTATATTAATATTTGATATATTTACATATTACTGATAAAATTAATCATATCTTTGATAGATTTTCCTTGGCAGCACACAACTGAAACCAACCTAGATCCATCTTACATCTCAAAAATATACAAAAATTTTAATAATCTCAAAAATGTGACGTTGATGCCTCCGACTGGAACCAGCCTAGATCCATCTAACTCTGGATCTATCATGCGCCGAGAGGGATCAAATCTCTCGAGGTGCAAACCTTTCCTCAAGTTTTGCACTCAAAAAATAGGTTTGCACCTCGAGAGATTTGATCCCTCTCGACGCATGATAGATCCAGAGTTAGATGGATCTAGGCTGGTACATATTAAAGTACTATGTGGATAGTACAATTTTAAATACAACATCAAATAGAAATTTTTCCTAACTAATACATGTAGTTGAAATACTATAAACAACTGGAAAAACATGTATAAACTTATAATAGGGATGGACTTTCATCAATTAAATGAGAACAGAAATATGTATTAATATTCATAGAAAATATTATCCAATACTGTCACAGTTATCTTGACTGAAAGTCAATTGTTCTTGATATTAATTACATATTGTATACATGAATAAATATCATTGAATTCAACGAAATGAATCCTGTGAATGATAGCGACCAACCTTTAAATAGACAGAACCAAATAAATTGTCAAGTATTTTGAGAAATAAGGCAAAAGTAGTTGTGTTGTAAATTACGAGATGAGCAATACCTGTATGACAAATCCACAAAAAAATAGTGGTTAGTGTTAGCAACCTATAAATATAGGATTCATAATTTTGACTTGAATGATGGTAATCTTGTAAATATGTACATACTTTGCCTTCTGCAAGTTGTATTCCCATATTTTGTAAAAAATAAAAAAATAAAAAAAGAGGGTAAAAAGTCCTAAAAGAAAAATCAAAGGACTTAGAAAAAATACTAGACCCCAAAAGAAAAAAGATGAATAAAACATGAAAGTGTGCAAGTCTAAATGCCACTACTTTTACCTTTTACAGTTGATTATGACAGAGTGTCAATAAATTCCATAATCCATGATGAGTTAAACAGTTTAATCTTGACTTGTCATTGTTTCAATTTTACTTGTTGTAGATAGAGAATAAAGAATTGTCATACAATTTAATCATGACAATTCAGTAGTTAGGTAGAGAATAAGTGAATCCAACAGTTTAATTTGGATTCATGGATGAAATAAGTGTAGAATTAGATATTTTTATTGCTTTCAGAAAGAATAAATGTTGTAAAGGTTGCTAGCTCAAATGCAACTAATCAAAATGGAAGAAAAAAATGTTAGCAGTTCAAATTGGGTAGGTAGAAGAAGGTGAGAAGCATCATTGTAAATATTATTTACCAGGGCTACAAATAACTGACTTCCCTTCCCCATAGCCATTTATCATTCTAAACTATCAGTCAGAAAGGCTCAAGGCATTTCCTTGACTTCTGTTGGGATCGGACCCAAGGCTCTATGGCTGACTAGTTAAAAAAGTTAAGTTGTTATATTAATCTTAAAAATCACATCATTTTCCATTCATGCATTCATTTCCATGAAAAATCATAAGTAAGAAACCTTATTTTACTTAATGATACTCTAAATACCCATTTGATTAATTCCCCACATTTCATGAAGTATAAAACCCTCAAAATGACATTTTATCCTACGTTGAAGTGATGAAATTATCATAAATGCAATTTTTGCTTTGATCTTCAATTTTATTGGTTATAATTGTATGTTTTGAGTATTCACTTTTCCCTTTCCATATTAACACCTAACATATTTTATTAACTCCTTATTAATTATCCTAGTCCTATTAATATAGTTCCCTTTTAATAAATAGCCCCAAAAACCCATTAATATAACTTTAAGCCAAAGTTCATTATCCCCACATGTTTAAATAAAAACCCACATTAAACCCCCTTTGGCTAAATATATCATTATATAAATATCCCGCCCTCTATGGTTATTAAATCAATTTGATTTAATTAACTATATAATAAAAATATACAAAAAATCATTAAACATATTTTATATATGTTTAAAACAAAAAATGTAATTCCTCACGTTTAATTTAAATTAAACTTCATAACACTTATCCCTTTGTTAATTTTTCCTTTCCCGACTACCCTTAACCCAAGGTTAAAACTATAACCTTATCCATTTTCCCCGATACATATCCCTTTACCATAATCTTAACCTTGGGTAAAGCCCCTTTTACCAAAGTTCTAACCTTTGTTAAAACCCTTTAATACTCCACCCATCCACTTTATTCGATGTATAAAATCTGTTTATACATAAAACTTTAACAAATCCCTCCTCACCTTCGGGTTTAATCACAACCATTAGATCCTCAATAACTTTTTAAATCCGACGCTTCACATTTAACCCGATAACTCATTGTCCTAGTCCCCACCATCCTTATCGCGCTAAACATCCACCGTAGTTCTATTACTCATCAGATCTACGGCCAGAATTCAAAGCCCCGGCCCCATTGCATTTACCCTGCATCTTTCAACCAAATCCCGACCATTCGCATCTTAGAGCCAGATCCGACGATGCATATCAAATATCGCGCGACTAAAATGATCGTCCAATGTTTTCAAAAAATCACACGATAAAAAATGTTTCCCGATACCACCCACTACTGATGTGTCAACATTTCATTCGATCGCGTGCAAAAAGCGAAATACAACTTACCACCTCAAAGCTGCGCGAAAACCGCCCAATCCAAATTAAAACCACTACCGCCATTAATAGCGTTCCTGCAATAAATGTGATTAAATTTTGATTAAAATTAAGGTTTTATGCCTTAGTTTTTCATTATTTTCATCATATTTCACGCATTCACCATTCAAAATACTGAGAACCCTTTTCAGAGCCTCCCGACGCCATTTTCAAGTCTTTTCTAGACCTGTAAATCATTTTTACTCTGAAAGTTGTTCCCGAGAATCTCCACAACCTCTGCCAGCCAAATTCAACAAAATTGAAGATTGTTGCAGACCAGTAACTCCTTGCGACCACAAATCATACCTTTCACAGGTATTTTTCGCCATTCCAACCTGTAAAAATCCTTAAATTCCAAGGAAAGTATGCTAATTGAACTTCCATTTACTAAAGAAAGTTGAATTACCCTTCTGAGAAAGTACTAAAACCTTCAAAATACAGGGGAAACCCTGTCAAAATTTCTCTAGAATCCACTATTTCCATTTTTAAGGTTTTAAACTATTCCAAGACCATTTTCACTGCTGAATTTGATCTAAAAGACCTTCTGCATACAATAAACCTATTCTGTCACCTTAAAACCCTACCCAGAGTCTGAATTTGCCAGAAAATCCTTTCAATTACCTCTTGTTTCTCAAAAATAACTTAGTAAACTGTTTAATCTTGCTTTGTTCATCCAAAATGACTAAGAAACAAGTCACTCCCAAGTCTGGAGGTCCAAAAACCCAGAAAAATGTCTCTAGCAAGTTACCTCAGCCTAAGCCTTCCATACTCAATAAGCCCACTCCTGGACTTACTGCTGAAACAACTGAAGTAGTCAGACCTGTTCAACCTCCCATAACTTCTCAAGAAAGTATCTCATTAATTGATGTTGATTATAGAATCTTTGATCCTTTAGTTGAATTCAACCTGCTAGAAGTCCACAATTGGTGTTTTGGAAAGTCTGTAGAAAAGGTCAAAGATGATGTACCCATTTGGGATTCCAATTTTCCAAAATATGTTGTTCCTCTTACTCATCAGGCTCCAGATTTTTTCAGAATATGTCAGATGTATTACCTCCCAGATCAGAGGTGTATTGTTAATAAAGATAGGAAAGTCATGTTCTATATCAATGCTAAGTCCATTAATTCCATGCTGCAAATGAACCATGACCCTAATTTAGTTTCACTGTCAATAGAGGATTTGACCCAACTTTTCTTGGATTTAGATTTTCCTACCAGGTTCAATATCTTTCAGACCTTTTGGCCAAATCATGTTGACGTCCCTAAAGTAAATCCCCCCTATGATACATTTGATTTCCCTGAAAATACAAGGAAGATTGTCTCCATGCTGTCATTCATACTTGGATATGACAATGATGAATTCACTGATGCTTCTATCTTGGGTTTTCTATCCACATTGACTCCTGGCCAGCCTCCATCCATAATCTTCAATTTTGCTAAGCTTATTGCTGAGAACATGCACTACCAATTGACAAAATTACCAGAGGAGGGGGTATTTAGATATACATCATATCTACTACATATTTTCTTGTATTATCAAGCAGAAAAATTCCCTATTGAGTTGCAGAAATTAGATGTAGAATGGAAACTTCTGTCAGTAGTGTTTTGGACATCTATTTTAAGGAAAGACAACATTCAGTACAACTACAAAGATTTCAATGACTTGTTCATAATACCAGCTATGAACTTGTTGAACAAAGCTGAAACTCCAAGAATAAATGAAGAGACAAAGAGGATTTTAAAATTTTCTGAGAATTGTAAAACAAGGGATTGGTATTTATTCAAGAATCACATAGATATTAGAGTGTATGGTGCACTCTTGGCTCCATACAAACTACCAAGGTTTGTAACTACAATAATATTTGCCTTAGAATATTTACGGCAAATCTTAAATGCAGATGTAGTAAATTTCATGGCCTCCAGGAAGAAGACCCAATTCAAACTCAAGAATCAGATTGGACCATTTACATTTAACAACAGGAAAGCTACGAAAGAGATAACTATCAAATTAAAAGAGTACAATTTCCAAGAAAGCTTAATGTGGAATAATGACCCTCAGGGTATTTTGAGCACTATCAGGGTAAAGTGCAAGTTGACTCCTTTCTTACATGAGTCAAAGCCACAAATTGAGAAATTTGCCAATCTGAATGAATGGGAGCCAAATAATTTGATTGATGATGATGCACAGGTAATGCAGAATGTTAATACATAAGGAACACAGGTGAATAATGCACAGGTGACTACAATTGATAAAGAAGCAAAGGTATCTGACAAAATAAGCAGAGAAGAGATCAATTATATTGCAGAAACCATCACAGGCAAGAAATTTAAAACCTCCTATAGCAAGAGAACCAAATTAACTACTGAACAGAAGGATAAAGCAATGGAAATTGATGATAATAATGGTCAGGAAACTGATGATGAGGCAACAGTGATAGTAACTGAAACACTCAGAGAAATTCAAAAGAGCCAAATTGAAACACAAGATAAAGATACAGTGATGGTTGAGAAACAAACTGATGTAGAAATTCCTTCTTCCTTGAAGGAAACTGATAACAGAGTTTCGGACATTCAGATCAAGTTCAGGAAAATTAGGGAGAAGAATGAAGAAATAAAAAATGAATTCTATTCCAAGTCTCTCAAAGAAAAACCAGGAAATAATGATAGAATTCTCACTGCTTTTGACTATTCATCCAGTAAATTGATAATGTCATTTTTAAAGCCTACAGTGGCTGATCCTAAGACAGTGGCAGATTATTCAAAGATATATTTGGAGGTGGATGCAGATGCTATTCATGAATTAGACCAAATAGACTTCCATAGAAGCACTACAGAGATGTTGTATTCAAAAGTGGTCAATAAAACAATGAGTGCTTGTAAGCTTCAGAAGACTATGTCAAATCTGCAGACACAAATGAAATTGGACAAAGCATCTTTGCATGCTAAATAATTGAGAATCAAAGCATTAGAGGACTTAGTAATTGAAGCTGGAGCTGACCCAACTAATATTGAAATAGAAAAGGCTTTGATCAAACAGAAGAATGAAGATATTTCTGCTCTCAGGAGGCAACTCAAATTGCCTTAGAGTGAGCATCCCTAAGCCAAAGAGATCCTTCAACAGAAGACTAAAAATGATGAATTAATTCAGTTGGTTTTAAAGATGACTACTCAACTTAAAGAAATGGAAAACCAAACTGAAGTTTTAATGAAGGAAAATGAAGCTTTCAAAAAGGCTAAGGAAGTCATTCCCACAGTCATTCCATTAGTAAGTACTGCTGTACCATCTACCTTAGCAGAACATCTGGCACAAAAAGGGAAATTGGCAACTGTAGTGTCAATTTCATCAAAAGATGTTTCTACTGCTGCATCTTCAAATACATAGGTACAAACAGGGACAAAAATAGGAGCCACAGATTTGGTAAAAGCTATGGAGGAAATGAATTTGAAGAATGATGAGATTAAAAATTTGAAAAAAGAAAATCAAAACTTGGAATCAGCCTATAAAGATGTTGTGATAACTTCAAAGGGTCATGAGAAAAGAGTAAAAACTTTAGAAGAAAGGGTATTGATTTTACAAAAAGAAGTAAATCTCATTGATCAGGTTGCCTACATCAAAAATTATTTATGGACCAATATTGTTGAAGGCTTTCACTCACAATGGCCTTCCATTCAGATCATTTATGAGAAGAAAGAGTTGCTACAGGCTGCAATTGCAGAAATTGATAAAACAAAGAAATAACTTGAAAATAAGCCACCACAAGCAGTCCAAATCATAGCATTTTTTAACAGCAAGAACAGGGAAGAATTAGAAGAGTTGAAAATTGCTGACAGAACAGAGGCCATCCTGCAAATCAGAAAATTCCTCACCAAAAGAAACATTATGAATAACTTGGAAGAAAAGTGTGATACTATGAACATATCAATTGCTAAATTCAAGACCAAATATGACCTACTGCGAAAATCAGGACTTCCAGATATCCATGTATTTAATGAGAAATTAATGGTGCAAAAGGACTATGACCAGAAAATCAGAGCTTATGCTAAAGAGCAGGTGAATAAACCTTTACCACAAGGGTCTCCAAGTGGTAAAGTAGTTTTGCAATATTTTGAGAATTTGTTTTTTTTCTGCAGAATGAAATCAAGCACATATTCATAGTAAAACCAACATTTTCAAAATATACAGAAGCTGATGAAAGTTATAGAAAACTGAAGAATATGAAGATTCCCACTGCTAAACAGTGGCAATAATTCACAGATCTGATGTGAATTTGACAGACAAAGAGCAACAAATTACATGAAGAATTCATATTTTACTGTTACCTCAGGGTGAAAAATCAGTGTCAAAGGGTATCATTTGTCAAAGTGTATCAGTAAAAGCAAATATTACTGTTGGTTATTTTTCAATTACAACAGTAAAACAATGAAAAAACAGAGTTAAAGAGTATCAGAGTAGAACGTGGAAAAGGAAGAGTATACTCCAAGTCATCTTCCACAAGATAATGTCCCAAATGCCAGCAACACTTCCAGCTAAACAAAAAATCAGTTTGAATAGATAAACTGTTCTATTTTTCTTGTAAAAGAGGATAGCTTGCAAACTGTTTTGCAGCTGTCCCTTTTCTTTTGTAATAATTCCTATTTTTTCTTGAGACATTCTCTAAAACTTTTGAGATATTTTGTAAGTAATTTGCTTGTATAAATACTTCATTCTTCGAAGTATTTTGGGGTGGAATAAAATTATCAAGACTACTATAGACTTTTTTGTTGAAAACATTGGGATTTTATGTGAGTTAAGTTGAAGCAGCATGCTAGAAACTGAAGCAAATAGAAATCATAACTAATGATCATCATGTTGATCAGATGAGTATTGTATCTTCCATTTTTCATTGTTTATTTCTTTAAGTTTCATTCATACATCTTGTGTTATTTTCTATCTTAAATGAATAACTAGGAAAGGTATTACAGAATTAGTGTAAAAGGCTCTCTGTTTTTACTAGTTTTCATGTTTATGTTTTCAGCTGATTTCAAGACTTTATAATTCTTAATTGCTCTTTAGTCTTGTTTGACATCAATTTCCCTCTTCCTTTTCTGTGATCTAAGGATTCTTAATTGCCCTTAGTCCAGATCATACCACTTCATCAAAATAGCCTTTTTAAACCCTCTGAAGACCATCTATCTTGCCCTTACTATATTTGTTCTTTTGACCTTAGTTTTCCAGTCTTGTTTGCTATAAATTTGACTCCATTTCCCAATGGTTAGGTAGATATTTCTATGGTTTCCCTTGTAGTCCTTTGTTCCTACCAACATTCAAAAATCAAACCAAATTGTCCACTAATAGCTAGCCTTTAAATCCATTACAAAACAAAGCTAAATCTTAAGGAGAGATCCCTCTCCAGAACTCAGGAATGCTAGATCCTGAATTCTAAAAGAGGTTCTTGGTTACCCCTGGTTTTATTTAACTATAAACCAAAATCCCACGACCTAAGAATTACTAGGGTGATAACAGTTAGATTTATATCTAAGAGAAAATTAAAATAAATGCACAGAATATTGGAAATTGTCAATACTAGTTAACACAGGAATGTACCTTGTTATTCAATTGGGAGGCAGTGAAGTCTCTTCTGTGTATGAACAAGAAAATCAAATATCTATGTCAGTGGGGAAAACTGAGAAAGATATTATGATTCTGTAATAACATTGGAATTATAGAAAATGAATTACCTAAGTTTAGGTGGAAACCATGTACTCGGTAATTAATGTAAATCCATGAAAGGTACAGAAGCAGGAAAAGAGGATTTCCTATGTAACAAAAACATTGTGATTAGTCTGGGAAATCAAGAAAATAATTATTACTTTCATAATAGAACTATTCACATATCTTGTATTTATTAATTTTCTGAATGTTTTAAAGTTTTATAATACAGACATAATATACATTAACTCCTATGCATACAGGAAAGAATTACAAATTCCATATTGAATCGTAATAAAACTTTAATTGACAAAGAGTAAAAAACGAAAAGTAAGTCTATGCATCAAACTCTAGAAATTTAGGGCTGATTTCCACTGTCAAATTTTTATCACATAGGAATAAATCCCGAAACCCAAAATGAATATTAAAAAAACCCTTGAGATTGAAGGGTGAATCCAATACAGAGAGACTAGACGTAATTCAACATCTCTGGAAAAGTAATCAAGGGTTAAGATTGAGGAAACACAAACTAAGTCATAAATCAATAGCCGAGTACAAAATTTGGGGAATTAACATTAAAACGATTTGGTAGTGAAACCGTTGTATAATCTCGAAAACAAACTTGAAACTGACAATGTAGAACTTAGTTAGTATTGTTTCATGAATGAGCCAAATTTCTAGATGGAATTATAACAATACAACGAAGAAAATCGAAATGTTATAATTCTTAAGAAGGGAGACGAGTACCTAACTTACTTGCATTATAACATAAGTGGTATTACCTCAGGAATTCACAGTAAACATTCGTGTAGATCCTCTGCCATTCAACGGGGAATCTGCATGTAACTCCTTTGTTAAAAAATGAAGAGGCACATTGAAAGTTAATACGAGGAGTTATGAATCTTAAAAAGAAAACGACTCCTGTAACAAATTATGAGTGTAAATTGAAGTAATGAACTAACTTAGATATTCCCAAATGAAAAACGAACTCTGTAAATAGATGTGTATATTAGTAAAAAGGTCAAGCAACGTAAAGAAGGTAATAAGATTACCTGCAGCTGTAGTAGTGACGGCTAGGAAAAAATGGCAGAGGGAAGTCATTAACGTTGAAACCTTACAGTATAGAACCAGAGGCAAACCCTTGGATGGGAAAAATTCTAAATGACAAATGAAACAAAATAAAATGAATTTCAATAAACCCTAAACAAGAATGACTGAGGGAAAGAATACAAGTTGATCTTCATTGTCGATTGACAAGAGATTTGAGCTCCACCTGTTCACGATATTAAGACATCCATGTGACCAGACCATGCTAGTACCTCCCGTTAATCAATGACAACCTCGAGACAAGTAAAATTTAAAGATTTCATGGTATGTTGTCTTAACACATTAATTGGAGATAAGATGAAATCCATAGAGGTATGATAGCAATTTTGAACACACATTAAATTAAGATCATACCGTATAGCCACTCAAAGATATTTATGTTAATCATAAAACTCGAAATTGCTATTATAAATCATGGGTCGACAAAGTATCAACATAATGGTGAAGGACCATATACATAATGCAATTTAAATAACGATGATAAATTAAATATGGTTAAGACTAGTTATGGTGGACATAGCATAGAAGGGAAACCTTACATGAGGATTTTTCTTATAATTCAAAACGAAATCCATTTAGTTATGGTGATGCGTAATAGTAACATGAACTAAGACCTAAGATAATTAAATTAGGCATATATAATAGGTTGTGGATTTCCCCATTATATTACGATTTGATAGAACTATGGTAGCACATAGGAAGATAAGCGTAAATAAAATTATAATGTAAGTATGCATGTCTAATAGGTAACTTTAATGTTTATTAAAGTATATTAAGTTCAAAGATATAACTATAAGTGATAGAGTTGTGGAAGGAATATAAGAATGAATAAAATAATAGTAATAAAAACTATTATAAAGGCATACTTTCATATACATTAAGATAAATGTATGAATGCCTTGAAGACGAGGCGAAATGAGTAATACATTAAAGGAAGAATTATCTGAATACGATTATGTTCGTATGGATGTCAGTATATGCATAGTTTAGAAAATAGTTATGTCCTAATGAAGATGCTAACTATAGGAATTAAAACTTGTGATGAAATGTTGTAAGAGGTTGTACAGAGACCGAATTAAATTAATTCAATGACGAAAAAAGTAGTACAAGATTATAAATATTCTTTTTTTTGGGTAAGTAGAGTTGTTACAGTGGAAATGATCAACCCTAGAAATGACCTTGGAATCCTTAATACAGACATGGTGACATGGTTTCTCTGCATGTTCCGCAAGAAAAGTTGTGCGGGATAAATTTTGCCTAATGTCTACAACATGCTCCTGGATTCTCTGCTTAATGGACCGACCTGTTTCACCAATATAGGATATACCACATGAACAAGGAACGTGGTAAACACCTTTTTTGTTCTTAGGGTCTACAGGGTCCTTGAAAAAACTGAGAGAATTTCTAATATTACAGAGAGGTTTGAACGAGGAGGAGACATTATTCCTTCTAAGGACATGGGAAATTTTGTTTGTGGTCCCTTGGATAAACGAGAGATTAACCATGGGGATAGGATTCACACAAGAAGTTTTTCCACTTAACCCTTTATAGGATTTTTGAAAGGCTTTAAGGCTCAAAGATATACTATATCCATTATTTTCAAATATTATCCAAGGATCTAAACACCATTCACTTAGATGGAAAAACAAGTTAAGGAAAGCTGCAAGGCCCTCACTTCGTTGATGGATACCATTAAAAAAAAACTCCCATCAGTAAAGATTGGCTAAGGGACTCTGGACGAACCATAGGTGTGTTTAGGGAGCCTGTTGGACACAAGTTTTGGAGTAGTTTTGGTTGTGCACATATAGGCATAGGAGGTAGGAATGGTTCCCTGGAACATTTCACAGACATGGCCAAGTGTGCAGCGAAAACATGTAGTGAAGAACCGTGTAGTTTGCAATGACGTGGAAGAAAAAAAGGAGCTAGGCAAGAAGTTGCTCAAAATTCAAATTTCAAATGCCCACTTTTTAAGTAATTCCAAATTTGGTAAACAACAGTTTAACTAGCCATAGTACAAGCTTTATTGGAATTATTTCTCACGGTAATTTTATGCATGTGATCTTGTATAAGTCAGTAGATCTTGACAAAATTTAGGGTTATGGCCTTTATTTTGGTTCAGTTCATTTTTTATCTGTTCTATCTTGTGTTGTTATGTTCTATTGTTCTATTCCTCTGTGTGGGTTGTTCAGTTAGAAAGTTAATTAGTGGGATGATTGGCTGATAACTTTGTAACTATGTAATGTTGAATTAGGCTAGTGAGTTGAGAGGAACTAAGAGCTTATAAAATACCACTGACACCCTTTTTGGTAATATAATGATATTTGAACTTCCATATATCTGTGTTTTGTGGTTTCATGTTAAAAAAATTTATGCATAGGGTTTAGCTGTGGTAGTAATGGTTGAATGAACTTAATGTTTGTTAAGGATAATGGAAAAACCCCTTTTCTTTTAATTTTTGTTGTTGAAAATGATTGGTACTTCATATCAGTAACTAGGAAGGTTGTTATGCATGTAACCTTGGGTTCAGAAATGGTAGACTAATGGCCAAGGTGGATTCCCATTCCCCTTCAAGATACAAAAACATAGTTCTCGCAGCCCCCCCATAGGTGCCTTGGGTGAGTCATCACCTGTTTTACAAGTGTTGCCGCAATGGATAGTACCCAACAGGGATTTTGTTGGGTGCAGTGCATGCAATAACATGGGTCAAAAATAAAATAGTGCCAACCCTTCGCAAGGTTGGCCTGTGCTTTGTTCCAAAGAAATCACCAAAACAAGCTTATATGATAATCAAAATCATGCATAACCAAACCTTCTTTTTATTAAAATAGAGTAATAGTTTTCCTAATATATATATGAAAATAATTTTTTTCCTAACTTATTTGATATATATTTATAAAATATTAGTTTTATATATTAAAAATATACATGATATTATGGGGAAATAATTATTTTGATAATGTTATATAAAAGTGACATACTTCTAATAATTCAATGATTACAATTTTCTTCTTCTTCCCCTTTTCCCAAATTAGAATTTTGTAGAGATAAAGTTCAAAGATGTTGTATCTAATGGTTTATTATTGGGCAAGATTTTTTTTTCATCCAACTAGTGAAAGTCATCTTACAACTAAGTATCAAACTACCATTGTATCTAATCATCAATGACATCACTAACAACAATGAACTGCATACACCTCCTCTAATGAAAATCTGCACATACATATATAGTAGGTTCACCATCACTTCCATTGGTGGAAATTAAGATTTATATTTCTCCCAAAAATGTTGCAACTCACCCAAGTAAAACCTTCAAGCATCCAAGCAATGGTTTTGTACTTGAGGAAATGGTAGTCACTTTCCAAAATATTATGGCCTTCACAACTTTGCCTCCTTGCGAGTGTTGTTAAACATGCAATCATTCAAATATATCCATACTACATCTTACCAAACCTTCCACACTTTTCAATCTATGATATTATTTCACATGATGTTTAAAGAGGTTATTTTTTCTTCTCTCCCTTGTTGTTTTGTTTCCCCATGAGGTTTATTCTCATTTGCATGGATACCCTCAATCAACTCGATCACATAAATCCTTGATTTCCAACCAAATTTACTCTTCCTCACCATCGATGCACTGGTTATATTAGCTCCACCCAAGAACAACAAAAAATCTCGATGGATCAATAGAACTGCTTTTGCATCTCCCAGGATGTCATGTCTCAAGTTCAATGCATGATCATATAAAGGAATCACTATCAAATCTAGGCTCCCAAACCAATATGTTATTTGAATAGAGTATGAAAAACCTATCCTTGCCATTGGTTTCTCCTCAAAATGGACTACTTGTACAAAACAACATCTGTTTTGGCTCATAATGAAGTGACATCATAGTTCACTTTCTCATAAAATTTTTGGTTGCATTGGTGTCCACCAACATAGTAACCTTAATTCATTTCATCGTCACATTTATGAAGAAAAACCCTACCAGATCCTCATTTTACTAAGGTTTTCCATCCTTATCTTTATGCACAAATCCCTCCAATGCCTTCAACACTTCCAAAAAATTATCTGATAATCACTAGGCTAGAACTATCTCCCTTGAAAATACAATTTCTCACTTGGTAAAGGTTAGGTCAAGATAGTCCTTTTCAACCAAGCACACCAACCTGTCTGTTCATGGGAAGTTCTTTGAAAATTGGTTTTGCATGCAAAATAAACTTGCAACATATTTACTTCTTTTCTTTGGTTGTGCCATTTTAGCAACCATTCAATATGAGTGGAGTTGATCACCTTCTCATCTAATCACACTATCCTAAGATCACAAATCTTAAACTATCTCATCTAGATCCTAGCTTCCTTTCTTGGTGTTGCTTGGTCCTCCACTAATTCCAACAACCATGCCATCTTTCACATAATGGTTTTGTGAGAAATGGAAGCACCGAATGGCTTATCTATCCTTGTAAGCACATTGGTAACATTGTTGTCGCCATAACCATTTGCTAATTATTATGTGTGTTATTCTCATTATGTTTTGCATATCTCTCCTTGGTTTCACTTGTCGACAACCCTTGGCACAATCCCACCATTATCAAATCCTATAGTGAATGTGACTCTTGAATATTACTCTCTAAAACATTCGACCCAAATTTGGTAGGAGTCCCTAACTCATTCAACCATGTCACCTTCTTTTAAGAGTATTGTATGAAGATTTATCCTAAGAATAGATAACATCTAATCGATTCACTAACTTCCTCAACTGGACATGGTAATTTATAGATATCAAGGTCATTGGCTTGGTGTTCTCCTATCATGTGTCCAAGATTGACTTGGTGCACCCAAGTTTCCCATCACTATTGGTCATGTAGCATTGTGACTCATTTAGACTCATTGGTCTTCCCAATATGAAACTATGTGAGTATGAACTACACCTCGCACTTAGCTAAACATCCAACAAAATAACACTTAGCTAAACACATAGCCAATCATTCCATAAAATTCTTCATAGCATACAATAAGTAATATAGATAAAAATGATCAGAAGTAAACTTTTACACAACTAAATGACCCAAAATAGACTAGCACTTGTTCATGTTATGGTATGTTAAAGAAAGTGGAGCCTAATGCTGTTAAGAAAATTGAAAATTCATAAGTGCTCATAGCTCATATAGAATTTCATTAAAACATTATTACATGTCATGTTGTTGTTAAAACTTCATCTTGATTGAAATTTTCTTGTCACAGGTTTTTTGCATTGTAGAATTATGCCACACTTCATGTGACAACCTAGCTGGTCATGTGATAACCTAAAAAGTGTGTTCAAACACGCTTTTTTAGTGTATCTTCAATTTTTATCAATGCGGGTCTTCTCAAAAGTATGCATAATGGATACTCGTTGGATGTGGAATTTAATTCTGCATCTAGCGAGTGTCTACACTTGAAATTTGAGTAAACCTATAAGGATATAAACCAAAAATACAATAAAAAAATAGTTTTCTTCTTTTCCCTCCAAAATTCATAACTCTTATTTTATTATTTTTCCTTAGGATGCCACTTTTAGGGTGAAATTTCCTCTAATAAGGAGCATTTCCCAACCAAATGTTCCAACTTAAACCAGACTTAATTAGAGTAATAATAATGGAGAAATAAGTTATTATTGGTTTCCTTTCCAACTCTGCAAATGGGACATATTCTAGTTCCCAATTTTCCTTTTTAAACAGTTGACTCCAAGTTAACATATTACCCATAAGATCATGCCACATCAACAATTTTGTTTTATCTAGTGAAACTATTTTCCATAACATCAACCACCACCACTTAGTACCATCTACTTCTAAAGTTTAGGATGCTTTATTAAAACTCCAAATCAAAGAATCCAAGGATTGTATTAATCTAATCTAAGCCCTTTCTGACTCACATATAAATGTATTCCAAGTATGAATAAAATCACCATTTAGGCCTAATTATTCTGCAAATGTCTAATCCTAGTGACCACTAGCTTGTAGACTCTAGTTTGTTGATCTAATTTGACATGAAATGACTACATTCATGTAAACAAATGATTAGGTTCTCTCATATAAGTATGTAATAACTACAACCCATAATAGCAATTTTCCCAACCTAACTTCTAAATTGTACCCAAACCTCTAAGACAAAAATTCCCCACAAGAGAGAAATCTAATGCCAAAGCTTTCCAATGATTAAAACCTCCCTAAAAGAATTTTAGCTCAAAGGACTCTAGTTAGTAAATTAATCAAGAGTAGTATGATTTGCACAAGATTATTTTTTTCCAAAAGACGGTAGAGGAAATGATCTTCCATAAAGATTTAGCCACCAATGAACACTAAAAAATAAATATATCCTTGAATCCTGACCTCCCATAACCTTAGGTTTTTCTATATTTTCCTTGTTGACCCAATGAGAACCTCTAAAATCACCATTATTGTGGTAACATAATGACAACTTTTGTCTTTTACAAGTTAGTACTCTGTATATATAACTTTAACACTTATTAAAATTATAAGATCCAAGACAAAATAAATAAATTATATATATATATATATATATATATATATATATATATATATATATATATATAGAAAACCTATGTTAATTGGATATATTATTTATTTTACATTATTAAATATATTTGTTTTATTGAAATTTTATATTATAGTTCTTAATGCAAATAACAAATTGGAGTATTGATGTAAGTTGGATTTTTCTTACCTTCTCATCTCCTTTAACAATGTTACTTCAATATAAGTTGACAATACTCTATCTACTAACATTTTTTTAATGTCCTTTAAAAATAAATTAAAATCAAAGATTTACTTTACAAGTTGGTATTTCCTATTAATTTTTTATTTGATAATGTTTATTAAATGGATTGCAATTGATTACAATTTAATTGAATAAGTGTATTAATATTTTATAATTATAATTATTTGTTTTTATTTGTTTTATTTTAAATTAGAGAAAAATCTATAAGATTTGGGGTTTTTCTTGATATACTTTCAAAATTTCGATTTGTAGTGACATTTATAGCTGTAGGAATTTACAGGGTAAGTTTCCTAGATCAAAAACCAAAGGTCACCACTCATAAATAGATCACAAATCAGTACACCAATATTATCACATGGTTAAAATCCTCGAAGAGGGAAACAGTCCACAGCCTGAGCCAACACGGTCACGTCAAGCAATTTATTAATCTAAAAAGAAAAGTTACATATGTTTCTCTCATAAACAGTTACCAGAAAAATGACCCTCCATGCTCTTTAAAAAGGGATCATGGACCAATCGGGTGTTAAGCCACATATCAAATATCGTTAATACCAAGGAGAGAGTGAACCGTCGGATCACTACAAATCTTGACCGTTGGATTATAAGTTACAAATGTACATAGTAAATAAACACACTTTACCTAACTCTACACTAGACTACGTTATTCTTAACTATTTCCTATGTGTTGGAATATCTTAACATCCCCCCTTAAGAACACCTTGGGATACGATTGAAGGATTTACAAGGTGACACAAAATGAGCCTATTTCTATGTGTCGAAATATCCTAACATCCCCCCTTAAGAACAAATTGGGATAGGATTGAAGGATTTACAAAAGTGACACAATAGGAGAAGGAAGGAGGCATTAGAGCCTATCCCCCCTTAATGACAAATTTCCTGAACTCCAAGAATGGATCGAAGTTTGGTAAACTTTGCTTCTGTGAGAGCCTTTGTAAAGATATTGGCTACTTGATCATTGGTTGGACAATACTGCACTTCAAGAACACAATCATGAATGAGATTTCTAATTAATTGTATGTGGAGTTCAATGTGTTTCATACGCTGATGTTGAACTAGATCTTTACATAACTGAATGTCACTCTGATTATCACACGAAAGTGTAGTTGGATGTTGCTGATGAAGACCAAATTCAGACAAGATTTGATGAAGCCACATGGCTTCCTTGTTGGCTTCAATTGCACCACGATACTCTACTTCGGTCGAAGAAAGAGAGATGGCACTTTGTTTCTTACAAGACCAAGTAATAGGTCCTGAACCAAGAGTGAATACATATCCTGCAATAGACTTTCAATCATCAGGGTCACCAACCCACTCAGAATCAGTGAAACCAATCAACAATGGAGATTCCCCTGCACTGTAATGAATCCTTAACTGAATTGTACCTCAAATATATCGAAGTATTCTTTTAGGTGCTTTCCAGTGACTTTCATGAGGTTGTTGCATAAACCGAGCAACAAGACCAACGACAAAGGAAAGGTCAAGATGGGTATAGGTTAGATACAGAAGTTTAGCAACAATTTGACAGTATAGGGTAGCATCAACTTCAGGGGCAGTACAAGTGACTGAAATCTTGACTCCATACTGAAAGGGAGAAGGGGCTGGCTTACAGTCTTCCATGTGAAAGTGGTGTAGAAGATCACAGGCATACTTGGATTGAGAGAGGGTAATGCCTTATTTGGATTGCAAGACTTGAAGACCAAGGAAATAATGCAAGTGTACTAAGTCTTTCATTTCAAACTTCTTTTTGAGGCTAGACTTCACATGGTTTATATGGTTTGGATCACTACCAGTAAGGATAAGATAATCAACATAAAGAATAGGGATGGTGAAGGACTTGCCGACTTTCTTGGTGTAGACAGTGTTGTCAGAATGACACCTAGAAAAGCCATTATCTAATAAAAATCTATCCATTTTGGCATACCTAGCTTGAGGAGCTTGTTTGAGACCATAAAGAGATTTCCTAAGGCGACAAACAAGGCTAGAGTCATTTTGGATAGAGCCAGGGGGTTGCTCCATGTATATTTCTTCATGCAAATCTCCATGTAAGAAGGCAGATTTAACATCCATCTGATGGACTTCCCATTTAAAGGAGGCAGCAAGGGAAAGAACAAGGCGGATAGAATTCATTTTGACAACATGGGAGAAGGTTTCAGTATTGTCAATGCCTTCAACTTGTGAAAATCCTTTAGCAACAATACGAGCCTTATGTCTATAAAATTTTCCATCTGGTCCAAACTTTTTTTTGGACACCCACTGCATCTAACAAGTTTTCTTCCTTTTGGAAGAGGAACAAGATCCCAAGTATCGTTCGCCAATAAGGAACGATATTCTTCATTCATACTTCATCCCAATATGGATGACTGGAAGCTTCTTCAAAGGTTTATGGATCAGGATTTTCTGGAACTTGAGCCCATAAGGAAGAGGCTCTTTCGAACCGAGAACGTCTACGTCATCGATATGCAGGGTCACCTGCAAGAGAACCTGCTGCATCTCGAGTAGAGCGGACCCATCTTGGAAGCTGTGGAGTAAAATGAATAATTTCAAAAGGTGGAGGAGGATTTTCATCCTCGCTGTCATCATCTGAACTATAAGGAATGCTATTAAAAATAGAAGAGAGAGAGAGGTGGCACATATGTCGAATCAGGCTCGCAGGGCAAAGGTGGCACACCCGCCGAACTAGGCTCGTAGGCCGATATATTTTCATCAAATTTTACATCTCTTCTAATGATTATATTTTTGTATTTTGGTTGAAGAAGTCTATATCCTTTGACATCTTCAGAATATCCAACAAAAATGCATTTTTCACTCTTAGGTTCTAAGGTTTTATGTTTCGCATCTCGAATATGGGCCCAAGCATCACTTACAAAAACACGAAAGTGACTTACATATAGTTTGATTACGCTCCAATATTCTTCTGGAGTTATATTCTTTAAAACCTTAGTAGGAGTGATTTACTATGTAATTTTCACAGTTAACTACTTCTGCCCAAAAATTGAGACTAAGTTCTTTAGATTGAAGCATACAATTAGCTATTTCTTTTAAGGTGCGATTCTTCCTTTCAGCTACACCATTTTGTTGGGGAGTATATGGAACAATATGTTGCAATTGAATGCCATGCTTAGTGCAGAAGTTGATAAATTTGTTGTTAACATATTCTCCTCCATTGTCTGATCTTAACTTAAGAATTTGATGTCCAGATTGTTTCTCAACAAAGACCTTAAAGGCCAAGAACATGTTAAAATCTTCACTATTGAGTTTTAAGAAGTATACCCAAGTGCGTCTGGAAAAATCAACAATGAAAGTTAAGAAGTACTTGCAACCAGAGAAAGAAACAATAAGAAGTGGACCACATAAATCACTGTGCACAAGCTGCAAAGGGGATGAAGCGTGCCAAGAGGCACGTTTGTCAAAACTATCCCGATGATGTTTTCCGAGTACACACCCAGAGCAAACACCATCTCGGCAAGATACCATAGGAAGCCCTGTCACCATATTTTATTTACATAGAGTTTGAAGAGAGTGATAGTTCAAGTGACCAAATCGCTCATGCCAAAGTTTGCTCACATCATCATTATGAGCAACAAAAACAGAGGGAAGACATGATGACCCAAAGTTTTCAAACTTATACAACCTTGTGGAATCATCAACATTTCCAGTAGCTAAAACATGTCTAGGATCTTTTAGGTCCTTGATTACAACATCATGAGGTGAAAATTCTACTATTTTCCCTTCACCTGAATGAGTTATCTGATAAACAGATAGAAGGTTGCATGACAAGGTAGGAACACATAGTACATCATTAAACTAACCATTATCTAGATGAATGGTGCCAGATCCTACAACACTAAGAGATATATCATCACCAACATAAATATGTTTGGTGTTACAATCATTTAAAGAAGAAAAATGGCTTTATTTTTGGCCATGTGGTAAGAAGCTCCAGAATAAATGAGCCACTCATGAGAATGAGAAGAATAAGATACATTTAATGCATAACCATATCTTGATTCTTGACAACCACAAGAAGAAAGTGTCATTCCTGAAGATGAAGATGAAGAGTGCTCCAAATTTATGTTGTGCTTCTTCATTGCTTCTTCTAAGGCTTCCATCTTCTTGAAACATTTGGACTCTATATGGCCATCACGATTACAAAAGTTGCAATGCCTATCTGTCTTCTTCCCTTTGTTTTTATTTGCCTTATCATTTTGGTGAGTTGCTTTTTCAGTTTGTGGCTGAAATTCCTTAGGACCCTTGTTTGGTTTCAGACCATACTTTTTAGGATACTGATTCTTGGGATTCTTTTGATATGGCTGTTGTTGGGCTGCTAAGGCTTTATTATAAGCATTTCCAGAAGAGATAAGACCAAGGTGTAAGATTTTTTCTTGTTCTCTTATCAAAGAATCGCAAAAGGCATCAAAAGAGGGGTTCTTGTAGGCGGTTCCTGAAGAAATGATGGCTTATATAGTGGAATGGAAGGTAGAAACAAATACAAAGTGTGCAAGGCCAAGCTTAGAAATAATGGAATAGATGAGGCTACCATCGTCCTTTTTGACCTTACAACCTTCTAAAAGAAGTCTAATAAGGGTCTTGAATTTGGACAAAAAATCTTCAATAGAGGAGAAATTATTGGGGTCCAAAGTAAGCAACTCATTTTCAAGCTGGTGGGCCCTGATTTGATTTTGAATGCCAAAAAAATTATTGAGATTTTTCAAGGCTTCTTCAGGGGTGTCAATGTCAAGGATATGAAATCTAAGATCTTGAGCAATGGACATTCCTATCAACCCTCGTGCTTGATCTTGTTTATTTTCCAATTTAACGACTTTATCATCATCGGAAGGTGTAGTTTCTTGTCCTGTGGCTATTCTATAAAGCCCTTTACTTCTAAGTATATCTACCATGTGAGGTAGCCATTGGAAATAATTGGTGTTGTTAAGAATAATCGGGCATGCACTTTCCATTTATTTTTTTTTATTTTTATTTTTATTTTTTTTTAATAACAGAAGCTAAAAAGAGCTGAAACTAACTGATGCAATGGAACAATTTCGAAAAAATAGGCCGATTAAAAAAAACGGCTTCCGGATGAAGAAGTTATGCCTTTTTGAAAAACCGAGTTGTAGATGCCAAATAGTTACGAAAACGGTTTGAAATTTGATGATGAAGTTAGAATTTTAAAAAATCACACCCCTTTAACAAAATTTTTTTACAAAAAGAAGCTTGAGAAAGAGACTTGAACCCAAGACCTCTATTCTCATAAACTAACTTCTCACCAAGTGAAATAGTAAAAGGATTTTGTAATTGTTTGAAAGGAGGAAGGGTTTTCTTTTACTCTTCGGTGTGTGTGCTTTTTCCTACACAAAAAACAAAAAAATCCGAGCAAAAGAAAAAATGAAATGCAAGCTTTATGTTAGAATTTCATATTTTCAGTTAGCCTTACCGACAACTATCTATTTTTTCTCTATTTCTGATTTCTTGAGATCGCACAAAGACGCAGGGAAAGAGCATACATAGCAAAAAAAAATCCCTTCTTCCTGTTTCTAATTTGCCGAGATTGCACACAGCGCAGAGAAAAGAGCATACATAGAGAAGAGGGTATAGATCCGGAAAATAAATAAAACCAAAAAACCGAAATAAACAGAGGGAACCGAAATAAGCAGAACTATTATCAAATATAACTGCAAAACAGATACTTTATACCTCTAGATCTAAACTGACATAACTTGGGAAACCGGAAACCTTTTCGCATGAAATGAAAGGTGTTCCTCACTTTAACAAACGCTCCAGACACAAAAAAGCAGTTCTCCAAGCCCGAAAATGTTTAGAAATAGTAGATCTACAAAACGGCATTCACATATAGTCAAACCAACTTCATATTTGGATCAACAACGGATGCGACCCTCAAAATAGCTCTGATACCATGTAGGAATTTATAGGGTAAGTTCCGTAGGTCAAAAACCAAAGGTCATCGCTCACAAATAGATCACATATCAGTACACCAGTATTATCACGTGGTTAAAACCCTCGAAGAGGGAAGCAGTCCACGACCTGAGCCAACGTGGCCACTTCAGGCAATTTATTAATATAAAAAGAAAATTTACATATGTTTCTCTCATAAACGGTTACTGGAAAAATGAACCTCCATGCTCTTTAAATAGAGATCATGGATCAATCAGGTGTTAAGCCATAGATCAAGTGTCGTTAATACCGAGGAGAGAGTGAACTGTCGGATCACTACAAATCGTGACCGTCGGATTATAAGTTACAAATGTACATAGTAAAGAAACACACTTTACCTAACTCTACACTAGATTAAGTTATTCTTAACTATTTCCTATGTGTCGGAATATCCTAACTATAGCGACATCATTATGTGTAGGAATGTGTAGAATGTCAATGTAACCCCTCCCAATTATATTTGAAAATCATGTCTTAAATAACATGGGATCAAAAGGTATAGTATCAACTAGTGTGAGGTTGCATTGGTTATACATGGATAGGGTGTTGAATATTGGATCATTTGATTTGGAAGCATGCCCAACTAAATCAAAGTGTCTTCCTAGAAAAACCATTTCACTCACCTACTGCCAACCATGCATATACCATAATAGTACATGCATTGCAACTCCTTAGTTTAGAACCATTAAGAATCATTTTTCCAACTGAGCCTTAGGTGTTTTTGTATCATGAGTAACATCATTTACATGTGCTCAATAAATTTATATTCCCACCACCCGCTATGTGATTATGAAGTGGGGAGCTTGACCTTAACTTTTGAAATTATATCTAGATATGTATTTATTTATATGTGGGATTGTGGGCCCAAATTTTGATTCTAGATAGCTACCTTATTAATTATGTTTTAGATACGTTGTTTTCTTTCCCAACATTTCCCAACATCAAATTGAGTTTTCATTTCTTTTGAATAGGAATTCAAAGTCAACCTATGACGAAGTTCAAACTACAAGACACATCTATCTAGTCAATAAATTTTGGTGCCTATGGTTTTATTGAACACAAAATATTAACATACACGTGTTCTGGCAATGCATAATTATTGGATGTTTTCCTTGGTCAACTGGTAAGCCATTTGAAATGTTATGTAGCCATTCAAACTCTCGTGGCATGAATTATGATTTGAGGTCATCTTGAGCATAATCATCTTCTTTTCATTTCACAAGGGACATTTCTTACTAAAATGGCGTGTACACATAATTACCTTGGGGTTGATTAGGCTTGCTTTGGATCATTCTAGCTCATTGAGTTAAAACCATTGAGTGATTTAACTCAATGAATTCTATACACCTCCTTAGTCATCTATTATGAAAGAAACTATATAATAATTTTGTTCATTTTTATATTTCAAATTTAGAAAAGGGATAGATATAGGTCTCAAAGACCTTGAAAGGACATTAAACATGAACATACCTACTTAGCTTTGATTAGGAGGAGTAATACCATTCTTTCTTAGATAGTTTGACTGAATAAGGTGAATGAAGGTTTTGTTAACTAGGTGAATAAATTGAAGAAGAAGTTGTCCCATGACTCATTCAGATTCTATGAATTGATTTCCCATGCCTTCTATAACTCCTTAATGTAGACATTCGACGTGAAAAATGTTGTGTAATCATGGGTTGTTGCAGCCTTGAAGTGATATTAAGTAGGGATTTAAGGGAGGTATCCCTTAGAGCTGCTCAAGCCACTACCACTAAGATTCGAAACCAGACCATTCTAGACATTAAATATTTTTTTCGCAGTTGATTTAACTGAACTACAATTTTGGTAACTTTTGCTTCAAATGACTACCACTAAACTTTGATTTTATCATCACATTATGCCTATTCATGTATAGAAAGAATACAAACACAAAATTAGAACCCTACTAATTGTTTAATTTCTTCACTCCAAAACTAAAACTTTCTCCAATATGGTTCAAATCCTAGTGACACACAAGTATAAAAAAAGGTGATAGCCCTGCAAACATGCCCTTCTACATAAAACACCTAGTAAGGGCCACTTCCATCCATATGGTATTTAACACATAAAACATATTAGGAAAGCTCTCGAATTTGGAAAATTTATATAGGCTTTCTCTTTCACCTTATTCTCTTTACCTTAATGAACTTAGTTTCCCTTTCAAAATAAACAAGATCTATATCTCGATTAATAAAATTTACAATTATTGTTGGTCCTAGTTCTAGAGTTGTTGCCTATGCATGCTTTGGAACTTGTAGCTTCATGTATGGATTTACATGATGATCTCGATATGGAAGGTATGTTGTTGGTAGTGCCTATGATTTTTTGTTTCTTTTCATTGCTAGAATAAAGCTGCAATAGTAGTTTTCAAACCAAGCCATGTTATTGTTAAGCTACATGGCTTGTTATCAATGCCTTTTTCGAACCTACTATCCTCCTCCAGTCTAGGACTCACACTCTCCTTGTATGAATCCCAAGGGATAAAATAGAAATTTCTTTATGGGATATCTCGTTTTAATTTCTTTTCTAAATAGTAAGTCTAATACAATTTTAGTGTTAATATTTATTGTATGTCCATAATATTATGTAGTTGATCTCTTTGCAATGTCTCCACAGTGACAAAATATTTGGATGGTTGGATATTGTGCAAGGATAGAAAAGTTGAGGTGATGAGGCCACATGAAGGAGACGTAAAAAGGGTGTTGATTCTACTACTTCATCGAAATTTTCTTAAAGTGGCACATGATATTTATTTATTAACCGACATCGAAATTGATATTATAGAGCTCATTCATGTTACTACTATTGCAATAAGGGTTCAATATTGATATCTAATAAGATTTTAGAAAAATAAAAAACTTGATTTATGTTAAATGATATAATGGATGATATTTAAGTTTTTCCTAAGTTAAACTTTAGAATTGAACAATATATTAAAAATTCAACAACTATCTAACATAAGGTTAACAATGAATCAAATACTATAGTACCCCTACTAAAAGCAAGAACTAATAAAATCTTGTCACTTAAATAACCCACTTGTTTTTAAGGACATATAATTTCACTCGTGTGAGATTTCTTTGGGTCGTGGACTAAAAAAGATCTAAATCATAATCAAGGACTAATGCTTTACATAATTTTTTGTGCTTCATTTGTTTATAATTGAAATTTATAGAAGTATATAAATATTCTAATATAAACATAATTGTGTGAAATTAAATTAAATTTAACGATGTACAAGTTTTTTTTAATTTCTTTTATCTTTTTCATATTACTTATAAACTTAGGAAAATATTTATAAATAAATTGTGTCAAATATTATAATAGCATATATATAATTCGTAAAATTCACAAGAGCACAAGGTTAGTTCAACATGTTGTTAGATATTTGGTTAGTTCTATGGTGAGGTGTATTAGTCTAGGCTAATATATTTACGAGACATACCATACATGAATTTCAAAAAAATTTCTAGTTTCATAGCGCATTTTTTCTTGAAAAAAAATATAATGGATAATTAAAGGATAAAGTCAAAAGAATCTCTAGTTTCATAGCACATTTTTTCTTGGAAAAGAATATGATGGGCAATTAAAGGATAATTGAAATGTTGCACTGAACTTCCTATAAGTTTAGAACTACCACTTCTATTTACAAAAAAAAAAAAACACTACATTTTTAACTCCCTCTCTACAAATAACCATCCAATTAGTGGAAGTTCTCTTACAACTAAGTATTTCTATGTGACATTATGTTGGTTTTTAAATCATCCCTGTCAATCGAGACAAATTAAGACATTCAATAAAGGTCTTAAAACCTTCACACTTTAAATGAGAACTAGCCCTTTTAACTAGAGAGGACAACCCTTTCAAATTTTATTTATCAAAAACAAGATTTTATTTATACCTTAAAACTATAAGACGTGCCATAATTCATAATATACTCTAGATAAAAGTTCACTATAAGCCATAGTTCATAAGATATTCTAGATAAAATTTGGTAAAGCAAATCAAAGTATGCAATATAGATTTATATAATGTTTATCAATAACTTAAATGAAACATAAGACTTTTTAGTTTTGTTAATTGAACCTACATATAACTATTCACATAAGATAATTATCAACTATTTCAAATCATGATCATTTTCATAAATACAAGTTGAAACAAATAATCGATTAATATAAAAATTTAAATTAAAAGAAAATTAATTAAAATTAAGTAAAGAAATAAAATAGTTGTATATATAATATAATGTTAATTAAATATAATCTCTAGCATATGAAAATGTGTATCAAATATGCTAGATGAGATTTACCCTATTAATTAATAGCTTTTTCCAAATTCACCATTAAAACATTGTAGGTACACAAACATGAAAATGGAAATAAATTGTAGAAAACACTGTATTTATGAAAATAAAAGTTTCATGTTCATGCTTTTCAAGAAAGATGTAAAGGGAAACTACTTTCCCAACCATGTGCGGTAAGGGAAATTATTTTACATTGACTTTTACTTTCGTGGGATTAGCTTTTGCTGGGTCGAATATTTCGGCGACTTCTCTTTGCCCTTTACGGATACACTTATCTCTGGCTTGATTAGAAGAGTGACTTATTACCTTTTTAAGTGACTTGAATTCCTCTATCACATTTTTGGCTTGTGCAATTTATTTTTCCATATAATCTATAACATGTTTACTTTCTTTAATCAATAAGACAAAGAATTTGCTTCATCCTTAATTTAGAGTCCCATAGTTTGCAACATATTAACTAAAATGGAGTTTAACTATTGAATGACATAATCCTTCTATGATCTTATTATTGACATTTGGAACTACATGATTCATATCTAAAAGAGAAATGGCTATGATAATAGATTCACAATTGTGCATCAGTGCTATGTGGAGTTTAATTTCTTTGATTTTATTTCCTATCATCTCTTAGATCTTTCCTTTTTCATATTTTAGAGTGGTCTTTCCCACGATTTTTTATTTTGCAGTCTCTTAGAGATAGAAGCTCAATTTCATTTTCCATAAGTATGCCCCATATCCCTTCAATGACTTCATTTTTATGATTACAAGTGGTTGTCCATAATAATTCTAATTAACATTTTTCTTCTTTTAATGTGTTGACTTGGTTTTCTAATTCAGATACCTTAATTTCAAAGTAGATTATTTTTTTTTTCGGAAATATTATCTGAATGTACTTCAATTGAGGAAGAAACAATAGTGTTTTTTTTATATAATTGAATCTAGCTTGGTTTTGTATTCAATCAACTTGTTGTGGTATTGCTTTTCTTTTGTGTGGAATTCAATAAATTGATTTGTTTTTTCTTTCTATAGTGTTTCTATCTAGAATTTTTTTTCATAGTGATATCCTTCTATATTTCTTGCATTTGTTGGGTTAGCTCATCTTTTTCTTTATAAGAAGTGACCTTATTAGAAAGATCAAAATCGAGACACTTATAAGTATATTTTAAACTATTAATCTCCTTCTCCTTGGAATCTAACAATATTTTTGCATTGCTACCATATTTTGGGCAATTAGATATAGTAATGATTTGATTTTCTAGCTCTTTCATTATATTGGCCTTAGTTTTGCAACTACCTTACCATTTTTCAATTAACTATCTAATATGCTCAAGATTGTTTGTATTTTTTCGAAATTTGTTGTAGGTTGGATTAACCTTTTGGCTACCATTTCACCTTTTTTCATGTGCCATTCAATCATATCACATGCATTAATATGATTCTGGTCTACTTTGACAAAAGTCATTCTAGAACCTATAAGTTATCTCCTTGATTTTATTTCTAGTTGTATAGTGGCCAAATTGAAATTTTTTTTGTCAAAATATATAGAAGACAAAAACCTTGGTCCAAAGTTCTCCTCTAGACTATCAAGTGTGGTAGGGATAGTTGATTTGAATTATTCTGAAGTCACCATAACCTCTTTATCAATAATAGTGATATTTCTTTGGGTCGTGGACTAAAAAAGATCTAAATCATAATCAAGGACTAATGCTTTACATAATTTTTTGTGCTTCATTTGTTTATAATTGAAATTTATAGAAGTATATAAATATTCTAATATAAACATAATTGTGTGAAATTAAATTAAATTTAACGATGTACAAGTTTTTTTTTAATTTCTTTTATCTTTTTCATATTACTTATAAACTTAGGAAAATATTTATCAATAAATCGTGTAAAATATTATAATAGCATATATATAATTCGTAAAATTCACAAGAGCGAAAGGTTAGTTCAACATGTTGTTAGATATTTGGTTAGTTCTATGGTGAGGTGTATTAGTCCAGGCTGATATATTTACGAGACATACCATACATGAAATTCAAAAAAATTCTAGTTTCATAGCGCATTTTTTCTTGAAAAAAAATATAATGGATAATTAAAGGATAAAGTCAAAAGAATCTCTAGTTTCATAGCACATTTTTTCTTGGAAAAGAACATGATGGGCAATTAAAGGATAATTGAAATGTTGCACTGAACTTCCTATAAGTTTAGAACTACCACTTCTATTTACAAAAAAAAAAAAAAAACACTACATTTTTAACTCCCTCTCTACAAATAACCATCCAATTAGTGGAAGTTCTCTTACAACTAAGTATCTCTATATGACATTATGTTGGTTTTTAAATCATCCCTGTCAATCGAGACAAATTAAGACATTCAATGAAGGCCTTAAAACCTTCACACTTTAAATGAGAACTAGCCCTTTTAACTAGAGGGGACAACCCTTTCAAATTTTATTTATCAAAAACAAGATTTTATTTTTTTAATGATATTATACCTTAAAACTATAAGCCATGCCATAATTCATAAGATCCTCTAGATAAAATTTGACTATAAGCCATAATTCATAAGATATTCTAGATAAAATTTGGTAAAGCAAATCAAGATATGCAATATAGATTTATATAATGTTTATCAATAACTTAAATGAAACATAAGATTTTTTAGTTTTGTTAATTGAATCTACATATAACTATTTCACATAAGATAATTATCAACTATTTCAAATCATGATAATTTTCATAAATACAAGTTGAAACAAATAATCAATTAATATAAAATTTAAATTAAAAGAAAATTAATTAAAATTAAGTAAAGAAATAAAATAGTTGAATATATATAATAGAATGTTAATTAGATATAATCTCTAGCATATGACAATGTGTATCAAATATGCTATATGAGATTTACCCTATACAATTAATAGATTTTTCCAAATTCACCATTAATAGCTCTGGGTGCTTCTGTATAAAATTCTCATCCTCCCATGTAGAATCTTCAGTGGGTAAGTTCTTCCACTTGATGAGATACTCTGAAATTGATCGATTCCGTAGTTGTCGAGTTCTTGTTTTCGTGACAGCTTCAGGTTCCAATATGATTTTTCCTTCCTCATCAAGTTTTGGCAATATTGTTTGAACTGGAAGATTTTCACCTATAACCTTCTTTAAGCATGAAACATGGAAAATTGGATGCACTCGTGAAGAAGCAGGAAGCTCCAATTTGTATGACATAGTACCAATCTTTTGCAACACCTTGTAAGGACCATAGTACTTTGGCGATAATTTATTATCCTTCTTTGCTTGCTTGAGGGACATTTGTTTGTATGGTTGTAGCCGTAAAAATACCCAATCTCCTACATCAAACCTTCTCTCGCTACGATGTTGATCTGCCTGTTGTTTCATTCGATTTTGTGCCAAATTCAGGTTATCCTTTAAGAGTTGGAGAACTTCTCGCTGATGCTCGATGTGATCTTCCACTGCTTGAACCTTCGAATTTTCCCTTAAAGATGATGTGATGGATGGTGGATGATATCCATAAAGTGCCATAAATGGGGTCATTTTTGCTGCAGTATGGAAGGAAGTGTTATACCACTATTCGGCAAGAGGTAACCACTTGACCCATTGTGTTTGTTTATCAGATACAAAACAACGAAGATATCCTTCCAAACATTTATTTACTATCTCAGTTTGACCATCAGGTTGAGGATGATAAGATGAGCTATGAGCTAATTGAGTACCCAAACAAGAAAATAACTCCGTCCAAAAATTTCCAGTAAAAATGGGATCTCTGTCGCTCACAATAACCCTTGGGCTTCCATGTAACTTTTGAATTTTGTCCATAAATGTAGTAGCAACTGTACTTGCTTTAAATGGATGAGATAATGCACAAAAGTGTGCATACTTGGTAAGTCTATCAACTACCACCATGATGACAGTCTTTCCTTCGGACTTAGGTAAACCTATGATAAAATCCATTGAAATCTCCTCTGAACGTTGAATTGGAATGGATAAAGGTTGTAGAATTCCTAGGGTCTTAATTGTCTCAACTTCATTTTGCTGGCAAACCAAACATTCCGCCACAAAATTTTTAATATCAGATTTAAGGCCATCCCAAAAAAATTCTTTCTTCACCATGTGGTAAGTTTTTAAAAATCCTGAGTGTCCTCCTAAAGGAGAAGTGTGCAATTCCAGAAGAATATTTTGTTTTAGTTGGGAATTCTTACAAAGATATAAGCTATCTTTGTACCATAAGGAATCATTTTTCCAAATAAATGTATCAGATGTACTAGGATCTTGCTGCAAATTTTGAATGAGTGTCCATACATCTTTTTCCTTCTTCCATTCATCTCTTGCTTCGGTTATCCAATCTGGTTGGATAATAGAAATGGCACAAAGCAATGCTTCCACCTCTTCATTCTTTCTTGAGAGTGCATCTGCAACAACATTGAGCTTTCCTTTTTTGTAGATTATTTCAAAGTCATAACCCAACATCTTTGTGACCCATTTTTGCTGCTCTTCTGAAGATAGTCTTTGTTCCAAAAAGTAGACTATCATGATCAGTTTTTACCTTGAAGTGTCTTCCCATTAGGTAAGTTCGCCATTTCTTTAGTGCATGCAGTATTGCTAACATTTCCTTCTCATAAATGGGTTTCTGTAAATACTTTCCTTTGATTGGACGACTTTCAAAAGCAATGGGTCTTCCTTCCTGCATTAAAACTGCACCAATTCCATTTCCTGAGGCATCACATTCCACAATAAAGGTTTTTGTGAAGTCTGGTGTAGCTAAGACCGGTGCTAGGCACATTGCCTCTTTAAGGCGTTCAAAGGCCTTAGTTGCTTCAGGAGTCCATGAAAATGCATCTTTCTTCAATAATGTTGTTAGAGGTGCTGCTATTCTCCCATAATTCTTAACAAACTTGCGATAATACCCTGTTAACCCGAGAAATCCTCGCAGCTTCTTTATGGTTGTGGGGACTTTCCATTCCTTAATGGCTTTAATTTTGTTAGGGTCTACTTTAACACCCTCGTGAGATACAATATGACCCAGATATTCCACCTCTTGTACTCCAAAGAAACATTTGGATTTTTTGCATATAATTGTTTCTCCTGCAATAGTTTGAGCACCCTGTCAACATGTTGAATATGATCCTTTCAAGACCTATTGTAGATTAGTATATCATCAAAAAATACTAGCACAAATTTTCTAAGGAAGGGTTTGAAAATGGAATTCATCAACCCTTGAAATGTAGAAGGTGCATTGGTAAGGCCAAAAGGCATGACCAAAAATTCATAATGACCCTCATGAGTTCGAAATGCTATTTTTGGAATATCTTGAGTCTTCATTCTAATTTGATGATATCCTGAACGAAGATCCAACTTGGTAAAATAAATTGCTCCATGTAATTCATCCAATAATTCATCAATCACAGGAATGGGAAATTTGTCTTTAATGGTGAGCTTATTGAGCTCCCTATAATCCGGGCACATTCGCCATGATCCATCCTTCTTGTGTACCAATACTACAGGAGCAGAGAAAGAACTTTGACTGGGTTGAATTATACCCGCCTCTAACATTTCTGCAATCATACGTTCAATTTCACTTTTTTGGAAGTAAGGATATCTATAAGGCCTGATGTTTGGAGGAACACTTCCTGGAATCAAATGAATAGCGTGATCATGATGACGAATAGGTGGGAGTCCTTTGGGAGTTTCAAACACCTTGGAATGATTGTCCAAGACTTGTTGGAGATCTGCAGAAATAGATGATTTTGATGTTGGAACTTCTAGTGAGCATAATTGTGCAATTACGCCTCGCTGTTCTTTCTTTAGAAGCTTTTCATGACATTAGAGCTTATTATCCTTCCTGGCTTCCCCGCAATACCCCGTAATTCAACTTCCTTTCCTTCTGAAAAAAATTTCAAGAAAAGTTCTTGAAAATTAAAGGCTACCGTCCCCAAAGATTGTAACCATTGTACTCCTAGTACAACATCAGCACCTCCCATAGGAATGGAAAGCATTGGACTAGTCAATACATATTCCCCCATGGTTAGCTTGATATTATGGCATTTTTTAGAGCAATTTATAGTTCCTCCATTTGCAACCATCACTTGACATTCTGGTGCTGGGTATAGGAAACAATTTAATTCCTTGGCTACCTTACAATGAATAAAATTATGGGTGCTACCTGAATCAATCAATACTATTACCTTTTTCTTCTTGATTTGTCCTTCTATCTTGAGAGTTTGAGGAGTGGTAATTCCTGCCAGTGCATTACACGATATGGTCGGATTCATTTCTTCCTCTTCTAGGGCTGGTTCCTGGTGTATATCCTCTTCTTGTTCATTTTCTTCTTCCTCTTCACAATATATGTAAAATAATTTCTTCTCAGCACACTTATGACCTTTAGTGTATTTTCTATCACAACAATAGCAAAGCCCTTTTGCTCTTTTTTCTTCCAATTGTTGTGGTGTCAACCTTGTAGGTTGTGGAAATCTAGGCGTAGCAACACTTCCTTCTTTATAGAATTAAGTGGTAGGCTTCCTTGTCGCCATAATTTTACATTCAACTTTTCTTGCCAACCTGAATGCCTTCTCCAATGAATCAGGTTCCAAAACACGAACTTCATGTTGGATGTTATCCTTTAGAGTACCTAAGAAGAGATCAATCCTGTGTTCCTATGGAATATTAGTTACCCTTATATTCAATTTTTGGAAGTCCTCAATGTGTTGCCCCACTAAACCCTTTTGTTTGAGATTTATCAATTGGCTAAAGAAGGTGTTGCTCTTTGTATCCTCATATTGTGCTATCATTTCCTCCGTAAAAATTGACCAAGTGACAATTTTTTTACGGGAGCAAAGCCATCGATACCATACAAATGTATTTTGTTCTAAATGTAAAGTTGCAATGCGTACCTTTTGTGTGTTTTGCACATTATGGAGATCCAAATATTGCTCCATCTGTAGTATCCATGTTACAGGATCCTTTCCATCAAACTTCCTCATATCCATTTTTGGAATATGGTGGTTCTTCCCACCAACATTAGAGTTTATGAAATCACGATTAACATTTGTTTTGTTCTCATCATGAGATTCTTCTACTATCTTTTCACCATTAGGAAACATTTCTTGCATCAACTTGGTCAAACCTTCGATGTCTTCTTTTAGATCATTCTTCATGTTTTTAATATTGTTTTCCATGTTGTCTTTCATGTCATCCATCTTAGCTTCCATGCCAACTTCCATGCCATCCATCTTAGCTTCCACGCCTTTCTTCAAACCATCCATCTTCTCTTCCATGCCTTTCTTCAAAACTTCCATTTCCTTTTTGTTGCTCTTTGCGAGTGAAATTTGTTGCACTTGCTCTTGTAATTTTGATAGATCATGTTGCAATTCTTCATCTTCATGAGTCATAGTAGACCCTTCTGAAGGCTTAATGGGTGTTGAATTATTTTTACGGGGCATCTTTTAGAACCCAATACTGATATCTATTATACAATATGCCCTTGGAATCAATTCAAATTGATTCTTCAAACAAGACTTACGCAATTCGGAAAAAAAATACACACCTTTTTCTTGCTTTTGAGGAGTTCGATATTGAAATTGGATTATCTATGTGATTGTAGCACTACAATATCTGAATTTCGGCACCAACGTAGCCCTCTACATTATCTTTCGAATGCCACAGGTCTGACCTGATTTGGATTCTCCAAGACAAAGTTATGTCCAATCTCCCACAATGACCTAATTATGGACTGATTCAGTAGAGCGAACTTGTATGACTTTCCACGTGTCACTGTTTCGTTATTTGTCTCTAAAATTGATAGCCAAGAAACCGCAGTCTGTGTAATTGCGACCAATTTTTACGGCACTCCAATCCGATGCCTAGAGAGAGAGTTATTGAACTTTTCCCACAATCACCTCTTTGAGATGAAATTCAGGAGCCTGAAAAAGTACTAATTTCCACAGATCATATCTCCAAAAATATTGGGAACCAAGCTCTGAAATTTTTTGACAAACTTCCTCAGGATTTCAGCTTCGCACCATATGAATTTCAAATTCTGAACCTTCGGAGAAAAAACGTTATAGCGCAAATTCCACGATGACCTGTTTAGGAGCCTGAACAAAGACCTAACTTCCATAGATCATATCTCCGAAAATATTGCGAACCAAGCTCTGAAATTTTTAGAAAATATTCCTCAGGATTTTGGCTTCGCACCCTAAAAATTTTAGCTTCTGAAACTTCGTAGAAAAAAATTTATAGCGAAAATTCCACGATGACCTGTTTGGAGCAACAAAACCCTAGAATCCAAAGCTCTGATACCAAATGTTGTGTAACCAGCTCCAAAAATAGAAGAAAAGAGATATCAACACCTTAGAAATAAGCCATTTCAAGGGGACAACCTCCAATACATTACATAAATGAACAATTCTTGGATGATCCAATTTACAAAACCTCCTTTCTATATATAAGAGTCCATGGGGCCATAATGTAATCCTAGTGGGCCACAATGTAATCCTAGCCGAACTAACAATAATAATTTAAGGGCACAATAATAATAAAATGGGGCTTACAATGGTACAATAATAACAATAAGGGGGTTACACTAACAACAATAAGGGACTATACTAGTAATATAACGACCTAACATTTTATGATATCAATCAGAGAGATATAGTAGCGCCCACAAGAGAAGTCCTTTTTACTGTCAGTGCCCAATCAATCCTACAAATGATGCAAGTCCCTACTGTTGAAGAAAATATTCCATTTTCCTATGCAGCCCTTAAATAATTGTACCAAAAACTGGATTTTTCTAGCAGAGCCAAAACATTAGAATAATTCATGGCTATTGATACCCCACTACCCAAAAAGAATCCTCCATATCCCTCATCCACTTTCCCTGATAGAACCCAACATATTATCACCATCCTTTCATATTTACTAGGGTATCATTCAGACCAGTGGATAGATGAGACCATGATAGGTTCCCTGTCCATTCTTTCATCCGAATCCAAGCCCTCAATTATGTTTAACTTTAGCCAATTCTTAGCTAATTCCATCCATGATCAATTTTTAAAGTTCCACACAGAGGAAGTGTTCAAATACACTTCAGTTTTTGTCTATATTTGTTTATTTTCAGGCCAACAGATTCCAGTTTGAAATGAGGAAGGTTAATTATGACTCTCAGCCTCAATCAATCATCTTTTGGAAAACCATGCTAATGAAGGAACAAAAGGATTATACATACAAGAGGTTTGTTGATGCATTTTTCCATCCAACAATGAAGATTATGTAGTTATCAAATCAAGTGAGAACTAGAGATTGGTACTTGTAACAAAACTATACTGATATCAGAATTTATGGGTGTGATTTGGCCCCTTACAAACTACCAAATTTCCTCCCCATGAGGATATTTTCCCTAGAATACATAAGTCGGATGATCAATGTAGATGAAGTACACTTTGTTTCTGCCAAGAAGAAATCTCAATTTAGGATCAAGTCCCAAATTGGTCCTTTTATTTACAATAGTAGGGAAACAGGAGAAGAGGCTGATAAGATCCTGAGGGAGATGAAATTTAATCCTAGCTTCACTTGGTCTTATGACCCACTGGGTATTATTTCCAAGAAAATGGTGGAGAAAAAATAAACCCCTTATATCCACACCCACATGCCTCAGATTGAGAATTTTATGAACTGGACAGAGTGGGCAGCAAATACACTGCAGGAGGTTGAAGAACATATGATCTCAACCTCAAGCATTCAAACCCATACTCCACAAGAAAAGCAGACTATAGAAGGCAAATAAGACAAAGGAAAAAATCCAGAGAAAGAGACAATAGGAAAAAGGATCAGAGATGATAAATCTACTATGGAGACTAATACATCTAGTAGAGAATTCAAAATAAATTATAGAAAGAGAGCAAGAGTCCACATGAACATTGATAAAAGAAGTGAAAAAGAGCAAAAAACAATCATCACAATCAGGGATTCTCCTAGTTCTTCTCCAGTGGGTGGCCAAACCATATTTTCAACATCTTCAGCCACCATTCCATTCCAACAACAGAACTAACAAACTCCTACATCTACCGATACTACAGGGAGGAGGGAGGAAAACATCTATGACACATTCATAGAAATCAAGAGGAAGAATGAGATTTTGAAAACCAGCACCTACAGCTAGTTTTGGAAGCAAAAATAAGTTCGTAGAGTAGTCTTTTATCAACCTTTGACTCAGAGAAAGGAAAGATGAGAATGGATTTCCTTGAAGCACATATCTCTTAGCCTAAATCACCTACAGACTTCAAGCATACTTCTTTTGAATTTGAAGTGAAATACATCCATCCAATAGACCAGATGGAGATGCATAAGCAGACTGGAGAGATGATTTCCTCCACATTAACAAGCACCGCAATGAGCCTATCTAAGATGCAAGTATCATTGGCCAATTTTCAATCCCAACTTAAAATGGAGAATATTTCTTCTCTGGCCAAAGATACTAGAATCAAATCCCTAGAGGACTTAGTGGTAAATATTGGGTATGACCCAATTAATGTAGAGGTTGTGGAAGAGATATTGAAGAAGAAGAATGTTGATATAGCATCCCTCAGAAAACAACTCAAAATATTAGCAACTGAAGACTCTTTAACAAAGGAAATTAAGGAGAATGAAGCACAAAAAGCTGAAATGATGAAGCTAATAATGTAGCAGTCTGCACAGCTAAAGAAGATGGAGACAAAGATGGAAAAATTGGATAAAGAAAAGGAGAAAGTAGCAGAAATGGCCATTTTTCATTTGGAGGTTGTTCCTATTGCATCCATCCCTACAGCTACACGATCCACTACAGGCACATCAGGTGGTGTAGAGCATCTAGCCAAAGATATGGAGAACATGACCATACAGAAAGTAGAAATCAAAAAGCTGGAAGTAGAAATCAACACCCTGAAGGATTTGAAGAAAATTTGAGACAATGCTCATGAAATTGAGATACAGAGAGCTCAAAAACATATTGAAAAATTAATAAAAGGAGAGAGTGAAGCTTATTTTGGATAGACCATTGGTCAGACAAAACAATTTTTTTGGACAAGCATTGTTGGTTCCATGAATGAAATATGGCCTTCTATTCAAATAATATTTGAATAAAAAGATTTGATTGGATTAGTGAATGATGCCATAGACAAAGAAAATAGAGAAATAGCAGACATTCCTGGAACAAAAAATTATATTATCAAATTATTGAATTCCAAGAACAGGTTTGAACTGGAAGCACTAGGAGTGGAGGATAGAACAAAAACCATCCTAGAGGTCAAGAAGGTACTCAACAAAAAGATTTTGGTCACACAGTTAGAAGAAAAGTGTCATAGATTACAAGTTTGTGTTAGTAGATTCTTTAACAAAATCGATCCACTGACCAAGAGAGGGTTACCATTACTATTTGTAACCAATTATAAGCTCATGCACAGACATGATTATGTCAAGAAGTTGAAAGAGATTGCCAAAGATACAACAAAATTTTTATGGATTAAAGGTTAAATGACTGGAAGACCCTTCCTAGAGGCTATGAAAAATGATTTATACATACAACATGAAATCAAGCATATTTTTTAGTTGAGGCCAACTTTTATGATGTTCATAGAGACCGATGATATTTTTGGGAATTTAATCAAGATCAAGTTCTCGAATGCACAACAGTGGGAGAAATTGTGTGATTACTGAGAAGGGTGACAACTTAGCGCATCAACAGGACAAACAACTCAGAAAATCAATTAATTCTGGAAATCAACGTATCAACACAACATATTAGCATTATATTATCTAAATCTGCTAGCACAACAAAAGATTAAAGCATACAATAACGATTTGTAATATTCCCAAATGGGAAAAGTAGGAATATAGTGCATAAAATGAAAGCAGCAACAATTATTTAACACATGAAACCATGAGACCAATATAGAACCATATTATTGATCATATATGCAACAAATAAGTACAAAACAATGATGCACAAATCATATAATTTGATCACGCAAGCCTCCAATACATAAACACTCACAAAAGTGGGATGTTGTTGCTATACAAAATGTTGGAGAGCTGCTATAGCATAGTCACATTAAGTATAACTACAATTGGAGATGATACAATGATATAAAAATACTAATATAGGCCCTAATTTATTCTAGACATATAGATCTGGGCACTAGATTAGCTTTCCAAGACAACCCAAGAGGGTCTCTGGAAAATGCACACAATGTGCCAATGTAAGCTACAACCCTAGGGATGAAGATATGCTGAAACAACAGAAATGAGAAGATATGGCTGAAGCTAATGTAGAGACCTACAAATCTTCTCCAATAGATCCTTCAGATGAAATAATGGCTCCTCCACTGAAGAAATCGCCTCCCAAAACAACCACTGCAGCTACCCCTACAACTCCTCCCTAAAATAACACAGATTTGTACTGAAAATGCGCTGTATGGGATAAATACTCCTTGGCCTGATTTCAAATGTGTCAAATAATCCCAAGGGGCTTCTTTACAGGCCTTCCAAAGGATGGAAACCTTCCTTTATTGCAAAACTAGCTCCGAAGACACCATTTATAATTCTCCACTGCTGCACCCTGCAACAAAACACAATATTCTGCAGAAACTGCGCTGGTGAAGAAGGTTGTAGCTTGGCCTTAAGCCTAAGTGTGGAAATGAAGTGAAATACTCCTCCAAGAGGCCTCTCAAGGAAAGAGATGGGATTCCCACTTGGGAACACCCGGTGCTAAACAACACAACAATCTCAACTAAATAGTTGAAGAATGCAAGAAGTCTAAACAGACCACATAAAAAATAATAATCCAAAACATATCCCCTATGGCTGCCATCCTCTTCCTTATATAATTTATGAGCTTCCTTACTCTTGGCCCCACTCAATTAGGTCACTTCCTTCATGAAATCAATCTCCCTCCAAAATTGCGTTATTCCTCATTAAATGTCCACTCCTCCATAACAGCACTGTTGATTTGGTCAAAGTTGACCTATTAAACATGTTCCATCCCCTGTTCACACTCAAAGGTTATTTATTTAGCTGCTTAGAGGGTCTCCTTTCACACTTGAAGTGTTTTTATTGTTTCTAAATATATTTATGGGTCTCCCTACCCATTTATTCACCTACCTAGTCATAAAACAATCTATAATATTCCATTTAGATAAAAGCTAAATTTTAGGAATATTACATGACCTTCTGGAGATTAGGGCCACATGTCACAGTTATTCTATCATGTCCACTTTTGATCACATTTGTAAAATTTCAAATCATTATTGTAATAAATAGTAGATTGCCCATGTAGATATGACAATCACTAGGAATTTGTTAAATATTGCTTTCCTTTTCAGTAACAAGGGTTGGACCCAAGATTAAAAACTTTTCTATTGGAGCATTATAATTTTGGAGTTGGAGAATCAATAATAAAGGACCATTTTGCAAGATTATTGAGCTATAGTTATGTGGTGATGTCTTTTATTTACTATGTTTAATGTTTTCCATTGTTATTCCTTTCAGTGCATCCTTTAATTCTAATTGTAAACAAAAATCTGAAGAATGATATTTTCTGCTAGAGCAACTCAAGTCTGGCTGTATTTACAATATAAGTGTTTTTATTCTGAAATCTGGTTAAAAAATTCTTAATTTCTTTTTGACCACTATTAAATTCACTCTTTATTTCATTCCATAATTCATTATGTTTTAAATATCCAGCAAGTATAGTTAGCTTGCCTTGCAAATGCTCTAGAAAAGTTGATGCAACAACCTAGCATGTTATGACTCCATAGCCCAATGGAAACAGTTTAAGCATATCTCCTAATCCAACCAAACTATCAATCATAAAGCAACCTTCACAATCAATATAACTAACCTAATATCAAAACTCACAAAAACAAAGTTAAAGCTTAAAGAGAGATCCCTCTTTGAGTCTAGGAGGGCTAGATATTATACTCCAAAGTTGTTTTTATGTTGTCATTTTATGATTATTCTTGCCAATATTACAATTATAGAACAATAACATAACGGTGAAAGTATTGAGGACATAAACTGAAAAAATTGTCTTTCATTCGAATTCAGAGACCCCCGTTAAAAGCATTGTATGATAGAAGTATTTTCTAAGATGGGTTTCTTTCAGTTTTTGAAAATAGTCAGTTTTTTTGTGCTTCTGATCTGAATTCTGGCTCCTAAAAGAATCCCTAATAGGTCCCATCTTGATCCAAATCCTCCTCCTATATTGGACAATCCTGAGAATATTTTAAGAAAAACTCCTAGAACTGAATGTCAAGCAAGTAGCATATTTCTCCATAGAAAAAAATCCCTCCCTGAAAAATTTGTCACTTTACAAGAAATTTAATTTGATTTACATTTTGAACAAGGTTTATTTAGGACCAAATCTGAGAATTGGACTAACCAGACAATATTTAATCCATCTATTTTGCAACAAAGTCTAGTGAGAGAATCTTACTCACAAATTCAATCTGATATTCAGCTTCTCCAGGATTTTGATACTCTCCAAGGTTTGGTAACATAGTTTACTTCAACTATTGATGATGCTTACCTTCAACAATTTGTAGAATTAACTGCATTACCTATAGCATCTTCTTTTATTACCTCTCAAACTGCACATTTTAAGTCAGCTAGTCCTACTGCTTGCAAAATCCCCACCACTTCTTTTGTTCATCCCCATACTCAAACCCTTACACAAACATCTTCTCGCACTATCCATTATACTTCATCCACTGTCCACCTTCCTCCACCTCCTCCACCAATTATGGAAGCCAGATATGCCCCATTGTTGTTGCTATCACCTTTTCTAGCTATGCCACAGGATTACCAGTCTAAAATTACATTATATGATGGAATTGGTCCGGTAAATTCCCAACAACATGTTGACAAAATGAATGATTGTTTTGACCTTCAAGACGTAGATGAAGAAAGTGTTAAGTTAAGGATGTTTTCTCAGAGTCCTAGTGGATAAGTTAGGAAATGGTTCAAATCTTTACCTGCAAACGGTATCAATGAAGTCCCTGATTTCATCAAACATTCCTAAATAGGTGGGAAGTAAAAAAGAACCCTCTTCAAATTTTATCTAAGTATGAAAACATTATAAGGGCCCCAGCTGAAAGTGTTCAAGATTATTGCAGCAGATTCAATATTTTATATAATGCAATACCTACTCACATAAAACCACAACAAGGTTTAGCATTGGTGAAATTCCCAGATGGTTTTGTACCAGAAATGTCTTATCAGCTAAGGGAAAGAAACTCATCCACGTTAGAGGAAATGCATAGGGATGCAGTGAGTGTAGAAGCCAACTTTTTAGCAAAAATAGCTAGAATGAGAACTGAAAATAAGAGAGGAACCTTCAACTTCCACATCTGACACTCAAATTGACTCATTAGTTAGGACTATGGAGAGAATGATGGAGAGAATCAATTTAAATGAGAGAAATATTCCTAGGGAAAACCAACCACCTCCTCAAAACAGAAACCAAAATCCTAGGAGAAATCCTCCTCAAATAAGACAAAGAAAGAAAAGAGGTCTTGATCAGAATATTAGGGCTCCATTCCAAGAGAATTATGCTGATGAGGATGAAGGAATATTTGAGGAAGTAGAAGAAAATCAGATAAATTTGATGGGAATTAACGAAGATGACTCTGTATTTCTTACCCAATTAGAACAAGAATTATTTTCATTAACTCAAACAGAGTTAGAATCTGAGTAATCTAATGATTATAAACAAGGATTTGAGAATGCTATCATGGAGTTTCACAGGAAATATAACCTTATAAGCAAGAAAAAATTTGATAATTCCAATAAAAAGAATTTAGAAAATGTTGCCAAAAAAGTCTCTGAAACTGATCTCAACAAAACAATGGAAAATTCAAAGAAAACAGTGAATAATTCAGAAAAGAAGAACACAGAAAACAATACTAAGAGAACAATTGATATCCCTGTCAAAATTTCTCAAACTGATATTCCTAGTACAAGTAAACAAAATGAATCTACCCAAAAATAGTGGCTGAAAGAACTGATTTTTCAAATCTGCTCAAAGTTAAAACACCATTCATCATTGCGAATGAACTTGGTAAACTAAAAATATCTATTCCTCTCACTGAATTAATCAACAAGAATGCGTATAGGTATCAGGTCCTAAAGGTACTAAACATTGGGGATATTAGTGATATTGTTAATCTAAATGATGATCATCCTAAAATTTTGTTTGGGCCAAAAGTTGATGGTAAACCCCAAGAAGGAGGTGTCCCTCCATTTTATGTCAGTCTTAATGTTCATGACAAAATTCTCCATAATGCCATGTTGGATTCAGGTGCATCACATAATTTTATGCCAAAAGCTGTTATGGAGAAGCTTGGCCTTGAAATCACTAGACCTTAAAAATATTTGTACTCATTTGATTCTAGCAAAGTTACATTTCTAGGTCTTATCAAAGATCTTTGTGTCACTCTAGATTAGATACCAAAAAAGAGTCTAGTAATGGATATAGTTGTAGCTAACATCCCTCCTAATTATGGCATGCTTTTGTCATGCTCATGGGGAGAAAAATTACAAGGGACCTTGCAAATGGAAATGACTTATGCTACAATACCGGTGTTTGGTCAAGCAAGAAGACTGTATAGGGAAACCTTAATGAAATACATGGTGATTAGTCAAGAAAAACCACAGAATTACCCTCTATACTCTATCCATACTGACCTAGACTCCTTCATTATTTATAAGGATGGAAATGTTGATTCATAGGCTACCCATGCAGAAAATGATCTTAAAGAAAAACATGACAATCAAATACAAACTATACAACAAGATCCTGCAAATGAACCCCTTTGGAATATGAGTTTTGATGGCTCATGTGGCAAAGCAAGTTTAGGAGCAGGTATTTGGGCGTATAATGCAGGGAACAATCATGCACAAGGTCATTCATACAAGCTAAATTTCCAGTGCACAAAAAACATAGCAGAATATGAAGCCCTACTCTTAGGATTACAATTGTTGAAAAGACTAGGAGCTAAGAGGATTTTTGTCCATGGTGATTCTGAATTAGTCATAGAAAAAATAAAAGGAAAATATGCTGCAAAACATCCTAGGTTGAGAGCATACATAAATGTTGTACTTTATTTCTTAAGAACATTTAGTGAGTATGATTTAGTAGTTATCCCCAAAAATAAAAATGTCCTAGCAAATGGTTTAGCCTTTTCAGCAAGCACATGTCAATTGCCTCACCCACACAAACAATACACAATAGAGGTTAAACATCGTCCTTCTATTCCAGATAACATGAGATATTGGCAAGTATTTTGTAGTGACAAACAAATTGAAAGTTTCTTAAAATATAAGGATGAATTTGAAGATAGTAAGATAGACCTAGATTGTGAAGAAGACAGTCACTCTGATGTATATATTAGTGTAGAAAAACAATCTGATGTTTCTGATGTAAATATTTCAGCAAATAAAACTATACATGAAACATAAATACATAAAGACCCAGAAAAAGAGGAATTTGAAGTACTGCAACTCAAAGATAATATCCTGCCTAGAGGGCTAGTCCCTTTAGAAGAACTATTTGACTTTAATGATGTAGCTAAGAAACCCAAAAATGGAACCAACAGGTACAAATATTGAAGAGTGTAACATAGGCACTGAAAAAAACCCAAAGGTATTAAAATTATCAAAATCATTTCCTATCATTACAAAGCAAAGATATATAGCTCTGTTTAAATAATTCATAGATGTATTTTCTTGGAGCTATGAAGAGTTAAAAGCTTATGATACTAGCATCATACAACACAAAATTCCAATCAAGGAGGATAAAAAACCTTTTAAACAAAAACTGCGTAGGATAAATCTGGTTTTAATGCCTTTGGTTGAGAAAGAAATCAGGAAAATGTATGAGTCCAAAATCATAGTTCCACTCAGATATTCTAAATGGGTATTCAATATTATACCTATAAGAAAGAAAACAGGTGAAACCAGACTTTGCATTGATTTTAGGAATCTGAACAAAGCATCTCTTAAGGAAAACTACCCTTTACCAAAAATGGACCACATATTGCAGAGGTAGTAGGTTCCAATAGGATCTATTTGTTAGATGGATTTTCTGGTTATAATCAAGTTTTAGTGCATCCTGATGATCAAGACAAAACATCTTTTACTAATCCTTGGAGGACTTTCATGTATGTGAAAATGCCTTTTGGATTAATGAATGTTGGAGCTACTTTTCAAAGGGCCATGGAAATAAATTTTGCAGATGAAATTGGCCATTTTATTGTGATCTATCTTGATGAAATTACTGTATATTCAAAAACTGATGAAGAGCACTTGGCACATTTAAGAAGAGTTTTTGAAAAATCTAGAAAGTTTGGAATTTCCTTTAATCCCAATAAAACATTGTTTGGTCTTGAAGAAGGTAAGATGATGGGTCACATTATTTCTTAAGATGGAATTAGAATTGACCCTAACAATATTGAAGGAATACTCAAAATTAGTCATCCCAGGAATCTCAAAGAACTTCAATCTTTCAATGGTAAAATAATTTTTTAAAGGAGATTTATACCCAATCTTGCACAACTTTTGAGAAATATAACCAACATGCTTAAAAAATATTTATAAATTAAATGGAACATTGAAGCTAAACAATCTTTTGATCTAGTCAATAAATCATTGACAAAAGCTCCAGTCCTTATTAGCCCAGATTTTACCAAATACTTAATATTTTTTTCTTTTGCATCTGAGCACACAATTGTTGTTGTTCTATTGCAAAAAAATAGTGAAGGACATGAACAACCAATAGCATTTTTCAGCAAAGCATTGAGAGATGCATCTTTGAAATATAATATCATGGAAAAACATGCTTTTTCTTTGGTTAAAGCATTAAATGATTTCGGAGTTTACATTATAAATTAACATATTATTGCGTATGTTCCCAATGCAACAGTAAAGGAATTCTTAACACATAATGATCCTCATGAAAAAAGAGGCAAATGGATTGTTGTTATATTGGAATATGATGTGGAAATCAAACCTAACAAATTGATTAAAGGGAAATTATTAGCTAAATTGGTGGCTGAATCAAATTTTCATGCATTAGACATTAACATGGTCCATTCATTGGATGATCAAGAGTAACTAGTGACTTCACAAATTGAGGAAGCATTCCTAAATTTTCCCTGGTATGAAGATATCTTGTATGTTTTATTTAATTTGAATGCTCCTCCTAGTTTGTCCAAAACTAAAGCAAGATTTATAAAATTGAAAGCTGTCAAATTCTGTATTTTGGAAAATGTTTTGTATTGGAAAAATATTGGAGAATTTTTTCTCAAATGTTTGCTAAAAGATGATGCAAATAAAGTTATGAAAGAATTCCATGGAGGTGACTGTGGTGGCCATATTTATTGGAAAACCACTACTAATAAGATCATGAGGGCTGGTTTCTACTGGCCTACCATTTTTCGTGACATCCATAAGATGGTCATTGCCTGTCACAAATGCCAAATTTTTGAAGGAAAGAGAAAATTATTACCCTTGCCCTTGAAGCCTATTTTGTTGAGAGCCCTTTCCAATAATGGGGATTAGATTTCATTGGAGAAATTCATCCCCCATCCTCTGCCCAATATAAATGGATTCTCACTACTACAAACTACTTTACCAAATGGATAGAAGCCACTCCTTCTAGAAATTCCACTGACTCTGTCATCATAAAATTCCTTGAAACCAATATCCTTTCTAGATTTGGTTGTCTTATAAAAATCATCACTAATATTGCTACAACCTTCAAGTTTAAGAAAATGGTTGATTTTTGTCATAGGTATAATATAACTCTGGGGCATTCAAAAGCTTTTTACCCTTAGGGTAATGGATTGGCTAAATCTTCAAACAAAAGTTTGGCGAATATCATCAAAACTATCTTGGAAGATTACAAGAAATCATGGCATAAAAATTTGATCAATGCTCTTTGGGATGATAGACTTACTACCAAAAAATCAATTGGCATGTCTCCATACTAATTGGTTTATGGGATGGATACATTTTTAACTTCCTCTTTAGGAGTTCTAGTTATGAAGATGATTAAGGAAATACAAGCTAAACCAAATGCCAGAGAGGAAGTTTATAACAGAACTCAAGTGATTCATGAAAATATCAAGAAGATTTTTGATAAAAGAACAAAGGCCAATGATTTTAATTTAGGAGACTAAGTTTTGAAATGGGATGAAGACAAAGGTAAACATGGAAAATTTTAAAATATTTGGCAAGGGCCATACATAATTGATGCTTTCAGAGGAAAAAATGCATATTTCCTTAAAGAGTTGGATGGAATAGAGATACCTGGAGTTCTTGTCAATGGTAGGATGATAAAAAATTATTTCTCTCAAGAATATAGGTTGGTCTTTCATCATTGTAAATACCACAGTTTTACAGTTTATGATTTGAATAATTCATTAACCAAGGTTGAAGCCCGTGGATAAGGCCCTAAGCCTGGATGGATGAGCTGTCATAAAACACAAAAAATAAATCAGATGAAGATTTTGCAGGAAATGGAGTATTCAAGGCTATTGGTCTTAGGTTCTTGATACTTAATTTGGATAAGTGCCATCCCCAGTTGGAGCCACTGTTAGTATCCTATAAATCATAGGATCTCAAGGAGATTGAGTATTTCATGAGTTGAAATTTCATATTGAGTATCATTTTCAACATTCAAGTGATTTCCAAAAAAAATATAAAAGAAAAGAAAAGAAAAGAGGGTATATAGAAAAAGAAAAAGAGAAAAATAAAAAGAAAGAAAAACCCCAAAAATAATAATACTGAAAGTGTTGCAAATCAAAATGCCACTACTGATTAGATAGGTTTGTTCAATCATACAATTTAAGCATGATTGTACAATTTTAAATTTATGTTGATAGGTTAGAAAATAAGGATTTTACAAACTATTTAACCTTGGCAGATCAACAGTTAGGCAAAAATAAAATTTGACTCAGTAGTTTAAACTGAGTCAATGGAAGAAAAATGGATAGATGTAGGTTAGAATTTTAAAGAAAAAGTGATTTGGGTCTGCAAGTCTAATTTCACCTTGCAAAAGAACAAAAAATGTTTGATTAATGGCATGGGTAGGTAAGGATGAAAAGAGAAAAATATAAAGGAAACATGAAGTTTATTCCAAAGGTTTATCCTAAAAAGTTTAATGTGTTCCTGATTAGAAGGGATAAATCAAAACAAAAAGGTATTTTTATTATAAAGTTTGGGAATTGATCTTTTACTGAAAATACATTTGACATATAAAATGTCATATTACCCATATCCTAAGTTCTGACATTACATTTCCACTCCCGATATTCATTAAATCTCACCCGAACTCACCATCAAATCACCCGTCACATTGTCACTAAACTACCCCCATCTCACATCCCATCTCCGCGACCTCCTTTTCATCCAACGGATAGCAAATGTTTTCGGCCCCCCCTCATCCTCCGAATGTTAACGTCGGGGGGGTGCTCCAAAATGGATGGTTTTCAAACCACCCCACCTGCGATGTGTCGAGAGCAAGTTATTTTGCACCCCCCCACAACTTACCACTTACCGGTCATACCCCCCTGCAAAGAGTTGTTTTCACTGTGCCAAAACCATGCCACTTATTGTTGCACCAATGATTGTTGCATCCATTACCATTGTGCCACAAAAGCTCCCTCCCATCACCTCCATCCAATCAGCTACGCTCTCGCCTTAAGCCCGTTAGACATTTAATGGCTTAGGTCGTTACCCAAAGGGCCTGCGCCATGTCAACAATCACTGAATCACTCTACAAAACCAATTATCCTTATTGTTGCAGGTGATCGATTTTTAAAGGTTTTACATTAAAATACAGGCACATAAAGGTTTTCAGTTCTCTAGCATGTCAAACAGATTTCTTCTGCAATCCCCTTTCTTCTTTCCATTCCCCATTATGATCTGTAGAAGCCCCCCTTCTTTATTACCTTCTTCTTTAATCTATTTCTGTACAATTTCACTTAGATTATTTTCAAGTACAACAATGCCTCCAAATAAGGAACAAAAACCCTTTAATCCAATGGTTTACACCTAGGTAGACCTGGATCACGTGGCTGTGACTGACAGAGACTAAAAAATACACAATACAGAGTCATAATTTGACTTATTCGATGTCTACTGTTGGCTAGAGGACAAACTGATTGATGAAGTTGATGATATAGAGTTATGGGAGAACAAATTACCCTATTTCATATTCTCAAAGACCCACAGTTGCCCCAAATTTGTGAGGAAATGTCATGCATACTATGATATCAATCATAGAGTTGTAGTAGCCCCCACAGGAGAAGTCCTTTTTATTGTCAGTGCCCATTCAATCCCACAAATGTTGCAAGCCCCTACTGTTGAAGAAACTATTCCATTTTCCAATGAGGTCCTTAGATAATTATACCAAAAACTAGATTTTTCTAGCGGAGCCAAAACATTAGAATTATTCATGGCTACTGATACTCCACTACCCAAAAAGAATCCTACATATCCCTCATCCACTTTCCCTGATAGAACCCAACATATTGTCACTGTCCTTTCATATTTACTAGGGTATCATTCAGAACAGTGGATAGATGAGGCCATGATAGGCTTTCCGTCCATTCTTTCATCTGAATCCAAACCCTCAATTATGTTTAACTTTAGCCGATTCTTAGTTGATGCCATCCATGATCAATTTGTAAAGTTCCACATAGAGGAAGTGTTCAAATACACTTCTGTTTTGGTCTATATGTTTGTCTATTTTCAGGCCAGCAGATTCTAGTTTGCAATGAGGAAGGTTAATGATGATTCTCAGCCTCAATCCGTCATCATTTTGACAACCATGCTAATGAAGGAAAAAAAATATTATACTTACAAGAGGTTTGTTGATTCATTTGTGCATCCAGCAATGAAAATACTCAAAATTACAACAGAAGAAAGAATTGATGAGGATATTAAGAAGATTATGAAGTTATCGGATGAACCATCTCCATGCCTTCCTTTTCATCCGGCGGATAACAAATGTTTTCGGCCCCCGCTCATCCTCCTAACGTTAACGTCGGGGGGGGGGGGGAGCAGGGGGTGCTCTGAAATGGATGGTTTTCCAAACCATCCCACCTGCTACGTGTTGGGAGCCAGTTATTTCGCACCCCCCCCCCCACCTTACCACTTACCGGTCATACCCCCCTGCAAAAACTTGTTTTCACTGTGCCAAAACCATGCCACTTATCGTTGCGCCAATGACTGTTGCATCCATTACCATTGCGCCACAAAATCTCCCTCCCATCACCTCCATCCAATCAGCTACTCTCTTGGCTTAAGCCCGTTAGAAATTTAATGGCTTAGGTCATTACCCAACAGGCCTGTGCCATGTCAACAATCACCAAATCACTCTACAAAACCAATTATCCTCACTTGTTTTGATTTTTACCATTGCTCCCATATTCTTATTGTTGCAGGTGATCGATTTTTAAAGGTTTTACAGCAAAAGACAGGCGCATAAAGGTTTTCAGTTCTCTAACAGGTCAAATAGATTTCTTTTGCAATCCCCTTTCTTCTTTCCATTCCCTATTATGATCTGTAGAAGCTCCCCTTCTTTATTACCTTATTCTTTAATCTCTTTATATACAATTTCACTCAGATTATTTTCAAGTACAACAATGCCTCCAAAGAAGGAACAAAAACCCTTTAATTCAATGGTTTGGTTTACCCTCAGGTAGACCTGGATCATGTGGCTCTGGTTGACAGATACTACAAAATACACAAGACAGAGTCATAATTTGATCTTTTTGATGTCTATTTTTGACTATAGGATAACCTAATTGATGAAGTTGATGATATAGGGTTATGGGAGACCAAATTAAACTATTTCATATTCTAAAAGACCCACAGCTGCACTGAATTTATGAGGAAATGTCATGTATGCTATGATATCAATCAGAGAGCTATAGTAGCCCCCACAGGAGAAGTCCTTTTTACTACCAATGCCCATTCAATCCTACAAATGATGCAAGACCCTACCGTCGAAGAAACGATTCCATTTTCCTATGAGGCCCTTAGAGAACTATACCAAAAACTGGATTTTTCTAGTAGAGCCAAAACACTAGAGTTATTCATGGCTACAAATTCTCCCTTTCCCTAAAATAATCCTCCATATCCCTCATCCACTTTCCCTGATAGAATCCAACACATTGTCACTGTCATTTCATATTTACTAGGGTATCATTTAGACCAGTGGATAGATGAGGCCATGATAGGTTTTCTATCCATTCTTTCACCCGATTCCAAGCCCTCAATTATGTTTAACTTTATCGAATTCTTAGTGGATGCCATACATGATCAATTTGTAAAGTTTCACATAGAGGAAGTGTTCAAATACACTTCATTTTTGGTTTATATGTTTTTCTATTTTCAGGCCAGCATATTCCAGTTTACAATGAGGAAGTTTAATGATGACTCTGAACCTCAATCGATCATCTTTTGGAAAACCATTCTAATGAAGGAGTAGAAGGATTATACTTACAATAGATTTTTTGATTAATTTGTGCATCCAGCAATCGATATACTCAGAAGTACAGTGGAACCAAGAATTAATTAGGATATTAAGAAAATTATACAGTTATCAGATGAAGTGAGAACTGGAGACTGGTACTTGTACCAAAACTAGAGATAGATCAAAATTTATGGGTGTGAGATAGCCCCTTACAAGATGCCAAAGTTCCTCCCCATGAGGATCTTTTCCATAGAGTACATAAGGTAGATGATCAATGCATTTGAGGTACACTTTGTTTCTGCCAAAAAGAAGTGTCAATTTATGATCAAGTCCCAAAATGGTCCTTTTATTTGCAACAGAAGAGCAGTAGGAGAGGAACCTGACAGAATGTTGAGGGAGATGAAATTTAATCACAAATTCACTTAGTATTATGACCCACTAGGCATCATCTCAAAGAAAAGGGTGGAGAAAAAATAAGCCCCATATATTCACACCCATAGGCCTAATATCAAACAGTTTATGAACCAAGAAGAATGGGTAGAAAATACACTACAGGAGGCTGAAGAACAGGTGATTTCCTCCTCAAGAATACAGACCCCTACACCACAAGAAAAGCATATTACAGAAGATAGAGGAAAAGAACCAGAGAAAGAAAAAATAGGAAAGAGGCCCAGAGATTATCAGTCTGGTATGGAAACTGATATATCTAGCAGAGAATTCAAGATGAAGTACTGAAAGAGAGCTAGAATCCACATGGATATAGATTAGAATAAAGAGACAGAGTAGAAAACATTCATCACAATTAAGGATTCTCCTAGTTCTTCTCCAATAGGTGGCCAAACCATATTCTCTACATTTTTAGCCACAATCCCATTTCAAAAAAATAATCTAAAAACCCCTACATCAACTGCTACTACAGGGGTAAAGGAGGAAAACATCTATGACACATTCAGGGAAATCAAAAGGAAGAATGAGATCTTAAAAACTAGCACCTACAACCAATTTTGGAAGTAGAACAATAGTTCACAAAGCAGGATTTTATCATCCTTTGAATCACAGAAAGGAAAAATGGGGATGGATTTCCTAGAAGCACAGATATCTCAGCCTAAATAATTTGCAGACTTCAAGCATACTGATTTTCAATTTGATTTTAAGGACATCCATCCACTAGACTGTATGGAGATGCATAAGCAAATTGGAGAGATGATTTCCTCCACATTGACAAGCACTGCAATGAACTTATCTAAACTTCAGCTATCATTGGCCAATTTTCAATATCAGATTAAAATGGAGAATATTTCTTCTCTGGCCAAATATATTAGAAACAAATCCCTAGAGTACTTAGTGGTAAATATTGGGCATGACCCAACAAATGTAGAGGCCGTGGAAGATATATTGAAGAAGAAAAATGATCATATAGAAACCCTCAGAAAATAACTCAAAATGTCAGCAACTGAAGACCCTTTAACAAAGGACATTAAGGAGAATGAAGCACAAAAATTTGAAATGATGAAGCTAATCATGGAGCAGTCAGCACAACTGAAGTAGATGGAGACAAAGATGGAAAAATTGGTTAAAGAAAAGGAGAAAGCAACAAAAATGGTCATTGTTCCTTTAGAGGTTGTTCCTATTGCATCCATCCCTACAGCTACACCAACCACTACATTCACATCAGGTGGTGTGGAACACATGGACAAAGCCATGGAGAAAATGACCATATAGACAACAGAAATAAAAAAGCTGGAAGCAGAAATCAACACCCTGAAGGATTTGAAGAAAAGGTTAGACAATGCTCATGAAATTGAGATGGAGAGAACTCAAAAAAAAATTGAAAATTTAATAAAATAATAGAGTGAGGCTTCCATTAGTCATACCATTAGAAAAGAAAAAGATATTTTTTGGACAAGCATTTTTTATTCCATGAATGAAATATGGCCTTCTATTCAAATAATATTTGAACATAGAGATCCGATTGGACTAGTGAATGATGTCATAGACAAAGCAAACAGAGAATTGGTAGACATGCCCAAAACAACAAATAATATTATCAAATTATTGAATTCCAAGAAAAGGTTTGAATTGGAAGCACTAGGAGTGGAGGAAAGAAAAAAAACCATCCTAGAAGTTAAGAAGGTACTCAACAAAAAGAGTTTGTTCACACAGTAAGAAGAAAAGTGTCATAACTTACAAATTGGTGTTAATAGATTCTTTAACAGAATCGATCCACTAACCAAGAGAGGCTTACCATCACTCTTTGTAATCAATGATAAGCTTATGCAAAGACAAGATTGTGTAAAGAAGCTGAAGGATATTTCCAAAGACACAACTAAGTTTACTGGAATAAAAGGATCAATGACTGGAAGAGTCTTCCTAGAGGCTATGGAAAATGATTTATACATACAACATGAAATCAATCATATTTTTGCATTAAGGCCAACTTTTATGAAGTTCATAGAGACAGATGAGATTTACAGGAAGTTAATCAAAATCAAGATCCCAAATGCACAACAATGGTAGAAACTATGTGATTACGAATAAGGGTGACAGCTCAGCGCATTAGCAGAACAACCAATGCGTAAAATCAATTAATGCTACAAATCAATTTATTCGCTCAACATATAAGCATAAAATTATCTAAATGTGCCAGCACAACAACATATTAAAGCACACAGTAACTACCTTATGGAGATTAGGTTAACATGTCACAATTATTATATTGTGTCCACTTTGTGGTCACATTTTTCAATTTTCAATCATTATTGTAATTAATAAACAGTTTTCCCATGTATATACGACAATCACTGTAGGAGTTAGTTAAATACTGAATTTATTTTCAGTATCAAGGGTTGGACCCTAGATTGTAAACTTTTCTATTGGAGCATTGTAATTTTGGCGCTGAAGCATCAATAATAAAAGACCATTTTGCAAGATTATTGAGCTATAGTTATCTGGTTATGTCTTTTCTTTACTATGTTTAATGTTTTCCACTATTATTTCTTTTAGTATATCATTTAATTCTAATTGTATAAAAAAAATCTAAAGAATGAGATTTGCTGCTATAGCACCTTAATTTTAGTTGTGTTTAAAATATAAGTGTTTCTCTTCTAAAGTCTGGTTAAAAAATACTTAATTTCTTTTTTAGCACTACTGAATTCACTCTTTCTTTCATTCCATAATTCATAATGTTTTAAAGATCTAATAGGTTTAGTTATCTTGCCTTACAAATGCTCTGGAAAAATTGATGCAACAACCTAGCCTGTTATGACTCCATAGTCCAATGGAAATAGTTTAAATGAATCCCTTAATCCAACCAAATTATCAATAAAAAAAGCAACCTTGACAATTAGTATAACTAGCCTAATATCATAAATCATAAAAACAAATCTAAATCTTAAAGAGAGATCCCTCTGTGAGTCTAGGAGGGCTAGATCCTAGGTTCCAAAGTGGTTTTGATGTTGTAATTTTATGATTATTCTTGCCAATCTTAAAATTATAGAAAAATAACACTATCGAAACAAACATGGGAGCCAATGGGAAGGCCTAATATGAAACGATCACCAATTTAGCTAAGGATGGAAAATCAACAGAAGATCATTCCTATGAGGGAATTATAGGGGATTAACGTAGATATTGATGGAGCTAGCATGTTGGTTGACTTTGAATTTATTAAGATGATTGATGATAACAATCCTTATCTTGTTGTTGGGATTTGACTTGGCTTACAACATGGATGCTATAATCAACCTAAAGAAGAAGCAGATTATCTTTGAAAATAATGGTACCTGAGTTTTTGTGCCATTAGATCCTTCCAAAGGTGCACTCTATATAGAGCCTATCTAGCATGAGTATGGGGATGTTGAGATTGATCATATATATAAGCTTAATGTGCAAGAATAATATCGGATTAATCCCACTACGGATGGAAGAATATGTTGGGAGTGTGATAGTTCGAGTGTTTCATATTTTGATGAGGATTTGGAGCATTAGTACAATCTCTTGCATGAAGTAACTACTAAGTGTTGTAATAGGGTTACAAAATCTTTACGTTATGCCCGATAAGAAGTGCGCAACTTGCCTTTTTATGATGGAATGGGGAATGTTGTCTTGTTTATAGAATAATTTGAGAAAAAGGTGCTTGAGGACCAGAGATACAAAGCTTTGGACTTCACGTTAAATTCTACTTTATCCCAATGGTGGGGTGCACATAGAGAAAGTTTAGGAGGATGGAAGAAATTTTGAGAATTAATAAGGTTATGGTTTGGTCATTTCGATCCAAATATCAGGGAGAAATATGATGGTCATAAATATCCTTGCGAGCATTTATCTCGCTAAACAACATATTGGGGAACTGAACCTTAACTAGAGTTGGTTCACATGTTCTTTTATTCCTTGGATATGATACCTCAACAGTAGTATCTTGAAACATAACTGAGTCATGGCACTAGGGATTGGGATGAGATGATAGAAGGATTCTTGTTAACTTATAGCTTCGATGATGGTTGGGAGTGCGTAAAAAAATATCTTCAAGAAGTCAAAGCAGGAGTGTTTCGTATTACCAAGGAGCCAAGGACGTTGGTACAACCTGATTGGGTAGTGCAGCTGAAACATTCCCAAGGAAGTTATAGCCAATTCACTTGGAAAGATCCAGTCAACAAGCCTGCGTTAGGGGGGAATATTTTCTGATTGTTATTGTTGTTCCAAGAGTATGAATTTGAAGTAATTGTCAAGCCAGGACATTTAAATGCTAGACCAGATCATCTGTCCGGCATTGAGATGGGAGAGGATCCGACCAATCTTGAGGAAGGATTACCTGATGCACAATTGTTCGCTCTCAATTTTGCAGATGAGAATTTCCTAGATATCATTCAGTTTCTCTCGATGAGAATCACACATGCGGAATACACTACGTAGCAGAGGGAAGAGTTGGTCATAAGGGAGATAGATTTTACTCTTATTACAGGACACCTGTATAAAATGGAGGCTGATGAGATTATACGAAGATATATTCCTAAGCATGAACGACACAACATACTGGTTGAAGCACATGATGGATTAGTTGGAGGTCACTACGCAGGAAAAGCTACTGTGTAAAAGATTCTACGTGCTGGATTATGGTGGCCTACGGTACATAAATATTTGAATGTGTATTGTAGCATCTGTGATGTTTTTCAGAGGACTGGAAGATCATCACGAACAGATGAAATGGCGCTCCACCCCTAAGTTACGTTGTAAGCTTTCAATAAATGGGCAATTTACTTTTTAGGACCCATCGATCTGCTAGGAAAGAGAACGTGTGCAAGGTACATTATTACTGTGACCGATTACTTCACTGGGTGGGCTAAGGTGTAACTATTGAAGAATTGTACTGTAGACATAGTTGAAAATTTCATCTTCAAGCATATTGTGTCACGTTTGGATGTCCAAAAATCCTGATGAGCGATCAGGGTACGCATTTCTTAAATAGCACTATCGAAGCCTTCACCAAATATTTCCAAGTGGGTCACCAAAAGAGTATGCCATATCAATCCCAAGTGAATAGCACGGTGGAAGCCTTCCAAAAAATACTAGAGAATGCGCTCACAAAGGTGTGAAATTTTAACAAAAATGACTATGACCTACTCATTTGTGTGGTTTTATGGGCCTACGGAACTACCTATAAGAAGCTAACCGGTCATACCCCATTTTGATTAGTATATGGCCAGGAAGCAGTGATGTCGATGGATTTTATTGTACCTAGTATTTGCGTCACAATAGTGACGAATATGGAAGACAACAAAATTATGGAGTAGATATTGGTGCAAATGCTCGAATTGGAAGAGGATTGACTCATCGTTGGGTTTCATTAGCAATTTTATAAGGACAGCAAGAAGGCTTGGCATGATCGACATATCAAGAAAAATACATTCAAATATGGTGACCTAGTGCTTTAATATAATAGCAAGTTTACGGTGCCCAGGAAAGATGAAAATGCACTGGTTTGGTCGATATATAGTCATGCATGTGACAGAATGAGGCGCATTTCAACTCACGAAGCTGAATGGAAAATTTTTCCGTAGTCATATTAATGGAAGCTGACTGATGTTGTACAAAGATGATTCTGCCCCTGGAAGTTCGCAATAACTATATGGTCAGCGTAGAGTCTTAATGCACCTCATAGTTGTTAAAGGGCATAAGCCTATAAATGAGTCGTTGATATAAGCAAGCATGACGCAAGAAATTGGCCTTTAAGAGAGTGTGGCTAAAGAAATCCAGGTCCCTGAATTTGGAATGAAAGTAGTGCGTGGAAGCGGTTCCATCACTGAAGGATTCCTTGAGCAGCATTAAAGTGAATATCGATGGCACACAACCTTTGTGACTCAGGACGAGTCATAGTTTTTTGTTGGGGGACTGTTGTACATGGTATCTCCTCGAAGAAAGTAGTATAGAAATACTATGCAGATCGAGGAGCGGAGCATGCAACACTGAGTCCATTTTGAGTCGTAGGGGCCTTGGGGTGGGTCAAAGCACCTTATTATGTAATGTAATGGAAATAATTTGTGAACGTTGAACTATGCCCATAGTTTTGGACCATGGTATTGTAAATTCAAAACCTATATAAGGAGTCTAGATAGAGTCGAAGGAAGAATTTGATGAAACACATTTTGATGTAAGATTTGTTTGAGTCAGATTCTGTGTTTTGGTTTAGAGGAAAGGCTCCTGCAACTGAGTGCGCGGAGACCTTATGAAGTCTGCAGCTATGTCCGCAGACCCCTATAACTGAGTGCATAGCATGGAATTGAATGTATGAGTAAGATCTGAGCAATTAATTAAAGATATTTGAAGATATATCCGAGTTTTTGTTGTCGTGTTTTTATTTACTATTTTTTATGGTTATTTGTGATAAGTAAGGGTTTTTATCTGCAATTGCACAACGAAGTTTGGTTTATGATTATTTATGTTATTTTATGCATGATTAAGCAAGATCATGTAGTCTCGTAGTAAGTTCAAAAGATGTGTTGAACAACGCTTGTATAATTTATCGATTTTTTCTACAAAGCTTTGTCAAGGAAGAAAGCCCTAAAGCTACAATTAGTTGTCCTTATGGATGCAGAAACTTGGTTCTTGTAATATCCCCAAAATATAATAATGCATTGATACACAAACACAATATTTGTAACATAGAAAATGTACATGAAATTTTTTGATCAACACAGATATAGACAGAATAGCTGAGCCATTTTATTATGTAGGAGAAGATTCAGTTATACAATGTACAAAATATGAGTAGATCTAGCCAAATAGATGGCCTAGAATCACCCTGGAAACATGTCAAAGTAGGCACTACGTAACTGGAGAGCTGCTGGAAGAAAATACTGCATTGTCCCTTCAGCAGTATATGAATATATGACTGCAGACTGAAAATAAAAATGCAGATCTACGAAAATCTAGAGCTTTGATGATGCCAAGATTCAAGATCTAGGCTCTATGGTGGATACCCAAGATAAAACATAGTTACCAATGAAATAGGTAACCTGACCTCAAAACGGGAACTCTAGCCCAAAAACTCTCAAAAAACATGAAAAAACACCCCAAAAAAAAAAAGTGTGTCTTCCAGAATGCACTTGTTTTTTTTTGAAGGTCAAATTTCAACATTTTCTAAAACTATGCTAAAAAAAAAATTGTTTGTTGAAAAAAGGATTGAAAAAACACCAAAAAAAAAAAAAGTGTCTTCCAGAACACACTTCGTTTTTTTTTAAGGTCAAATTTCAACATTTTATAAAATTATGGTAAAAACAAAATTGTTTCTTGAAAAAAGGATTGAAAAAACACCCTCAAAACAAAACCAGTTGATGCTGGAATAACAAAAAAAAAAATTGTGTCATACTTTTGGCAATTTTAAAAATAGAAGTAACATTTTTTAATTTTTAAAATTCAAACATTAAAAAAAAAACCTAAAATTTTAAGAAAAAAAATAAATTAAAAAAATAAAAACATTGAAAAGCTTAAAATTTAAAAATATATGAAGATAAAAAAAATAAAAATAAAAACAAAGTAAAAATTTTAATTCAATCATTAAAAAAAACCTAAAATTTAAGGAAAAAAAATTAAAAAATAAACCAAAAAAAAAATTAAGATTAAAATTTAAAAAAATATAGAAATTAAAAAATAAAAATAAAAACAAAATAAAAATATTAAATTAAAAAAAAAAAAACAAGTAAAAAAAGGAAGGAAATTAAAAAAATAAAATATAGAAATTAAATTTAAAAAAGAAAAAGAAAATGCTTATTAAATTTTAAAAAAGAAAAAAAAAATTAAAACAAATAATTAAATTTAAGGAAATATATTAAATTTTAATAAATTTAAAAATTCAAAATTTAAAAAAAAAAAACACTATTCAAATTAAAAGGAAAAAAAAAAATTTAATTAAAAATAAAAATAAAAATAAAATACAATAAAAATATCAAATTTAAAACAATATATATTAAAAAAACAAATAAACTATAAAAAATAAATTAAATTTAAATTATAAAAAATAAAATATATATATGAACTCAAAATTAAAATAGGTATATACATCAAATTTTATTAAATTAAAAAAAAGAGAGGTTAATATTAAAATAACAAATTAAATTTAAAAACAAAAATATTAAATTTTAATAAATAAATGAATAAACAAATAAATTTTGAAAGAAAAATAAATTTTAAATATAAAAGAAAAAAATATATATATATTGTTAAACGAAAACTTTAAAAACTTTAAAAATCAATTAAAAGTGGATTAAATCGAAATAAATTAAAAAAAATATAAAAAATTTATTGAATTTTATAAAATTATATTAAAAAACTAAAAGTAAAAGTTAATAACAATGAAAAATTATGAAATTAAAAAAAAAAAAAAAATCAATTAAATAAAAAAAATGGGCGAAATTTAATAAAAATTATTAAAAATAATAATAATAATAATAAATTTAAAACAAAAAATAAAAAAATTAAAAAAAAAAATCAATTAAAAAAAAAATTTAAAAAAAAAAAAATTTATAAAAAAAAAATTTAAAAAAAATATCAATTAAAAAAAAATTAAAAAAAAAAAACAATTAAAAAAAAAATTTAAAAAAAAAATCAATTTAAAAAAAAAATTAAAAAAAAAACATTTAAAAAAAAAATCAATAAAAAAAAGTTATCTATTGGGGCGGCCCACCCGCTGGGCGGCGCCCCGGGGGCGGCCCAGCCGGCCTCCCGGGCCCCCGCGGGCGGAGGGCCGATTTTTTTTTTTAATTGATTTTTTTTTTTAAATTTTTTTTTTAATTGTTTTTTTTTTTTAAAATTTTTTTTTTTTAATTGATTTTTTTAAAAATTTTTTTTTAATTGTTTTTTTTTTTAAATTTTTTTTTTAATTGTTTCTTTTTAAATTTTTTTTTTTTTTTTTAAATTTGAAAAAATAAATTTTTTTTTTCAAAAAATATTTTTTTTTTTTAATTTAATATTTTTATTTGAAGTAAAATTCTTTTTTTTTTTTTTTATTTTAAATATATACTTACATCTATTTTTTATTTGATTTTATTTTTATTTTTTTATTTTTTTTTAATTTTTAATATTTTTATTTTAATTTGATTTAAAAAAAAATAAATTTGAATTTCAAAAAATTTAAAATTATTTTTTTAATTCAATTTTTTTATTTTAAATTCAATTTGTTTAATTTTTTTTATATTTAATATTATAGAATAATTTTTTTTTAAAATTTAAAATTTAAAATTTATTTATTAAAATTTTTAAATTTTAATTTAATTTAATTGTTTTTCTTATTTTGTTCGTTTATTTAGTTTTTCATTTTTAAAATCTATAAATGGTTTCACTAAAAAAAAAAAAAAAAAACACTAAATTTATGTATATTTGTTTTTTAATTATTTGCACGTAGTTTTTTTCATTTTTTTTGTTTTTTTTGTTTTTTTTAATTTTCTTTTTCTTTTTCAATTTTAATTGTTTTTTTTTAATTTTTTTTTTTTTGTAAATTTTAAAAGTTGTATTTTTTTCCTTATTATTATTATTATTTTTTAATTTATATTTTTAAATTTAAATTTTTTATTTTTTTATTTTTTTTTCCTAAATTTTAATTTTGTAATTTTAATTATTTTAAAATTTTTTTAAATATATATATATTTTTAAATATATTGTTTTTTTTAATAAGTTCGAAAAAAAATGTTTTTGATTTTTTTTTTTTTAATTTTTTGGTGAATTTTTGTTTTTTTTCTTTAAATTATGTGTTTTTTTCTTCAAATTTTGTCATTTCCTTTGATATAATTTTCAAATATTTTTGTTTTTTTTTTTTATTTTTGTTTAAATTTTTTCTTTTTATGAGCTATTTTTGTTTTTTTTTACATTTTTATTGGTTTTTTTTATTGTTTTTATATATATTTTTTTAATCTAAGTTTGTGTTTTATTACCTACATGAAAATCACCACTCTAAAAAAAAAAGGTTGATGCAGCATCAATACGTTTCAAAATTAGCATGAAAATCACTTCTCTAAAAAAAAAAGGTTGATGCAGCATCAATACGTTTCAAAATTAGCATGAAAATCACCGCTCTAAAAAAAAAAAAAAAAATTGATGCTGCATCAATACATTTCAAAATTAGCATGAAAATCACTAACATTTTAAAACAAATATTCATACTTCATAAATAAAAATTTTAGAGTGTCAAAAATGTGCACCAAAAAAAAAAATGGTGATTCTGCATCACCACTTTTCAAAATCGGGTGCTTTTTATGCTACCAAAAAAAAGTAGGTAACATTGCGGTTACCTATTTCATCGGTAACATTGTTATAACCCAGAAAGGATTTTCCAGATCTACAACTTTCGAAAATCACCCTCCTTAAGTTTCATCCTTTGACTGTTGGGTTATGCGGATCTGAAGCTATATCTGACAAATAGATGGCTGAATTATCTCACAAGATCAGATCTAAACTTGAAGGGTTGATCCCTTCTCTCGATCCACAAGCTAGAAGCTCAAGATATAGCTCCTCAATCCTCTGAAGAAGGTTGCAGCTGCTGCTACACAATCGCTCATAAAAAATGCACTGTAAAGGAAGGATTCTCTCTATCCTGTTGCTAAGATATGAAATATAGCTCAGAAATGAGGAAAATAATGTATATAATGTGAAGGAATGGTCCTCCACTGGATTACTAGCTGAAATGCTAGCAACTTCCCTTCTCCCTTGGATCTACAAGACTGCACTACACAATTCCTAAATAGATTGCTGTTGCTAGGAGATGAATAATATATGGTCTGATGCCTGATATAGATCTAAAGCATTGGAAGGCTGATCTTGAAGCTCAAGGTGATGGGATGAATCCTTCACTAGTTCCTCAAATGAAATATTGAAGGACAACCTCCTCCTCTCAAAATGATCTTCAGAAATGTACAACTTCTGAATATGGATGTTCTACGGAAAGTAGGAAAAATATGGCACCAATGCCTAATGTAGAATGAAGTACAATCCTCTTTCCAGAGCTACTCAAAGAAAGAGGTGGGATTCCTGACCAGGAATAGCTTGTGCTAAGCAGCACTTGCAATCTTAGCTAAACAACCAAAGAAAGCAGGGAATGTCAAATGACAATTCCAGATCTAAACAGGTCATACATCAATAATAATCTTCAACATGCCTTATATGTTGCTTTCATATTATTTATATAGATTATGAGCCTTCTCAGGCCTTGGCCCTCCTCATAACTGTGTTGTACATGTGGACATAGGTCTCCATGTTGACTGTGTTGTCATTTCATGATCTCCATCATGTGTGAATGCAATGATTGCCCTCTCCATCATGTGTGCATTAAATGCACTACTACTCCATCATCTCATCATAAATGCTCTATGATCTCATGTTTGATCCCTTCCAAGATCTTTGTTGACTGTATCAACATCCATGATCTATCTCATTAATGAGACATGATCTCCACTCCTTTCACATTAAGTAGTTTCTCTACTAGCCCATTATGCAGATCTAGATCTGAAATATCCACATACACACACCAAAAGTGGATTTTATTTATATTTTAGATTTGTGGGTCCCTCCAACCTTTTATTTACTTAATTAATTAAGTTTATTAAGAACTCTAATATTCCAAATATCATGTGAAAATTTGGGAATATTACAGTCCTCCCCGGAAAAATGTTGCTTATCCTCAAGCAACTGCAAAAGTGGATGCTACAACAAACATCCTCCCTCCAAATGGCATCCTCATGTGGAAGGAATTCCCATCTGTCACAATGTGTCATGCATGTCCAAATCCAAAGCTGCCTCTCTAGAATGTCTAGAATGGCTTCCAACTGAAAATTTAGATACCCTTCCTCATCAATGAATCTCTAAGGGGCACCCCTATGTTGACCAAAGTTCTCCTCTATACGTGAGATACATAAGATGAAGTGGTTCATTCCAAACTTGTGAAATATCTCTCCAACCCATGATACATAGAGTATATTACATCTATCAATGCCCTCATCATTAGCCATGTTGGCCATGTAGGAATCAAAAATCACATCATCATATTGAAAAAGAAGAAGTAGAGACATATGGGGAAACATAAACAATGTCAAACCATATTCTCATAATAAAAAACAACGCAGCAAAGCCTTCTGCTGCCATGCTAGATCATCATGAAAATAAGTAAGAGAGCCATACTCTCTCAAAAGAATCCACCACAAAAATGCTTCTTGTTGCCATGCCAAATCAATATCAATGAGAATATGAGAGCCATACTCTCTCAAAAGAATCCACCGCAGCAATGCCTCTTGCTGCCATACCACACCATCATTGTACCAAATGTAGTGGCCATATTCTCTCAAGATAAGCCACCTTAACAAGTCATATTTCTGCCGCATTACATCATCCATATACCATGTAAAATGACTATAATCCCCCAACAGAAGCCAACGCTATAAGGCCTCCTATTTCCATCCTCCAACAATTTCATGGAATGTATTGGAATAATTCAGCCCATACTCTCTCAATAGTAACCATAGCAACAAGGATTCTTACTACCTCCTTGCATTATCATGATGCAAGTCATGGAGCAACAATATAGTAGTGGACATGTGACATTTCTCATCAACATAATACAAACAAGCTCCCTTATGCCACATCATGTGAGAGTTATTATTTCTCCCAAACCCAAGTCCATACATGAACATGAGATAGATCCCAAACATAAATACATGTAAAGACATGAGACATATCCCAAACAAGAGTAAATACAAGGACATAAGATATAACATGTGATGTCAAAACTCTCTCATAAACAACAAAAGTAACCATGCCTTCTTCTTCTGCATTCTTTCAGTGATGTGTAGGGCATGAATCAGAAAATTATGACTCATTGAGTGGTAGCCATACCCACCCAATAGCAACCATCACAACCATGCTTCTTGCTGCCCTGTATCATAGATCTGCAAGTGTTTTGGAAATCCCTTGCTCCATATCATCAATCATTCATCCTAATGTGGATGATGGATCTCATTCTGCAAATACTTGGCATCCTCCCATTGTAGGACACCAACCCCCTGAAACTGTTGAAGAACTTTGCACTCCATGATATATTAAAGTGCATGTCCAATGATATCTCTCCATGAGATTCTCTTCTCATCAATGCCCCTCCAAAACCCATAAGGTTCTGGATCTGTTGTAGGTAGAAGTTTCTCTTTGAGCTGCGAGATGCTCATTGAGAAAGTGTCATCTAGAAAGGCAAAAATATTTCTCATCTCAAGATGTCTACCATCTATCATATTTTCCTCCATTGCTTCACTAATGAATTTTCCATATGATTTCTTCCATGAGGAATGGGTCCTCTTCTTCTCACTACGGCTCATTAACAACACTGTAGATCTGCAAGGTGATACATGTGTTGTCTAAGAGCAAGACATAATGCTAAACTCATAGCCAACCATTGTACATAGGATCATACTCATCCCATTTTCTGAAACTCCACATTTTAACTCAAGAGGTTGAATGTAGTTCATCCACGAAAAACTAGGATGGTTCTTAATCTCTTCCTTGATTAGATCAATGTTCCTTTATGCAGTGATATAATGTTGCTCCAAATCAACATGATGTTCTAACCCTTGGTCATGCAATATTCCTGATGGCATGTCCCCATAGGTTTCAATAGGAGGTATTGAAACAATATGAGATGAAAGTGTATTCATACCTTAGATCAACTAAGATTCAGAAAAATCTTGCAAGAACACAATATATTCCTCTTCTGATGTAAAGGTCTCTCCAACTGTTGGTAAGAGTGATGGTTTTAATTCTAAAAGTGTACCAGCACTGGTATTTGTCTCCTCCTCCTCATGCATCTCATCAATCATGCATGGGGTGCCAAATGTCAAGAACTCAAGACAATCTTGTAAAGATGAAAATGATCCTCCTCTTGATGTAAGCACATCTGCAGTTGGTGGTGGTAGAGGATCCTCCTCTTGAGTGATATTGAGATCATATTCTCTTGAATATTCATGCACTATCTCCTTGATGATGGGAGATGTCATTACGTGAGATGTATCTGGTTTCTTTATACCATACGTTTCCTTCATTATTTGAATAAAATCTGCATAAGAAGACAATTTCATGTGTGACAAGTGACTGAACCACCATTTTCTTGCTTCACCATCTTGGTGCAGAGATGAAAACTCCACAACCTCTATTTCTGATATAGGATATTGCAGAAATAATGTAAATAATTCTTCCCTCCAAGCCCTCAATGTGCTTCTGGAAGATCCATTAAATGTAGGCAAGAAGAATTTATGCCTCTTTCTTCTATTGTTGCTTCTAGATCTCCTCTCTTCTTTGAGTTGTAGAAACTTTTGGAGAGAGAGATTCTCCTTCAATTCTCTAGGTTGTGACTTGTATATTCACTTAGGGTCTCATGCCCCAAGCCTTCATCATATTCAAACCAATCCACTTCCTTAAATAAAGTGGATCTAGTAGAAAATGTGAAGCTCTTTGCTTCTCTGGTCTTCTTTGTTGTTGAAAAGAAGTGTTGGGACCTTCTTCATCTTGAAACCCTCTTGAGGTTTCTCTTTGCCTTTCTCCTCTTGTTTCATTGATCTCCTAACAGAGATCCTTCATAGATCTAAAGGAAGATGAGGAAAAAATTAATCCCTCCATAGTAGATCTCTACTATCTATTTTTCTTATGTTGTCAAAATGTCCACAAGCTAAGCCAAAGATCATGCTCTAATACCACTGTAATATCCCAAAAATGGAATAATGCAGTGATACACAAACAAAATATTTGTAACACATAAAATGTACATGTAGGTTTATGATCAACACAGATATAGACAGAATAGTTGATCCATTTTATTATATAGGAGAAGAATCAGTTACACAATGTACAAAATAGGAGTAGATCTAGCCAAAGAGATGGCCTAGAATCACCCTAGAAACATGTCAAATTAGGCACTACGTAGTTGGAGAGCTGCTGGAAGCAAATAATGCACTGTCCCTTCAGAAGAATATGAATATATGACTGCAGGATGAAAAGGAAAATTCATCTCTACAAAAATATGGAGCTTTGATGACACCAAGATTCAAGATCTGGACTCTATGGTGGATACCTAAGATAACCCAGAAAGGATTTTCCAGGTCTACAACTTTGGAAAATCACCCTCCTTGAGTTTGATCCTTTGACTGCTAGATTAAGAAGATCTGAAGCTAGATCTGACAAATAGATAGCTGAAATATGTCACAAGATCAGATATAAACTTGCAAGGTTGATCCCTTCTCTAGATCTACAAGCTAGAAGCTCAAGATCTAGCTCCTCAATCCTCCAAAGAAGGTTGCAGCTGCTACTACACAACTAATCATAAAACCTGCACTATAAAGGAAGGAGGCTCTCTAGACCGTTTCTAAGATATGCAATAAAGCTCAGAAATTATGGAACTAATGTATACAATGTGAAGGAATTTTCCTCCACTAGATTACTAGTTGAAATGCTAGCAACTTCTCTTCTCCCTTGGATCTACAAGACTCCACTACGGAATTCCTGAAGGGATTGCTACTGATGGGAGATGAATAATAGATGGCCTGATGCCTGATGCTTGATATAGATATGAAGCACTGGAAGGTTGATCTTGAAGCTCAAGGTGATAAGATGAATCCTTCACCGGTTCCTCAACTGAAATATTGAAGGACAACCTCCTCTCAAACTGATCTTTAGAAATGTACAACTTCTGAATATGGATGTTCTGCAGAAAGTAGGAAAAATATGGCACCAATGCCTGATGTAGAATGAAGTACAATCCTCTTTCCAAAGCTACTCAAATAAAGAGGTGGGATTCCTGACCAGGAACACCCTGTGCTAAAAAACACTTGCAATCTTAGCTATATAGCCAAAGAATGCAGGGAATGTAAAATGAAAATTCCAGATCTAAACAAATCATACATCAATAATAATCTTCAACATGCCTTCTATGTTTCCTTAATATTCTTTATATACGTTATGAGCCTTCTCATGCCTTGGCCTTCCTCATAACTACGTTGTACATGTGGACATAGGTATCCATATTGACTGCCCTGTCATTTCATGATATCTATCATGTGTGAATGCAATGATCAACCTCTCCATCATGTGTAGATTAAATGCACTACTCCTCCATCATCTCATCATAAATGCTCTATGATATTATTTTTGATCCCTTCCAAGATCTTAGTTGACTGTATCAACCTCCATGATCTATCTCATTAATGAGACATGATCTCCACCTTTCACATTAAGTAGTTTCTCTACTACCCCATTATGAAGATCTAGATCTGAAATATCCACATACACACACCAAAAGTGGATTTGATTTATCTTTGAGGTTTGTGGGTCCCTCCACCCTTTTATTTAATTAATTAATAAATTTTATTAAGAACTCTAATATTCCAAAGATCATGTGAAAATTTGGGAATATTACAGTTCTAGTATCCCTCTATATTTCCTCGGGTGAGACTTCAGTTTGTCGAAGTAGATCATTGTCGGAAGGGTCATTAATAGCGATTTTTGTTTGTTCGTGCAACCACATTTGAACCGGGGTCTATGCCCCATCAAGCCAACAAACCTAAAAGACAAAAACCCTAACATCAGGGGATGAAACACCAAGAGTTTGTGGGCCCTGTTGGGTTTAGTTTGGAAACCAACTTCCAGGGGTCGTAACTTGGTCATATTATCTTCGTTTGGTGGGTATGATATATCATCGGAAAGATATATCCAAGTACTACAGGTTTTTCTACAAGCCACTATCAATATCTATGGGCCTACTACAGACCTCAAAAAAACGTTGTTTAGGGGGTAAAAACTGCTTCGGAAGTTCAGGACCCGAAAAAATGCTAAAAATAGTAAACGATGGTATAAAAAAGGAAACTGATGAAACTGAATAGAGGTCTAGGTGGAATAGGTGTGTGGCCACCGATACCCACATGGATCACCATTAGAGAATATCCTCCTAATGAATCAAACATTTTATTCTTATGACCTACTTATATATTAAAATATATATTATAAAATATTATAGTTTTTTGTATGTAATAGTGTATATCAAAATACCTATAAACTTAAAATAGAGAAAAAAATTAATAAATTATATTTTTGGTGACATAACTAAATAAAATATTATTGAACATCAATAATATTTTAAAAATAATTAAATTAATTTTTTTTCAAAAAATTCTATTTATAATATAAAAAATTTAACTACTCAAACTAGCTTATAGTTTTACATAAATGATTTTAACTATTATTTAAATCTTTTATATATAGTTGGTATATTTGGAGCTTATTTTCTTTATATTTGGTAAATATGGAATTGACATGGAGCTAGGCTAGCTTAATTATTAATTATAATTAATTATAATTATAATTATTAATTTATGTTTTTTAGTTTAATTTTTTTTTATTTGTTAGGTAATGTGAGTCCTATAATTAATTATAATTATAATTATTAATTTATGTTTTTTTATTTTTTATTTTTTTTATTTGTTAGGTAATGTGAGTCCTCATATGACTAGTAGGCCAAAAATGCTACTTCAGAAATGATGATTAAAGGGCAACTAAGCCAGCTTAAATAACTGTGATTTAGGGGCAACTAAGTTGTCAAAAGCACTTGAGGATTGCACCTAAACTACACCACAACAATGCTTAGCATCGCTATATTTTTTACTACGGGGTTTTGAATCCATGACCTTTTTACCGTAACTATGATTTAGGGGCAACTAAGTTGTCAAAAGCACTTGAGGATTGCACCTAACCTACACCACAACAATGCTGAACATGGCTATATTTTTTACTACGGGGTTTTGAATCCATGACCTTTTTACCATGGAGTTCCTCGATGAATTTTTTACCAAGGAGTTCCCTAAAAAAACCTTGTCACTATTTATTTTATTTCCCCTGAGCTTATTTTGTTATTATTTTTAAATTTAGTTACTTTTTTTTATTTTTCTTTTACCAAGGAAAAAATGTTAAATAGGACATTACAACATCTCTACCATATTAACCTAGAGAAATTTATTTTTTTTATTTTATTTTGACCTAATCAAAATGTTAATTATGAAATGTAAATAAATTGAATATATTATATAATTGATTTGAGCATGTTCTAACTTATAGATGAAAAGGTATTTTTCATGACATTTTTTTTCTAGTTAATTTTAATCAAAATCTGGCAAATATTTTTGAAAATTTGGTTTAATATTTATAATTTGAGTGCCCGTGGGTTTTTTACGGTCTTGAATCTATTTATGCATTCAAAAATTCATTTTAAAACAACAAAAAATCACATTTTTTCTTGAATTTGTTTTGCTAGTTTCCGACAAAAAAGTCTATAAGTTAGACTACATCATTTATACAGTTCAATATTTATTAAATTTGTGTAAAGTTTAATAATTTTTAAATTTATATTTTATGAAGAAAAAGGATGAGAAATAATTCTAAAAATTATAGTATTCTTGAAGTTCCTAGGTTCCTTAAAAATATCATTTTTTTCATCGAACATACCACTAACTAAACTCAAACTTAATTTAAACAAGTAATAATAAATTTAATAGAATTTGAGAAATAATAATAAAGTTAGCCAACATTACTCTTCAAACCCCAGTTATCCCTTATCTCGAGAATGTGTTCCAATGGTTTGGTGGGGATGTTTGGTCACCACACGTCTCACAGTCTAATCCTATACAAGACTAGTGCTCCAGGTGCGATTTTTTCAATTGAAAAAAAAAAACTACACCCAATGAAATGATGGGATATTAATTCCCAGCGCAAACCAAATTAACAGAAGATCACCCACAACAAGAGTGAGAAACATGATAGACCAACCTGTTGACATACGTAAGCAGACCTATTGACATACATAAGTGTAGGATCAATTCTATTATAGGTCCATGTAATATAGAAATTTCAAATTTTTTGGTGATTTAATATTTAATTTTTTTTTTTGTAAGCTTGATGGAACTGCATTTTCATCATGTCCAATATATCACCTTGATTGGGGCAGGGAATTGAACCGATGACTTCACATCAAGGAGGGCCTTAAGAATGCACCCAATCACCTTCTATCCAAGACCCCAAGTGGACTTGTATATTTAATTTTTAATTTAAATATATTTTTATAAAATTTTGGTTTACTTTTTAGTGTAATTAATTTAAAAATTGTGGGTGAATTATTTTAGAAAAATAGAAATTAGCAATTCTCTTTATTGAAAAATCATGGAAAATTAGCCAATTTACTAAATTTATCTCGGAAATGTTCTCTTCATTAAATTATCTTTGTCCTAAAAAATTAAGGTGATAACATTTTTCACAAAATTGTTTAGGTATTTTTGGAATTACACATTTATCATGTAGGACATTTAAAGTTCTTGAAAACATACCATACTTATTATAGGTTTGCCCAAATATAAAGAAAATAATATCATTATGGTAGTGGTACATTGCATGACAAAGTAAGTCTATTTTTCATTTTTTTCTAATTATTTTAAAGAAAGTATAGTGGCATAAGATTTCATAGAAACAACTTGAAATCTACATGGAATATCAAATATTACTGTAAGTGATAGAGATCCAATTTTCACTGACTTTTTTGGACTATTTGTTTTTTGGGTACTCAATTAGTGTTGGGTTGGGTAGTCAGTTGCCTAAAAATCATCTTACCATACACAATCCAATGCATAAAATGATATTGTGAATACATGTTTAGAAGGATATTTACTTTTCTTTATATATGATAAATAAATAAAATAGGTCAAGTGGTTGTTCTTGGTAGAATGGTGGTGCAACACATATTTTCATACTTCATAAAAAACGTCCCCATTTATGGACCTTTATGGACATAATTCTCCATCCATCACAACACCATTGAAAGAGAATGTAAAGTCTTAAGAAATATGTGACCACATAGGGCATCAACAAGAGGTTCACATATTACTAGATGAAAATTTGGTTATATACAAGAAAATAGGATGAAAAAATAAGATCAACAATGAAAAAAAAATTTATGTTATGAAACCAACTCGTAAAATAGAAGAAAAGAGAGACCAATGACTTAGAAATAAACCTCTTCGAGGGGGCAACCTCATTTACATTACATAAATAACCAATTATTGGATGATACAAATGAAAAAACCTCCTTTCTATATATAAGAGTCCATGGAGTCACAATATAATCCTAGACGACCTAACAATAATAATGTAAGGAAACAACAATATCAATATTGGGCTTTTATGGGGCACAATAATAACAATATGGGGACTATAGGGTACATCAATAACAATAAGGGGGCTACACTCACAACAATAAGGGACTACAGTAGTAATATAGGGACCTAACATGCCCCTCTCCTTCAAAAAAGTGTTTTCCTCAACACTTGAGTAGTTCTGGATGCTTCTGTATAAAATTCTTATCATCTCATGTGGAATATTGAGTGGGTAAGTTCTTCCACTTGATTAGACACTCTGAAATTGATTGATTTCATAGCTGTCGAGTTCTTGTTTCCATGACTGTGTCACGTTCCAATATGATTTTTCCTTCCTCGTCAAGTTCTGGAAATATTGTTTGAACTGGAAATTTGTCACCTATAACCTTCTTTAAGCATGAAACATGGAAAACTGGGTGCACTCGAGAAGATGTAGGAAGCTCCAATTTTTATGCCATAGTAAAAATCTTTTGCAACACCTTGTAAGGACCATAGTACTCTGGTGATAATTTATTATCCTTCTTAGCTTGCTTGAGGGAAATTTATTTGTATGGTTTTAGTCGTAAAAGCACCAAGTCACCTACATCAAAACTTCTCTCATTGTGATGTTGATATGTCTGGTGTTTCATTTGATTCTGTGCCAAATTTAGGTTATCCTTTAAGAGTTGGAGAAATTTTTGTTGGTGCTCGATGTGATCTTCCACTACTTGAACCTTAGAATTTTATCTTAAAGATGATGTGATGGATGGTGGATGATATCCATAAAGTGCCATAAATGGGGTCATTTTTGCTGCAGTGTGGAAGGAAGTGTTATACCACCATTCAGCCAGAGGTAATTACTTGACCCATTGTTTTTTTTTATCAGATACAAAGCAATTAATATATCCTTCCAAATATTTGTTAACTATCTCATTTCCCAACGGGTTGAGGATGATAAGATGAGCTATGATCTAGTTGAGTACCCAAATAATAAAATAATTTCAAACAAGAATTTCTAGTGAAAATGGGATCTATGTCACTTATAATAATATTTCGGTTTCCACGTAGCTTTTGAATTGTTTCCATAAATGTAGTAGCAATTGTACTTGCTTTAAATGGATGAGATAATGCAAAAAAGTGTTCATACTTGGAAAGTATATCAATTAAGACCATGATGATACTATTCCTTGAGAATTAGGTAAAATTGTGATAAAATCCATTGGAATGGATAAAGTTTGTAGTAGACTCGGGGTCTTAATTGTCTCAACTTTATTTTCCTAGAAAACCAAACATTCTGCCACAAAATTTTGAATATTAGATTTAACGCCATCCTAAAAAATTATTTCTTCACCCTGTGGTAAGTTTTTAAAGATATCGAGTGTCCTCCTAAGGGAGAGACGTGAAATTCAAAAAGAATATTTTGTTTTAGTTGGGAATTCTTACAAAGATATAAGTGATCTTTGTACCATAAGGAATCATTTTTCCAATTAAATGTATCAGATGTACTGGGACCTTGCTGCAAATTTTGAATGAGTATTCACACTTATTCGTCATTCTTGCATTCCCCCCTTGCTTTGGTTATCCAATTTGGTTGGATAATATAAATGGCACAAAGTAATGCTTCAACATCCTCATCCTTTCTTGGGAGTGCATCTACAACAACATTTATCTTCCCTTTTTTATAGATGACTTCAAATTCATAACCCAACATCTTTGAGACCTATTTTTGTCTCTCTTATGAAGATATTCTTTGTTCCAAAAAGTATTTAAGACTATCATGATTAGTTTTTTACCCTTAAGTTTCTTCCCATTAGGTAAGGCCGCCATTTATTTTCTGCATGTAGTATCACCAACATTTATTTCTCATAAATATATTTTTGTAAATAATTTCTGTTTATTAGGTAGCTTTCAAAATCAATGGGTCTTCCTTCTTGAATTAAAACAACACATGTTCCATTTATTAAGGCATCACATTCCACAATAAAGGTTTTTTTGAAGTCTGGCATAGTTAAGACTAATTCTTGACACATTGCCTCTTAAAGATGTTCAAAGGCCTTAGTTGCTTCAGGAGTCCATGAAAATTCATGTTTCTTCAATAATGTTGTTATAGGTTCTACTATTCTCCCATAGTACTTAAAAAAATTGTGATAATACCATGTTAACCCAAGAAATCCTAGCAACTACTTTATGGTTGTGGGGAATTTCCATCCCTTAATGGCTTTAATTTTTTTAGGATCTACCTTAACACCCAACTAAGATACAATATGACCCAGATATTCCACCTCTTGTACTCCAAAGCAAAATTTGGATGATTTTTCATATAATTTTTTCTCCTCGAATAGTTTGAGCACCCTGTCATCATGGGTAACATGATCCTTGCAAGACCTGTTGTAGATTAGTATAGCATCAAAAAATACTAACACAAATTTTTTAAGGAAGGGTTTGAAAATGGAACTCATCAACCCTTGAAATTTTGAAGGTGCATTGGTAAGGAAAAGAGGCACGCCCAAAAATTCATAATGACCTTCATGAGTTCTAAATGTTGTTTTCGGAATGTCTTCATTCTTCATTCTAATTTGATGATATCCTGAACGAAGATCCAAATTGGTGAAATAAATTGCTCCATGTAATTCATCCAATAATTCATCAATCACATGAATGGGAGATTTATCTTTAATAGTGATCTTATTGAGCTCCCTATAATTCAGACACATGCACCATGATCCATCCTTCTTGTGCACTAATACTACTGGAGCGGAGAAAGAAATTTGACTAGGTTGAATTATACCAGCCTCTAGCATTTCACTCTTTTAGACATAAGGATATCTGTAAGGCCTGATGTTTGGAGGAACACTTCCCGGAATCAAATGAATAACATGATCATGATCATGAATAGGTGGGAATCATTTGGGAGTTTCAAACACCTTGAAATGATTTTCCAAGACTTTTTCGAGATCTGGAGAAATAAATGATTTTGATGTTGGAACTTCTAGCAAGCATAATTCTGAAATTATTCCTCATTGTTCTTTATTCAGAATATTTGTCATGACATTAGAGCTTATTATCTTTCCCAACTTCCCTGCAATACCATATAATTCAACTTCCTTTCCTTTCAAAAAACATTTCAAGAAAAGTTCTTGAAAATTAAAAGCTATTGTCCCCAAAGATTGTAACCATTGTACTCCTAGTACAACATCAGCACCACCCATTGGAATGGAGAGGATTGGAATATTCAGTACACATTATCCCATGGTTAGCTTGATATTATGGAACTTTCCTGAGGAATTTATAGTTCCTCCATTTGCAACCATTACTTGACACTCTGGTGCTTGGTACATGAAGCAATTCAATTCCTTCGCTACCTTACAATGAATAAAAATATGGCTACTAACCAAAACATTATTTAATTTTTCTTATTGATATGTCCTTTTATCTTCAGAGTTTGAGGAGTGTTAATTCCTATCAATACATTACATGATATGGTTGGATTCATTTCTTCTTCCTCTAGGGTTGGTTCCTAGTGTATATCCTCTTCTCTTGAAGTTTCTTGTTCCTTTTCTTCCTCCTCTTCATAATATATGTAAAATAATCTCTTCTCATCTCACTTATTACCTTTAGTGTATTTTCTATCAAAATTGTAGCAAAGCCCTTTTTCTCTTTTTTCTTCCAATTGTTGTGGTTTCAACCTTGTAGGTTGTGGAAGTCTAGGAGTAGCAACACTTACATCTTTATAGTTGTGAGCGGTAGGCTTCCTTGTCTCCATAATTTTACTTTCAAATTTTCTTGCCAACCTGAATGCCTTCTCCAATGAATCAAGTTCCCAAAGGCGAACCTCATGTTGCATGTTATCCTTTGAAGTCCCTATGAAGACATCAATCCTGTGTTCCCCTGGAATATCAATTTCCTTTATATTAATTTTGTGGAATTCCTCAATGTGCTCCACCATTGAAGCCTTTTTTTTGGGATTTATCAATTGGCTAAAGGTGTTTCTCTCTGCATCCTCATAATGTGCTATCGTTTCCTCCATAAAAATTGACCAAGTGATAATTTTTTTACGAGATAAAAGCCATCGATACCATAAAAATGTAATTTTTTCTAAATATAAAGTTGCAATGTGTACCTTTGTGTGTTTTTCACATTATGGAGATCAAAATATTACTCCATATGGAGTATCCATGTTACCATATCATTTCCATCAAACTTCCTCATATAGATCTTTGGAATATGGTGGGTCTTAAATCCAACGTTAGAGTCTATGAAATCATGATTAACATTTCTTGTGTTCTCATCATTAGTTTTCTCTACTACCTTTCCGCCATTAGGAATCATTTCTTATAGAAATTTTGTCAAAAATTCATGCAAACCTTCCATGTCTGCTTTTATATCATTCATGTCTTCCATGTTACCTTTCAGTTTTTCCTCTATGCATTGATCTTATCTTCCATGCCATCCATCTTAAATTCCTTGTCCTTCATCTTAGCTTCCATTCCATTCTTCAAACCATCCCTCTTAGTTTCCACAATTTCTTCAAACCATCCATGTTAGATTCCATTTCATTTTTGGTTACTTTTTGCGAGAGGGAAATTTGTTGCACTTGGTCTCGTTATTTTGATATATCATGTTGCACTTATTCCTCTTCATGAGTCATAGTAGAGCCTTCTGAGGGCTTAATGGTTGTTGAATTCTTTGTAGGAATAATTTTAGAATCCAATACTGATATCTATGCTTCAATATTCCCTTGGAAACACTTCAAACTGATTTTTCAAACAAGACTTATGCAATTGTTTAAAAAATACACACTTTTTTCTTCCTTTTGAGGAGCTCGATTGAAACTGATGTATCTATGTAATTTAGGATACACAAGATTTTATATTCAGTTCTGTATTATCCCTCTTAGTTTTCTTTCCAATTCCACAGGTCTTACCGAATTTGGATTCTTCAAGGCAAAGCTATGACCAATCTCCCTCAATGTCATAATTATGGATTGGTTCAATAGAGTGAACCTGTATGGCATGTCACATGTCACTGTTTCCTCCTTCGACTCGAAAATTGAAATACAGGAAACTACGATCCATGTGCTTGCGGTCACTTTTTATAGAATTCCAATCCGATGCTCAGAGAGAGAGTTATGACGATTTTCTCAAGGTCTCCTCTTTGAGATGAAATTTGGGAGCTTGCACAAACCTAAACTTCCACAGATAATACCTCCGAAAAAATTGTGAAACAATATCTAAATATTTTACAGGGCGTTCCTCAGGATTTCAGTGCAAATGGGTTTTTTTGTATCTTATGAACCTTCGTAGAAAATTTTTTATAGAGAAAATGGCACGATGACCTATTTGAAGTAGCAAAACCCTAGAATCCAAAGCTCTGATACCAAATTTTATGAAACCAACTCATAAAATAGAAGAAAAGAGAGATCAATGAATTATAAATCAGCCTCTTCGAGGGGGAAACCTCCTTTACATTACATAAATGAAAAATTATTGAATGATAAAAATGAAAAAACCTCCTTTATATATATAATATTTCATGGGGTTACAATACAATCCTAGCCGACCTAACAATAATAATGTAAGGGCACAACAATAACAATAGTGGGCCTTTACGGGGCGCAATAATAACAATATGGTGAGTAAAGGAGTACAAAATTAACAATAAGGGGGCTACACTAACAACAATGATGGACTACACTAGTAATATAGGGACCTAACAATTGATGTTGGGGATATGATATTTGTGACACTGCAACCCTATAAATAGATGTCTCAAAAGCAACAACAAACGGACAATAAATTGGCACCAAGGTATTAGGTCCCTTATAAAGTGCTATAGAGCATTGGAGATATGGCTTACAAATTGGAGTTTCCTCTTTCTTAATTTATACATTTAGCCTTCCTTTTTTCTTTCTTAAATAAGGTAATTGGTAACAAGATCCTAGTCCAAACTATTTTGATATATATTAATGAAGAATGGAAAATCGTACTTAAACCAAAAACAATATGAAAAATAAGGATTAAGAAATTGATAAATTAAGAAATTAATGAGTACTTTATCAAATGGAAGAACATATTAGTGGAAGACATTTTCATGCATAAACATTTGCAATTAATGAAGTGTTGTGGAGAACACTTCATTGGAGGGAAGGGGCATGTTAAGCCATATATAAACCCCATGTTAATCTTAAAACCTCTTATGAAGCCCTAGTTATCGAGTTAGTATGATTCTATATATTTTTATGATGGCTAGAAACTTTCATTATAATTGTACCATTTATCTCCTATATTAAGGAGAGCTAGTCGTAGGACCATCAAATCTTATCTTATACATTGTATTCATTATAAAATAATAATTCCCCCTCAAAATGGGTTCTAATTATTAGTTTGCCATCATATTTAGGGTGAAAGTTTCATAACAGTATATTGTTCAATAAATTGACTTCCTTCAAGGTACAACAAATGAACGTAACTAAATATCAATTGAGTTATGAAACATGTGCCCAAATTTAGTTGGTGATACTTATTATCCAAAAAACCATTTCTTTATGCACTTGTTATAGGGATTATTTCTCGGTTTTCTTACCTCCAGTTGGTAGTGTAATGTTGAGTATGTTTTTAATATTACTTGAATATGAGGGAGTCCACGGATCATTTTATTTTTCCTCTTTGATCAAATCCTTCTCATTTTTTTCTTCTACATTCACCACGCATTCTCTCTTTTAGGATCATTTTTTTACCAACACCCTTCTCCTCTTTTATTTATCCTTTTTCTCCTCCATTGGTGATTTTAGGTGTTACACTTCCATATTTTTTTTTCCAAAACCTCAAAACAACTTGTCAAGATGAGATTTCAGAGATAATTTCATTGTGGGAGGAAATTTTCCATGTTTTTTTTTCAAGCTAAAAAGGTGTTTATTCATTTATATTTTATACAAAAACAGAGTATGTAAATTAATAGTGGAGACGTACGACTAGGGAAACCAACACCTCTACTAACATAATATTAGTTTTATTAACTAATTATGGGTATACAAAAGGGATTACTACTAGCTTGAGAGAATTAGGCATAACTAAGAGTAAATTAAAATGAGAGTATAAATAAAAAAATTAGGGGATGGTGGACTTTCCTCCATTGAAATTTCTAGGATCACAATGTCGGAGTCTATATTAGCTTAGAAATAGTCAAAAGGTTAAGAGTCCTTGATGAGATCTGTAGGATTATATTTTATACCCCTAAAGTCATGGTGGACATCCTCACTATTGAGAGAAAAGTATTTCTAAGGTGAGAGAAAAAATCCCCTCTAAGTAATGGATAAGGTGAACATTAATCACAACATAAAATAACTAATGACAACATGGTTAAATCATTATTATATTTCACCATTAAAAAAATGAAATAAATTGAAATAAAAAAAATCTGAAAAATAATAATAATGAAGCGTGTCTTTCTTAACCAATGGTAAAGAAAAAGCCTTATGAGACACCAAGAGGATGTGGAAACTGGTTGGATATTTAAAGAAAAAACCTTATGAGACACCAAGAGGAAGTGGCAACTAGTGGGATATTTATCCTTCCCCTTATGAGTAAAAATATCTACGAACTCGTTCTCTATAATAGCAACTCAATGAGGAGGATGGGAGCACATGCGACTAGGGTTTCTAGGACGAGGTAGGGTTCCAAAAGTTTCAGGCCACCAAGAAGAAAAAAGCATCATGTTTCAGGTGCTAGAACACTAACGGAGAGAATGGGGACACCATATAGGGGGGCACGATCGCCTCCTACAACAAAGTAACAGTGGGGGAAGCAAGCGGGAGAAAAGAAAAATAATTTGGCCCCTAATAAATGATGAGGATACCCGGTTGGTCCTTGGCACAAGATGGGAGGCCCAAATGAGAGGCTAGTGCCTTTTGCGGGTGACCAAGAAGCCCAGATTTTTGATATCTTCAAAAAAACTTGAACGATATTGCAAGTATATGAAGGACGATGCGATAATATGTAATCTCATTGGAACTTTGCCAATGGAAAAATATCTGGTCAAATGGATCCAACTGAAATGAAAACCAAACGGCCACATCGAACTGAAGCTCGGTGCCAGAGGCTTATTCACAGTAATATTCTCGAACCTACAAGAAAAAGAGAGAATATTTGAAAATGGGCCTTAATTCTATCATAATGTAGGTCTATTCATGAGATATTGGGAGGAATGCTATAACCCTGACCAGTAATACTTCCTGACGACATCGATATGGGTACGATTATTTTCCCTACCAGTAGATATCTAGGATTTGGAAATACTGGAAGTGATTGGAAACTCCATTGGTAGGTTTTTCAAGATAGCCAAATCCACTTGCAGAGGTAGATACATGTCATATGCATACATCTTTGTGTATATTAATATAGTGGATCCCCTTCTAGATAGGGTCGAACTAGAATACAATGAAGAGGTATGGTAGCAACCCCTGGATTATGAACATATCTCATTTAGATGTAGAAGATGCCATGCTTATGGCCACCTGTTTAAAGCTTTCCCCTTGAATAATCATGAAATAGGGAAATCGGAGGAGGGGAAAATAATAGAGAATGCAACGGAAGAGGAAAATGGGTTTATAGAGGTTAAGAGGAAAATTAAATCCATGAAAGCTCAGCAGACACTAAATCCTAACCACCCCAAGCAGAAAAAAATTAGAACAGGTATGCAGTGCTTGTAGAGGAGGAGGAAACATTAAAAGTGGAGTAGAAGATAAACGGGGGTGTTCGGATATTCTGACACATAGGAAATAGTTAAGAATAACTTAGTCTAGTGTAGAGTTAGGTAAAGTGTGTTTCTTTACCATGTACATTTGTAACTTATAATCTGACGGTCACGATTTGTAATGATCTGACGGTTATCTCTCACCTTGGTATTAACAACACTTGATCCATGGATTAACACTCGATTGGTCCATGATCTATATTTAAAGAGAATGAAGGGTCATTTTTCCAGTAACCGTTTATGAGAGAAACATATGTAACTTTTCTTTTTATTAATAAATTTCCTGAAGTGGTCGCGTTGGCTCAAGCCGTGGACTGTTTCCCTCTTTGAGGGTTTTAACCACGTGATTATACTGGTGTACTAATTTTTGATCTTTTTGTGAGCGGTTACCTTTGTTTCTTGATCTAAGGAACTTTCCCTGTAAATTCCTACATGGTATCAGAGCTATTTTGAGGGTCGCGTCCGTTGTTGATCAAAATCCGAAGCTGGTTTGACTGCATGTGAATTCTGTTTTGTAGATCTACTATTTATGAACATTTTTGAGCTTGGAGAATTGCTCGGTTGTGTCCGAAGCATCTGTTACAGTGAGGAATTCCTTTCGTTCCATGCGAAAAGGTTTCCGGCTGCCCAAGTTATGACAGTTTAGATCTGGAGGTATAAAGCATCTATTTTGCAGTTATATTTGTTAATAGTTCTGCTTATTTCGGTTTTTTCTGTTTATTTTCGGTATTAATATTTTATTTATTTTCTAGATCTATACCCTCTTCTCTGTGTATGCTCTTTTCTATGCACTGCGTGCGATCATGGAAAATCAGAAACAGGAAAAAGGGATTTTTTTTTTGCTACGTATGATCTTTCCCCGCATCTTTCTGTGATCTCGGGAAATCAGGAATAGTGAAAAAAGTGATAGTTTTTGGTAAGGCTAATCGAAAATCTAACATTTTTCCATAAGGCTTTGCATTTCATTTTTGTTTGCTCGGTTTTTGTGTTTTTTTTGTGCAGGAAAAGGCACGCACACCAAAGAGTAAAAAAATTATAAAAACAAAAATTAAAATAAAAAACAAAAAACAAAATGCCCCCCTTCCTCCTTTTATACAATAACATGATCCTTTTACTATCTCACTTGGTGAGGGGTTAGTTTATGAGAATAGAGGTCTTGGGTTCAAGTCTCCTTCTCAAGCTTCTTTTGTAAAAAAAATTTGTTCAAAGGGGCAGATTTTTTTTTAAAAAGCCACACTTCATCCCGTTCCTGTAACTATTCGACATCTACAACTCAGATTTTTCAAAAGGCATAACTTCTTCATCTGAAAGCCATTTTTGTTGGAAATACTGGGGGGGGGGGTGAATCAATATTCCTTTCAATTAAAGAATTAGTTAATCTTCAATTATTATCAGTGTTTGTACAATGATAGTAGAAAACAAGAGGAAAACAAAGGCACACATTTTTTAAGGTGGAAACACACTCCGAGACAAAAACCACCTAATTATTTTCTAATAATTCTTAATATTCAACTCCAATTGAAAATAAAGCTCCAACTTCCTAGTATCTAGAAAATCATTCTTCTCCAACTCCCACTGAATGGACGCTCCAATGCCCAAGATTCTTTAGTAGTCAACTGAACGGATGCCCCAACACCCAATGAGCTATAACTCACCCTAGCACCACCCTACCACCCTGTAGAAGAATAAAAGAAGAATGGAATCCTGTACCAGGGAAAATGGTCCACTTTACAATGATATAGAATGATGTAGAAGAAGAAGATACACTAGAACATAACCCCAACTATGACACAACCACCTAATGATGATCCTAGACCTCCCAACACTGCCTCTTCAACCCTTGGCAGATAGACACTAGTACAGTTTGTACAATAATGTATTTACATGACTAAGTACAATGATACCTTTGCAATGATTGTATGCAGTGCTGCCTACTTGAAGAGTTCATATGATGAACTTCTTGCTGCTGTTATGCACCTTGGTTTCTTCTCTTGTCATGCTACCCTCTGCTACACCTTGCTTTGCTTCACTGCCATAGAAAGTCTGGTCCTTTGCAACCCTTGACAACACATGATCTAGCTTTTTCTTGCCTTATAGGAGCTCGATATTGAATCTGGTGTATCTTTGTTATTTCAGATCCTCAATATCAAATTTTTAGTCCTATAGTAGTACTCTGAGGCATTTTTCCAATGCCACAGGTCTGACCCAATTTGGATTCTTCAAGAGAGAGTTATACCCAATCTCTCACAATGCCCTAATTATGGACTATTTCGGTAGAGTGCACTTGTATGGCGTACCTGTAGGTTTTAACCCTGAGCATAAATTATCTACACATGAATATTATAACAGAAAATAAACAATAGCAAGAGCATAAAACATAAAATAGATAAACACAGAGATTTTCCCCTGGATCCCAAATCGAGACGACCAGCTTGATTTTTCGTTATATTCCTTTTAGTGTTACAACAAATATATATACATGCCGAAGCATACATAAACCCCAATCCATTAACCCTGGATTAGAACATAACTGTAGTTACCTTGATAATACCAGGGGCCGAAAACCATCGTACCCCAAAACCATGTGCAAAATCATGCACAAAACATGGGTGGGTCTGCCTATGAGTGGGTCTGCACACCAAAACAATTTTCGAACAATGGGGGTTGCCTCCTCCCTTGTGACCCCCCTGCTGCGCTCGGCGCAACGTACAGTGTGTGGGGCTAGTCGTGGAAAGAATATAACACATACCTAACATTCTCCCACTTGTTGTTTTCTTTCCACAGGGGGCCACAGGAGAGCTTAGTCATTGGGCCAATTCTTCAACACCCATGTTTTCTCTACACCAAGAGAACTTCTGAGTGCTCACAGAATTTGTCAATGCATCTGCAACATTCTTCAAAGTGTCCACCTTTACCAGCAACACCCTTTTAGCCTCAACCATATCTCTAACGAAGTGATATTGAACATCAATGTGCTTTGTCTTTGAGTGGAAATCAGGGTTCTTAGCCAAGAAAATTGCACTTTGGCTATCACATTCTATCCTTATAACTTGCTGTACCAACCCCATACTTGAACACAATCTCCGCAACCAAACTGCTTCATTGCTTGCATGAGTGGCTGTTATGTATTCTGCCTCTGTATTTGAAAGCGCCACTATAGACTGTCTTTTACTCATCCAACTGACTGCACCTCCAAATAGGCTAAACACATACCCACTTGTAGATCTTCTTTGGTCCAGATCTCCAGCCCAGTCTACATCAACAAAACCACGAATGTCCAACATTCTTTCCACTCCTGGTCTTCCTTGGTAGCACAAGCCATAATCACTAGTGCCACGTAAATATCTGAAAACCCGCTTCACTGTTGTCCAATGCTCCTTCCTTGGGTTTGACATAAACCTGCTCAATACTCCCACTGCATGTGCAATGTCTGGTCTAGTACAAACCATTGCATACATCAGGCTACCCACTGCACTTGCATATGGAACACGGGACATATACTCCTCTTCTTCTTGTGTCTTGGGACATTGTTCAACAGACAACTTTACACCTACAGGAATAGGAACATTCACCGGTTTACTATCCTGCATATTGAACCTCTGCAATATAGTCTCGACATACTTCCTCTGGTTTAACCAGAGCTTCCTCTTTTCCCGATCTCTCTTAGTTTCCATGCCCAAAATATAGTTTGCAGCACCAAGATCCTTCATGTCGAATTTGGAGAACAGTTGGGTCTTCAAATCTTGGATAATTTCTTTGTCATTTCCAATCAACAACATATCATCCATATACAAGACCAAATAAATAACACGGTCACCAATTAATTTAAAATAAACACAGTGATCCTCCTTGCTTCTGGTGAAGCCAAGTCCCCGTATATAGGTATCAAATTTCTGATACCACATCCTTGGTGACTGTTTTAACCCATACAGAGACTTCTTCAACCTGCATACCAGTTCTTTCTTACCCTTCATTGGTATCAAATCCATCTCAAAATCAAAATCAGTTCTTTCTTACCAGTTCTTTCTTACGTCTGTTCTATCTCAAAATCAAATGCAGCAGCAACAGATAAAAGTAATATAATAGAAGTAACTTTGGAAACATGAGAGAAAATATCACCAAAATCAATTCCCGGCACCTGGGAAAAACCTTTTGCTACCAACCGAGCTTTGTATTTCTCCACCTTGCCTTCTACATTCATCTTCTTTTTAAACACCCATTTGCTCCCAATGTGCTTCCTTCCAGCTGGAAACTCCACCAGATCCCATGCCTCATTTTTGTGCAAGGATGCCATTTCATCAACCATGGCCTCCTTCCAGAGTTTTCCATCCTCGAAATCTACTGCCTCCCTGATAGTTCTGGGATCATCATCAGTTATAGTTAAGGAAAAACCTGAACAGAAAGCAGATGGACTATACCTTTCTAGTTTCCTTCTTTCCCGAACTGATCTTCTCAAAGTTGGAGTTTGTGGCTCTTCCTCTTCTGAATCTTCTTCTGCTGTAGAGTCTGATTCATCCTTCTTTAGCTCAAAATCTATCTTCTCAGGTTCCTTTGGTATGATTTTATGTTTAAAAACATCTTTCACCTCTCTAAACACCACATCTCGGCTGTACACAACCTTCCTTGTTTTCGGGTTCCAAAGCTTGTAACCTTTTAAACCATCCTTATACCCAATAAAGATGCACCTTTCAAATTTATTATCCAACTTGGTCCTTTTCTCCTTTGGAACATGTACATATGCATCACATACAAATACCCTTAGATGTGAAAGAGAGGGTTTCTTACCACTCCATACCTCATGTGGAGTCTTATCTTCCAACGCTGATGAAGATGATCTATTAACTAAGTAACATGCACTCTCCACTGCCTCTGCCCATAATTCTTGTCCTAACCCGGTACCACTGAGCATGCTTCTTTCCTTTTCCATCAGCGTTCTGTTCATTATTTTTGAAAATCTTTTTTGCTAAGGTGTGTATGGAGTAGTCTTCTGTCGTGCTATACCACACTTCTTACAGAACTCTTCAAATTCCTTCTTGCAGAACTCCCCACCATTATCTATCCTCAGCGCCTTTATCTTCTTCTCTGTCTGGTTTTCCACCAGAGCCTTAAATTCTTTAAATCTGTCAAAGAATTTAGATTTCGTCCTCAAGAAATATATCCATGTATTCCTTGAGAAGTCATCTATGAATGAAACATAGTACATAGAATTTCCCAGTGATGGAACTGACACAGCTCCAAACACAAAACTGTGCACAAGTTCTAATATCTTGTTCGCCCTCTTAGCACCAGAAGGAAAACTCACCTGATTTTGCTTCCCATTAACACAATGTTCACAGAAATCGAAATCCAGAGAGAAATTAGACATACCTTCTACTATACCATTTCTATGCAGTATCCGAAGGCCCTTCTCTCCAATATTTCCAAGCCTTTGATGCCATAGCATGGTCTTTTCTCCAGAGACAGCTAGGCTTTCCGCTCCACTTTCAGGAACCACATAACTATTACACCCATCAATAATAGTGCTACCTTGTAGCTTGTACAGAGTTCCAGTCCGAACTCCCCGCATTAATACCAGTGCTCCCCGAACCATCTTGCAGGCATCTTTCTCGAACACTGTTTGTACACCCGCATCATCCATCTTGCTTACAGAAATCAGATTTCTGGACAATGCAGGAATATGAAGAACACCAGGAAGTGTTCTAATCCTTCCACCTTGCAGCTTCAGCTTGACCTTTCCACGTACGACGATTCTCGCCTTCCTATCATCCCCTAGGAAGACATCACCATCATATTTCTCATACTCGTAGAACCACTCCCTATGGGGAGTGAAGTGAAAGGATGCACTCGATTCAATCAACCATGACTCATGATCTACATGTGTATTTGAAGAAGAAGCCAAATACACATCCCCACCTTCATCCGAGGTGGTTTTTGCCTCTGCAGAAGGAGCATCATCAGATCCCTTTCCTTTCTCAGGAGCTTTAGATCTGCACTCCTTTTTTTAGTGCCCTTCCTTTCCACATTTCCATCATACCTTTACAAACTTTCCAGGAGATTTAGATCTCCCTCTAGATTTGGATCTGCCACTCGAAACCTTATTCTTGTTTTTGTTTTGGGACCTTCCTTGTACAGATAAGGCATCTCCATTCCGGCCCTCCATATTTCTCTGTCTCATTTCGTCCAACAACAAGGCTGAGACAATGTCATCAAAATTCAAGGTAGTTGTATTGCTACCTATTGCAATAACCAGACTATCCCACGAGTCTGGTAGAGAACACAATAAACTGATGCACTTATCTTCATCTGAGATTTTAATATCAACAGATGACAACTGACTTACCACAGTATTGAAGGCGTTCAGATGCTCTGTCACCGAGTCTCCATCCTTCATCCTCAGGTTATACAGCTTTTTCCGCAAGAACAACTTATTCACCAGAGACTTAGATTGGTACAAAGTCCCAAGTTTTTCCCACAAATTCTTCGCCGTAGCTTCCCCAGATACATTCAACAATACTGAATCTGAGACACACAACCGTATTGTGCTCTTAGCCTTCCGATCCAGTTTCTTCCAGTCTTCATCTGACATTGTCGTTGGTTTAGTACCTGGATCTACCGCGATCCACCGATCTTTATCCACCAGCAAATCCTCCATCTTGAGCTTCCACAACTCAAAACTCTGACCATTAAATTTCTCGATCTCTATCTCTGCTATATCTCATTTTTGGTCATCTAACCTATTATCATTAGATGGACCCAAGTACACCATGTAAGACCAATTTTACCTTAAGTAAAATTGCTTTCACTATGTAAAATAACTTAATAAAACACATTTATTAGGTTGTTTATGGTCTAAACAGGAAACCCCAAAAGGAAATATTAAACAAACCTATATTTGTTTGATTTTCCTCAAGCAATAATTAATTAAACAATAATTTAATTATCATTCCTGGTCATGTTTAACCCAAAAAAAAGAAATTAATTAGATAAATCTTTATTTATCTTATTATTTTCTAGGAATAATTATTTAAATCTTATTTAAATAATATTCCTTGTTAAATATGACTAAATCACCCATAAATAATTAAATAAATTATTATTTATTTGATTATCATTCAACCACTTCCTTAAAATGATAAATAAATCATTTGTTTATTTATTATTTACAAATAAAGGGATTTGACCCAAGTCAAATACTTTTTCGCTCCAATAAATATAATAGAATATTCCATAAAAGGTGGATCTAGATTTGGTTAATGTTATTTTAATCATGCACCAAGATCTAGAATGACCCAATATTTTGTTATAAATAGGAGGGTTTTTCCTACCATTATTCACCTTTTGTTGCCTATTAGATCACTCTGGATCTATACTCTTGGTCTGACTTTGAGCCATTATCATTGTCATATTTTCCATTATCTATTGTGTGAGCTCCCTTTGAGTTCTATCTTTGTCTGGGTTTTCTACACCAACAGGAGAGAGAAATGCTAGATCTGAAGTACTGAGGACTTCTAAGAACCCATCCCATTGAGGAGAATTGGAAACACCTTCTTGTTTTCCTCCCAGGTGCCCTTAATACAAAAAATCTTTAAAGAATATTGTTCTTGTTTTGTCTATTGGATGTATGGAGCAAAACCTTATTTTTACTACTTAATATCTCTTTATGCATAGATCTGGATTTTTGCAGCATTTGTCTTGATCAACTAACTACAAATCTGAAGATATTGGAAGCCATATTTGATGTTAGGGCTATAAGTTATACGTAGCTAAAGTGGTATTTTTTCGTACACTTCGACAAAAGATTCATACTAACAACTGGCGACTCCACACGGGTTTTCAATTACGACCGTTGTCGTTTTTCATATTCCTGCATATCCATCTACTTCAGACCCTAGGGCTTCTTTTCAGATTTTTGTTTTTTCTATTTTTATGTTGTTTTTCACCTATAAAACCCTAAAACATTAAAATTTCTAACTTCTGCATGTTTCTGGACCTATTGTGTAGGTGACAGACATCAGCCGCAACTGAGACAGCAACTTTTTCGGAAATCTGCCGCCGGGACACCCGAAGGTTCAGGTCACACTTTTCAGCCTAGAAACTGCGACCTGGCCTCCAGGTCACACTTTTCAGCCCATTATCTGCGACCTGCATAGAAAACAGGTCAGAAACTGCGACCTGCCAGTTTTTCTGCTATTTTTCTGCAATTTTTGTGGGTTTTTCTGAAGCTTCTGTCAGGGTTTTCCAGCCTCTGTCTCAGCCCGTTTAAGACCTATTTCTGATATGTTTTGCTCATCTAAGTGGGAACATAGCCCCCTAGGGCTTTAGTACCCTTCACTTTTGGTGGAATATTTTTAACTGTTCCAGGTGTCTGATTTTTCAGAGTTTCAGTCGCCCCTTTTTCAGGTCTGATACCTCCTTTTCAGATGCCTTTTAATCAGCTCTTCTGCCTTTCAAATCACCTCCTGAAGTTTTGTTTGGATCTACCTTTAGGGCCTCCTCCTTGTCCCTTCTACTTTTTGCTAATTTCCTCCTTTTTTACAGCCACCTTGCCTCTGCCTCTTGGCTGTGTTCTGCACCTCTTTTCAGTAGATTTCTCCTTTAGATCCCTGTCTCTCCCGACCTTAGATCTATTGGCCTCTTTTTAGTGTGTTTTGACTATATTTTTTCCCTCTTTTAGACTAGTTTTGAGAGACTCGCCTTTTTGGGTTAGATCGATGCATTGTTAGCTGTTAAATTTCTATTATTTCAGCATTATATACTGTTCTCTGCAGATTTATTTTCAGTTAGACAACACACTTTTTATTTCGCTCTCAAAACGTCTGGGTTTAAAAATTAAAATTAACGCATGCCACACACTCACCCTAAGCGAAGAAGAGCCTGGTTAACACCACCAGGAAAAGACTTTAAAACATTGTAAAATCAATTGACACTGCACCTTTCTGCCCTTGTTTCGACATTGTAATCACTTGATTCTGCACCTCCCTGCCTTTTTTGGTCATTCTTCTTCCCCTTGTGCCATGTTTGTGTTGTCACCATTGTGCCCCCAAGGAACACATCCCAGAGACTTCTTGCCCTTCATCCTCAGTTTCTGGTCGGTCGACCTACTCCTTCCCGTCGTCATCAAGTTAGTCCTCCTCCGAGTCCGCACTCCGACTCCTCTTCTGATTCATTGGGTTCTCCTATTACTTTTGGTTCTCCCCCTATCACCTTCACTATGTCTGGTCCAGGGCCTAACGCTCGCGGTAATCCTGGCCCTAATTTTGGGACTACTACTAGCGGAACCGCCACAGGAACTACCTTGGCTGCACCTTTGCTCCCTTACATGGCAGGCCTCAGCCCCCCCAATTTCAATCAGTTGATCAATGACCCTATCCGCCACGATGTTGGTTGGCCTTCTATGCCAACCAAGCTCCCCTCCGACATCCCTAGGTTCGAAGGCCTTGCTAGAGAATATCCAACCAACCATGTCTGATCTTTCCACATGTGGTGTTCCTCCAATTCGATTACCGATGATTCCATCCATCTTTGGTTGTTCCAATGCACGCTTACAGGCAAAGATTCTAAATGGTATGTTGACTAGGCCACCTCTTCCCATACCACTTTTGCGACCATTTCCCAAGCCTTTCTATCTTATTTCCAGCTCCCTCTCTGATACAACACTGGTACAGAGCTTTTGACGTCTTTCCATCAATCCTCTTCAACCCGCCTTTCCACTCATGTCCAGGAATGGCGGCGAAGAAGAATTTTATGTCATGCTCCCACCTTCAAAGATAGGGTTTATATGGATTGGTTCCTTCACACTCTCCTACCTCCCATTGGCAAAGATGTCGCCTCCCATTTCCCTCAAACCGAAGAAGCTGCCCTCCAAATAGCCTTGAAATATGACCTGATCTATGCTGAGTCTGGTTATGTTTATACCGTCCTTCCTAACCTCCCCAGGCCCGGTGGTGCTAACGCCCCAGGGGCATCTCATTCTGCCGACGGTATCATTGGAGCCCTTTCTCATCCGTATGCTCAACCTCCTATGGGCTATGGTCTCCCTCCGGGAGGGGCCAACACCTCTAGCACTTTTCCCTCTCCAGGTAGCATGTATCCAGGATACGGCATGCCTCATCCTTTTTCCCAACCTCCTAATTACCTCAATGTTGCCTAACCTAACCATTATCCTTATCCGCAGCCTGGTGCTCCAGCTCCTTCGGCATTTGCACTTCCACCTCCCTTACCTTCTCAACCCCAGCAACAACACCTACAGCCCCCTCCAGGGCAAGTATTTGTACAACAGGGCGTGACTAATCCCCCTTCCTCCCAAAGAAGGTAGAAAGGCAATCAAAATCAATCTACCCCTAGTACTCGTGGACACAATCCTCAAGGTCTTGACCCTAACACTTCTAACCAGCAACAGGGCACTCAGCCCAAGCCAGACAGGCCTATTCGCACAAATAAGCCTTGTTCGTGTTGCGGTGTTTATGGTCATTACACTCACGATTGTCCCCTTCTACCAAATATGCGTCAGATGTGGGAGTCTCAAGCCACATTGCGAGGACAACATGCCTCCCCTCATGCTCCCCCTAATGTGGCCACTACTCAACAGGGCCCGTGTTTGCGGTCCTTTCCCCCCGGCGGATTAGGCGGGCACCGCCCAACTTTTTTGACGGACGGAGGTTGCTCAACCTTCCCCTTCTGGTTCTCCGTTACCGAGCCTCGCGGTGAACTCGATCCATCTCCAACGGTACAAACCACCACCTTTAAACTAGGTCTACTTGATGCCCAAACCTCACTTGGTGCTACGGGTCCCTTCTTTAGGTTCTCTGAAAGCCTCTTCCGACATCCAATGGTCCCTTACATATCCCTCAACTTCGAAGTTGAGGTTCATACCAAGATTCCTAAGGGACCATTACGCTGAAAATGTTGCTCTGATCGCACCCTGAATCGTATAGCATAGTAGATGATTTGACGCAGTCTCCTGCTGCCATTTCCACATTGGAACTCCTCCAGTCGTGCCCTTCCGAAAAGAAGGCTCCACTATCTGCCATGGGCACTGTAGATCCTGCTGATGACCAAATGATTGTTTTCGACGCCCATCAATCAGAACATCCTCCTCTTCCTGCTTCTGTAGCCTTCCAAATCCCAGTCAAAATCTGGAACGCTTACGTTTCTCAGTGTATAATTGATGAGGGGGCATCCACCTTTGTGATGTCCGCTTCGGTTTGGAAGCAACTCGGATCCCTTGAGTTGTCCCCTTCCGCGATCACCCTTCGAGCGTGGGATGGCCACGCCTCCCATCCCATTGGCCTCTTCCGTAATTGTCCTATCACTCTTGCGGGCAAGACTGTTTGCGTTGACGTCGAAGTCATCGACGCCCCTCTGGATTACGAAATTCTCTTGGGACGAAGCTACACCTATGCCATGTCTGCTGTCCCATCCACGGTTTTTCGCAAGATGTCTTTTCCTCAAAATGGAAATATAGTCACCATCGACCAGTTGACATATCACGAGCCAAAGTCTCAGACCTCCCCTGAGACGAACATCTCTTCTGTAGCCAATAAACCAACCATCGGTTCCTTGAACAATGTATCTCCCGGCGTCTACAAAGACTCCTCTTTTCTTGGAACTTTCCTTGGTCTCCCTCCTCGTCATGTCTCTGATCCCAGCTTATCGAATGTTTGCATGATGCAATCGTCTCGGGCTGCCCTTAAGTGGCCCGCTTCGGCTAGTCAGCAACCTTAGACTCAACCTCACCCACTACAACCCACTCCTAGCCATTCATCTCAGCCAGCTGGACCTCCTCCTTCTGGCCCTTCTCCTACAGCTGGTATCCCTGAACCCTTCTATCCTCCTGGGTCGGTTCCCCCCGGCCTCAACCATCTCGGAGCCGTCCCTCCTGGTCATTATCCTGCTGGTCAAATACCTTTCCTGGCTCCCCCTCTTGGAGTCTATACGGTCCCCGTCATGGCCACCCTCTCTCTCCCCAACCTTACCCTGGGCATACCCGTCTGGTACCTCGACCCTCCAGCCGCTACCCCACCCGGTCACCCCAAACCTTATCTTGCTTTGACACCGGTTCAACCGGTCCCCCTCGCTTCCTCCATTGCCACCATGCCCCTCGCACCTCCCCAAGACCCTGCCCCTGTGGTGACAGCCCCAAGAAAGAAAGGTAAAGCTCACAAGGGGTCATCCAAAGACAAGTCCACCCTGATTGACCCGGCTCCTCCTCCGCCCGCAAAGCCTTGCGCCTTGTGTGATGTCGTTGGTCACGCCACCCATTCTTTCTTTGAATTGCCCCGTATTCATCCCATGGTTAAAGTCACATTCCCTGAGTCTACGGTCCCTGACCCCTCTATTCTGTCCTCGTCCGTAACCAAGAACCCAAAGATTATTCGCACCAACAAACCCTGTGCTTTGTGCGGTGTCCATGGCCATTACTCCCACCATTTTCCTCACCTGAGGCACTACCACGCCTCTTTAGAGGTAGTTTGAGAGTATGAGGTTGAACAAAATCAGTCAGCCTGTCCCATACTTGCGCAGTATGCTTCAGGTCAGCTTGAGGATCCCCCCGCTCCCATTGACATCCCCCCCCTGATGTCCAGATGACGGAGTCCACTACCACCATTCTCTACCTATCATCCTCTGTGAGACCCTTGGAGAACATTCCCTTTGAACCCTCCCCTGTCGGTTCGCTCGATCCCCCTTCAGCGACCAGCCTAGGCTCAACATCATTTGACAATTTGTTTATCTGTTCCTCTGTCATCCCCCGTGACGATCCGTATGTTAGCCTTTCTTCCTATACAGATTCTCTAGGTAGCTTTCCCGTGTCATGTGGTTTCCCTTCCTCTCGTCATCCCCTCCTTTCCCGTCAGGATGCCCTCTTGGAAGCCTTTTCCACCCATGACCTCATCCTTCCCGCCCATAAACGGGATAACACCACCCGTATCTATGTTGCCTCTGCAGCCTGAGTCCCAGCCATGCCTCCTATAGCCCTCATATACCACCGTCTAGTTCGTATCTGAGTCATAGCCATCATGCCCATCGCACTCCTTCCTGCAGTTTCTGCTCGGTGTCTACTATACACTCATGCTGCCATCATCGTTCCTCCTCCTCCCATTTTTTGTCTCGTAACACTATTCTGCAAGAACTCCCGTCCCCACCCTATATCGGTTACGCCGATGGTGCAAGTCGTTGCTCTCAGAATCTAGCCTCAGCAGGTTGGGCCATTTTCACCCCCTTGCATGCCCTTGTTCTCTCGAATGGGGTCTACATTGGTCCTGCCACCAATAATCAGGCCAAATATGATGCAGTGCATGGTCTTTTAGTCAATGCCCTCTCTCATCGCATTCTCCATCTGCATGTTCGTTTAGATTCCCTACTTCTTGTCATGCACCTAAATGGTGTCTATCGTGTGCATAATCCTGTGCTGTTTAGATGATATTTACAAGTGCAACTCTTGATACGTGAATTTGAAGCCATAACTTTCAACCATGTACCTCAGAACAAAATCACTATGCAGATAGCATTGCAAACCATGTTCTAGATTGGCATTTATCAGATGCATTTTATACAAGACAATAACATTCATAATAATTAAAAAATATGCATATCCATAATATGTGTCATAAAACATGTGTTTGGAGTCCATCTACTCTGATACATATGACATGCCCATAGCATGTTACAACAAACTCAAAACTGGGGGCACCACCTGTCCCACATCTAATCACTCTCTGGCGGATTCCGAGCCAATGGCTCTGCTCCTGCAGCCTGTAGATCACGTATCCCCTGACCGGCCATCGCCATGCGCCGCATGACACCTCGCCATTCCGAGGGTAGACCAATACATGGCTCTATGTACTGGTTGTCTAAGTCTTGCCACCCACGCTCTGAAACACCAGTCAACAACCTCTCGCATCTACGACGGATGTCCTCCAGGAGGGCGACCGCATCCTCATTATGCGCCGCTCTCTGTCAACTCAGGCCTGCAGCTCCTGATGTTGTCGGTCGTCCCATATATCCGGTCGGTTTTACCGAAGCTATATCTGTATACCAAAAGTACATGAATCAGTACCCTATCTACTATTCAATAACTTTAACATGCCCAAAAAAGAGTAGTCACTTTTCACTTACCATCGGGTCCCCATACTCGACCAGGCAGAAGTGGTAGGTCTGGATCCCCACAATAACTCATCCCACTATAGGGATAGTCATCTATGTATAACGGCATCTGATCCCAATGGGCAAAGAACTTTACGAGAGGTGAAACACTCGTCCGACCGCCCCTCCTCCTCCTCTGCACAGTAGTCGCCCCCACCGGCGCATCCTGGGCTCTCTCGGGCCCCCATCTGGGAGCTGTATACGAGGTCATAAGGTCACGATCTTCTCAAAAAAGAAAGAGAATAATAAAGTCCAATACAAGAAATCGTGGTTCACTTGTCACTTGCAAAGGGACATCTGTCGTTTTAACGACACCAACATCATTTGGGCCCACCCATAGTAGGTCCCACTCAACACACTCTCCACAATTATCATCTACCCCCCAGTGATGTGATGGAGCACCTGGTTGCCCAATATCTGCAGCACCACTGTGGCCACTGTACGAGTCTCTAATCTCTCTAAGTCACCGATCGGTATCCGATTCCCTTTGACTTGGAGTCCCAGTCAACACTGTCGCTCCACCAACTCCATGATGTTCCGCCCCTGCAGTAGCACTGGCTGCGTATTTCCCACCATCCCAAGTGGCGGGAGACCAGTCAGGAAATATAGATCCTGGACTGTCAATTCGATCATGTGCCCCTACACTACAAATACCTCATGATCTAGATCCCAATAACTAACAATCTGGGCCAACAAGGTCTCCCCAGCTCTCATCAAAGGGTTCTCCAAAAACTTCAGAACCCCAAATCTGGCCAATACACGACGGACACCCTGATCTCCCTGGATCTCTGACCGTAATGTACCCAGGTCTCTCTCTCTCCATTTGACCCATATATCTGCCATATCTATACAAACACATCATTTTTGTCAGTATACAGATAGGAAACAGTGTAACCAATCACAAAATCCCAAATCTCAGCCCTAAAACAGCACTGAAATCTCATTCATCCTCCAAGTCACATTTTTTTTGCCCAATCCTAGGATAGGTCACAGTTTTTGGCTCAAAAAATTCTTCCGAGGTCGCATTTTTTAGCCCAAAAGGTGCAACCCCGCCATATAGGTGAAAGAGGGTTTGTTCCTGAGATTCTGGGCCCTAATCTGAACTTTCAATCCATCAAAATGAAAGAGTAAGGTTAGGCCTCTTACCTGAAATTGACGGATCTCAATTCCAATGGTCGGTTTGTTCGCTACGCTCGCTGCAAGATTTAGGGCCTTCTCTCCTCTCTACATTCACCACAGCAACACTAGCAAATGAGTGAATTTGGAGGGAAAACTACCTTATTAAAAGAGAGCCCTTGTTTTTTCTTTTGCCTGTTACGACCACACCGTAGCTCTGTTTGACAAAACGTCTGAACCGTTGGAAAGCTCTCACCAAGCCCTCAAATGGGTATCTGTTAGTTCTTTGTGATTTGATACTTCACCATGACACATTTTTTCCAAGATGGGTCACTTCACCTCCCCCCAAAATCGAATTTCCTCACTTACAACACTTGTACTTGGGGCAGCCCTTTGCCTCCATACTTGTGTTTGTTCATATCGATTTTCATCATGAGATACCATCCTGTAATCATATTTTCATGGTCCCCCATGGGACCTTTACTGTGTGGCAGTACCATCGAGTCGCCCTTGTTTAGAGCATCCAAGTTGAGTCATCATCGCTTTCATGGAGTCTATCTCGGGTCCCTTTGTACCCTGCTATAGTCCTCCATCCTTCATTGCTTGGTCTCTCTCTTGTGTCACACATTATGGCCGTCAATCCCACTGTCCCCTATCCCTTATGATATTGTGTCAGTCACTGCCATGTCATTCATGCCCTTTATGCTGTAGCAAGGGAAGTCATCCATTCGCTACTCAGTCCCCTCCATTCCATCATCATCATTGGTATTATTCTGTCCGTCGCTCTAATATTTTCTCTCGTGCCTTAGTTGAGGATCTTTCATTTCCTCACCTATGGCGGTCCTCCTTCTGTCGACATCATCTCCTTCATTCCAAAAGACAGGTCTAGAGGGCGATGTACCTTGGTTCCAGCTTCCACTCTTGTTCGGTGCCTCGGATCAGACAAAGGGATCTCTCCTTTCCCTTTGACTTGATTGTTTCTCCACTCCAGCTCCTTTCAGCATGATCGAGATCCGTATGCTTGATGGTTCAGTGATGCAGCAGTAGCTTTTGGTGATTCCCAGGTATGTCTGATATGTCTCAGCCCTCATGAGGGGGTGGCCCTGTAGGTAGCCCCCTACATGCCCGGATGACCTCTTCATTGCAGCCTTCGATGCAGCTCCATATATTTGATGATGCAGGCCTTGGCCGCTTGCAGCGCCTCTTTTATTTTCATGTATCAATCAAATTTTGTGAGCCCTTCCTCGCTTATAGGGGGAATTTGGGTTGTATTTGTATCTCATGTACTCAGATATTATTTTATAAGTCCTGGCTGTTATCCTAGGCACAACATGTATATGGGATCCCTCATTGTATTTTTATCTGGCTCATCTTTATGCTGGCTGTACTTTATGGTTCGGTCCCTTGTTTACTGGACACACTATTCTTTTGTACTTTGTCTCAACGGGCATAGGTATGCCTCCCCCGCCGCCTTTAGCACAGGTACCCTCTCATAAAAGGAGACTTGTTGCACCTGCAAGTCTCGTCTCCTCAGGGTCTACTTCTTCAGCACATTAGTCTACCTTACATTTCTCTCTCTCAATTCCCTTTTTGATGTCTGGTGATTGAGTTCTTACCACGTACTTCGGTCATACGATTTGCTCCTAACACTCGCACGTTGGGGGGCAATCTGTTACACCATTTTTTGGTCATCTAACCTACTATCATTAGATGGACCCAAGTACACCATGTAAGACCAATTTTACCCTAAGTAAAATTGCTTTCACTATGTAAAATAACTTAATAAAACACATTTATTAGGTTGTTTATGGTTTAAACAGGAAACCCCAAAAGGAAATATTAAACAAACCTATATTTGTTTGATTTTCCTCAAGGAATAATTAATTAAACAATAATTTAATTATTATTCCTGGTCATGTTTAACCCAAAACAAAGAAATTAATTAGATAAATATTTATTTATCTTATTATTTTATAGGAATAATTATTTAAATCTTATTTAAATAATATTCCTTGTTAAATATGACTAAATCACCCATAAATAATTAAATAAATCATTATTTATTTGATTATCATTCAACCACTTCCTCAAAATGTTAAATAAATCATTTCTTTATTTATTATTTACAAATAAAGGGATTTGACCCAAGTCAAATAATTTTTCCCTCCAATAAATATAGTAGAATATTCCATAAAAGGTGGATCTAGATTTGGTTAATGTTATTTTAATCATGCACCAAGATCTAGAATGACCTAATATTTTGTTATAAATAGGAGGGTTTTTCCTACCATTCTTCACCTTTTGTTGCCTATTAGATCACTCTGGATCTATACTCTTGCTCTGACTTTGAGCCGCTATCATTGTCATATTTTCCATTATCTATTGTGTGAGCTCTATTTGAGTTCTATCTTTGTCTGGGTTTTCTACACCAACAGGAGAGAGAAATGCTAGATCTGAAGTGCTGAGGACTTCCAAGAACCCATCCCATTGAGGAGAATTGGAAACACCTTGGATGTATGGAGAAAAACCTTATTTTTACTGCTTAATATCTCCTTATGCATAGATCTGGATTTTTGCAGCATTTGTCTTGATCAACTAACTGCAGATTTGAAGATATTGGCAGCCATATTTGATGTTAGGGCTATAAGTTATGCGTAGCTAAAGTGGTATTTTTTTGTACACTTTGAAAAAATATTCATACTAACATTCATAATGCTCGTACCTGGTATGGAAGGCAGTCTTGTAGATATCCTCATCTTTTATCCAGATCTGGTGATACCCAGATCTTAAGTCTATTTTTAAAAATACTATGGCCCCCTTCACATGATCAAACAAGTCATCAATCTATGGTAAAGGATATTTAATTTTTACAGTCGGATTATTGAGCTATCTATAATCCATGCACATTATTATAGTTACATCCTTCTTATTCACAAACAACATCGTTGCTCCCCAAGGGGACACACTCGATCAAATATACCTTTTGTCTAACAGCTCCTACAATTGCATTTTTAATTTTGTTAGCTCGTGAATACTAATTTTGTATGGAGCCCTTGAAACCCGTGACACTCCTGGACCTAACTCAATCGTGAAATCAATATCTCTTCTTGGGGGTAATCCTTGTACATCTTCTAGAAAGACATCCATGAATTCCTATACCACCGGTAAGTTTTACATCATAGGAGTCTTCTCCTTGGAATTGGTATAACCCACTTGGATGGCATAAAACTTACATCTCTTCTTAATACATTTATTCATTTGTGATGATGTAATAGGACACAACTGTAAAAGTTTATTCATTCCTTGGATCTCATTGCGATTTCCATATTGCATCCTATAATATATAATATTTTCTTTACAATCCACTAACTTCCAATGTTTTTCAAGCCAATCCATGCCCAAAAAAACATCATAGGATCCTAATGGCAGTATATTCAAGTCTGCATTTAACTGTTGTCTTCCAATTTCCAATGTACATTTGGAATTTTGGCACTTATGTTTCTTTTCGCGCCAGTGCCTAGCTATACGAACCAAGGTTTTTTGAACTTTTGAATTCGTAATTTACACAATTCTACTATTTTGGGGTTTACGTAACTTAAAATTGCACCTGGGCCTACCAAAATAGAAACAGGCTGCAAAAGTATGTTACCTTACAACTCTATCATCGTTGGTTGATAATATGCCTGACAAACTTCCAATGTTGCATTGATTCTGGGTATGTTTCGGGCTACGTCTCCCACTGTAGAAGCTTCCTTCAAATTAGCAACTATTTCACTTCTCTCTCGCTGTGGAAAATATTTGTAATAATAAGCCTCACCATACCACCAACACTGCAGAGGTGGTTTTGGGGATTTTCCTTGTTCAGGTTTGCTGGAAGCCTTTTTAGGTGTCTCTTCTACAGGCCATCGAGTTTTTTGGTGATTTCTTCCAAACTGTTTGCTTACAGTATTGCATGAAAAAATCTTAAAGTTTCTATTCCTATCACTTTTGAAATCGTAAATGATTTTCTGTACCTTTCTTGGCTGCCAATTTTTACCCAACTCTCCCTTTGCCTTGGACTACTGATAGCACATTCTTTCCCTCTAAATTTCTTCATCCGTGGTCGTTGGGTTCATGAATTCAATTTTTTCCTTCATGTGGGTTGGAAAACTACTTAAGAATGGTTGAACCTTGGCCTTTTCATCCCTTAAATAAGGAACATATCTTAATAGGGAAGTGAACTTGGTTATGTATTCATCCATTTTCATTTGAACCAGCTTCAAATCGTGGAATTCTCTGAATTTGTCATCATAGAAATGTTTTGTTATGTATTTTTCTTTAAAATATAGCTAGAATGAATCCCATGTTACATCTTCATCTTTAATGTTGTGAACATTCCTTACTTCCTCCCACCACAGAGTGGCCATTTCTCTCAATAGGTAAATGGTCAATCTAGATTTAAGATTGCTACTATACTCGTAGACTTGGAGGTACTTGTTCATATTAATCAGCCATGCTTCTTCCACCTCCTCAGCTTTTCTATCAAACGTAGGTGGTTTCATCTTCCAGGACTCACCTTGCAGTTCCACCTTTTGTTTCTTAATTTCCTGTTGATATGACACATTACCAGACTCAACCTCATTCTATTTTATGTTCTTGTTCCTTCGTTGTGAGTGAATTATGACCATTCTGTCAGTGGTTTGGTCCTTGGTATATCATTTGTTTTCTTCCATCATGTCCCTATCAAGGCTGGGTTGCAACACCCCCTGATTATGTTTGTTAGAAAGGCTCTTAAGTATCCTCTCCCGTTCTTGCATCAGGCGTTCATTTTTTCTCCTCACTAGGAATAATTCTTCCTGCAACTTTTTCACAGTACTTAGCAATATACTGGTCTGATGTTGTTTCTCCTCCTGCAATCGACTGGTCTATTGGTGATGATCCACACTCAGCTGAATCCACATTACATGATTCTTTTCTAGTTGGGGTTTGAGTGTAGGTTTCTCTGTATTCCAAGGCGGTTGTTGTGTCGATCCCCTCCTCAAGTTGTCTTATGCACTATTATTTTCTTTTCTATGCATCATATATACATAATTTTATCAGGTTAGGTGACCCCTAGGGTCCCAGCGTGTGAACTTTGCTCTGATACCACTTGTAACATACATCATAATAAAAATTTTAATTCTTTAAATTTATTACTAAACTTACCATACCTTTGTCCTAACCATAGCCTAATCAATTTTAGATTAAATTTATATGTTCTTAAGCAAGAGTTTTATTACTTTTCTCTTTTATATATTATGGTTTCGTCTGCTTGATTTATAACCCTCGAAACTTGCCAAAAAAGTGATCGGGATTTTTATTTATGCATAATGTTAACATTAATTAGAAATTTGACAGTTCAGGTCTCTCAATTGGTTTTCCAAACTTTTCCGATTTGAGGCATACGCCTTAATTCCACCGCGATATTTTTAGTAAATGAATCTTTATGGAGGAGTAAGCATTGGGATTTGGTTTGGCCTAAGGTGACCACTTATCTAAATACCTACCATATGATCTAGAATCCTAGGATCGATGGTGAATATTGGCTAGATAACCGCTTCGAGTAACACCCCTTGCAACCCTAGCTGATCCGACATATTTCACTACTTGTCTCGCTCGATGGTTTTGCAAGAACCACTATGATGGTTATGCTTCTTTTTCATCCTTGCCTCAATAGGTAATGATTATGGTTGTCGAATCTCTTGTCGTATTATCCTTATCACATTTCATACATGTTCTAGTCATTTAGTGTGGAATTGTTCTAATCTTTTTTGTTCTCCAAGGTTCTAATTGGCGTTTGATAGGTTTCAAACTGTGCTCGTACGGTCTACTCCAGCGTTTGGGCCACGTTTTTCCACAGAGCATTTCCAAATCCTCCGGAAGAGTTACTCTCCACAACAGCAAGTAATTACGAATTCTTAAATGCATTTTCCTCTTCGTTCATCGATTTATAGTGTCGTTTTTCAAGGTTTTCTAACCAGTGTCTCTTGTCTTGGAACCTATGCTCAGTTAAGTCTCGGATGACAATACCAGCACATACAAGTCGGTTTCACTTCTTACCACCATTTTTTATCAGTGTATATCTCTTACATTTTTCTTTTGACCAATTCTATTTACGGCTTTGTAATGATATATCTGTTTTTTTTTATAGATATTTCTCTTCGTTGAGGAGTAATAACCCTGATTCCTCCAATCCCAGTTTTGGCTACACATGCCACCCTAATTGTGTTCTCATGTTAACAGGCATTCCAAACCCTGTTTCTCCTCATTTCTGGGTGTCGAGAGCACACCCTTGTATTTCAGGCAGGATGAGTGTTGCCTCCGGAGCTTAGCATACAGGTAGTAGCTAGTGTGGTCTTCTAACTTAGTTCATTCAGTGGCGGGGTTTTGCCTAGATGGAACCCCCGCAAGCTTTTTTATTTTCCTTATGTGGTTTATCTGAGTCTCATTTATAATTTGTAGCACCATGAGACCATGTGCATTTGTTATCAAAATATCAATGTAATTTCAGGATTTGGATTCTGTATAATTTATTTTGGAATTCTTATTTATGGTTTCCCATTTCCATAACCAACTCTATTGCTTATGTTATTATATTGAATATAGATTTACTCTTCCCTGCAAGGTATTGTTTTCCAGTATGTATTTACGATTGTAATATTGTACGATCTCCATTTCCATAGAATGAATTTGATCCATAGCATATTTTCTTAGCATAAAATTTAGAAGGGTATGGTGACACACTATCTTGGCACCTACAGAGTTACATTATTTGCTTCCATCCATGTACTTAACAGGTCGGTGTTTTTCTAGACATTGTCCATGGTTCATGTGGCATTTTTGGGTTTTCATCTACACACAGTTGCATGTTAGTTCCAAGTTTTCATGTCTCAGTTAATTTATATTACAGATTTCTCTGCAGTTATGGAATTTTATAACATGTGCTAAAGTAGTAAATATTTAATATTTCTTTATTTTCAGTTGTGTGTGATGGCCGGACCATCTTGATTTTTCCGTGTATAATTTAGCCTTCAAGAAGAGCGACCAAACCTAACATCAAGGGCTTTTCCCTAGGACCTTGGTCTAACAATTCTCTTCCAGGTTACGTTCTTTGGCCATATATTAATTCACCAGTTTATTACTAATCTTTTTACCGAGTTTTTTTAGTTTTACTGGTTGCATGTAGGCCTCAATCTTTAGAAAAAAATAAAATTCATGTATATATCATTCTAGATTTACCCAGTATAAAACATATTTCTTTCTTGCTGTAATTCATATTTTCTATATTTACTAGATATATATTTATATACATTATACAATAAACTCTTTCTTTTTGGCAATATATATATATATATATATATATATATATATATATATATATTTCTAGATGCTACATTTAAACGATATATTTGTGTTCTTTCTTCTCTGCGGCACAAATTTTCTATTTAACATAATTAAAAGTGTAATAAGATTCCTTATTGTATGGAATACATATTTTTCAGTTACTAGAAATTACACAGTAAGAATGCAATCCTGTATTCAACCAGTTCTGTCAATAATTTCGTAGATAAATAATTCTTCTTACTTATCTTAACAATATCAACATTTTTTCCAAACTATTTGCATTATCTTCCTCATTTTTAGAATATTTAATATATCAGGAATGAACACAACGAAAAAATTATCGAAATAAGGATGCAACACACTATTCATCAAACACATAAATGTAGCTAGGGAATTAGTCCAACAAAATGAAACTGCAAAAAACTCATAATGAACATGCTTGAACCTGAATGCAATATTGTATATGTCCTCTTCTTTAATGTGTACTTCATGATATCCCGATCTCAAATCAATATTAAAAAACACTATTTATCCCTTCAGTTGATAAAACAAATCAACAATCATCAATAATGGGCACCTATTCTTGATGGTCACATTGTTCAACTTCATTTAATCAATGCACAATATGAGAGTGCCATACTTCTTCTTTAAGAACAACATTGGTGTGCCCCAAGGTTATAAATTTTTGCTAATGTATCTCTTATTAAGCATCTATTTCAGATGAAACTTTAACTACACCAACTTAGGTGTGTTATTCCTTAAAGGTGCCCATGATGTTGGTGCTTCCCCTGGTACCAAATCAATATAAAAATATACCTCCCTGTGAGTTGTCAACTCTGAAATATCTACTGGAAACACATCCTGAAACTACAGTAGAACTAGACACCTACTCAACACATCTTCATCCTCAACTTCCTTAATTTTGTCACAATAGATATGAAACAAAAATAGCACACACCCTTTTCTGTAACTGCGCTTGGTATTCATGGTTTTCACCATCCTAGATGATGTGGGTTTCTTCTTTACCTATAAGAATCTCGATTCCCCATTTTCATCCAAGCAGTCAATGGATTTGTCATAAAAATGGACATTCGTCCTGTGAAGATATAACTAGTCCATACCTAATAACCTAGTATATGATCCCAATGGAAATATTCTCAAGTGCACTATTGGAGGCATACCATTAAACTCAAATTCACAAGATCTTACACCATGGTGAACTCTTTTCTTCGTACGTGTAGCCAACTGCACTAACCAATATTCTACATGTATTTATTTTCTCATACCACACTTATATATCATGTCAGGATTAATATATGTATAATTAGATACGAGATCAATCAAAATAGAAACAAGTTGATAATCGTCCATTTAAATGATATAAGCTAGTTTATATGTCTTCGTGTTGTCCAAAATTGCATAAATCCTAGGAATGTTATGCCCAACATCCCCAACTATCTGCGCCTCCTCTACACTATAGATCTAGATTCTACCACCCTAATACAACGAAAAATTCCACTTACGATGATCTACCATCACCTATAGTCTACTACTCTACAGGTCCCTTCCCAGTTCTATTGAACCACATTTTCTTTATCACCGACATCTTGCGTTCTTTCCCACTTTTGTGGCCATCTTGCTTTTGCTTTCTCATTTTCATTCAAATCATGCTTAGGATCGATTTTTTGTTTTTACTGCTCATAACAATGCATCAAATTTTGTATGGCCTCCTCCAATGATATAGGCTCACAGAACTCAATATAGTTCCCATACGATGTTGGAAATCGATTGATGAATCTCTCAATCTTATCCTTTTCCTCATTGAGGTAAGACACATAAGTCAAAAACTGCAAAAACTTCTAGTATACTCATCATCTGTCATGGAGCCCGTATGTATGTCATGAAAATCCTTAGCTATAGCATCATTGTGCCACTTTGATAGATATTTCTTATGGAATAGCCTCTCGAACTCACTCCAAGTTAGGTCCTCCTCATAAATACTCCTGAAATTCTTCACACTGTCGCACCAAATTTCTCATTTACCTTTGAGACTGAAGGTAGTTATTATGGCTTTGGTGTCTTCTAGATAGTCACACAATCTGAAAAATTTACTCATACTAAGAAACCACACCTATAGAACCAGTGCTTTATTAATCTCTCCATCAAAGGTAAATAGATTTTATCTCTTAAACTCATTCGAAAAATATCCAATTTCATTCCTCCTGTAAGGATAATAACGATGATGATCATGATTCCTATACAAAAAATAAATAGAATGGTACATGTATCTGTCACCTCTCCTATCTGGAGTGTCAAAGAATATACTATCTCTAATCAGATAATCTCTACTGGAACTATAAGCACAAGGAGACCTACTGTCATAAGCACCATTAGTTCCATCCTTATGTCCATAACTAATCAAGAGTGGCCCCCGTCACTGCAAATATGAAAAAAACTGAAGGATTCTGCATTTAATTTTTCTTGTCTTTCTTGTCCCTATATGATCCTATCATTTTCCGCCATACAACTCCTTGTATCTTCCTTCAAAATTATTAGTGTATTTTCTATATCATATGAATTCTCAACACCATCTTAAATCTCATCGGATTCATAACGAGAATGCTTGTAGTTTACCATCTTACTAGACATTTTGATTTATTCATGGAAGGAATCTCATGTCAACTTAAACCAAATCACAATAAAACAATGTACGTTAGCATAATTAGAGGATGATATCTCATTTAAAAGATCAAACAATCAACATAATACATGTATAAACATAATCATGAGAGAATACATACTTATAAAACATGGTATATCAACACATAAACATCATTCTAGTTAGGTTCTAGTCATCAATGCATGACCATATAAACTACACACCATGACCTTATGCATATCACCTTAATAAAACAAATGAGAACTTGACCACATGTACCCACTTGACATGTATAACTATTCATATGATCATGAAAAAAAATTGAAAACAACACCCCCACCCCTTTCATGGAGACACCACTACCACCATGACCAAAAACATGCAGACACACATGACTTACATGAATACATGATGACGAAAATCTTGACAACATCAGACTTTTCCCAAGGAGAGTGCAACCATGATCTGCTACCACCTGTAACAGACACCTCCTCTCACACCTACCTGAGTAACCTGACAACTAGGGTAAACATGAGATCAGGGGCAGTTAATATAGGCTCAACCTTCTTCATTACTTTAACGAAGTAGAATCGAAATCTAAAACTATAACACAGACTTATACCACCTTCTACAAAACCCCCCGAGGTTTTTCTAGTCATCCAATTGACCTTTCCATGGGCCCCACTAAGATTTCATGAATAAAACCCCATCGACGTACCTAGTAGACTACATTCATGTGTATTGGAGGCTCTGGATGCACGCATAATCGTGCATTCCTGTGTCGAAAGACTAAATTTCGTAGAACTTTGCTTGTGTCCTAGGGATTTAAGGAAATTTTCAAGCCAAAATACTGGACACTGGAAAAAACTCTCTTTAGCTTTGAAAAATCATTAAATATATGATGAAAATTTTACATTTCAAAAACTGACTCCATGGCTAGGCCTAACCATCCCCAACCGGGATTGAAATTTTGTTGAATCCTTGACATGAATGTAAGTGGTAGGTATAGGAGACAAAGTAGAGCCTAGATGATTGAAAACTCTTATGAGACATTAAAATAAGGATCACAACCATATTCCCTAACCATACATGACATGAATTAGGTATTTCCTCTTTTATTTTAATAATTAGAAGTATATACATGAAATAACCATGACATGAACCACTCATTTAAAAATTATTATAGACAAAAAATACCATGGAAATAATAGTTCGAATACAACCATTAAATCCATCTAATAATAGGTGCAAAAGAAAGAGAACTTAGATTCCATTAAACATAGAAAAATACGAACTAGGTTCGAGACCTCCACGTCCCACCCGACCATAGACATGGTTGAGCCAAATATCTCTTCAACTTGTAACCACCATGCCATATTCCAAGAATGAATGTGGGATTTCATGGAAAAGCCAATCCAAAGACAACAAAGGGAATCTAGAGGCTAAACCACCTCCACCCTCACCATACCAGTATCACACAAACCTGTGCTCCGATCACAAAACTGAGTAGAACATGGAAATGCCATCCAGAATCCATGACTATCCTTCAATAATATTCCATATCCCTATCTCTCAGGATTTATTGTAATCCAATCTCAGATCAGTAGGCCATAAAATGAGACACCTTCCTGAATATTTACTATGTAGCTCGCCAAAACCGATCAAGGGATTCCTAGGCCTTTGGGAATTAACCTTGATACCACCTCCACCCCAAATTCTAAAAGCCATATGGAAAATATGAAGCTAAAAATTAGAAAAAAATAAAAAAACACCATGGAATCTAGAAAAATGAAATGAATGTCTTAAAACCAGTTTCATAACCTAGAAAAACCATGACACCAACGACAAGATGGCCAAATACCAACATGCATAATTCATGCATGTCCAAAACATCTAGGAAATGACACATGCAATATGTTACCTATAATTATTCCTACTGAAGCTTCTAAATCCTCATTTTCCTTACCCGATCCTTGCTTTCCTTCCCATTCTCATCCTTCTTTTGCAAGCTCCCTCCTCCTTGGCATAATGTTGTATTTATCTAAGAAAACTCTAAGTATCCAAGAGTGTGTGAGAGGGAGAGAGAGAATAATGAGAGAGCCCAAAAACTAAACTAAAAAAAGGTACCAACTAATCCTCATATGATTTTTTATTAATCAGACCTCTATTTTCTTAAATTTCCATTATTTTCCTTCATTTTCCTCGTCACATGCAACCTACCACCTTTACCTTCCTTTTCTCCTAATTTCCTTTATTTTCTTAAATAAATATGCCAAAAATACTTTTTTCCTCCTTAATTCGTTTTCCTTTGCCATTGCAAATTTTCCTTAGCGATAAACACATATCCAGTGATGCCCTCTAGGACATTTTTCCCAACATTCACCTTGGAATAAGTCTCCCTTAACCATGGTCTTATTTTTTCCTTTATTAACATTTATTACATGAAATTTTAGCCTAGGTATCTTACAGAACCCTCCTGCTTGGGGAAAACCATCATCAGTTTTAAATTACACCTACACATAAGCAAATAGCTGAAAATAAAACATACTTCTCATGGATATTTATGAATAGCTTGATGTAGTATTTACAATGACTAACATTTTCTAAAGAAAAACCCATGATAACATGACCATATAACATAGTTACCACTTATTGGAGCTTTGTAAATTAGCTCATGGGAGTATTTACATCCATATACATAAGTACATATACCAAAAAATCATCAAAAAACATTCCAAACATATACCAAACACCAAACCAAAACTATTTTTCATCAATTGGGAAACAATGAACGATACGTGGCCCACATCTAATCCACCATCTCCCATGTAGCTCCGTTCGATGCAAATTTCTTCCACGACACTTAAAATTTCTCAATCACTTTGTTCCTAAACATGAGATACTTCCACTGCAATATGAACTGATGTTGCGGCTAGAATTCTCCTTCTTTATCCACCTACAATACATACTATATATAAATTTTAAGTAATAACATGAAACACATAATGGAATTTTTATTGAAGGTAGTGCAAGTCAAGATCCCACTAGTTCAATCCTCCTAAGGATCTAAAAAGGACTAGAATATCGTGGTGGAAGCTTAACACATGATTTGATCCTTAAGGAGGACTTGTTGGGCTTGATGCACAAATAAACATGCTCCCCAACTTGAAACTCCTTAAATACCCTGTATTGGTCTACATAAATCTTCTGTTAGTCCTCTGTTGCCTTTATATTCTTCTTTATAACCTACATCTCTTGATCCATGTCTACTAACATGTCTAGTCGAACAAACACAATGTTAACTGGATCACTCCAAATGATGTGACTATTACAAATCTGCTCATACAGTTCCTCAAAGGGACTCATCCTCAATGACTATCGATACACATTTTTGTATCAAAACTCAACTAATGGTAGATGCTCTTCACATTTTCACTGTTGATGCATCACACACATTCTCAACATGTTCTCAAAGATCACGTTTACCCTCTAAGTTTTTCCATCTATCTGTGGATGATAAGTTGTGTTGAAGTTGAACTAAGTGAACAATCCTACAAATAATGCCTTCCAATACTTGAAAGTGAAATTGTCATCCCTATATAGCATGATGTTCTTTGGAACACCATGCAATATGCTTACATCTCTAAGTAATACATGTTCTATGTCACTACCTAAAGAGGTAGTCTTAAATGGAATGAAGTGTGCAACCTTTGTTAACTTGTCCACAACTACCATGATAAAAAATGTTGTCTCACTATCCTCGGCAAACCTATAATAGAATCCATGGAAATGAAATCCCATTTCCATAATATATTGTAGTGGAATACTTGGATTCCTACAGTCCTCCTTTTCCTGCTGACAGTACAAACACTTAGCCATGAATTGTGCTACATCCCTCCTAAGAGCCGACCAATAATAGAATATATTCAATAAAATCAAGAACTTGTGATAGCCTAGGTTTCCTAAATATGGTTTCACATGAAACTCCCTAAATATCACCTTATTGAGCCTTCTACTCTCGAGCACATATACCATGTCTCTAATCCTGGCCATTCCATATGTTGTAAGACAATATTCTACACCTTGTACACCTATACCTATACTTGTACTTGTAGTTGTACCTTCACCTACACTTGTAAATATACTTGTAATTTTCTGCAATATTTTCATAAGCTCTATATATATGACATCATGTTGACCTCCTCAAATATCCTATAATGTAAATATGTCCCATTCAAGCTCATAGTTGCAATGAGATTTACCTATATTCGCCTGCTCAGAGAATCTGCACCCCTGGTCTATTTCCCTTTGATGTACTTTATCTCAAAATAAAACTCACTGATCATAGCCAACCATCTAGCCTGCCTGCCATTCAACCCACTGTGATCACTCACTAGTACAAATATCCTACCAAGAAGATAATGGCTCCACATCTTCATTGCATGTATGATCGTTGCTAGCTCGAGATCATGCATCAGATAATGTTTCTCATGTTAATTCTTTTTTCATGACTCATATCATACTACATGTTCATCTTTCATAAGGACTCCACCAAGACCTCTATGGCAAGCATGTCTACGCACTATAAAATATTTGTTAGAACTGTGATGTCTAACGCTCAAGAATGTGTTAACAATTTCTTAAGCTGCTCAAAACTAGCCTCACACTCTTTTTTCCATTCAAACTTCTTAACTTTCCTCTACAATTATGTAATTGGATAAGAAATCTATGCGATGTTCCCAATGAACATCCTGTTATAACATGTCAGCCCCATGAAATATATCACTTCATCCAAATTTATAGGAGCTTCCCATTCAATGATGGATCTTACCTTTTCTAGAGCTATTGTAATTCCTTCCTTTGAGACAAAATTTTCCAATTAATGTACCTCAGTATGGAAGAAAATACACTTGTTGAGATTAGCATACAACTGATGCTCTCTCAACAATCTCAACAATGCTCCCAAATTATTTGCATGCTCTTCCTATTTTTAGAATATACCAATATATCATCAATGAACACAATGATAAACTTGTCCAAATAAGGATGTAACAAATTATTCATCAAAAACATAAATGTAGCTAGAGAATTAGCCAAATGGAATGAAACTACAATAAACTTGTAATGAAAATTCTTGGTACTGAATGAAGTATTGTATATTTTCTCTTCTTTGGTCCGTAATTAATGATATCCCGATCTCATATCAATATTATAAAAAAAAATTACTCTCTTTATTTGTTCAAAAAAATAATCAATCCTCGATAATGGGTAGATGTTTATGATTGTCATTTTTTTCAAATTCCTGTAATAAATGCACAATCTAAGAGTGGCATCCTTCTTCTTTATGAACAAAAATGGTGTGCCCCAAGGAAATACAGTTGGCCTAATGTATCCCTTATCAAGCGTCTCTTTCATCTACAATTTTAACTCTACCAACTCAATAGAAACATCTACCTCCCTGTGAGGTGGGAATACTAAAATATCTATTGGAAAGACATTCTCAAACTATTGTAGAAATCGATACTTTCTCAACACATTTTCATCCTCAACTTCCTTACCTTTGTCACTAGAGATATGATCCGAAAATACCTTACAACCTTTTCTACGATTGCGCTTGGCATGCACATATATCACGATCCTAACTGATGTGGCTTTATTCCTTCCCTTTAAGACTCTAGGCTCCCCATTGTCATCCAAAAACTCAATGAATTTTTCATAAAAATCCACCTTTGTCCTATGAATTTATAACCAATCCATACCCAATAGTATACTATATGATCCCATTTGAAATATGTTTAGGTGTGTTGTTATAGGCATAGCATTCAACTCAAATGCACAAGATCTTACCCAATGGTGAACTCTTTTCTTCGTACCTGTAGCCAACTACACTAAAAAATATTATTCATGCAATTATTTTATCAAACCACATTTATCCACCAAATAAGGATTAATATAACTATAACTAGATACAAAATCAATAAAAATAGAAACAACTTGATCACAAATCTTAGGTTCCATCTCAATGATAGAAGCCTAATAATGTGCATGCCTATTTTCTACAACTGCCTGAATCCAAGGAATGTTACACGCAACATACCCAACTATCTGTGCCTCTTGTGCACTATATATATAGGGTCTATAGCCCTAATGCAGACACTTCCTCTTACAATGATCCTGGCAACATATCCAACACTACAACGATGCTCTACCATCACCTCTAGTATACTTCTCTCCAGGTCCCTTCCCAGTTGTATTGAAATTCTTTTAAGGATCCACATTTTCTTTCCCACTTACATCTTGTGGTATTTCCCTCTTCTGTGGACATCTTCCTTTGTATTTATCATTTCCTTTCAAATCATGATTAGGCTCAAATTTGAATTTTGAATTCTCATAATAATGCTTCAGTTTTCAAATTTTCTCATTCAATGATCTAGGCCCATTAAACTCAATATAGTCTCTATATTTTGCTGGAAATCCACTGATGAATCTCTGGATCTTAGCATTTTCCTCCTTTACGTAAGCCACATAGCTCAATAACTCCAAAACATACTAGTATACTTATCATTCGATATGGATCCCATCTAAAACTCATAAAAATATTTAGCTATAGCATCATGGTACCTCTCGGACAAATACTTCTTCCCAAATAGCCTCTCAAACTCACTCCAAGTAAGCTCCTCCTCATAAAGTGCCCAAAAATTCTTCACATCTTCCCACCAAATGTATTCTTTACCTTTGAGACTAAATGTTGCTATCATGGCTTTCATGTTTTCTGAATAGTCATGCAATCTGAATAACTTCCTCATACCAACCAACCATGGCTCCACATCTTGTTATTTCTTCATATATCCATCAAAGGTAGGTGTATTTTCTTTCTTAAACTCATCTGAAAAATATCCCCTGTCATTCCTCCTGTAAGGATGATAATGATTACAATCACAATCCATATGCAAGAATATTCCATCTCTAATCATATCATCTATACTAGACCTGTAACAACCAAGAGACCTAAGCCATAACCACCATTAGCTCCATCCTCTTATCCATAACTGATACGAAGTGGCCCTGGTTGCTGTAAATCCGACAAGCTTTGAAGCATTGCTGCATTTACTTCGTTTAGCCTTTGTTGTTCCTGTATGATCCTGTCATTGTCCACCTTAAAAATCCTCATCTCTTCCTTCAAAATTATAAATGTATATGCTAGATAATATGAATACACAACACCACATTTCTCATTGGATTCATAAGGGGAATCCTTGTAGTATACCATCTTTCTATCCATATTTTATTTCTTCCTGCAAGGCATCTCATGTCAGCTTAAACTAAATCACAATAAACTAACATACATTGGCATAATTCAGGAGGATATCTCATATGTAAGATCAAACAATCAGAGTAATACATGTATAAACATAATCATGACAGCACATATACCTAAAACACATGGTATATCAGTGCATAAACATTATTTTAGTTAGATTCCAATCATCAATGAATAACCATATCAACTACACAACTTGACGTTATGCATGTCACTTCAATCATACAAATGAAAAAAATACCACATGTACCCACCTGACATGCATGACCAGTCATATTCTCATGAAAACACATTGACAACAACACCCTCAACCCTTCCATGGTGACATCACCACCACCATGACCAAAACCATGCAAATGAAACTAGTACATAGACCATAACATAATAAACCAACACATGACCAAAATGGATACATGACAACGACAATATTGGAGACATTATATTTTTCCCAACGAGATAGTAACCACTCTCTGATACCATCTGTAACGTCCAACTACCCTCACATCTACCCAAGTAACCAGCCAACTGGGGTAAACTTGAGACTAGGGGAAGTTAAGCCCAACTCAACATCCTTGGTGACTTAAGGAAGTGAAATCGAAGTAGAAAACCATAATACTCACCTACACCACGTGTTATAGGACCCCCAAAGGTTTTCAAAGTAATCAACAAGACATTTCCATGGGACCCACTGAGATTTCATGAAGAAAACCTCATGGACACACCCACAATACTGCATCCATGTATCTCGAAGCCTCTAGAAGCATGTACAATCCTACATCCCTACATCTAGGGACTAAATTTCCAAGACCCATGCTTGCGTCTCTGAGATTTAAGGCACTTTTCAAGCCCAGAATCTGAGACAGTCCCAAGAAATTCTTGTAGGTTTCAAAAGCAATTAAACACATGAAGACAATGCCACATGACCAAAAATTGACTCTAGGACTAGGCCTGACCATCCCCAACTGGAGCGAAATTCTATCAAAAACTTGGCATGAATGTAAGCTACAAGTCTAGGATACAAGAAAAATCCTAAATGACTAAAAAACCTTATGAAACATTGCAAGAAGGATCACAGCCCTTTTCCTTAACTAGATATGACATTAATTAGGTCTTTCATCTATCATTTTAATAATTACAAGTATATACCCGAAATAACCATGAAATGAACCAGTCATTTAAACATGATTATAACAATCATAAAAATATGGAAATAGTAGTGATAATAAAAGCATTAAATTCACATAATAACATGTACAAAAGCAAGATAAATTAGCTTCAATTAAACATAGGAAAATACTAACCATGTTTGGTACATCCACGTTCTACCTAACTATAGACATAGCTGAGCCAAATATATCTTTATCTAGTCACCCCCATGCCATATTCCAAGCATGAATGTGGGATCATGGATAAAATCCTAAAACAAAAAAGGAAATCCAGAGGCTAAACCACCTCCACCCTCACCATACAATGATCACACCAACAAGTTCTCATATCACAAAAACGAGTAGAAATTGGAAACACCACCCAAAATCCATCACTACCTTTAAGGAATTTTCTATCTACATGTCTCTCAAGGTTTATCGCAACCTGATCCCATACCACTCTACCCTAAATCATGAAACCTCCCTCAGGATTTACCATGTATCCCGCAAAAATTGGTCAAGCGATTCCTAGGCCTTTCGGAATGAACATTGAGACCACCTTCTCCTAGGATTCCAAAATCCATACGGAAAATCCAAAGCTCAAAACCATGATCAGAATTCAACACACCATGGCATTTGGAAAAAGGCAAGTCAAGGCTAAAAACCACTGCCATAACCAAGAAAAACAATTCCATCAAGAAATCCTTCCAAAATAAATGAAATGTTTTAGTTTATTTTTATCAAAGATAAAATAACATAAAAACTAGTCAAAAAATAGTTAGAACATAAACCAGCTGTCACAACTTCCCCCGCATATGTAAACACCATCCTCAGTGTTTCACTCCAACTCGGCAAACAATTCCGGATAAGCCTCACGTACAAATCCTTCATCCTCCCAGGTAGCCTCTTCTGAGCTAAAGTGCTTCCACTGCACTTTAACCCGGGTCATGGCTCGCCTCCAAAACATGATTTCTCTTTGGTCCAGTATACACTAAGGTTTGACCATAAATTCACCGTCCAGTTCAACCTGCAATCAACAGAATCCAATTAAATGCTCATTTTTTTATTTATTTGAAGTTAAGATTTTTAATCTTACCTACCTAAATTCTTTGCCAGTGAATAACATTCTTTAGTTCATGCACGTATTGCTTCAGTAAAGATACATGGAAAACATTGTGCACCCTGACGTGGGTGGGTAAGGCCAACCGGTATGCCACACGTCCCATCCTTTCCAATACCTAAAAAGGTCCATAGAATCTGGGAGCCAAATTGGCAAGGAGGCCCACCTTAGTGTGATCCTCTTTGGTTTGATTCTTACATACACATGATCGCCCACTCAAAATTATTGATAAGTCCTCTTCTTATTTGCATATACCCTCTACCACTCTTGAGGAGCTCTTATATTTTTTCTGATATTTCTCACTTCCGATTCCATCTCAGCCAACATTTCTGGTCCAAGCATTAAATTAGTTTCAGGGCTGCTCCAATTGATGGCAGTACAACAATGTCATCCATATAAAGATTCAATGCGACTCATCTTAAGTGACTCATGGTACCTATTGTTGTAGGAAAATTCTACAAGGTGTAAATAGTCTTCAAATATTGTGGGTTGTTGCATCATGTACATGCGCATCATGTCCTCCAAGACTTGTTTTACCCACTCAGTTTGTCCATCTGTCTGAGGATGATAAGCTGTGCTGAAATTAATTTGGGTTCCCAATCCTATGAATAAATTCTTCTAGAATGCGGAAGTAAACCTCACATATCTGTTTGATATGACTGTTTTCAGTATGCCATCTAGTCTAAAGATTTCTCTCATCATAAGATATCTACTATTTGCATCGTTTTGTACATAGACTGTACCAGTATAAAATGTGTTGCCTTGCTTAGTCTACCAACTACCACCATAATGGAATAATTGTGATTTTTAGATCATGGTAAATGAGTAATGAAGTCTAGGGATATAGCTTTCCATTTCCATTCGGGCACTGGTATGGGCTACAACAATCTGGCTGGATGTTGATGCTCCACCTTAACCTATTGACACTCCAAAAATTTGGTTAAAAATTTTGAAATTTTTTTAGGGATGCCAGGCCAGAAATAAATCTTTCTAATTTTAGTCAACATTTTTTGGTATCCTAAGTGTCCTAAATAATTTCTTTAGTGATATTCAGTCATAATCAACTCCTTCACTTCCATTCTATTTCAGATATATCTTTCTCTTAAAGGTTAGCAGTTGTTCTTTTCTAATTTTGTAATCCCCAATTTTTTCTTGGCTTCTGTCCCCCTCCATTTACTTCCATAAAAAATGATATTTAGGATCCCTCCTGGATTCCTCTTTTACTTGACCAAAAAATTTACATTCAAGTTGGGAATAGCAAAGATCATATAAATAATGCAGTTTTCTTCTCAAGGCAGTCGCCACATGGATTTCTTTACCTTTTTCATGTTGAATTTCCATGTCAAACTCGCTGAAGAAGGAATTCCATATTTCTTGACGAGAGTTTAGATTAGCTTGTTTGAAGTAGTTCGTTAGGCTATTGTGGTTGTTTTTTAGCATAAATATTTTCCCTGGTAAGTAGTGCTTACATACCTAGAGTGCATGCACTACTGTTATGAGCTCTAAGTCATAGGCTAAGTATCTTTGTTCATGCTCTTTTAACTTTTGTTGATTCATAGGCAACCACTTTTCCTTCTTACGATAAAAATTCCACAACACCTTATTTACAAGCATAGGTACATAGCTCAAATTATATATTAGAGTCAGCTAATCTCAACACCGGGGTGGTGGTCAAAAAATGTTATAACCTCTCAAAATTATTCTGCATTCAGGATTCCACTTAAATACTTTTCCCTTCCTATGTAAGGAAGTAATTGGAAAAGCAATTTTGGAGAACCCCTCAATGAATTTTCAGAAGTACCCAACCAATCCCATAAAGGATCGGATATCTGCTACATTTTTGGGAACTCATCATTCCATAGTCGTCTTGATTTTCTCTGGATCAACTGATATCCCTTCAACTAAGATAACATGGCCTAGATACTAGATTTCTTCCTTGAAGAAATCATATTTGCTGAACTTATCGTACAACTGATGTTTCATTAACATTTCCATCACTATTCTTAAATGCTCCTTGCGCTCTTCCTGATTCTTTGAATAAATTAGAATATCGTCAATAAATATCAACAAAAAAATGTCCAAGAAGGGGTGAAATATTTCGTGCATCAGCCTCATAAATCTTGCTGGTGGATTGGTTAGACCGAATGGTAGTACCACAAATTCATAATGCTCGTACCTGGTATGGAAGGAATTCTTGTAGATATCCTAGTATTTTTATCCGGATCTGGTGGTACCTAGATCTTAAGTCTATTTTCGAAAATACTATGGCCCCCTTCACCTAATTAAACAGGTCATCAATGTGTGATAAAGGATATTTATTTTTTATGGTCAGCTTATTGAGCTGTCTATAATCCATGCACATTCGCATACTTCCATCCTTCTTCTTCACAAACAGCATCGGTGCTCCCCAAGGGGACACAGTCGGTCAAATATACCCTTTGTCCAACAACTCCTACAATTGCATTTTTTATTTTGTTAGCTCCAGAATACTCATTCTGTATGGAGCCCTTGAAACTCATGATGCTCCTGGCACTAACTCAATGGTGAAATCAATATCTCTTCTAGGGGGAAATCCTTGTACATCTTCTAGAAATACATCCATGAAGTCTTGTACTACCGGTATGTTTTCCATCATAGAAGTCTTCTCCTTGGAATTGGTATAACCCACTTGGATGGCATAAAGCTTACATCCCTTCTTAATACATTTATTCATTGGTCATCCTATAATAGGAGATAGCTATAATGGTTTCTTCATTCCTTGGATCTCATTGCGAGTTCCATCTTGCATCCTATAATATATAATCTTTTCTTTAAAATCCACTAACGTCCAATGTTTCTCCATCCAATCCATTCCCAAAAACACATCATAGGATCCTAATGGTAATATATTCAAGTCCAAATATAACTGTTGTCTTCCAATTTCCAATGTACAGTTTGGAATTTTGGCACTTACCTTCTTTTTGTGCTAGTGGCTAGCTGTACCACCCAAGGGTTTTTGAATTTCTGACTTTGTAATTTACATAATTCTACTATTTTTGGGTTTACGTAACTTAAAATTGCACGTGGGTCTACCAAAACAGAAACAAGCTGCAAAAGTATCTTACATTCCAACTCTATCATCGTTGGTTGATAATATTCCTGACAAAATTCCAATGTTGCATTGATTCTGGGTATGTTTCGAGCTACATCTACCACTGTAGAAGCTTCCTTCAGATTAGCAAATATTTCGCTTCTCTCTCGCTCTGGAAACTTTTGTAATAATGAGCCTCGACACACCCCCAACACTGCAGAGGTAGTTTCGGGGCTTGTCCTTGTTCAGGTTTGCTGAAGGCCTCTCTAGGTGTCTCTTCTGTAGGCCATCAAGTTCTCTCTTGATTTCTTCCAAAATGTTTGCTTACAGTATTTCATGAAAATTTCTTAAAGTTTCTATTCCTAGCATTTTTGAAATTGGAACTGCTTTTCTGTCCCTTTTTTGGCTGCCAATTTTTACCCAACTCTCCCTTTGCCTTGGACTACTGATAGCACATCCTTGCCTTCTAAATTTCTTTGTCCATGGTCCTTGGGTTTACGAATTCAATTCATTCCTTCATGTGGGTTGGAAAAATAATTAAGAATCATTGAACCTTTTCCTTTCCATCCCTTAAATAAGGAACATATCTTAATAGGGAAGTGAAATTGGTTATATATTCATCCTTTGTCATTTGACCCAGCTTCAAATCATGGAATTCTCTGTATTTTTCATCATAGAAGAATTTTTTCAAGTATTTTTCTTTAAAATATAGCTGGAATGAATCCCATGGTACATCTTAATCTTTAATGTTGCGAACATTCTTTACTTCCTCGCACCATAGTTCTCTCAACAGGTAAATGGTCAATCTGGATTTAATATTTCTACTGTACTCGTAGCCATGGAATTACTTGTTCATGTTAATCAACCATGCTTCTTCCACCTCCTCAGCTTCTCCATCAAACGTAGGTAGTTTTATCTTCCAGAACTCACCTTACAGTTCCACCTTTTGTTTCTTAATTTCTTGTTGATCTGACACATTACCAGACTCAACCTCATTGTAGTTTTTGTTCTTATTTCTTCTTTGTGAGTGACTTATGTCCATTCTATCAGTGGTTTTTTCCTTGGTCTATTGTTAATTTTCTTCCTGCATGTCCCTATCAGGGTTGGGTTGCAACAACCCCCGATTCTACTTATCAGAAAGGCTCTTAAGTATCCTCTCCCTTTCTTGCATTAGGAATTCATTATCGCTCCTCACTCGGAATATTTATTCCTGCAACTTTTTCAAATTGATGTCTAATGGTCTACTGGTGCTGATCCACACTTAGCTGAATCCACATTCAGGATTCATTTCTGGTTGGGTTTGGCGTGTAATTTCCCCTATATTCTGAGGTGGTTTCTGTGTCGATCCCCTCCTCATGCTATCTTCTGCACTATTATTTGATTTTATGTTCATAATATATACACAATTTTATCATTTTAGGTGATCCCTAGGGTCCAAGAATGTGAACGCTGCTCTGATACCACTTGTAACATACATCATAATAAAAATTTGAATTATTTACATTTATTACTAAAGTTACCTTACCTTTGTCTTAACCATAGCCTAATTGGTTTCAGATTAAATTTTTATGTGCTTAAGGGAGATTTTTATTACTTTTATCTTTTATATAGTATGGTTTTGTCTGCTTGGTTTATAACCCTCAAAAATCACACAGAAAGTGATCGGGCTTTGTACTTATGCATCATGTTAACATTAATTATAAATTTGACAGTTTGGGACTCTCGATTGGTTTTCCAAACTTTTCCAATTTGAGGCATACGAATTAATTCCACCGCGATATTTTTAGTAAATGAATCTTTATGGACGTGTAAGAATTGGGATTTCATTTGGCCTGAGGTGACCACCTTTCTAAATACCTACCATATGATCTGGAATCCCATGATTAGCAGCGGAGATCAGCAAGGTAACCGCTTACGGTACTACCCCTTGCAACCCTAGCTCATCTAGCTCATTTCACTACTTGGCTCGTCCGATGGCTCTACAAGAACCATTGCGATGGTTACGCTTCTTCTACCTCCTTTCCTCGACAGGTAATGAGTATGGTTATCAAATATCCTGCGGTATTATCCATATCAAATTTCATACCTGTTCTGGTCATTTATTGTGGAATTTTTCTAGGATTTTTTGTTCTCCAAGTTTCTAATCGGCGTTTAATAGGTTTCAAACTGTGCTTGTATGGTCTGATCCAACGTTTGGGCAATATTTTTCTACAGATTGTTTCCAAATCCTCCAGAAGAGTTACCCTCCACAACGGCAGGTAATTACCAATTCTTAAATGCATTTGCCTCTTCATTCATCGGTTTGCAGTGTCGTTTTTCAAGGTTTGTTGACCAGTGTCTCTTGTCTTGGAACCTATCCTCAATTAAGTCCCAGACATCAAGACCGATGCATACAGGTCAGTTTCACTTCTTGCCGCCCTTGTTTATCATTGTATAGCTCTTACATTTTGCGTTCGGCCAATTCCATTTACGGCATTGTAATGATATATCTATTTTTATTATTCTAAGAAAGATGTATTTTCTTGAATAAGGATTTTAGAATTTAAATTTAATTACCAATAATTATTAGGTTCATGCTAGGGATTTAACCTCCAAAAAATATTATAAAACATTTACAAAAGTTAAATATTGAGATTTATCTCCAAAGGGGTTATGATATTTTTATTCTTTTAATTAAATTAATTAATTAATATATGAGCCGAGTTACCATATTTTGGACATGTGGTATATAATGCACCAAAACTTTTATTTACAAAATAATAAATAGTGTAAAATATTATTTAAATTAAGGAACCTGAATATGTGGTAAAAATTGCAAAAAGTTTGATTTCAGTAATAACAAATACAAAAAATACACGTTGATGAGAGATGATAATGAGTATAGATTGTGATTTTATAGAAATTATTATTCTTGACTAATTCCAAGTTGTGAAATACAAATCCAAACCCAATAAATTTGATTCCCTAGAGGGGAAATTCAGATGGGGGAGAAACAATAAATTTTAAGGGCCATATATAATAGAGGGGATATGGCCTAATGTTGGAATAAATCTATGGTAATAAATAGCTATTAGTGGGAGATTCAATACATTTTATGAGTTTAATAAGGGTAAGGCTAAATGCCTAATTACTTGAGGAAAAAGGGAAGGTGCCTCAAGTTGTGGGAACACCAATAGAGGTGCTATGGTGAGCCTAAAATTGTGACTTCCATAATTTGATACTTGAAAGTGAAAAATATGTAGAGTTGGAACATGTAGATCTGAGGAATTCTCTTTTATAAAATCCCAAATGATGGTTGGGGTCTCTGACTAAAAAACGTTTTCTTATCAGTCGACTATGTATGGATGGAGAAACCCTCATCAATGCGTATCGCCAAGTTTTGCACAAGTTCATCTCATTCTTATTATATATGTTTTAGTAGTAGGTGTTTATTTGATATTATTCATGGTCATGTAAAATGTTTGAGATCATGTACTAACTCATTAAGTAATGCTATCTCCTTGTAAACAATGTTTCATATAATATAGGAGGATTTTACCACTAAAAATGTTATTATTGTTTGGATAAAAACATAATAACTTGTAGGTTGATTAGCATAATTATTATTATTATTATTATGGCTACCAAATAATATTTCCTCTGAAATTTTATATCAAGAATAGCTATTACTATTTTCATGGTTTCCAACATGGAAAGTTTCAAATGTTCAATAAAATTTCAAATGTTCTTGAATAAAATTTTAAATCTGTGAACCTCTTATATTCAAGGTAATGCTATGAATAAGGTAAATGGGGAAGATCAAAGCATAGTAAAAATCGTTGAGAGGAGAATTTACCACTTATACCATAGGCAATGCCCAAAGAGGTTAAAGAGGAGGGGATCAATGTGAAGGTTGTAACCATAAAAATATTCCCTTCCCCACTTGATACAAATAATATCATGGGGTTAGATCCTAACACCAAGGTAGAATATAAGAGAATGTTATTACAATATTGTCTTTAATACTTTAGGAAAGGTTTCATAAATTGATAGTTATCATGGATGAAACATTTGGCTTCGAGGTAACCACACGCATTTAAAAATGTCAAAACCCATTTGTACCAATATGATACTGAATATTCTCTTGTTTTTTCTTGTATGCCATTTGGAATCATAAGAAAAATAAATGCAAATGAGGTGCCTCTACCTACCAAAAATTGAATAAAACACTGTGACTAGAGAAGGAAGGTAAAGTCAATTCAAGGCGATGTAGTAAAGAAATCGACAAAGTATGGACGGGAGTACATATCAAAATATATAGCATAAAATATACTAATAGCTATAACATTAATAGAAAAATAAACGGAATTGATCATAAATAAGGAAAAATGTAACATCACCTACACGAATTCGAGACCTCAAATAAACTCTGAGTATGCCCCGTAATGGGAAAATCACAACACACAAAGATAAAATTCACTAGTGGAGCACACTTCTCTATGGTAATCCCCACCAATTGATAATAAAGTGGTGAGGGAAAAATCAAAGTGTTATCAATCTCCCCAATAAAATAAAAAACAAATTCCTACAATGCTCACCAAAAATTCTAGCTATCATGAAGACACAAATGTAATAGTGCAAAAAGGAAAATTAGGGCTAAGGTTGGTCAAAAAATTAACCTAACCTTTTCTGCTATTAATAATCCCTGGTGGAAAAGGACTAAAACTCCAAAACCCGAAAAATTCAAGAGTGAGGATACCAATAAAATCAGATACATTCTGAATCAGAAGCTTCATACATTTTAAGCACCATACATAGAATTCAATAATGCGTAACAAGAAAATCGTGGGATTATGCAATAATTCCCACTCCATATAGTCAAAATATATTATAAAAAAAAATAGAAGAAGCCATAATTTAAATAATTATAGATAAACATTAAATAACAGTGTCCTTCCATTAAGCCCTTAGGGGAAACTATTAATTAACGTTTTGATTTACCATGAATTGTAAGGCTAGGTTTGTTTAACTTTGAATGAATTATAACTTGCGTTAAGAGAGTCATTAATCTATATAAGGAGAGGGATACTATTGTAATTTTTATTCCAAGGTCTTTTAATATTACCTAATTTATTATTTACATTATTTAAAAAAATTCTAATCACTAAATATTATGTGCCAAATTTCCCCCCTTGAATTTGAAGGGAGGTTTGTGAGTCCAAACATCATTTTGAATGATTCAATTTTTTCTCTTCCATGTGCTTTCTTGAAGGTGTCTGCAATTTTATTAGTTGTGGAACAATGGTGAGGGATAATTGTCTAAGGATCAATATGATGTAAAATGAGATGATACTTTTTATTGATATACTTGGTATGATCATGGAACTATGGATTATTTTCCAACTTTATTACATAAGTGTTTTCAATCAAAAGAGGAGTAGAATCCACTTGCTTCTCCTAAAAATATTTAAGAATTTTCCATAGGCACAAAATTTCCTTCGTTGCTTCTACAACATCCGCATATTCAATTTTAGTTGTCGAATATTCTATAATTGACTATTTGTGTGACCTCCAAGATACAAATCCTAATCTAGGGCTCATAACATAACCTAATTTTGATACTCTATTTTCTATATCTCCATCAAAACATTAATTAAAGTATTCAATGAAGCGGAAGTGATCCACTTGTTTATACTTGTGCCCTAATTCTTGATCCTTGCCACATGTCGAACACTGCAACTGTGTTCTACCATCACCTCCAGTATATTTCTCTCTAGATCCCTTCCGAGTTGTATTGAACTTATTGTAAGGAACCATGTATTATTTCTCTCCTTCATCTTATGGTATTTCCTGATTTTGTGCCCATCTTCCTTTATATTTGTCATTACATTTCAAATAATTCTTAGGCTTGAATTTGTGTTTTGACTGCTATAAGAATGTTTAAAATTTTGAATGGCCTCCTCCAGTTATCTAGACTCATCGAACTCAAGCGGGTCTCTACATGATGTTGGAATTCCACTGATGAATCTCTCGATCTTAACCTTTTCCTCATTGAGGCAAGCCACATACCTCAACAACTCCAAAACCTGCTAGTATAGACACCATCTATCATGGAGCCCATCTGAAACTCATCAAACTCCTTATCTCTAGCATCATAATACCTATATGAAAGATACTTATTATTAAATAGTCTCTCAAACTCACTCCAAGTTAGCTCCTCCTCATAAATACTCCTGAAATTCTTCACACCTTCCCACCAAATGTCTCATTTACCTTTGGGACTAAATGTAGTTATTCTAGCTTTCATTTTTTTTGAATAGTCATGAAATTTGAAGAATATATTCATACCAAGCAACCACACATCTGCATTCTATGATTTCTTCATCTCTCCGTCAAAGGTAAATTCATTTTATTTCTTAAACTCATCCAGAAAATATCCCATGTCATTCCTCTTGTAAGGATAATAGTAATGACGATCATGATGCCTATTTGAACCAGAACTAGAATGGTACATGTGTCTATCACCTCTCCTATCTGGAGTGTCTAGGAATCTTCCATCTATAAGAATATCATCGCTACTAGAGTTATAACCACCGAGATAACTACTTCCATAAGTACCATTAGCTCCATCCTCCTGTAAATAACTAATCCGGAGTGGCCCCTATCGATGCAAATATGAAAAAATCTAAATAATTTCCGCATTTAATTATGATTGTCTTTCTTGTGCCTATATGATCCTCTCATTTTCTACATTAAAACTCCTTATATATTCCTTCAAAATTCTCAGTTTATCTGCAAAATCCAATGAATTCTTAATACCATGTTTCTGGTCAGACTGATAAGGGGAATCCTCATAGTCTACCATCTTGCTACACATATTTGGTTTATTCCTAGAAGAAATATCATGTTAGATTAAACTGAATAAGAATAAACTAATGTATCATAGCATAATTATGGGATGATATATCATTTGCAAGATGAACCAAGTAGTGTAATACATGTATAAAACTAATAATGACAACATATAGACTTATAACACATGGTATATCTATAAATAAACATCATTGTAGTTATATTCTAGTCATCAATGGATGACCATATCAACTACACACCATGACCTTAAGCATATCACTTCAATCATACAAATACAAACTTGACCACGTGTACCCACCTGACATGTATAACTAGTTGTATGCTCACAACAACACATTGAAAACAACACCGTCACCCCTTCCATGGAGACACCACTACCACCATGACTAACACCATGAATATACAACTAGTACATATAACATAACACGTGAAACACACACACCACTGACATGAATACTTGCTGACGAAAATCTTGACAAAATCAAACTTTTCCCAAGGACAGTGCAACCAGGCTTTGATAAAACCTATAACATCCACCTCCCCTCACACCTACCCAAGTAACTGGTCAATTGTGGTAAACATGAGATGAGGGGTAGTTAAGGGGGACTCAACATTCTTGGTGACTTTAACGAAGTGGAATCGAATCACAAAACTATAACACATACCTATACTACCTGCTACAGGACCCTCTAAGGTTTTCCTAGTCATCCACCTGACATGTCCATGGTTCCCACTAATATTTCATGAAGAAATCCCCATGGATTTACCAACAAGACTACAACCATGCATTTGGGAGGCTCTCGACGCACACAAAAGCCTATATTCCTGCATCCAAGGATAAAATTTCCTACACTTGTGCCTGCACCAAAATACTGTAAACTAGCCAAAAAAAATTGTAGCTTTCAGAAATCATTAAATACATAATGAAAAAGCAACATAACCAAAAACTAACTCCTGCACTAGGCCTGAGCATCCCCAACCGGGATTGACATTTTAACAAATACTTGGCATGAATGTAAGCTACAAGTATAGGATAGAAGACAGATCCTAAATGACTAGAAACTATTACGAGACCTTAAAATAAGGATCACAACCCTCTTCCCTCACCATATATGAAATCAATTGGGTATTTCACCCTTTATTTTAACAATTACAAGTACAAACAGGAAATAACCATGACATGAATCACTCATTTAAACACTCTTATAACCAACATAAAACCATGGAAATAACAATGAGAATACAACCATTAAATATAAATAATAATAGGTACTAAAGAAAGATAACTTAACTTCCATTAAACATTGGAAAATACCAACCAGGTTTGGTAGTTCCACGTTCCACCCGACCATAGGTATGGCTGAGCCAAATATCTCTTCAGCTAGTCACCCACATGCCATATTCCAAGCATTAATGTGGGATTTCATGGATAAACAAATCCAAAAAAAGAAAGGGATTCTAAAGGCTAAACCATATCCACCCTCACCATACTATTATTTCACCGACTGGTGCTCCAATCACAAAATAGGTAAGAACTTGGAAATTTCATACAGAATCCATCACTATCCTTGTGCAATATTCCATCTCCCTATCAATTATTCTTTATCGCAATCTAATCTCAGATTACTAGGCCCTAAAATGACCAACCTCCCTCAGGCTTTACCATGTATCTCGCTAAAACCAATCAAGGGATTCCTAGGCCTTTGGGAATGAACCTTGAGACCACCTCCATCACGGATTCTGAAATCCATTCAGCAAATACAAAGGTAAAAAATGAGATCAAAATCGCAAAACACCATGGCATCCAAAAAAGGAAAGGCAAGTCTGAAAACCTATTTCATAACCCAGCAAAACCATGCCACCAAGAACAAGACAGCGAAATACCAACATGCATAAGCCCTACATGTCAAAAAATTATGGGAATTTTTAGTTCTAAAATGGGCCTCCTAAGGAAATTATAAAATAATAATGGAAATAATAAAATAAAATTTCAACTAGTTTTTAAACTCGTATTTTCAACTTATCTCCCAAAGTTTTTACTGAAATTTCAAGAGGGAGTACTAATTGGATGAAAACTTTAATTCCTCATCTAAGAAGTACCTATGTTGAATACTTTCGATGGACACTGCTACACGAAAAATGACAAATACATGAAAAACATATTTGCATTCATGTTTTTTCACGTAATTCTCATTTTTCGTGTAGCATGGTCCATCGAAAATATGCAACATGTGTAATCCTTGGATGAGGATTTGAATTTTGCATCCAACTAGTACACCCGCTTGGAATTTGAGTAAAAAATTTGGGGGATAATTTGAAAATTGATTTGAAAAAGTAGTTTTATTAGTTTATTATTTTTTAATATTTTTACCCTTTTACTTAAAAAATGTTGAATTGTCCCCCATGGTTAACATAATCATATTGAATCCTATTGGTTCTTATAAATTTTATTTCTGATATCCATTTCTCTTAGGAGGCCCATTTTAGACCTCAAAATTCCCCTAATGCAAGCTAGAATCAAACATACAATATGTTACCTGTAGGTATTAATGTTGAAGCTTATAGATCCTGTTTTTCCTTGCTTGATCGTTGCTTTTATTTCCTTTATCGTCCTTCCTTTACTTGCTCCCTCCTCCTTGGCATACTTTTTAATTTCTCTAAGAAAAATGTAAGTATCTAAGAGTGAGAGAGAGAGAGAGAGAGAGAGAGAGAGAATAATGAGAGAGCTCCAAAAGTAAACTGGCAAAAGGTACAAACTGATCCTCATAAGCCTTTTTATTAATGAGGCCTCTATTTTCTTAAATTTCCATTATTTTCCTTCATTTTCCTCCTCATATGCAACTTGTAACCTTTTACCTTCATTTTCTCCTAATTTACTTAATTTTCATAAATAAACATGCCAAAAATATTTTTTCCCTCCTAAATTCCTTTGCCTTTTCCATTGCCAAATTTCCTTAGCCATAAACAGATATCTAGTGATACCCACTAGGAATTTTTTCCCAAAATTCACCTTCGAATAATGGTTCCTTAACCATGGTATTATTTTTTCCTTTATTAAATTTTATTACATGAAATTTTAGTCTAGGCATATTACAGGACCCCCCCCCCTTGGGAAACACCATCCTCAGTGTTAAATCACACAGGTATACCTCAGCAAAAACACTGAAAATCAAACATATTGTTAATGGAGCTTTATAAATTTTCTCGATGAAATATTTACAATGAGTAACCATATTTAAAAAAAAAAAACCATGATAACATTACCATATAACATCCATACCGCTTATTAGAGCTTTATAGCTTATCTCATGGCAGTATTTACATCCATATACATAAGTACACATACCAAAACATTACGAAAACATAAGCCAACATATACCAAACACCAAACCAAAATTTCTTTGGCTCAACTGACAAACAATGAAGGATACATGGCCCACATATGATTCCATCTCCCATGTAGCTTCATGGGGCGCAAAGTGCTTCCATAGCACTTTAACTTTCTCAATCGCTTTGTTCTCGAGCATGAGCTTTTTCCATTGCAAAATGCACTGAGGTTTCAACTATAATTCTTCTTCTTGATCCATGTGAAATATAAACCAATCAATAACATGATAAACATATTTTATATACCTTTTAAGTAATGAAAAATGAAACACATCATGGAATTTCAGTATTGGAGGAATTGAGGTCAATATCCCACTGGTCTAATACTCTCAAGGATCTCAAAAGTACCGGAATATCATGGTGGCAACTTGAGACATGATACAATCCTCAAGGAGCACTTGTTGGGATTGATGCGCAAATAAAAATGGTCCCCAACTTGAAAATCCTCAAATACCGTGTGTTAGTGTGCATGAATCTTCTTTTTGTCCCGTGTTCCCTTTAGATTCATCTTTACAACCTTCATCTCCTTCTCCATGTCTTCCAACATGTTTGGTCAATCAACACCAAGTTAACTGGATCACTCCAATTGATGGGAGTATTACAACTCCACCCATATAGTGCCTCAAAGGGACTCATCACCAATGAATCTTGATAACCATTGTTGTATCCAAAATAAACCAATGGTAGATACTTGTCCCATTTTCATTGTTGATGCATCACATACATCCTAAAATTGTCCTCAAATATCTCATTGACCCTCTTGAAGGCCAACTCAGTGCACAATCCTTCAAATAACTCTTTACAAAACTTGGGAATGAAATTTGAACCCCTCTCTAACACGATATTTTTTGGAACACCTTGCAATCTTCTTATGCCTCTAAGGAAATGCTATGCTACATTGCTATCTAAATAGGTAGTCTTCAATGGAATGAAGTGTGTGACCTTCGTCAACCTGTCGAAAACTACCATAATATAATTATGTTGTCTCACTGTCCTAAAAATACCTGTAACAAAATCCATTGAAATTTCCTCCCATTTCCATCATGGAATAAAAATATATTGTAATAGAAAACTTGGATCGCTACACTATTCCTTTACCTGTTGACAGTCCAAACACTTAGCAACAAACTATGCTACATCCCTCCTCAGACTCAGCCAATAAAATAATATCTTCAATACATTCAACAACTTTTGATATCCTAGGTGTCCAGAATATGGATTCACATTAAACTCCCTAAAAATCTCATTCTTGAACATTATACTATTTGGCACATATATCATGTCTCTAAACCTTACCAATCCATCTCTTGTAAGACAATATTCCACATCCTCTACACATGTACCTATACCTGTACTTGTAATTTTACCTACACCTACACTTGTACCTGTACCTATACTTGTATCTACACTACTACCTATACTATAATACTACAATATTTTCATAATATCCACATATTTGACATCCTATTGACCTGCCTGCAATATTATATCTTGTAAATCCATCCCATAGGAGCTCATATTTGCAATTTCATTTACATGTATTCGTATGCTAAGGTCATATGCTCCCCTAGTCTCTTTCCATTTGATGATCTTGATCTTAAAATCAAACTCATCGATCATAGTCAAACATGTAGCCTTCCTCGCATTCATTTTCAGCTCGTCAAACAAGTACCTCTACCCATTGTGATCGCTCAGCAGTACAAATCTCCTGCCAAGAGTATAGTGCCTCCATATCTTTAGTGCATGTATGATCACTTATATATTGATATCATGTGTTAGATAATATTTCTCATGTTCATTCATTTTTCATGACTTATAGCATACTATGTGTCCATCTTATAGAAGGACTGCACCAAGCCCTCTCTTGCAAGCATCTCTACACACTATAAACTCCTTGTTCGGATGTGTGATCTTTAGAATTGGAGCATGTGTTAACAATTTCTTAAGCTTCTCAAAAATAGCGTCACAATGTTTTGTACACACAAACTTCTACCCTTTCCTTTGCAATGATGTAATTGGATGATAAATATATGAGAATTTCTTGATGAACATCATGTAATAACATACTATTCCCATGAAAGATCTCACCTCATCAACATTTCTATGAGATTCCCATTCGATGAAGGATCTTACCTTTTTTGGGTGTACTATGATTCCTTCCATGGAGACAACATGTCCCAATTAATGTACCTCAGTCTGGAAGAAACTACACTTTTTGAGCTTAGCATACAATTGTTGATATCTCAACAATCTCAACACTCTTTCCAAATTATTTTCATGCTCTTCGTAATTTTTAAAATGTACTAATATATCATCGATGAAAAAAATGACAAACTTGTCCAAATAAGGACGCAACACACTATTCATCAAACATATAAATGTAGATGGAGAATTAGTCAAGTGGAATGAAACTAAAATAAAATTGTAATGAACAAGCTTGGTCCTAAATGCAGTAATATATATGTCTGCTTATTTCATGTACCTGATGATATCCCGATCTCAAATCAATCTTAGAAAAAAATGTTACTTCCTTAAGCTAATAAAAAAAATCATCAATCCTCGGTAATGGATATTTTTTCTTGACATTCACTTTGTTCAACTGCCTATAATCAATGCACAATCCGAGAGTGCCATCCTTCTTCTTTATGAACAACATTGGTGTGCCCCAAGGTGATGCACTTGGCCTAATGTATCCCTTATCAAGCATATGTTTGAGCTACAGATTTAAGTCTACCAAGTCAGGTGTGCTCATCCTGTAATTTTTCCTTGATGTCAGTGCTTCCCCTGGTACCAAATCAATAGAAAATTCTACCTCTATGTGAGGTGGCAACTCTGAAACATATATTGGAAACACATCCTTAATTTTTTGTACAACTCAATCCTTTCTCGACACATGTAAATCCTTAACATCCTTAACTTTGTACCTAGAGATATGAACCAAAAACAAACTTGCACTCTTTCCAGCGAGTGTGCTTGGCTTTCATGGTTATCACGATCCTAACTGATGTGGCTTTCTTCCTACCCTTTAAGACTCTTAGTTCCCCATTGTTAGCCAAGCACTCGATGGCTTTGTCATAGAAATCCACCTTGGTCCTATGATGATATAACAAATCCATACCTAATAGAATAATATATGGTCCCAGTAGAAATATTTTTAAGTGTTCTACTATGGGGATACCATTCAACTCAAATGCACAAGCTCTTACCCAATGGTGAACTCTTTTCTTGGTACCTGTAGAAAACTGCACTAAACAATATTATACATGCAATTATTTTCTCAAAAAACACTTATCCACCAGGTCAGGATTACTATAATTATAATTAGATATACAATAAATCAAAATAGAAAAAACTTTATCACAAAGCCTACCATCCATCTCAATCATACTAGGTTGATGATCTGCATGCTTATTTTCCACAATTGGAAAAATCCCTCGAAAACGCGTCAAGGTATTCCTAGGCCTTTGGTAATGAACCTTGAGACCACCTCTGTAGTGTATTATGAAATCCATTCAGAAAATCCAAAGTTCAAAATCAAGAATAAATCCCAAAACACACTAGCATCTGCAAAACCGTAAAGAAAATATAAAACCCACATTCATAAACCACGAAAACCATTTCACTGAAAACAATATGCCCAAATAATGACATTCATAGGTCATGCATGTCCAAACCAACTAGGAAATCTAGATATTTAATTTCCTTGCTTGATCCTTTCTTTCGTTTCATTTCCTATCCATATTTTTATTTCTCCCTGCTCGTTTGAAAAATGCTGAATTGCTCCAAGAAAACTCCAAGTATCCAAGAGTGAGAGAGAGAGAGAGAGAGAGAGAATAATCAAAGAGCTCCAAAACTAAACTGAAAAAAGGTACCAACTTACCCTCAGAATCATTTTTATTCATGAGGTCTATATTTTCTTCATTTTTCATTATTTTCCTTCATTTTCCTTCATTTTCCTCCTCACATGCAACCTATGAAATTTTACCTTTCTTTTCTCATAATTTATTTTGTTTTCTTAAATAGATATTCCAAAATTACCTTTTTCATCTTTAATGGATTTTCCTTTTATATTTCTCATTTTCCTTAGCCATAAACACATATCGAGTGATTCCCACTAAGATATTTTTCTCAACATTGAGCTTGGAATAAGTGTCCCTCAACCGTGGTCTTATTTTTGAATTTATTAACTTTTATTACATGAAATTTTAGCCCGGGACTATTACAAAACCCTCCACCATGGGGAAAAAAATCCTCAGTGTTAAACGACACCTACACCTCATCAAAGCCGCTGAAAAGAAAACATATTTCTCATGGAGCTTTATAAATTAGCTCGATGAAATATCTACAATGATTAACCTTCTCTAAATCAAAACCCATGATAACATGACCATATAACATCCATACCACTTATTGGGGCTTTATAAATTATATCATGGCAGTATTTACATCCATATACATAGGTACATGTACCAAAACATCACCAAAAAATATGTCAAACATATATCGATCATCAAGCCAAAACGACTTTTCCTCAACCACCAAAAAATGAAGGATACATGACCCACATCTAATCCACCATCTCCAATGTAGCTTCATCAGGCCCAAAGTGCTTCCATTGCACTTTAATTTTCTTAATGGCTCTCTTCCTAAGGATAAGTTGTATACAGACCAATATGCACTGAGGTTCAGACTGGAATTCTTCTTCTTGCTCCACCTGCAATACAGACCAATCAATAGCATGTCAAAATCGTTTATATACATTTTAAGTAATGAAACATGAAACACATTACGAAATTTCAATGTTGGAGGTAGTGCAAGTTGATAATCCATTATTCTAATCCTTCAAGGATCTCAAAAGAACTGCAATATTGTGGTGCCAACTTGGCCCATGATCTGATCCTCAAGGAGCTCTTCTTGAGCTTGATGTGCAAATAAACATGCTCCCCAACCTTAAACTCCTTAAATACCCTATGTTGGTTTGCATAAATCCTCTTTCTATCCTCTACTACCTTTATATTCTTCTTTATAACCTTCATCTCCTACTCAAAGTCTTCCAACATGTTTGGTTTAACCAACAACCTATTAAATCGATCACTCCAACTGATGAGAGTATCACAATTCTACCCATACAGTGCCTCTAAGGGACCCATCCCCAATTTCCCTTGATACCCATTTTTGTATTCAAACTCAAGAAATTGTTGATACTCTTCCAATTTATGTTGTTGATGCATCACATACATCTTCTAAATATCCTCCAAGATCCTATTAACCCTCTCAGTATGTTTATCTCTATGTGAATAAGAAGTTATCTTGACACCCAACTTCATGCCCACTCCTAAAAATAACTCATTACAAAACTTATAAATGAACTTTGCATGCATGTCTAACATGATATTCTTTGGAACACCATGTAATATTAGTAAGTATTCGAGGAATACCTATGTTTTATTGGTAGTTGAATAGGTATTATTCACAGGAATGAAGTGTGCAACCTTTGTCAACCTGTCAACAAAAACCATGATAGAATCATGTTCTCACGTTGTCATTAGAAAACCTGTAATAAAATACATGGAAATGACCTCCCATTTCCATTCCGGAATCGCAATAGGTTGTATTATAACACATGAGTGACTACACTTTTCCTTTACCTACTGACAATCGAAACACTTAGCCATGAAATCTACTACATCCCTCCTCAAATTTATCCAATAATAGAATCTCCTCATTGTATTGAAAGTTTTACGACAGGCTCAATGTCTTGATTATGGTTTCGTATAAAACTCCCTGAATATAGCCTTCTTGATATTACTGCTATCTAGCACATGTATCCTGTCTATAAACCTAACCAAACCATTTTTCATAAGACAACAGTCCACATCATGTACTCCTTTACCTATACATGTACCTCCACCTATACATGTACCTATACTATTACCTTTACTAAGCTGCAATATGTTCCCAAGCTCCATATATCTAACATCCTATTGACCTTCTTGCATGATCATATCCTTTAAATCCATCTCATAGGAGTTCATAGTTGTAATGGGATTTACTTGAATCTGCCTGCTAAGAGAATTTGCGACCCTCTTCTCCTTACATTTCATGTACTTGATCTAAAAATTAAACTCATTGATTTTAGCCAACCATTTAGCCTACGTGACATGTATATTTGATTGTTCAAAAAAGTACCTCAAACCACTATGAATTCTCATCAGAACAATTTTCCTCCCTAAAGATAATGCCTCCACATCTTCAATGCATGTATGATCGATGTTATCTCAAGATAGTGCGTCGGATAATTATTCTCGTGTTTATTTATTTTATGTGACTCATAGCATACTACATGTCCATCCTGCATAAGCACCCAACCAATCCCTATTTGATAAGCACCTATACACATTATAAACTCTTTGCCTGAATCTACAATCTTTAACACTCGAGCGTGTGTTAACAATTTATTAAGTTGCTCAAAACTAGCCTCACAATCTTATGTCCACTAAAACTTCTTACCTTTCCTATACAATGATGTAATTAGATAATAAATCATTGAGAATTTCTTGATGGAGCTCTTGTAATAACTTGCCAGGACCATGAGATATCTCACCTCATCTACAATTCTAGGAGCTACACATTCGCTGATGGCTCTTACCTTTACTTGATCTACTATGATTCCTTCCTTGGAGACAACATGTCTCAATAAGTGTATCTCAGTCTAGAATAAATTACACTTGTTGATATTAGCATAAAAATGATTTTATCTCAACAATATCAACGTTGATGCCAAAATTATTTGCATTATCTTCCTCATTTTTAGAATATTTAATATATCATCAATGAACACAATGAAAAACTTGTCTAAATAAGGACGTAGCACACTATTCATCAAACACATAAATGTAGCTAGAGCATTAGCCAAACAAAATGAAACTAAAAAAAACTCATAATGAAAATTCTTGGTCCTGAATGCAGTATTGTATATGTCCTCTTCTTTGATGCATACTTGATGATATCCCGATCTCAAATCAATATTAGGAAACATTATTTATCCCTTCAGTTGATCAAACAAATCATTAATCATCGATAATGGGCACCTATTCTTGATGGTCACGTTGTTCAGCTTCCTTTAATCAATGCACAATATGAGAGTGCCATCCTTCTTCTTTACGAACAACATTGGTGTGCCCCAAGGTGATAAACGTTTGCAAATGTATCTCTTATTAAGCATTTATTTAAAATGAAAATTTAACAATAACAACTTAGGTGTGTTATTCCTTAAAGGTGCCCTTGATGTTGGTGCTACCCCTGGTACCAAATCAATAGAAAAATCTACCACCTCATGAGGAAGAAACTCTGAAATATCTACTGGAAACACATCCTGAAACTATAGTAGAAATGGATACCTACTCAACACATCTGCATCCTCAACTTCCTTAATTTTGTCACAATAGATATGAAAAAAAATGGCATATGTCCTTTCCTGCAACTGCACTTGGTATTCATGGTTTTCACCATCCTAACTGATCTGGGTTTCTTATTTACCAGTAAGAATATTGGTTCCCCATTTCCATCTAAGCACTCAATGTCTTTGTCATAAAAATCGACGTTGGTCCTGTGAAGATATAACTAGTCCATACCTAATAACATAGTATATGATTCGAATGGAAATATTCTCAAGTGCACTGTTGTAGGCATACCATTCAACTCAAATTCACAAGATATTACACAATGGTGAACTCTTTTGTTCATACATGTAGCCAACTGCACTAACCAAGATTCTACAGGTCATGGTTTTCTCATACCACACTTATATACCATGTCAAGATTAATATAAGTGTAATTAGATCCAAGATCAATAAAAATATAAAAAATTTGATCAGAAAGCTAACCATCTATATCAATGATAGAAGCTTGATAATATATCTTCATGTTGTGCACAGTTGCATAAATCCTAGGAATGTTATGCCCAACATCCCCAATTGTCTGCACCTCCTTTGCAATACAGATCTAGATTCTACCACCCTGATACAACGGAAAATCCCACTTACAATTATCCTTTCCACAAATCCAAAACCAAAATGGTGCTCTACCATCACCTTTAGTCTACTACTCTCCAGCTCCGTTCCTAGTTCTATTGAACCACATTTTCTTTCTCACCGACATCTTGCATTCTTTCCCACTTTTGTGGCCATATTCCTTTCGCTTTCTCATTTCCGTTCAAATCATACTTAGGATCAATTTTTCATTTTTACTTCTCATAAAAATACTTCAAATTTCAAATCGCCTCCTCCAATGGTATAGGCTCATAGAACTCAATCCGATCTTTATACGATGTTGGAAATCCATTGATGAATCTCTCAATCTTAGCCTTTTCCTCATTGAGGTAAGCCATATAAATCAAAAACTAAAAAACCTGCTAGTATACTCATCATATGTCATGGAGCCCATATGAAACTCATCAAAATCCTTAGCTATAGCATCATTGTACCTCTCTGACAGATATTTATTATGGAATAGCTTCTCGAACTCACTCCAAGTTAGGTCCTCCTCATAAATACTCCTGACATTCTTCACACTGTCGCACTAAATGTCCCATTTACCTTTGATACTGAAGGTAGTTATTATGGCTTTCATGTCTTCTAAATAGTCATGCAATCTGAAAAATTTACTCATACCAAGCTACCACACCTCTACATCCAATTATTTCTTAATCTCTCCATCAAAGGTAAATATATTTTCTCTCTTAAACATTTTCCAAAAAATATCAAATTTCATTCCTTCTTGTAAGGATAATAACGATGATGATCATGATGCCTATCCGAACAAGAAACAGAATGGTACATGTGTCTCTCACCACTCCTATCTGGAGTGTCAAGGAATCTACTATCTCTAATCATATAATCTCTACTGGAACTATAAGCATCAGGATACCTACTACCATCAGCACCATAACTGATCCAGAGTGGCCCCTGGAACTGCGAATATGAAAAAAATTGAAGGATTTCCGCATTTACTTTTGCTTGTATTTCTTGTTCCTACATGATCCTGTCATTTTCCGCCATACAACTCCTTGTATCTTCCTTCAAAATTATTAGTGTATTTTCTATATCAAATGAATGCTCAACACAATGTTAAATCTCATCAGATTCATAAGGGGAATGCTTGTAGTTTACCATGTTGTGTAACCAGCTCCAAAAAGAGAAGAAAAGAGATATCAACGCATTAGAAATGAGCCTCTTCGAGGGGGCAACCTCCAATACATTACATAAATGAAAAATTCTTGGATGATTCAATCTAAAAAACCTCCTTTCTATATATAGGAGTCCATGGGGCCATAATGTAATCCTAGTGGGCCACAATGTAATCCTAGCCGACCTAACAATAATAATGTAAGGGCACAATAATAACAATATGGGGGTTACAGGGGTACAATAATAACAATAATGGGGGCTACACTAACATAATAAGGGGCTACACTATTAATATAGGGACTTAACATGCCCCTCTCCTTCAAACAAGTGTTGTCCTTAATGCTTGATTATTTCTTGATGCTTCTGCATAAAATTCTCATCCTCCCATGTGAAATCTTCTACAGGAAAGTTCTTCCACTTGCTGAGAAACTCTGAAATTGATCGCACTTGTCGATTTCTTGTTTCTGTGACTTCTTCATAACTTCTTTCGATGTCATGTTGATCTTCATGTTGTTTCATTAGATTCTGCACAAAAGTTGGGTTATCCTTTGAGAGTTGGAGAACTTGTTGTTGATGCTCGATGTGATCTTCCACTAATTTATCATCCATATTTTCTATTATTTGATCCTTCAAACCATCCAACTTAGCCTCCATTTCTTTTTTTAAACCATCTATTTCATCTTCAATTGCTCTTCATAAGATCGAAACTTGTTGCACTTGGTACCGTAATTTTGATATCTCATACTGCAACTCTTCCTCTTCATGCGTTATAGTATAGATTTTTGAGGGATTAATGGGTATGGAATTATTTTATGGAGGCATTATAGAACCCAATACTAATAAAAATTCTAAAATATGCACTTGGAATCCCTTCAATTGATTTTTCAAACAAACGTTATGCAATTTTAAAAACCAGATACACACCTTTTTCTTGATTTTTAGGAGCTCAATATTGAAATTGAATTATCTATGTAGTTGGAGATCTTCAATATCTAAAATTCAGCCCTGTAGTATCCCTCTAAATTCTCTTTTGAATTCCACAGGTATGACCTGATTTGGATTCTCCAAGACAAAGTTGTGTCCAATCTCCCACAATGACCTAATTCTGGACTAGTTCAGTAGAGCGAACTTGTACGACTTGGGTTACCGTGTCAACGTTTCTGTCCTTTTGTCTCGAAATTTATATCTAAGAAACTACAGTCCGTGTACTTGCGACCAATTTTTACGGCACTCCAATCCGATGCTCAGAGAGAGAGTTATTGAAATTTTCCCACAATCACATTTTTTAGATGAAATTCGAAGAGTCAAAGAACACTTTTTTCACCTACAACATCATATTCCAACAATATTATGAACCAAGTTTGAACTTTTTTTGACGAATTTTCTCACGGATGTCGTGTTTCTTTGCACCATATCAATTTCAGACTCTGAAACTTCGTAGAAAAAAATTTATAGCGAAAACACCACGATGACCTGTTTAGGAGCTTGAAAAAAGACCTAACTTCAGCAGATGATATCTCCGAAAATATTGCGAACCAAGTTCTGAATTTTTTAGAAAAGCTTCCTCAGGATTTCGGCTTCACACCCTTAAAATTTCAGCTTCTGAAACTTCGTAGAAAAAACGTTATAGCGAAAATGCCACGATGACCTGTTTGGAGCAGCGAAACCCTAGAATCCAAAGCCTCTGATACCAAATGTTGTGTAACCAGCACCAAAAAGAGAAGAAAAGAGATATCAACGCATTATAAATGAGCCTCTTTGAGGGGGAAACCTCCAATACATTACATAAATGAACAATTCTTGGATGATTCAATCTAAAAAACCTCCTTTCTATATATAGGAGTCCATGGGGCCATAATGTAATCCTAGTGGGCCACAATGTAAACCTAGCCGACCTAACAATAATAATGTAAGGGCACAATAATAAAAATATGGGGGTTACAGGGGTACAATAATAACAATAATGGGGGCTACACTAACATAATAAGGGGCTACACTATTAATATAGGGACTTAACATACCATCTTACTAGACATCTTGATTTATTCATGGAAGGAATCTCATGTCAACTTAAACCAAATCACAATAAAGCAATGTACCTTAGCATAATTCGAGGATGATATCTCATTCGAAAGATTAGACAATCAACATAATACATGTATAAACATAATCATGAGAGAATATAGACTTATAAAACATGGTATATCAACACATGAACATCATTCTAGTTAGATTCCAATCATCAATGCATGACCATATCAACTACGCACCATGACCTTATGCATATCACCTTAATAAAAAAAATGAAAACTTGACCACATGTGCCCACCTGACATTTATAACTAGTCATATGCTCATGAGAAAACAATGAAAACAACACCCACACCCTTTCCATCGAGACACCACTGCAACCATGACCAAAACCACACAGATACAACTAATAGATATACCATAACATGTAGAACACACACACGACTTACATGAATACATGATGATGAAATTCTTGAAAAAATCAGACTTTTCCCAAGGAGAGTGCAATCATGATCTGATACCACTTGTAATGTCCAACTCCCCTAACACCTACCCAAGTAACCAACCAACTGGGGTAAACATGGGATGAGGGGTAGTTAATATAGACTCAACCTTCTTCATTACTTTAATGAAGTAGAATCAAATTGGAAAACTATAACACAGACCTATACCACCTGCTACAGGACCCCCCGAGATTTTTCTAGTCATCCACCTAACCTGTACATGGGTCCCACTAAGATTTCATTAATAAAACCCCATCGAAATACCTATAAGACTACATCCATGCGTCTAGGAGGCTCCGGATGCACACACAATCCCGTATTCCTAAATCGAAAGACTAAATTTTCTAGACCTTTGCCTGCATCTGAGGGATTTAAGGAGATTTTCAAGTCGAAATACTGGAAACTGCCCAAAAATTTCTTTACCTTTGAAAAATCACTAAATATATGACGAAAATTTTACATTTCAAAAACTAACTCCACGGCTGGGCCCGACCATCCCCAACTGGGATTGACATTTTGTCGAACCCTTGGCATGAATGTAAGATATAGGTATAGGATACAAAGCAGAGCCTAGATGGCTAAAAAATCTTATGAGACATTAAATAAGAATCACAACCATCTTCCCTAACAAGACATGACATCAATTAGGTATTTACTCATTTTAATAATTATAAGTATAGACATGAAATAACCATGACATGAACCACTCATTTAAAAATTCTTATAAAAAAACTAAAACCATGAAAATAATATTTCAAATACAACCATTAAATCCATAGAATAATAGGTATAAAAGAAAGAGAACTTAGCTTCAATTAAACATAGAAAAATACGAACAAGGTTCGGGACTTCCACGTCGCACCCGACCATTGACATGGTTGAGCCAAATATCTCTTCAAATTTTCAACGCAATGCCATATTCCTGGAATGAATGTGGGATTTCATAGAAAAACAAATCCAAAGACAATAAAGGGAATCTAGAGGTTAAAACACCTGCACCCTCACCATACCAGTATCACACCAAACGGTGCCCTGATCACAAAACCGAGCAGAACTTGGAAATGCCATCCAGAATACTTCACTATCCTTGAAGAATATTCCATATCCCTATCTCTCAGGATTTATTGTAATCCAATCTTAGATCACTTGTCCATAAAATGAGACACCTCCCTCAATATTTACCATGTATCTCACCAAAACCGATCAATGGATTCCTAGGCCTTTGGGAATTAACCTTGATACCACCTCCACCCTAGATTCTAAAATCCATATGGAAAATATGAAGCTAAAAAACTAGAACAAAATAAAAAAATACCATGGAATCCAGAAAAAGGAAAGGAAAGTCTCAAAACCAGTGTCATATCCTGGGAAAACCATGCCACCAACAACAATATGACCAAATACCAACATTCATAATTCATGCATGTCCAAAACATCTAGGAAATGAGACATGAAATATGTTACCTATAAGTATTCCTGCTAAAGCTTCTAGATCCTTATTTTCCTTACACGATCCTTGCTTTCCTTCCCATCCTCATCCTTCTTTTGCTTGCTCCCTCCTCGTTGGCATAATGTTGTATTTATCTAAGAAAACTCTAAGTATCCAAGAGTGTGTTAGAGGGAGAGAGAGAATAATGAGAGTGCCCCAAAACTAAACTAAAAAAAAGGTACCAAATGATCCTCATAGGCTTTTTTATTAATAAGACCTCTATTTTCTTAAATTTCCATTATTTTCATTCATTTTCCTCATCACATGCAACCTGCCACCTTTACTTTCCTTTTCTCCTAATTTCCTTTATTTTCTTAAATAAATATGCAAAAAATACTTTTTTCCTCCTTAATTCCTTTTCCTTTGCCATTGAAAATTTTCCTTAGCAATAAACACATATCCAGTGATGCCCTCTAGGGTATTTTTCCCAACATTCACCTTGGAATAAGTCTTCCTAACCGTGGCCTTATTTTTTCCTTTATTAACATTTATTACATGAAATTTTAGCCTAGGTATCTTACAGAACCCTCCCACTTGGGGAACACCATCATCAATTTTAAACCACACCTACACATAAGCAAACAACTAAAAATAAAACATACTTCTCATGGATATTTATGACTAGCTCAATATAGTATTTATAATGAGTAACATTCTCTAAAGAAAAACCCATGATAACATGACCATATAACATATTTACCACTTATTGGAGCTTTATAAATTAGCTCATGGCAGTAATTACATCCATATACATAAGTACACACAACAAAAAATCACCAAAAAGTATTCCAAACATATACCAAACACCAAACCAAAACTATTTTTCCTCTACCAGAAAACAATGAACGATACATGGCCCACATCTAAACCGCCATATCCCATGTAGCTTGGCCCACATATGATCCTACATCTCCCATCTAGCTTCATTGGGTGAAATTTCTTCCATGACAATTAAAATTTCTCAATCACTTTGTTCCTAAACATGAGATACTTCCACTGCAATATGAATTGAGGTTGCGGCTGGAATTCTCTTTCTTGCTCCACTTACAATATATACCAATCAATAAAATGATCAACATCGTTTATATAATTTTTAAGTAATAACATGAAACACATAATGTAATTTTTATTGGAGGTAGTGCAAGTCAATATTCCATTGGTTCAATCCTCCTAAGTGCCCCAAAAGGAATAGAATATCATGGTGGAAGCTTAACACATGATATGATCCTCAAGGAGGACTTGTTGGGCTTGATGCGCAAATAGACATACTCCCCAACTTGAAACTCCTTAAATACCCTATGTTGGTCTACATAAATCTTCTGTGAGCCCTTTGTTGCCTTTATATTATTCTTTATAACCTGCATCTCTAGATCCATGTCTACTAACATGTCTGGTTGAATCAACAAAATGTGTTGGGTGTGGAGCCTGATTATCTTGTTTAGTTTGTATCACAGCATTGGACCCCTGTACCTTAAAAAGGGGCGGCAACGCCACCCGAAATTAACCGCTGCCGTGGGGGGCGGCCGCGCTTTTCAGAGCCCCCCCTTGGCGGGGGTTCGGGGGCAGTGCCCCCGAAGCTAAAAACAGATGTAAAATTGCCTTGTAAAAGTATAGTAATTTCTAGTCAATCTGGGCCATTCATTAGGCAAATGATCTGACGGTAGAAGTTATGTTCAGATTAGGGTTTTTTGCCATAGAAGGCAACCCCTTGTATATACGAGGGCATTGTATTGCGGCTATGGATTATGCAGGTAGCTCCTTGCAGCTTAAAACAAAAGAGAGGAGACCGCGAGAGAGAATAGAAGGAACTTACAAGGATTCCGCTCGTAGCGGCGAGCGAACTTCTTTCCGCGTTGTTGGATAATATAAAGGAAGGACTGGCTGTTCGGGGTGGACGTAGCCCAAACTGGGTGAACCACGTATATCTGTGTCTCTCTAGTTTTATGTGTTTTGTGTGTTTGTATTTTCCGCATATTTTATGTGTTTCATTGCTCTGTAATATTTAAATTTTCTAACAACTGGTATCAGAGCCGAAGGTATATTTGGTTGATAAACTCGCAGGAAAAAAGGGTTCCTGGTTCGAGTGGGAGCAATGGCGGACGATGGTAAGTTTAGGGTCGAGAAATTTAACGGCCAAAACTTTGCGCTGTGGAAGATGCAGATGGAAGATTATCCGTACCTTAAAGATCTATACCTACTATTGAGAGGAAAACAAAGAATACGACTATACGTACGCGGGAATGAAATTACCTCGATAGAAAGGCACTTGGAACTAGAGTGGTTATGTCTTAAGTGCTGTTAGTCGCTTCAATATTTCGATGAAACAAATAAGTAGGGTTTGATGTATTGCTACAACCGTATGAAAAGCCCTCGGGCCCTTAAAACAAGGTAATTTCTTATGAAACGGCTCTTTAATATGAAGATTTCGACAGTGGATATATCACAGACCATTTTAAAATGAATGAATATTGTCACTAGTCACTTAAGTTCGTTAGGATTACAATGTTCGATGATGGAAGAAGAGTTCGTTAGTTCACAATTCTTGTGCTCATTGCCGGAGAGTTGGAATGGTTTAGTAATGGCCATTAGTAACTCTGTCTCTGGATCTAGTACTTTAAAGTTTGATGATGTTGTTGGTGCTATCCTTAGCGAGGAAATGCGACGAAAAAGCTCCGGTGAGACATCAGGTAATGCTTTGAGTGAAGAGTCTAGGGGAAGAAGAATGGAAAGAGGAAAGAGCTCGGGATATCGCAGTAAATCAAGGAAAGGCAGATCCAAGTCCAGATCAGGGATAGTGTGCTGGAATTGCGGAAAGAAAGGACACCTAAAGAAAGACTGTAGATCTCGGAAGGGAAAAGAAGGAGACACACATCAAGAAAACAATCATGAAGCAAATGTGACAGGTGATGTGTTACAAGATGCTTTGATTCTTTCTTTCGAAAATGTTACTGATTCTTGGGTTGTAGATTCAGGGGCTTCATTCCATGCCACACTCGATAAGAAATATTTTCATGACTATGTTCAAGGAGATTTTGGACAAGTTCGTTTGGGTGATGATAAACCCTGTAAAATTGTTGGAATGGGTAAAGTTCTTGTAAAACAACACAATGGAAACCAATGGCTACTAAAGGAGGTAAGGCATGTTCTGGACCGAAGGCACCAGATTTCAACAAAATAATTAGGCGGTTGCATGAAGGTCAGTGGACAATTTCTCATGTCAAAATCCCCTGAAGGTCACCGCAGGATGCCTGCATTGTGGGAAAGCAGTGAAAGGTTGGCACAGACTAGTATTTATGCAATGGTATTTAACTCCGTTAATGCTTAATCCTCCAAAGGAGCAGAGCAACATTATGGCATCATAGGTTTTATTAACATGAGTGAGAAGGAATGAAGATTCTTCACCAATAAATTTACCGTCATGTTTGGAAAGCGTTAACGTTATGATTTGGATTTTTGAGAATTGCATTTGGTGAAAACAAGAAGAGTCAGATTTCTCGCAGTTGGGAAAGAAAAGAAGAGTGAAAAAATTGGTTTTCAGTACACAGATGCATGTTGAACTGCCTTGTGTATCATTCCTTCGGTGGTTTCCTATTATTATGTTACTTTTATTGATGATGCAACTAGAAAAACATGGATTTATTGTATTCAGAATAAATCTGATGTATTTTATACTTTTAAGAAATGAAAATCTTTGGTTGAGATTGATATAGGAAAGAAGTTGAAGTGTCTCAGATCAGACAATGGAGGTGAATATTGCAGCAAAGAGTTTGATAGGTACTGTTCAGAGCATGGAATTCGTAGAGAGAAGACAGTTCCAAAAACACCACAAGAAAATGGTGTGTCAGAAAGGATGAACAGAACAATCATGGAGCGTGCAAGGTGCATGAGATTGCATGCAGGATTGCCTTTACAATTCTGGGCAGATGTTGTAGATACTGTTGTTTATCTAATAAACAGAGGGCCTTCAAGTTCCTTGGATGGTGGTATTCCAGAGGAAGCATGGACAGGTAAAAAGGTAAACTACTCTTTTTTAAAGCCTTTGGTTTTGAGGCCTTTGTCCATATTAATAAAGAAAATAGAACAAAGCTTGAGGCAAAATCAAAGAAATGTACCTTTATTGGATATGGTGTTAATGATTTTTGTTATCGCTTATATGATTATGAAAATCACAAAATCATTAGGAGCAAAGATGTAATATTCAATGAAAAGGTCTTGTATAAGAATCAGTTGCAGGAAAAGAAACAGGAAAAAGAAAGCAAGGAATACATGGTTCTTGATGAGATAACTGAAAAAGTAAAGGTGCCTGAAAATAATAATAATCAACAACCACAATAGCAGCAACCACCACAACAGCAACAGGCACCTCAAACACCTGAAAGTGGTGTTAGAAGATCTACCAGGATAAGTAGACCCCCTGAACGATACTCTCCTTCATTATATTATTTATTGTTGACTGATTCTGGTGAACCTGAATGTTATGAAGGAAGCAATGCAAGTTGAAAGTAGGAAGAAGTGGGAGCTAGCCATGGAAGAAGAGATGGACTCCTTAATGCATAACCAGACTTGGGACTTAGTCAAGTTGCCTGCAAGTAAAACTACATTGTAGAATAAATGGGTTTACAGGCTGAAGGAAGAAGATGGAGGAAAACAGAGGTACAAAGCTAGACTTGTGGTGAAGGGATTTGCACAGAAGAAAGGTATTGATTTTGATGAAATATTTTCTCCTGTTGTTAAAATGAATTCAATTAGAACTATTTTAAGTCTTGTAGCAACGGAAGATTTACATCTTGAACAGTTAGATGTAAAGACAACATTTCTCCATGAAGATTTGTAGGAAGAGATATACATGCAGCAACCAGAAGGATATGAGGTAAAAGGGAAAGAAAAATTGGTGTGCAGGTTAAAGAAGAGCTTGTATGGCTTAAAACAGGCCCCAAGGCAGTGGTATCTAAAATTTGACAGGTTTATGTCTAAACAAGTTTATACTAGATGTCACTCTGATCATTGTGTTTATCTAAAAAGGAAAAATAATGGCAGCTATATTATACTGTTATTGTATGTAGATGACATGCTTGTTGCAGGGTCTAACATGCAGGAAATAAATGTGCTCAAAAGAAAATTGGCAAATTCATTTGCAATGAAGGATTTGGGAGCTGCAAAATAAATCCTTGGTATGAGGATAACTAGAGACAAGAAAAATCACAAATTAACACTGTCTCAGAATGAGTACATAGAAAAGGTGTTGAAAAGATTTAATATGCAGAATGCAAAACCAGTTAGTACACCTTTTGCTAGCCATTTCAAACTTAGTAAGGAGATGTGCCCAAAGACCCAAGAAGAGATGGATTATATGTCTAAAGTTCCATATGCATCAGCAGTTGGAAGCTTAATGTATGCAATGGTCTACACAAGGCCTGATATTGCACATGCAGTGGGAGTTGTAAGCAGGTACATGAATAATCCAGGAAAAGAACATTGGATGGCAGTAAAATGGATTCTCAGATATTTGAGAGGTACCACAAATCAAGTATTATGCTTTGGTGGTTCAAACATTGCTCTACAGGGATATGTTGATGCAGATATGGCAGGTGACAAAGATAACAGGAGGAGCACTACATGATATGTATTTACTGTAGGTGGAACAACTGTCAGTTGGGTTTCAAAAATCCAAAGTGTTGTTGCACTTTCAACAACAGAAGCAGAGTATGTTGCTGCTACAGAGGCTAGTAAAGAAATGATTTGGTTATAAAGGTTTATGGATGAATTGGGTAAGAAGCATGATATGGGCACGCTATACAGTGATAGCCAAAGTGCCATTCATCTTGCAAAGAACTCAGCATTTCATTCCAGGACTAAACACATACATCTCAAGTACCATTTCATATGGTCAGTATTGGAAGATGGAGAGTTGAAGCTGGAAAAGATACACACTAGCCAGAATCCTGCAGATATGCTAACAAAAGTTGTAACCAGGGAGAAACTGAGAACATGCTCAGTTTCAAGTGGTCTTCAAGGATGACGATGAAGATGAGAAACAACCAGGTCCAAAGAGGATTCATTGTCTAGCAACAGCAATATGGAGTTGCTGCTAACCGCCCAAGTGGGATATTGTTGGGTGGGAGCTCGATTATCTTGTTTACTTTGTATCACAAACATTGGACCCCCCCATTTTAAAAAGTGGGTGGCACGCCGGGCTCAAATTAATCACTATTGTGGGGGCGGCACATGGAGTTTCAGAGCCTAGGCACGCTCGAAGCTAAAAATAGATGTAAAATTGCCTTGTAAAAGTATAGTAATTTCTACTCAATTTGGGCCGTTCATTAGGCAAATGATCTTACGGTAGAATTTATGTTTAGATTAGGGTTTTTTTCCCTAGAAGGCAACCCCTTGTATATATGAGGACATTGTATTGCGGCTGTGGATTATGAGTGTATTCTTGGAGCGAGAAACAGAGAGGGAGACTGTGAGAGAGAAAAGAGGATATTACAGCGGATCTACTATAGGTTTTGTCTCTTCATGTTTGTTGGATAATATAAAGGAAGGACTGGCTGTTCGGGGTGGACGTAGCCCAAACTAGGTGAACCACGTATATCTGTGTCTCTCTGGTTTTATGTGTTTTGTGTGCTTGTATTTTACGCATATTTTATGTGTTTCATTGCTCTGTAATATTTAATTTTCTAACAAAATGTTAACTGGATCACTTCGACTGATGTGACTATTACAAATATGTCCATATAGTGCCTCGAAGGGACTCATCCTCAATGAATCTTGATACAAATTTTTGTATCCAAACTCAACTAATGGTAGATAATCTTCACATTTTCACTGTTGATGCATCACATACATCCTCAACATGTCCTCAAAGATCACATTTACCCTCTAATTTTTTCCATCTACCTATGGATGATAAGTTGTGTTGAAGTCAAAATGAGTGAAAAATCCTACAAATAATTCCTTATAATACTTGGAAGTGAAATTTTCATCCCTATATAGCGCGATGTTCTTTGGAACACCATGCAATATCCTTATGTCTCTGAGGAATACCTGTTCTACGTCACTATAGAAAGACGTAGTATTAAATGGAATGAAGTGTGCAACCTTTGTCAACCTGTCCACAACCACCATGATAAACACATGTTGTCTCATTGTCCTCGGCAAACCTATAATAAAATCCATGGAAATTAAATCCCATTTCCATAACAGATTGTAGTGGAATACTTGTATTCCTACACTCCTCCTTTTCGAGCTGACAATCCAAACACTTAGCCATGAATTGTGCTACATCCCTCCTCAGATTCGACCAATAATACAATATATTCAATACAATCAAAAACTTCTGATAGCATAGGTTTCCTGAATAAGGTTTCACATGAAACTCCATAAATATCACCTTCCTGAGCCTTCTACTTTGAAGCACATATATCCTATCTCTAAACCTGACCAATCCATATGTTGTAAGACAGTATTCCACACCTTGTACACCTATAACTATACCTGTACTTGTAACTTTACCTTCAAGTACACTTGTACCTGTACTTGTACTCTTCTGCAATCTCTAAATAAGCTCCATATATATGACATCCTGTTGACCTCCTCCAATATCCTATAATGTAAATATGTCCCATTCAAGCTCATAGTTGCAATGAGATTTACCTATTTTCGCTTGCTCAGAGAATTTGAACCCCTGGTCTATTTACCTTTGATGTACTTGATCTCAAAATAAAACTCACTAATCATAGCCAACCATCTAGCCTACCTGCCATTCATATTCGGCTGGTCAAACAAGTACCCCAACCCACTGTGATCACTCATCAGTACAAATCTCCTACTAAGAAGATAGTGGCACCACATCTCCATTGCATGTATGATCATTGCTAGCTCAAGATCATGCGTCAAATAGTGTTTCTCATGTTAATTAATTTTCCATGACTCATAGCATACTACATGTTCATATTTCATAAGGAATCCACCAAGCCCTCTCTTGCAAGCATGTCTACGCACTATAAACTCTTTGTTCAAATCGGTGATCTTTAACTATCAAGAATGTTTTAACAATTTCTTGAGCTGCTCAAAACTAGCCTCACACTCTTTTTTCCATTCAAACATGTTACCTTTCCTCTGCAATTACGTAATTGGATAAAAAATATAAGCGATGTTCCTGATGAACGTCCTGTAATAACATGTCAGCCCCATGAAAGATATCACTTCATCCAAATTTCTAGGAGCTTCCCGTTCGATGATGGATCTTACCTTCTATAGAGCTATTGCAATTCCTTCCTTCAAGACAAGATGTTCCAATTAATGTACCTCAGTCTGGAAGAGACTACACTTGTTAAGCTTAGCATACAATTGATGCTCTCTCAAGAATCTCAAAAATGCTGCCAAGTTATTTGCATGCTCTTCCTGATTTTTAGAATATACCAATATATCATCAATGAACACAATGATAAACTTGTCCAAATAAGGATGTAAAACATTATTCATCAAACACATAAATGTAGCTAGAGAATCATCCAAATGGAATGAAAGTACAACAAACTTGTAATGAACATTCTTTGTACTGAATGAAATATTCTAGATTTCCTCTTCTTTGATGTGTAACTAATGATATCCCGATCTCATATCGATATTGTAAAAAAAAATTACTCCCTTTAGTTTGTCAAAAAAATAATCAATCCTCGCTAATGGGTACATGTTCATGACTGTCACTTTTTTCAAATTCCTGTACTCAATGCAAAATCTAAGAGTGGCATCCTTCTTCTTTATGAACAAAAATGGTGTACCTCAAGGCGATACACTTGGCCTAATGTATCCTTGATAAATATTCTCTTTCATCTACAATTTATCTCTACCAACTTAGGTGTGCTCAGCCTGTAAGGTTCCTTTGATGTTGGTGCTACCCCTGGTACCAACTCAATAGAAAATTATACCTCCTTGTGAGGCGGGAACTCTAAAATATCTATTGGAAAGGCATTCTGAAATTGTTGTGGAAATCGATACTTTCTCAACACATTTGCATCCTCAAATTCCTTACCTTTGTCACTAGAGGTATGAACCGAAAATATCTTACACCATTTTCTGCGATTGTGCTAGGCATGCACAGATATCACGATACTAACTGATGTGGCTTTATTCCTTCCCTTTAAGACTCTTGGTTCCCCATTGTCATCTAAGAACTAAATGAATTTTTCATAACAATCCACCTTGCTCCTATGAAGTTATAAAAAATCCATACCCAATAGTATACTATATGATCCCATTCGAAATATGTTTAGGTGTGTTGTTATAGGCATAGAATTCAACTCAAATGCACAAGATCTTACCCAATGGTGAAATATGTTCTTTGTACCTCTAGCCAACTACACTAACAAAGATTATGCATGCAATTATTTTATCAAACAACACTTAGCCACCTAGTGAGGATTAATATAACTATAATTAGATACAATATCAATCAAAATAGAAACAAATTGATCACAAAGTGTAGGTTCGATCTCAATGACAGAAGCCTGATAATGTGCATGCCTATTTTCAACAACTGCCTAAATCTGAGGAATGTTATACCCAACATCCCTAACTATCTGCGCCTCCTGTGCATGATAGATATAGGGTCTATTGCCCTAATACTGTGGACAGTTCCTCTTACGATGATCCTTGAAATATATCCAACACTGCAATGATGCTCTACCATCACCTCTAGTCTACTTATCTCCAGGTTCCTTCCCAATTGTATTGAAATTCTTTTAAGGATCCACATTTTCTTTCTCACTTGCATCTTGTGGTCTTTCCCTTTTTTTTTCCATCTTTCTTGATATTTATCATTTCCTTTCAAATCTTTCTTATGCTCAAATTTGCGTTTTGAATTCTCATAATAATGCCTCAGTTTTCAAATGTCCTCATCCAATGATCTAGGATCATGAAACTCAATATAGTCTCTATACGTTGCTAGAAATACACTGATGAATCTCTAGATCTTAGCCTTTTCCTCCTTTACGTAAGACACATAGCTCAATAACTCCAACAACCTACTATTATACTTATCCTCTATTATGGATCCCATCTAAAACTCATAAAATGCTTTAGCTATAGCATCATAATACCTCTCTGAAAAATACTTCTTCCCAAATAGCCTCTCAAACTCACTCTAAGTAAGCTCCTCCTCATAAATACCCTAGAAATTCTTCACATCTTCCCACCAAATGTATGATTTGCCTTTGAGACTAAATGTTGATGTCATGGCTTTCATGTTTTCTAAATAGTCATGCAATCTAAAGAAATTCCTCATACCAACCAACCATGGCTCCGCATCTTGTTCTTTCTTCATATATCGATCAAAGGTGGGTTTATTTTCTTTCTTAAACTTATCTGAAAAATTTCCCCTATCATTCGTCCTGTAAGGATGATAGTGATGAAAATCACGATGCATATCCAAGAATATGCCATCTATAATCATATCCTCCATACTGGACCTATAACCATCGAGAGACCTAAGCCATAACCACCATTATTTCCATCCTCTTATCCGTAACTGACACAGAGTGGCCTGTGTCACTGCAAATCTGACAAGCTTTGAAGCATTGTTGCATTTACTTCGTCTGGTCTTTGTTGTTCGTGTATGAACATCTGGTCATTGTCCACCTTAAAAATTCTTATCTCTTCCATCAAAATTATAAATGTATATGATAAATAATATGAATACACAACATCACATTTCTCATCGGATTCATAAGGGGAATCCTTGTAGTCTACCATCTTTCTAGCCATATTTTATTTCTTCCTGCAAGGCATCTCATGTCAACTTAAAATAAATCACAATAAACCAACGCACATTGGCATAATTCAGGGAGGATATCTCATCTGTAAGATCAGCCAATAAGAGTAATACACTTATAAACATAATCATGATAGCATATATACCTAAAAAAAATGGTATATCAGCGCATAAACATTATTTCACTTACATTCCAATCATCAATGCATAACCATATCAAGTACACAACATGACCTTATGCATGTCACTTCAATCATACAAATGAAAAAATTTCCACATGTACCCACCTAACATGCATAACCAGTCATATGCTCATGAAAACACATTGATAACAACATCCTCAACCCTTCCATGGTGACATCACCACCACCATGACCAACACCATGCAGATGCAACTAGTACATAGACCATAACATAATAAAACAACACAAGACCAAAATGGATACATGACAAAGAAAATATTGAAACATTAGATTTTTCCCAACGAGACCATAACCACTCTCTAATACCACCTGTAACATCCAACTCCCCTCATAGGTACCCAAGTAATCGACCAATTGGGGTAAACATGAGACTAGAGGAAGTTAAGCCCAACTCAACCTCCTTGGTGACTTAAGGAAGTGAAATCTATGTAGAAAACCATAATACTCACCTACACAATGTTTTATAGGATCTCCAAAGGTTTTCCAAGTCATAAAAAAGACATGTCCATGGGTCCCACTGAGATTTCATGAAGAAAACCTCATGGAAACACCCACAATACAACATCCATGTATCTCGAAGGCTCTAGATGCACATAAAAGCCTACATGTCTGCGTCTAGGGACTAAATTTCCAAGACCCATACCTGCGTCCTAGATATTTAAGGCACTTTTCAAGCCTAGAATCTGAGACAGTTCCATGAAATTCTTGTAGGTTTCAAAAACAATTAAACACATGAAGACAATGCCACATGACCCAAAACTGACTCTAGGACTAGGCCTGACCATCCCCAACTAGGACTGGCATTCTATCAAACAGTTGGCATGAATATAAGCTATAGGTCTAGGATACAAGACAAAGCCTAAATGAATAAAAACTATTATGAAACATTACAAGAAGGATCACCACCCTTTTCCTTAACTATATATGACATCAATTAGGTCTTTCATCCATCATTTTAACAATTACAAGTAAATACCTGAAATAACCATGACATGAGCCAGTCATTTAAACATGATTATAACCAACATAAAACCATGGAAATAAAAATGATAATAAAACCATTAAATCCACATAATAAAAGGTACAAAATTAATATAACTTAGCTTCAATTAAACATAGGAAAATACTAACCACGTTCGGGACATCCACGTTCCACCTAACTATAGACATGGCTAAGCCAAATATCTCTTCATCCAGTCACCCCATGCCATATTCCAAGCATGAATGTGGGATCTCATGGATAAACCAATCCCAAAACAAACAAGGAAATCCAGAGGCTAAAACACCTCCACCCTCACCATACAATGATCACACCAACTAGTTCTCATATCACGAAAACAAGCAGAACTTGGAAACACCACCCAAAATTCATCACTATCTTTAAGAAATTTTTCGTCTCCCTGTCTCTCAAGATTTACCAAAATCTAATCCCATATCTCTCTGCCATAAATCATGACACCTCCCTCAGGGTTTACTGTGTATCCCGCCAAAATTGGTCAAGGGATCCTAGGCCTTTGGGAATGAACGTTGAGACCACCTTCTCCCAGGATTCCAAAATCCATATGGAGAATCCAAAGCTCAAAACCCAGATAAAAATTCCAACACACCATGGCATATGGAAAAAGGCCAGGCAAAGCTGAAAATAATTGCCATAACCCAAAAAAATAATTCCATCGACAAAAATATTAGCAAATACCTATATGTGTAAGCATACATGTCCCAATGAGCTAGGAAATTACACATGCAATATGTTACCTGCAATTATTCCTTTTGAAGCTACTGGATCCTTCTTTTCCTTATTTGATCTCTACTTTCAATTCCTTTATTGTCCTTTTTCTTTCTCCCTCCTCCTTGGCACAATGCTGAATTTCTCCAAGAAAAATCTAACTATCCAAGAGTGTGTGAGACAGAGAGAATAATGAGAGGGCTCCAAAAGTAAATTGATAAAATGCACCAACTGGTCCTTAGAAGCATTTTTATTAATGAGGCTTCTATTTTATTCATTTTCCATTATTTTGCTTCATTTTACTCCGCGCATGCAACATGTGACGTTTTACCTTCCATTTCTCCTAATTTCATTTATTTTCATAAATAATTGTGCCAACAATACCTTTTTATTCTTGAATGCCTTTTCCTTTTCCATTTCCAATTTTCCTTAGACATAAACACATATCCAGCGATGCCTAGTAGGATATTTTTCCCAACATTGACCTTGGAATAAGTGTCCCTTAAGTGTGGTCTTATTTTTCACTTTATTAACTTTTATTTCATCAGCTCTTAACCTAGGTCTGTTACATTATGTCTATGATTAGGTACATAAAAAGTATTAATAATGACTTTCTTGTCATGTTGTTCGGTTGACAATAACAAAACATATTTACTTAAAGAATATACTTTGCTAGCATCTCTCACATTAACTTAATTTGCAATAGAGATATCGATGCGAGAAAAAATGTTATTTATTTCCTATCACATGATTTATTGTAGCCATTGGCTAGCAATAAAAAATATTTCAATGATTTGGCATGAAGGTAAAATTTATTCATAATTTTTTTCATACGCATTTGAGATATCAACTTTTCATTTGTTCATATCTGACTATTTATTCTTACATTCACTTTTATAGTAACTATACCTTTTCAAGTAGTATCATTGCATTGTGTAATTTTCTTTCCATTTTTCATAACTATTTTGGTATTTTTCTTTAATCTACTCAATTAGTACTTCTTCCTATTTTACCTCTACCTCTACTTTTAGATTTGTGTGTCTACACCTTGAAGGGATGCTCCAAGCATTTCTCTTTCATGTTGAATTTTTATTTATGGGAAAAATAGAACTCTTGTGTTCTTTATTATCAATTTATACACTTCTATGGAATGAAAACTATTTCAAACTTTTTATGAAATATTTTAATAAATTTCTCAACATGTCTACAATATTTAATCTTCTCTACATGAATATTAAGTCGATTCACAACTTCCATCATTTTTTTCATTGAATAGTTAATATTCTGTACTTGCTTCATCTAAAATGTTTCAAAATATCTCCTTAAGGTTTGAATCTTGACTTTCCTCACTTTATAAATACCTTCATATCATAATTGCAAAATATCATAAGCTCAGCTTACAAAATATCATAAGCTCATCTTGTGCTACACACTCCTCCTATCCTTAAAAAAATGTGAGTGATCCATTGAATTCCAGACTGAATACTTAGCCTTGTTATCCTTTTCCCCTATTAAGCAAGTTGATTTCCTTCCGTATTATTCTTGGCTTGCATATTTGTTTCATTACGATCTAAGAATCTATTCTCCAATTCTTCCAAACATTCCTATACCTGTAAGAAGGTTTTTATCCCTAGAGATAAGAACTTTTAGTTATTTCAAGTAATAATTGGTCACTATGTTTTCCCTAGAATTCTTGTAGAATCCATTTAAAAAAAAAATAAAGTACAAAGAGAATTTATTTATTTCCTAAAAATTCCAATCTTAACTGTGGTGTGCATAGTGAAAGATGAAAAAACAATAAAATTTTGAACCCTTCCCTCCTAGTTTAAACTACTCTCTTCTTATTAGTCACTATATATATATAGAACAACTACAAAAGTTTTTCATTATCATCCAAACCCTGGTTAGATTCCCCTTTTTCTCTTAATAGTAGAATAAGCTTTTCCCTTAATTTTTTCTCAAAAAATAATATGTAGATCCCAAAATCATGCAAATCTCGAGCGTACTAAAAAACTAATCGTCCCTTTAAACTTTTTTAGTATCTTTCCTAGGAAATGGTGTGAAACGTCTACAAGAATTTCATTCTTCATCTTTAATTTAATAAAAAATTCCCATTTTCGGTGGTGTTTTTGGTAGCTTATAGAACAAAATTTAACTCAATTTTGCACTACCATATTATAAGATCATCGAAAACCAAATTTTCATCTCCTCCAAATGATCTCTCACTATCCACTTATTGAATATTCTTACGAACCATCTTTGATATTGGGATTTTCTTATTTCTCTTGTCCTAACGGAGATAGTTATATTTCAAATAAGAGAGTTTGACGCTCTCATAATTATATCTAACCATTTAGCATTTTAAGAATACTAAGAAACCTATAACTCATCAGAGAGAGGGATGTTATATACTTCAACAAACCACAAACCGCATGATAGATATACAATTTCTTTTGTAGATAGAGAGAGGGAAATCTCATAAGTTTTCCTTAATAAATGAAAATATTTATAATAGGGATCTATTATATTGTGTATGTATAATATGTATCATAAAAGTTGGCAAGATATTGAAAATTTTGAAGAAATAATAATTCTAAAAATTAAAAAAAAAAAACTAAAAAATTAATTTAATTAATTATTTTTAATATGGTTCAAATATATTGTTGATATTACTATTTAAACATTACCTATATTACTCAACATTTATTGTTGTTGTGATTATATATAAATTTATATAAAATGAGATGAAGACATTAAATTTATAAATTAAAACATTATAATACATCAAAAAAAGTTGTCATTTTTTCTTTAATGTATTGGACATTTACAATTTTTTATTTATTAAATAATGAAATACAGTAATTCCTTTATTTTTAAAATATTTATGTTCAATCTTTTTAGAATTTTCATTATTCAAATGATAATAAAACAAATGTAATTAGATTTAAAATTTTATATTATTAAATAAAATATAATTTGAGGACATTTAATATATTTTTATAATAATATAAGTTAAAAAATTAATAACTAACATAATTATATTATTAAATATGGTTGATATATTCCAAGATAGTTATTTTTCATCATTTATATGTCAATACAATTCTATAAATGAAGCCAATTAACATAATTTAAATGAAACCTACTAGAAGTTACATCATAGTCTATAAAAAGAATGATTTGCATTCATAAATGTTGATATTTAGATTTATTTTCAATTCTCAAACATTTTTTTCTTGTTAGCAATGATCATGATTATGCATGTTATTGTCCTAGTTATAATGAGGTGTTATGATTTTCCTCTGCTCCAACCATAATTGAATTTAGAGTTTTCTTTAAATTTTTTATGGATATCCCATGTAACCCCATGTTTTCTTGTTCTTACATGTAGGAATATATATGTGTGTGTGTGTGTGTGTGTGAGAGAGAGATAAAAATGGAATCATTACTTCTTGGGATACTAGGCGATGAAATTGTAAAACATATTAATGTGTCCCCAACCAGATCGACCATTGCTTTTTTTATCAATATCTTCATGGGGCTACACACAAACCTTCACAATTCCAAAGTTTTAACTACTTCATATTTTTGTTTACTGATGCTAGTAGGATGTAGTGCAAATAACTCCATTGTCAAAGGTTCATTATTGTCCGCAACAAATTGTCTTCGAAAACCAAGAAAATGTTATGAATAATGATTATCTTATTTGTAGGAAAGACTCATAGTTTATATTCAACAAAATTTATCCATGAGTATTCAAAGTATTGATAAATAACTATATCAAAGTATACAATTGGCAAACTAAATGTGTTCATTACATCACTAATGCCCACAACCCATTTCCATTATACTTTATAAATTTTTGATGACAAAGTTTCAAAATTGTTAGTTTAGACACAAATGATTCACAATGAAAAACATTAGAGACTATCAAAGCACTATTGATGATTTCTTTGGGGAGATTAAAGGAGAGATGAAATAACTTGCCATTTCTGATTAATGCAGATGCTAAGGAAGGTGGTTCATAAGGTATTGATATATATCGAAATGAATGTACACAATTAGGAAATTTTTAATGTCTCTCCGTCACACAACAATTTTTTTTTTTTTTCTTAATAATAAATTCGATCCATAATTCATATAGTTAATATCAAGATACCTTTAACCCTGTCTTAGAAGGTTACATTCCTCCCAGGTTAACTATTTGGGTTATTACCCTTGTATCGAGATGTTGTACTGGTCTTTAAACTATATGTTTATACCTTGCTTTTGGAGTTGTGTTTTTTTTTTCTTATTCAACTTCTGTTAGACTTCCTCTATGACTATTTACCTTACTAATATTCTTGAACCCTTAATACACTCATACCTTATACTCTCTTATAGGATATATTTTTTTTTTTGTATTTGATCCCAAGACCATTTCGTGAGCTTCTTTATGATCCTTACTTACCTCACCATGTAACGTTTCACCATGTTCGAATTCGACTTATGTTTTAGATATTCTAAGTGCATTGAATTGTTATATAACCAGTTTTCGAGGTATTATATATATCATTTTGTTCATTTATTCGTATAGCTCCACGAGCGATAATCCTATGTTAAATTTGCAATTTGTTTCAATGTATATATTGGTCTATATACCATTAACACTTATGTCATCGGTATGAATGGCTTATGGTTATGCGAATGTATAGTGCATGTTCCCAGATCCTCCAGGATATCTCTCGTACACATTAATTATGGTGAGTTTTCTGTATAGGTAGGCACATTATCTTCAGGATATTCATACTACGTCATTAGCAACGTCGTTTTAATGTATTATGGAAATTAAACTTGTGCCAGGTCTCCATGTCATTATACGCAAGGTTTCTCTCTTGATGTGGTTTTAATCTGGTTGGATTTCATTGCGTTCACGCTCCAGTTGTAGGGATCTACGTTTTCAATTGAATGCCATGCCAGCCTACCCTTGGAATTATGCAGACTACACGCCATGAGTGTAAGTACTGTGGGATCGATTACAGAGATTGCTAATTAAATGTTGGACGGCTACGTCTTAATTGTCAATCCCACCGAATCGATCCATGTACACACTGTAGATCCTATGTCACTTGGACGGTGTAGATTTATCCTATCTCATTAGGGTTTCGATGTTTTGGTTTTGGAGGCATTTGTATAAATATCTAACTTATTATCGAGACTGTTCTTTTCTCTCTTCATTTGTTTGCTCTCCTCTCGGTATCGAGTCTCTGCACGTTGGAGAAGCAAGTCGTTCTCTCCTAGGCTTCATGCATTTTCATCTTTCCATTGTGTCAAAACACAGGTATGGAAATCTGACCACAACGCTATGTTACTGTGGCTTATACTATTGCTATTTATGTTAATACACTTGATTACAGTATGAACACTGAGTTTAAAATCCACCATTTCTTATCTATGGTCTCGTTTTCTCTCTAGACTCGTGGCGTTATATTTTTTATTTTGTTTGTTGAACAAAATCTCTTGTAGAGATTTCTCTGTTCGTGTAGGAGATTTTTGTTTTACTGATAACGATATTTAATACGATTATCCAATTGTTTCTTGATAGGGCTTACCATGTTTCGTCTTGGTGACTTGACTAGGGTCATCCATTTTATGCGCCAAATTTTCTTGGCTCGTAGCGAGAAATCACTCCTCGGTAAGCCATCCATCTATTTGAGTAAAATCGTTCTAGAGTTTTAGTTTCGTTTTGGGTGAATGTTTTTACAATACACATGTTTTTTTCTTGCAGGTCGTATTTGGTGATAACCCTTTTCATTTCTCAAGGTAACCTGAGTTTGTTTGATATTCCCTTCGCATATTTTATTTTCTGAGGATCCTCCTATTTTCTTACGGTAACGACATCCTCATTCTATTGCAGGTAGGTCTAAGTAGCGTCGAGGGTTTTTTCTTAATTGGTATTTTGTGAATTTGTGTTTCATTCAAATTGACGCCGGTGCATTCTGAAATTTCAGGTCAGTATCACCGCGTCCTGAGTTGAATTTTGACTAGGCCCTCTCTTGTTATTCTACAAAATTTGTTCACACAATTTAAGTTGTTATTGTCATAGAAGTTTTTGTTGTAGTAAATACCTTTTTCTAGAGACTGGGACTGTTTAAATTTTTATTTGGGACACTGAAAATCCTGAAGTACTTACGTTCTAAATTATTGTCATGATATCATGATAATCAATTTCCATTATTGGTTTCCAGAGTTTCATATATGTATTTATTGCTCATTCGTCTCTGTTATCAATAACAATTAATGTCCATATTTCTATATTCTATTATTTCTCATTATATATTTATTTTTGTCGAATAAAATTTTGCTTGAACTTGAACGAGAGATTAATAAGTACACTGGCTTTATTTTTCCTTTCTATTGCTCTTCACAATAATAACATCAATGAATATAGGTTTGTCTATTAAAGGAGTCTTCAAGTTTACAATAGTGAAGTGACTGAATAATTTCGAGTCCTACAAGTTCTATAATTTTGTGTGTTAGTTGACTTCCATAGTGGATTTTCTTTATATTCATGGATTTGAAACTCCATTGTACGAGTTGTGGATATCAAGAAAAAAATTCCATGCAACTATATATGTTTAGGTTTTCTCTATAGTATCACAGTTCCAATGTCTTTGGTGTTTAGACTAGCATTACTATATCATATAGATCTGATAACAATTAAGTGCTACCTTTTCATAGCTAGTGTGGTTTACAGGAATTTTATATATTTTTTCAATAAGTATGCAGTTGTAACATTCCTTGGTAAAGGATAGTAATAACATAGTTTTATGCATAACTCTTAGTTCATAAGTATCTACAAGTTGGCAGACCTGTTTAATTTTGTTCCCTTGCTATCTGAAGATATCCATAGTACTCAATTCTATATATTCTTTTTTTCTATCCTTAGTGTCAAAGGAATTTTATAAATAAACAGGCACTGCTATTTTGGCATCTTTATGTCTACACCTCACTTAGTTACTTTAGCAGATCTATGGATCTTCCCTGTATGTATTTAATTCCTCCTACACACAGGTTTTGTAGGTTTCCCTAATATTCACTGAATTAATTCTATTTTTTAACAAAAACAGATTAAAGTTACATTTTTACAAATTATGAGATAACATAATCTCCAGATTTAAACCAGGAAACCGGTTTAGAGTTTCTGGCTAATTTGTCCTCATATTTCTAGTTCCTACAACCATGCAAATCTGAGAGAGAGTTTAATTACTCTACCCTTCTGTAAATGTATGGAATAAAAACACATCAAAACATTGCAAGTAGTATACAAATACAGTCATTAAATTTTACGCTTAACAACAATTGATTTTAATCATTCATGAATACTCTGAGTATACCACTTAGGTGCTTGACCAGTCCTCCCAATCGTAGAGTCCCTTTATCTCCAAAAATCACCCCCAAGCTGAGACCACTTCCATTCCAGACCAACCTCTAATCTGTTCAGGAATAGCTTATTTAAGCTTTTGCTCCCCAAAGCCTGTTTCTAATTCTACGTCCAGAATTACAGGATGCTTTTCTTTCTGTTTGCCTAGGCTTCCCTTATTTAGGGATTTATAAAGATGCTTTCTGCTTTTCCCAGCTTTTTACCTCTTCCCAACTACTCTCCACATCATTGGGGAAACTAGCTTTTCCTCAAAATCTAATTTGGAAATAAATTCTTTCAAGGATTTTTGAAAGACTTTTTTGGGGAAAGTATTTTCCTTTATCCATCCTCATGGATTTAGCAAGTGATCTCATATTTCTCATTTTGGTCAATCTGGACAGAATTATTTTATTCATTTTTTTCAAAATTAAATATTTAATTACATCCATAAAATACTTATCCATTTGGGGTCCACTACCCTTAGGATTAAATTTCAAATGTCTATCTTTGAAAAAAATCATAAACTAGGCGTGTTACATATTCCCCCTCTAAAATCAAACTCCGTCCTCTGTGTTAACATCTAATTACTAGAGTTCATTTCTTTTCAAACAAAAATGGATATTTTTCCATCATTTCAGCTTCTCTTTCCTAGGTAGCTTCTTCAGCAGTAAAGTGTTTCCACTGCACCTTTACTCTTACTACCATCCGATTCCTCAATTCAATTTCTTCCCGCCCCAATATTTGAAGTGGTTCTGGAAGGAACTCCCCTTCTGGTTCCACCTGTATCACATTACAATGAACAATGTGAGAAGCATCATGTATGTATATTTTTAATAATGAAACATGAAATACATCATGAACTTTAACATGGGGTGGTAAGGCCATCTTGTAAGCCACTGGTCCCACCCTTTCTAACACCTCAAAAGGACCACAATATCTAGGAGCTAGTTTTGAACAACTTCCAGCATAAAGTGTTCTCTTTTTGGGTTTAATACACAAATACATATGTTCCCCCACTTTAAATTCTCGATGTACTCTCTTCTTATCAGCATATTTTTTCTGGCGATCTTGTTCTGTCTTGATGTTTATTTGTATTTGTTTAACAATTCTTTCCATCTCTTGTAAAGCATCTGGTCCCAACATTAGCTTGTCCTTAGGTTGGCTCCAACTCAAAGGTGTATGACATTTCCTTCCATAGAGTGCCTCAAACGGACTCATTTTGATGGAGGATTGATAGTTTTTATTATAGGAAAATTCGGCTAAATGAAAGTAGTCTTCCCATTTTGATGGCCTATCCATCACATACATTCTCAACATATCCTCCAAAATCTGATTAGTTCTCTCTGTCTGATCGTCGGTCTGAGGGTGGTAGGCAGTACTGAAATTCAACTTAGTGCCCATACCTCCAAATAGACCATTCCAAAAGGCTGCTGTGAACTTAGCATCTCTATCTGAAACAATCATCTTTGGGACCCCATGTAATCTTACTATCTCTTTTAGAAACACATCTGCTACTTGGGTTGTCCCGAAAGTAGATTTTACCGGTATGAAGTGTGTAACTTTTGTTAAAGTGTCTACTACTACCATCACTGAATCATGTTGGTATTTAGTTTTGGGTAGCCTTGTTATAAAATCTATAGAAACTGTGTCCCATTTCCATTCTGCAATCGGCAAAGGATTTAGAAGACCAGCAGGATGCTGATGTTCAACTTTAACTATTTGACACTCCATGCATCTAGCTAAATATTCTGCTACATCTCTTTTCATTCCTGGCCAAAACAAATTCTTTTTCAAAGCTGTTAACATTTTCTGATATCTAGGATGCCCTGCATACGACTGTTTGTGATATTCATCTAGAATCTCTCTTTTCAAGGACTCCACATTGGGGATATATAATCTGTTTTTGTAGCAGATCAGCCCTTTTTGGTTTTGAGTGTAATCAGCCATCTCCTTCTTTAGTAGTTTCACCTGTAATGTTTCATAATTTGGATCCTGGTCTGCTGCCTTTTTCACTAAATCTTATAAATCAATATTAGCACTACTTCCAATACTATTTATATTTTGGCAAGCATTTCTGCTCAAAGCATCCGCAATTTTATTTTCTTTTCCTCTGCTATGTTTTATGTCCATATCAAATTCACTCAGAAAAGACAGCCATCTGGCTTGTCTAGCATTCAAATCAGTTTGGGAAAAGAAATATTTAAGACTAATATGATCAGTCATCAATGTAATTTTTTTTCCAAGGAGATATTGTCGCCACATCTTCAAGGCATGAATAACAGCAGCTAACTCCAAATCATATGCACTATAGTTCTATTCATGTGTCTTTAGTTTCCTAGATTCATATGCGATAACTAAATTTTCCTGTAAAAGGACTCCTCCCAACCCCTCTCTACAGGCATCTGTACAATCAACAAATTCTTTATCAGGATCTGCAATTTTCAATATAGGGGTTGTGGTGCATTTTAATTTTAATTGTTCAAAACTATTTTGGCACTTGTCAGTCCACTCAAATTTGACACCCTTCCTTTCTAGTGAGGTTATGGGGTATGCTATGGCAGAAAATCTCTCCACAAATCTGCGATAATAACCTGCAATCCCCATGAATGACATTATTGTGGAAACATCAGTTGGCACAGACCATTCTTTAATAGCCTTTATCTTTTCAGGGTCAACCGCTAACCCTTTTTTAGAGATAATATGACCCAAGTATTTGATCTTGTCCTGATAGAATTCACATTTACTGAATTTGGCATATAACTGGTTTTCTTTCAAAGTTTGCAATACTATCCTCAAGTTCTCTTTGTGTTCTTCCTCACATTTTGAGTAAACTAAAATATCATCTATGAATACAAGTACAAATTTATCCAAGTACTTATTTAATACATTGTTCATTAAGCACATAAAGGTGGCAGGGGAATTTGTCAAACCAAAAGGTAGGACTACAAATTCATAGTGACCATACCTGATTCGAAAGGTTGTTTTGTTGATGTCTTCTTCTTTAATTCTGAGCTGGTGATAACCAGTCCTTAAGTCAATCTTCGAAAATACTGAAGCCCCTCTCACTTGGTCAAAAATATCATCAATTCTGGGCAACAGGTATCTGTTTTTAATGGTCAACTTATTCAGTTGATGATAATCAATGCACATCCTAAAGGTTCCATCCCTCTTTTTCACAAATAGAACCGGTGCTCCCCAAGGAGACACACTCGGTCAGATATAGCCCTTATCCAGCAATTCTTGCAATTTCATTTTCAGTTCGATGATTTCGGGGGGACTCATTCGATAAGGGGCTCGGGAAACAGGTGTTGCTCCCGGCACCAAATCGATTGAAAATTCAATCTCTCTTTTGGGGGGAAGATGAGGAATCTCGTGTGGAAAGACTTCCTTAAATTCTCTTACTACTGGTAAAGCATCCAGCAGATTTTCTTCAGTTTTTTATTCTGTCTCTTCTACATGTACTGCATAGACTTGGTATCCTTTCCTAGCTGTTCGTTTTAATTGCAATGTTGATATTTGTCTTACAGAGATGGGATTTGGTTTTCCCTTGAGAATAAGAGGTTTCCCTTTTTCATCTATGAAATGCAGAGTTGTATCCCAACAATTCATCATCGCCTTTCTCTTTTCCAGCCAGTCCATTCCTATCAGCAAGTCATACGAACCTAATGGCAGAATGTTTAGATTTACTTCTATTTGAAAATCATTTAATTTAATTGGTGTTTGAGGTAACTTATGAGTTACCTTCCTTTTTGTGCCAGTGGCTAGCTGGACCAACCAAGACTTCTGAAATTTTTCAGTTTTGAGATTGCATTTTTCTACAATTTTTGGACTAATGTAACTCAAAGAAACACCCAGATTAATCAAAACAGTAACAGATTGATCAGAAATCTTACCCTGCATTTCCACCATGGTGGCTTGGTGTTTTTCTTGTCAATTTTCCAAGGCTGCACTGATAGTGGGTATATTTCTTGCTATGTCATTTACTGTGGTAGCTTCTCGATCTCTCATAATCATTTATTGTTTCGGTGGGAGAAATCCCTCAAAATATGGGGTTCTCCACATCCTCAGCATTTCAAAGGTTCCCTCATTTTGACTGTGCCTTCCTTCTTATTTCCTTCATCTAGTTGTTTGGAACCAATTTGAGACTGAGTTGTTTGGCTTTCTTTTGGTTTAATAAACTTTTTCCTTTGATGGTCCCTACCAAAATTCCTTAAGTAGGCTAGTTTCTGTTTCTTTCCTTTAATTTCACCTTTGTTTAGCCAGCCTTTTCCATGCTCAGCCTTTCCTTTAAACTGCTGATAGCATAATATAGCTATCCTCATTGCCTCATCCATAGTTTTTGGGTTATCAAACTTGATCTTCTCTTTCTACACAGTAAGCAAACAGTTCAAAAACCTTTGTACCTTGGCCTTCTCTTCCCTAATGTAAGGGACATATCTCAATAGATTGGTAAACTTGGTGAAAAACTCATAAATAGTAAGCTGTCCCAGTCTAAGCTCATGAAATTCTTTTGCTTTATCATCATAATAACGTTCATTTAAATAGCGGTTTTTAAACTTAACCTGAAAATATTCCCAAGTAACTGTCTTTTCATCAATGGCATGAACCATTTTCGTCTCCTCCCACCACAAGGTAGCCTTACCTTGTAGCTGTTAGATAGCTAATCTGGCTTTCAGATTTGTTTCATATTCATAGACTTGAAAATATTTAATCATGTTCAACAACCAGGCTTCAACATCTTCCTCCTTCTCCCCATCATAGGAGGGAGGCTTGATCTTTCGGAATTCCCCCTGTAATTCCTTTTTCTGCTTATACTGATTCCTAACAGCATCATCTTCCTTGGACTCATTAGTCTTCCTATTTCGAGAACCTTCACCTTCTTGGCTGTTCCGCAAAGTTAGTTCTCTGATGAGCTTTTCCTGCTCCTCACTGGCTAATGACTATCTGTCATTCTGGCTTCTTAGTTGAGCCATTTATCATTGCAAACTGTGCAACATAGCCATCACCGGAGCGTTGGGATCTGGTGTATTATCTTCATCACGCAGATCGACATAAATTTCTTCACCTTCTGCCATTACAGCACCACTTTACACTACACAACACAGATTAGTTAAATAAAAAGAAAAAAACTCAACAGTAAATCATTTATACAGTGAGCACACACTACAACACCCCAGTTTTGTATAACATGAGCTCTGATACCATTTGTAATGTCTCTCCGTCACACAACAATTTTTTTTTTTTCTTAATAATAAATTCGATCCATAATTCATATAGTCAATATCAATATACCTTTAACCCTATATTAGAAGGTTACATTCCTCCCAGGTTAACTATTTAGGTTATTACCCTTGTATCGAGATGTTGTACTGGTCTTTAAACTATATGTTTATACCTTGCTTTTGGAGTTGTGTTTTTTTTTTCTTATTCAACTTTTGTTAGACTTCCTCTATGACTATTTACCTTACTAATATTCTTGAATCCTTAATACACTCATACCTTATACTCTCTTATAGGATATATATTTTTTTTGTATTTGATCCCAAGACCATTTCATGAGTTTCTTTATGATCCTTACTTACCTCACCATGTAACGTTTCACCATGTTCGAATTCGACTCATGTTTTAGATATTCTAAGTGCATCGAATTTTCATATAACCAGCTTTCGAGGCATTATATATATCATTGGGTTCATTTATTCGTATAGCTCCATGAGCGATAATACTATGTTAAATTTGCGATTTGTTTCAATGTATCGATTGGTCTATATACCATTAACACTTATGTCATCAGTATGAATGGATTATGGTTATGCGAATGTATAGTGCATGTTCCCAGATCCTCCAGGATATCTCTCGTACACATTAATTATGGTGAATTTTCTGTATAGGTAGGCACATTAACTTCAGGATATTTGTACTGTGTCATTCGCAACGTCAGTTTAATGTATTGTGGCAATTAAACTTGTGCAAAGTCTCCACGTCATTATACGCAAGGTTTCTCTCTTGACGTGGTTTGACTTTGGTTGGATTTCATTGCGTTCATGCTCCAGTTGTAGGGATCTACGTTTTCAATTGAATGCCATGCCAGCCTACCCTTGGAATTGTGCAGACTACACGCCATGAGCGTAAGTACTGTGGGATCGATTACAGAGATTTCTAATTAAATGTTGGACGGCTACGTCTTAATTGTCAATCCCACTGAATCCATCCATGTACACACTATAGATCCTATGCCACTTGGACGGTGTAGATTTCTCCTATCTCATTAGGGTTTCAATGTTTTGGTTTTGGAGGCATTTGTATAAATCTCTAACTTATTATCGAGACTATTCTTTTCTCTCTTCATTTGTTTTATCTCCTCTCGGTATCGAGTCTCTGCATGTTGGAGAAGCGAGTTGTTCTCCCCCAGGCTTCAAGAATTTTCATCTTTCCATTGTGTCAAAACATAGGTATGGCAATCTGAGCACAACGCTATGTTACTGTGGCTTATACTATTGCTATTTATGTTAATACACTTGGTTACAGTATGAGCGCTGAGTTTAAAATCCACCATTTCTTATCTATGGTCTCGTTTTCTATCTAGACTCGTGGTGTTATATTTTTTATTTTGTTTGTTGAACAAAATCTCTCGTAGAGATTTCTCTGTTCGTGTAGGACATTTTAGTTTTACTGATAACGATATTTAATATGATTATCCAATTGTTTCTTGATAGGGATTACTCTATTTCATCTTGGTGACTTGACTGAGGTCATCCATTTTATGCACCAAATTTTCTTGGCTCGTAGTGAACAATCACTCCTCAGTAAGCCATCGACCTATTTGAGTAAAATCATTCTAGAGTTTTAGTTTCATTTCGGGTGAATGTTTTTACAATACACATGTGTTTTAGTTGCAGGTCGTATTTGGTGATAAACCTTTTCATTTCTCAAGGTAACCTGAGTTTTTTTTATATTCCCTTCACATATTTTATGTTCTGAGGATCCTCCTATTTTCTTATAGTAACGACATCCTCATTCTATTGCAGGTAGGTCCAAATAGCGTCGAGGTTTTTTTAATAATTGGTATTTTGTGAATTTGTGTTTCATTCAAATTGATGCTGGTGCGTTCTGAAATTTCAGGTCAGTATCGCCGCGTCTTGAGTTGAATTTTGACCAGGCCCTCTCTTGTTATTCTACAAAATTTGTTCACACAATTTAAGTTGTTATTGTCATAGAAGTTTTTTTTGTAATAAATACCTTTTTCAAGAGACTGGGTCTGTTTAAATTTTTATTTGGGACACTGAAAATCCCGAAGTACTTACATTCTGAATTATTATCATGGGATCATGATAATCAATTTCCATAATTGGTTTCCAGAGTTGAATATATGTATTTATCTCTCATTCATCTCTGTTATCAATAACAATTAATGTCTAGATTTCTATATTCTATTATTGCTCATTAGATTTTTTTTTTGTCCAATGAAATTTTTCTTGAACTTGAACGAGAGATTAATAAGTACACTGGCTTTATATTTCCTTTCTATTTCTCATCACAATAATAGCATCAGTGAATATACGTTTGTCTATTAAACGAGTCTTCAATTTACAGTAGTGAAGTGACTGAATAATTTCGAGTCCTACAGGTTCTATAATTTTGTGTGTTAGTTGACTTCCACAGTAGACTTTCTTTATATTCATGGGTTTGAAACTCCATTGTACGAGTTGTGGATATCAAGAAAAACATTCTATGCAACTATATATGTATAAATTTTCTCTATATTATCACAATTCGAATGTCTCTGGTGTTTAGAATAGCATTACTATATCATATAGATCTGATAACAACTAAGTGCTACCTTTTCATAGCTAGTGTGGTTTACAGGCATTTTATATAATTTCTCAATAAGTATGCAGTTGTAACATTCCTTGGTAAAGCATAGTAATGACATAGTTTTATGCATAACTCTCATTTCATAAGTATTTACAAGTTGGCAAACATGTTTATTTTGTTCCCTTGCTATCTAAAGATATCCATAGTACTAAATTCTATATATTCTTTCTTTCTATCCTTAGTGTCAAAGGAATTTTATAAATAACCACGCACTTCTATTTTGGCATCTTTATGTCTGCACCTCACTTAGTTACTTTAGCAGATCTATGGATCTGCCTTGTATGTATTTAATTCTTCCTACACACAGGTTTTGTAGGTTTCCCTAATATTCACTGAATTAATTCTATTTTTTAACAGAAACAGATTAAAGTTACATTTTTACAAATTATGAGATAACATAATATCCAGATTTAAACTAGGAAACTGGTTTAGAGTTTCTGGCTGATTTGTCCTCATATTTCTAGTTCCTACAACCATGCAGATCTGAGAGAGATTTTAATTACTCTACCCTTCTGTAAATGTATGGAATAACAACACATCAAAACATTTCAAGTAGTATACAGCTACAGTCATTAACTTTTACACTTAACAACAATTGATTTTAATCATTCATGAATACTCTGAGCATACCACTTAGGTACTTGACCAGTCCTCCCAACCGTAGAGTCCCTTTATTTCCAGAACTCACCATCGAGCTGAGACCACTTCCATTTCAGACCAACCTCCAATCTGTTTAGGAATAGCTTATTTAAGCTTTTGCTTCCCAAAGCATGTTTCTAATTCTGCGTCCATAATTACAAGATGCTTTTCTTCCTGTTTGCCTAGGTTTCCCTTATTTAGGGATTTATAAAGTTGCTTTCTTCTTTTCCCAGCTTTTTACCTCTTCCCAACTACTCTCTACATCATTGGGGAAACTAGATTTTCCTCAAAATATAATTTGGAAATAAATTCTTTCAAGGATTTTTGAAATATTTTTTTGGGGAAAGTATTTTCCTTTATCCATCCTCATGGATTTAGCAAGTGATCTCATAATTCTCATTTTGGTCAATCTACACAAAATTATTTTATTCATTTTTTTCAAAATTAAATATTTAATTACATCCATAAAATACTTATCCATTTGGGGTCCACTCCCCTTAGGATTAAAGTTCAAATGTCTAGCTTTGAAAGAAATCATAAACTAGGCGTGTTACATACTCCCCCTCAGAAAGCAAACACCGTCCTCGGTGTTAATATCTAATTACTAGAGTTCATTTCTTTTCAAACAAAAAGGGATATTTTTACATCATTTCAACTTCTCTTTCTTAGGTAGCTTCTTCAGCAGTAAAATGCTTCCACTGCACCTTTACTCTTGCTACCGTCTGATTTCTCAATTCAATTTCTTCCCGCTCCAATATTTGAAGCGGTTTTGGAAGGAACTCCCCTTCTAGTTCCACCTGTATCACATTCCAATCAACAATGTGAGAAGCATCATGTATGTATATTTTTAATAATGAAACATGAAATACATCATGAAATTTAACATGGGGTGGTAAGGCCATCTTGTAAACCACTGGTCCCACCCTTTCTAACACCTCAAAAGGACCACAATATGTAGGAGCTAGTTTTGCACAACTTCCAGCATAAAGTGTGCTCTTTTTGGGTTTAATATGAAATTACACATGTTCCCCCACTTTAAATTCTCGATGTACTCTCTTCTTATCAGCATAGTTTTTCTGGCGATCTTGTGATGTCTTGATGTTTCTTTGTATTTGTTTAACAATTATTTCCATCTCTTGTAAAGCATCTGGTCCCAACATTAGCTTATCCTCAGGTTGGCTCCAACTGAAAGGTGTACAAAATTTCCTTCCATAGAGTGCCTCAAACAGACTCATTTTGATGGAGGATTGATAGCTGTTATTATAGGCAAATTCAACTAAATGCAAGTAGTCTTCCCATTTTGATGGCCAATCCATCACATACATTCTCAACATATCCTCCAAAATATGATTAGTTCTCTCTGTCTGACCGTCGGTCTGAGGGTGATAGGCAGTACTGAAATTCAACTTAGTGCCCATACCTCCAAATAGAGCTTTCCAAAAGGCTTTTGTGAACTTAGCATCTCTATCTAAAACAATCATCTTTGGGACCCCATGTAATCTTACTATCTCTTTTAGAAACACATCTGCTACTTGGGCTGTCCCGAAAGTAGATTTCACCAGTATGAAGTGTGCAACTTTTGTTAAAGTGTCTACTACTACCATCACTGAATCGTGTTGGTATTTAGTTTTGGGTAGCCCTGTTATAAAATCTATAGAAACTGTGTCACATTTCTATTCTGCAATCGGCAAAGGATTTAGAAGACCAGTAGGATGCTGATGTTCAACTTTAACTATTTGACACTCCATGCATCTAGCTAAATATTCTGCTACATCTCTTTTCATTCCTGGCCAAAACAAATTCTTTTTCAAAGCTGTTAACATTTTCTGATATCTAGGATGCCCTGCATACGACTGTTTGTGATATTCATCTAGAATCTCTCTTTTCAAGGACTCCACATTGGGGATATATAATCTGTTTTTGTAGCAGATCAGCCGTTTTTGGTTTTGAGTGTAATCAACCATCTCCTTCTTTAGTAGTTTCACCTGTAATGTTTCATAATTTGGATCCTGGTCTGCTGCCTTTTTCACTAAATCTTCCAAATAAAATTTAGCACTACTTCCAATACTATTTATATTTTGGCAAGCATTTCTGCTCAAAGCATCCACAATTTTTTTTTTTTTCCTCTGATATGTTTTATGTCCATATCCAATTCACTCATAAAAGACAGCCATCTGGCTTTTCTAGCATTCAAATCAGTTTGGGAAAAGAAATATTTAAGACTAATACGATCAGTCATCAATGTAAATTTTTTTCCAAGAAGATAGTGTCGCCACATCTTCAAGGCATGAATAACAACAACCAACTCCAAATCATATGCACTATAGTTCTGTTCATGTGTCTTCAGTTTCCTAGATTCATATGCAATAACTGAATTTTCCTGCAAAAGGACTCCTCCCAACCCCTCTCTACAGGCATCTGTACATACAAAAAATTCTTTATGAGGATATGCAATTTTCAATATAGGGGTTGTGGTGAGTTTAAATTTTAATTGTTCAAAACTATTTTGGCACTTGTCAGTCCACTGAAATTTGAAACCCTTCCTTTGTAGTGAGGTTATGGGGTACGCTATGGCAGAAAATCTCTCCACAAATCTACGATAATAACCTGCAATCCCCATGAATGACCTTATTGCGGAAACATCAGTTGGCAAAGGCCATTCTTTAATAGCCTTTATCTTTTCAGGGTCAACTGCCAACCCTTCTTTAGAGATAATATGACCAAAGTATTGGATCTTGTCCTTATAGAATTCACATTTACTGAATTTGGCATATAACTGGTTTTCTTTCAAAGTTTGCAATAATATCCTCAAGTGCTCTTTGTGTTCTTACTCACTTTTTGAGTAAACTAAAATATCATCTATGAATACAAGTACAAATTTATCCAAGTACTTATTTAATAAACTGTTTATTAAGCACATAAAGGTGGTAGGGGCATTTGTCAAACCAAAAGGTAGGACTACAAATTCGTAGTGACCATACCTGGTTCGAAAGGCTCTTTTGCTGATGTCTTCTTCTTTAATTCTGATTTGGTGATAACCAGTGCTCAAGCCAATCTTAGAAAATACTGAAGCTCCTCTCACTTGGTCAAAAATATCATCAATTCTGGGCAACGGGTATCTGTTTTTAATGGTCAACTTATTCAGTTGACGATAATCAATGCACATCCTAAAGGTTCCATCCTTCTTTTTCACAAATAGAACCGGTGCTCCCCAAGGAGACACACTTGGTCGGATATATCCTTTATCCAGCAATTCTTTCAATTGCATTTTCAGATCGATGAGTTTGGGGGGACTCATTCGATAAGGGGCTCGGGAAACAGGTGTTTCTCCCAGCACCAAATTGATTGAAAATCCAATCTCTCTTTTGGTGGGAAGATGAGGAATCTCATCTACAAATACTTCCTTAAATTCTCTTACTACTCGCAAAGCATCCAGCAGATTTTCTTCAGTTTTCTATTCTGTCTCTTCTACATGTACTGCATAGACTTGGTATCCTTTCCTAGCTGTTCGTTTTAATTGCAGTGCTGATATTTATCTTATAGAGATGGGATTTGGTTTTCCCTTAAGAATAAAAGGTTTCCCTTTTTCATCTATGCAATGCAGAGTTTTATCCCAACAATTCATCATCACCTTTCTCTTTTCCAGCCAGTCCATTCCTATCAGCAAGTCATACAAACCTAATGGCAGAATGTTTAGATTTACTTCTATTTGGAAATCATTTAATTTAATTGGTGTTTGAGGTAACTTATGAGTTACCTTCCTTTTGGTGCGAGTGGCTAGCTGGACCAACCAAGACTTCTGAAATTTTTCAGTTTTGAGATTGCATTTTTCTACAATTTTTGGACTAATGTAACTCAAAGAAGTACCGAGATCAATAAAAAAAGTAACATATTGGTCCTGAATCTTACCCTCCACTTCCACCATGGTAGCTTGGTGTTCTGCTTATCGATTTTCCAAGGCTACACTGATAGTGGGTATATTTATTGCTATGTCATTTACTGTGGTAGCTTCTTGATCTCTCATAATCATCTAAATGTTTCGGTGGGGAAAATCCCTCAAAAGATGGGGTTCTCCACATCCCCAGCATTTCAAAGGTTCTCTGATTTTGACTGTGCCTTCCTTCTTATTTCCTTCATCTAGTTGTTTGGAACCAATTTGAGACTGAGCTGTTTGGATTTCCTTTGGTTTATTAAACATTTTCCTCTGATGGTCCCTACCAAAATTCCTTAAGTAGGCTGCTTTCTGTTTCTTTCCTTTAATTTCACCTTTGTTTAGCCAGCCTTTTCCATGCTCAGCATTTCCTTTAAACTACTGATAGCATAATCTATCTTTCCTTACTGCCTCATATATAGTTTTTGGGTTATCAAACTCGATCTTCTCTTTGTACATAGCAGACAAACAGTTCAAAAACCTTTGTACCTTAGCCTTCTCTTCCCTAATGTAAGGGACATATCTCAACAGATTGGTAAACTTGGTGACAAACTCATCAATAGTAATCTGTCCCACTCTAAGCTCATGAAATTCTTTTGCCTTATCATCATCATAACGTTCATTTAAATAGTGGTTTTTAAAATTAACCTGAAAATCTTCCCAAGTAACTATCTTTTCATCAATGGCATGAACCATTTTCGTCTCCTCCCACCACAAGGTAGCCTTACCTTGTAGCTGGTAGACAACTAATCTGGCTTTCAGATTACTTTCATATTCATAGACTTGAAAATATTTAATCATGTTCAACAACCAGGCTTCAGCATCTTCCTCCTTCTCCCCATCATAGGAAGCCTACCACAAAAGCAGAGAGACTGAAGGTGGATGCGGCATAGAATTTAGGAGTCCCTACATCATAGCGTAAACAGAGACAGTCACCTGACTGATATACTGGATACATGGCTCTTATGAGAAAGTGTATTGTGACAGAGCCATCTTCTTTCGAAGAAGTAGTGCAGGAGCCCACATGGGTAGATGCCATGGTGCAGGAGTATGACTCCATTGTCAGAAACAGTGCTTGGGAGATTGTTCCAAAGATGGTGAGAAAATCAGTTGTAGGATCAAGATTGATCTACAAGGTAAAGCAAGTTGTTAATGGGAGCATCGAGAAGTATAAGGCAAGATGTGTTGCCCAAGGCTTCTCACAGATTGAGGGGATTGACTATGAAGAAACCTTTGCACCTGTCACATGATATTCTTCGATACAGACCATCCTTTCTCTCTCAGCATAGATGGGTTGGCACATTCATCAGATGGATGTGAAGACTGCGTTCCTTAATGGGATCATTGAGGAAGACATGTACATTGAGAAGCTTGAAGGATTTGAGATCTTCAGCAGTGATTCGCATTTGTGTAGACTCAAAAGAGCACTGTATGGGCCGAAACAAGTGCCCCGTGCTTGGTACACTCGGATCGACAACTATTTCACTGGACTTGGCTTCCCCAAGAGTGAAGCGGATGAAAAATTGTAACAGATTGTGGTTGAGGGTAAGATTTTAATCATTGAACTTTATGTTGATGATTTAATACTAACAGTTGATGAGTAGTTGATACACTCATGCAAGGCTGATCTTCCAAAGGAGTTTGAGATGAAGGATTTAGGCCTCCTTCATTATTCCTTGGATTGGAAATATGGCAACGGGAAGGTGAATTGTTTGTGTCTCAAGGAAAGTATGCCTAAGAGATACTGGAGAAGTTTCACATGCAACGCTGAAAGCCTATCGACATTCCTCTTCCAGGAAATTGGAAGAAAGAGGATGCTACATCGACAGAGGTAGTGGATGCCACTATTTATCAACAGTTGGTGGGTTCGTTGATGTATTTAGTCAATACAAGACCGGACATATGCTTTGCGGTAAACCAACTTTCACAAGCGATGGTTAAGCCTACCAAGCTCTTTTACAAGGCAGGCAAACATGTCCTGAGATATCCTAGGGGCACATATGAGTATGGTTTATGGTATAGATAGATGGATGAGGTGAAGTTGCATGGCTTCAAGGATGCAGATTAGGCAGGAAGACCAAGAGATAGAAAGAGCACATCAGGAGGGATTTTCAAATCGGATCTACAACAGTTTCTTGGTACAGCAGGAAACAAATATCTGTGGCACTTAGTTTAGCGCAAGCAGAATACATGGCAGCAAGTTTAGCTACATGTGAGGCTATCTGGATGAGGAAGATTCTGGTTGGTTTGTTCGGTTTGCATTTAGATCCCACGATGATTCATTGTGATAATCAGAGTTGCATTATAATCTCAGTTAATCCTGTGTTTCATAATAGATCTAAACATATTGATATGCAGTATCATCATATCAGAGATTGTGTGTAGCGGAAGATCATGTTGCTCAATACATTCCCACGGAGGATTATGATGCAGATATTCTGACGAAGGCGCTCACCAGGAGCAAATTTGAGTACCATAGATGCAGGATCGGGGTGAAGGATAATCCTTATATTTTTTAGAGGAAGTGTTCAGATTCAACAAGATGACGAGCTTAGTGGAAATAGTCGCCTTCACTAAGTGAGCCCGTAGGATATTTTTGGTGCAAGTATATTTTTAGTCTATGTCTATTTTTAGACATGATGATCATATTTCAGAAGTTGCAGGATGTTATTTGTGGATGGTTGATCAAGTTAGAAAAATAGATGAAATTCTATTTTTAGAATATTGGGCGAAGTCTATTTATAGATCATCAATCTAAAAATAGATGCATGTCGATTATTATTAGCTCTTAATAATAATCAGACTCTAAATAACAACTTATTCTCTTGGAGCACTTCAGTTCAGTACACAGATGTGGCACAGTAGCTGACAGAAGGAATTACGCTATCCCTAAGGGTTTACTAGAGCTAATGCATGAAGAACTCTATTAGAACTCAAGTGGCAGAGTTATGACACTATTGGAAAAAGTAGTTATGGAGTTTTATTTAGTTTAACTCAGTTAGACTCAGTTGAGATAGTTGTATCTAGTTTAACTGATTGATATACTAGTGAGAGTGGAGTGAATTAATTAGTTAACTAATTAACAAATAATAACTCATTAATCAACTGAAAAATACAGCAGTTCACTACAGTGCATGACATTTTCAGTGGAGAGATAGGTGAAAGGGAAAGATAGACTAGTTGTTGTGACTATAGTGATGCATTGATTGCATCACACACTTAGTGGAGATTCCAATGAGGATTGCGCAGTCAAGGATGGAGTAATTCTAATTCATTCAGAGCTATTCTTCAGCAGAGATTGCGTAGTGGAGGTAGGCTAGAAGGTGGCAAATATCGGTGCATGGATTTGCAAGATTAGGCCTGATTAGTGTATGATGATTGTACTGTATTGAGGGCTTGTGATAAGCTTTGTATGTTTGTATGAGATTGTCATATGATCTTCATGTTACATAATATATAGTTGGGGTTTTCAGCTTCAGGATTTCCTGGTTAAAAACTGTGTTATGTTTGATTGATAATTTTTGTTTATGCTTCACATGTGCGTGCAATTAAATTTTTCCACAAAATATTAACAAGTGGAATAGATTCAGTATCTTACATAAAGTTCAAAAGTGTGAGATTAGGTGGATCTTGGACAGATGCATGCTTAGTGCATATAATTTCTACACAGATTCCAAAGACTAATAGGGAAGTTGAGATATTCTCTAAATATAATCCCAAACCAGCTCTAAATATACCATGTAAGCATTATCTCCAAGTTCCTCCCTCAAGGTTTACATGTCAAAATTAAACACAAATTACAATATATAAAAGAGATATTACAATAATAAATTTATGTTTGTCTCAGTGGTCTTCCTTAGCACTGATATTCACTCTGGAATCTTGGAAACACCACCTCATCTTTGAGCTATCACTCGAACTCCATTTGAAAGAGAAACCCCTCTCACCATATTTGACGAAAAATGTATAATTAATGTTTATTGATCTGCAAAAGGGAAAAATAGATACCAAATCACCCTATGGACAAACTCTCATCTATCAAAATGTAAAAAAATATACTTTTGATAGTTGTATACATGAGTTGTCCAGAGTATTGGACATATTCAATAGTCAATTATACAATTGACATTCCTACATACAAGAATCTCATAAATTAACCTGTAAATTATGCTATTGAATTCCAAAGCACAACAATACCAATGTGCCTATAACATACTCACACAATTAAATTAGCTATACATTCTCTTAGAACCAAAGAACTTTGACAACCATAATCTTAAATTGTACTATTTTTTTCAATAACTAATCCTCTCTCATATAAATTTACACAAAATAATTTTACAAATAAAATAACAACTAAACACCAAAGAGAAACAAAACCAATGACCGTTCTTTATTCATCTATGAAAATCAAATCAAATATACTGCACACTTCTCCGTATTTACTGTGAGTGCCCAGCATTCTTTGAAAAAATCAATATTTCGCCATCTGATTTTGCATTGACACTGCAACTGATGATGGTGAAAGAGTTTGAAATTTCTTCGAACATCGTGTGACTGTCCAGATTTCGAATGCCAGTTGCAAGCGTCCTCTTACAGTGTGTTTCGTTGTCTATAGAAGAGATCACATGCCCTCATTTATCCAATTATTGTCCAAAAAATGTTAATACCAATAGTTTCTGCAAGGCGTAAGCCTCAAGAGCCTCTTCCATGAATAACCAGTCGAAGGATTTCTGGAAAAGCGTTCACTGAATCAACACAACAACTTGTTGGCCGAGTCTGAAACTCTCAGCATTATTCTGATAGAAACAATGTTGTTTCCATTGTCATTTTTCATTTTCTTCTCCCGGAGGAAGGCATGTCAAACCTCTACAAGGATTACATTCTTCATATTTAATGTAATAAAAAAAATTCCATTTTCAATGGTTGATTGGGAAGCTTATGGAACAAACTTTTACTCAATTTTTTATTACCATATTATAAGATCAATGGAAACCAAATTTTCATCACCTCCAATTGACCTCCCACTGTCCAAATTTTCATCTCCTCCAAATTTTCATCTCCTCCAACTGATTTCCCACTGTTGTATGTTCTAGGAAGTGAAAAGTACCACACAATAGTAAAAGGACTAGGGCTTTTCTTATTTGCCTTCTCATCACGGGGATTTGTATATATAAACATAAGAGATTTTCATGTTATCATACTAACAAACATAGAATTGATCAAACACAGGGATATTATATACTTCAACAAACCACATGATATTGATACAATGCTTTTCTAGATATAGAGAAGGAAATGAGCTTTAAGTGCAAATATTTAAAATAGGGATATGTTAGGTTTTGTATGTATACTATGTATAATAAAATATGGCAAAATATTGAAAATTTTAAAGAAATAATAATTAAGAAAACTAAAAAAAATAATTTAATTAATTTTAAAATGTTAAAATATATTTTTATTATTACTCTTATAAACATTACCAGAAATACTGAACATTTATTCTTATTATGGCTATATATAAATTGGTATAAAATTAGATGAGCAAATCAAATTTATAAATTAAAATAATATAAAGCATAAAAAAACAAAATATTTTTTCTCCTTTAATGTATTTGACACTTCAAATTTTATATTTATTAAATAATTAATTAAATGGAGTAATTCTCTTGTTTTGAAAATATTTATGTTCCATTTTTAAAAAATTTCATTATTAAAATGATATATTTTTTTTAATTAAATTGAAAATTTTATATTATTAAATAAAATATAGTTTAATGACTTTTAATATAATTTTATAATAATATAAGTTCAAAAATTTAATAATTAATATACTTTTATTATTAAATATAATTGATATATGTCAAAGGCATAATTTTCCATCATTTATATGCCAATAAAATTTTATAACTGAAGCTAATCAACGTAATTTAAATGAAACTTATTGGAAGTTACATCATAATATATAGATAAAAATAACTTGCATTCATCAATAATGATGTCTAGCTTTTTTTTAATTCTCACACAATTCTTTCTTGTTAACAATGATTATGATTATGCATGTCATTGTCCTAGCTAGAATGAAATTTTTTTATTGTCTTTTTTAATTTTCACACAATTCTTTATTTTTGGAAATGATCATAATTATGCATATCATTGTCTTAGATATAATGAGGAGTTTTGATTGTCCTCACCTCCAACTTACATAATTAAGTTTATGATTTTTTAAATTTTTTTATTAATATCTCATGTAATCTAGTGTTTTATTGTTCATATATATATATATATATATATAATGTACTTGGAAGATAAGAAAAATTAAATCACTACTTGCTGTTATGCAATGAAATCAAAAAACTTATTAATGTGTCTCCAACCAGATCTTGCATTCTTTTTGTTATCAACATATTCATGAGGCTATACACGAACCTTTACAATTCCATTAAGTTAAATTCTTCATATTTATGTTTAGTGATGCTAGTAGGATGTAGCGCTAATAACTTGAGTGTTGGAGGTTCATTATTGTCCAAAACAACTTGTCTTTAACAACAATCCTGAGTATCTTATTTGTTGGAAAGAGTGATAGTTTGTATTCACAAAAAATTATGCATGGCTATCCGATATATTGATAAATAACAAAATCAATTTGCATAATTAGGAAACTAAATGTGATCATTACATCATGAATAATCATGACCATTTTTATTTTATCTCACAAATTTTTGGTGACGAAGATTCAAAATTTTTAGCATAAATACATGATTTGCAATGAAAAACATGTGAAACTATCAAATCACTATCGATGATTTTATTGAGAAATAACTTACCATTTGTGATTGACACACGTGCTAATGAAGGTGGTGATAAAGCAAAGAAACCCATGGAAAATACCACCAATACCCAAAATTCCACATCAATTCTTAGTGTTTCTTGTACAATTGATACTACAAGAGGGTGATCAACAGTTTTCCCATAGCTACCACCAAGTTTCATAAGGCCAGGGGAATGTTTTGAACATTCGAGGGAAAACATTTTTGTATAGGTTTGATTGTTTTTATGGAGATTGTACAGTTGATACTACAAGAGGGTGATCAACAGTTTTCCCATAGCTACCACCAAGTTTCATGAGGCCAGGGGAATGTTTTGAACATTCGAGGGAAAACATTTTTGTATAGGTTTGATTATTTTTATGGAGATTAAACATTTTGTGTATAATTTATTATAAATATTTTTCATGATACAAAAAGAAACTAAGATACATATTAAAACTTGTTTGTTGACATTTTATTCGTTTACAATATTATACAAATATTTAGATGAATTTATATCCAACACATTCCAAAGATGATTAAGGAAGTTGATATATTCTCTCAACATAATCCCCAACCAAATTTAAATTTACCATGTAAGAATTATCTCCAAGTTCCTCCATTAATGTTTGCATGTAAAAATTAAGCACAACTTACAATATACAAAATAGATATTACAACAATAAACTGATATTTCTGTAACTAGTCTTCATCAACATGCATATCCACTCTAGAATCTTTCAAACACTCATCTTTCTTCAACACTTCATCTTCTTCACTTGAATTTCATTATATTATACATTTCACTTGAATTCTATTGTCTTTGAAGAAATTTGTATGATTGATGTTTCTCAATTTCCTGAGCTGCAATCTCGATAGTAGATCACTCTATGGACAAACTGTCATCTAACTCTCATGTATCAAAATGCCGTGAAATACTTATTTGATAATTGTATACCTTAATTGTCTAGAATATTCGGCATATTCAATAGTCAATTATACAACTGACATTTCTACATACAAAAATATAGTAAATTAAGCTGATACTCTTGGAACCCTAAACACAACAAAAACCATGTACATATAACAAACTCACAAAATGAAATTAGTGATACATCCTCTTAGCACCCAAAAACATTATGAACCACTATTTTAAATCGTGTTATTTTGTTGTAGTTTCTCATTTTAACTTGTGTTATTTTGTTCAATAATTAGTCCTCTCTCCTATAACTTTACACGCAAAATTTTTACACAAAATAATTTTACAAATAAAATAACAGCTAAACACAAAAGAGAAACAAAACCAATCATCGTTCTTTATCGATCTATGAAAATTGGATAAAATATACAACATACATCTCCCCATTTATTGTCAGTGCCCTATGCTCCTTGCTAAATTCGGGATTTTGCCATCTTATTTTTCATTTACATTCTAATTGATGATGGTGAAAGAGCTCAAGATTTCTTCGAACATCGTGTTACTATCGAGATTTCCAATTTCAGTTGCAAGCCTCCTCTTTCAGCGTGTTTCATTGTGTACACAAGAGATGACATGCCCTCGTATATCCAATTCTGATCAATGACAGTTAACACCAGTAGTTGCAAGGCGTTAGCCTGGAGAGCCCTCCGCCACTACTAACCAGTCCGACGAATTCTTGCAAAGCATTCATAGAATCAACACAACAACTTATCTGAAACTCTCAGCATTATCCTCACAGAAACAGTGTTGTTGACGATGTCATAATTCATTTTCTTCTCTCGGACGAAGGTGTATGGGAGCCATAGGGGATGACCTCCTGACACAAATATTCCCTGCTAGATGTGTTGTTCATAAAAAAACAACAACGTTGTTGACTAACAAAGTCATTCCACGATTTGTGTGATTAGTTGTCAATAAAAAGGAATATCTACATAAATATTGCCCTGAGAAAAAGAAAAAAAATAAAAATTATCTGGTTCTGAGACCTAAGGATAGGACTGAGTGACCTCTATATGAGGCACTGCTAATATCCTCCTCGCAAGCCAGATGAAAAGATAATCTCTTGCATTCTGACGCGCACTCTATCCAACTTCACATTCCATTAAAATTCATATACAATATCACACTTAAACACACTAAAATTATTACACATATCCCTAATCTTCCATATTCCTTGGGATTCTCATGAGAGGGAGTTAGGCCCAAAAATCTCTGCTACCAACATAGAAACTATAATAGATACCATTTTTTTTTTCACTTTATTCATTTACAAATATTATACAACTATATAATTTTTGTTGGAATTGTTGGAAATTCCAAGAAAACAGTGGAGAGAATGAAACTCTCCTCTACAACACAGAGATGTTCAAAAGAATAAAATTTCGATTTGCAGACAGAGATGGCATGAAAATGCTTTCTTCTATATCATTAAACAGAACAAAAAAAAACTGTTACAAATTTCTTCCTCAACAGTGAGGGATTCACAAAATATATTTGACTGCTACAAACGCAGTGCACTCAAACAACTCTCTGTCTCTCAAGAACACACTAACAGTGCTTTCGTTCTTCGTGCTGTGTTTTCTTTGCCTGCGGGCTCTCACAGCGGTCACTCTAACAATACATTCCCCACACAAATGCGCGCGGGCCTTTTCTCTTCTTTTATAGCGTGTGGATACAAAATCCATAGAAACTTTGATTATGGTCTAATGTCTGACGTATGAGTGGGGACCACTACATAGCCGGCCATGTAATTCTGTGCGATATCACGATATGGCGAAACAGCCCGAATATCAAAAATGTGACTTCTGCGACTCTTGCTGATAAGCATGGCAATGAGAACATAAGCGAACTACGCGATCAACCAAAAGTGCGTGATGTAGCAGCCTTTATGGCACATATAGCATCTTCGGGCTGCGATAACATATTGAGAATACGTAACATGCGATGGGTCTGAGGCACACCATCGCCCAGCTTCAACATTTGCGATGATATATTGGATGGGTGGAACACAAACTTTACGACATGCAATATTTCGACGGTGCGATGGCGCGTCCGTCGCATATTGCAATTTCAACCTTTTGTGATGGCGGATGGCAATGACCTTTTTGAAATATGCGATGTGCGATGTTGCGATGGCGCACATCGCGCATTGAAAATTCCACATCTGCAAGACATTTGACATTTCCAAAAAGTGCGATCTTCACTTTTGCGCTCAAGTGGTAGGGACCACTTGTCCTTCCATTCATAAAAGACTTCCGCCTGTTTCATTCAATTTTGGTTGTTGAGGGCTTTTACGCCCGACTTTGACTGTTTTAATTAATCCTGCTCCTCCATAGATTGGCATTACGTGAAATCTTAGCTCCACCTGAAAAATTGACTTCACGCCCATACTTCAAAATTAATTCCACTACTGTCTGTGGCTGCGGCCCATACAAGTTTTAATTTCATCCTTACGGATCTTCCATTCTTTTTAAATACAGAGTCCTGCTCACTCAATCTTCTGTTGCCTTGTACTTTGTTCTTCCTGTCACTGCCCAAGGCACGGCAGGTGACTTTTATATTTCTAACACTCCCCCTTAAATTCAGCTGCTGGGTTATCAATAATACCCAAACATTTTCTCAAAAATTCAAATGTTTTCTGTGCCAATGGCTTTGTCAAAATATCTGCATATTGCTCCTCTATTTTACAATGTTGTAAAACAATTTCACCATTGTTCACCAATTCTCTGATGTAATGAAACTTTGTGTCAATGTGTTTCGTTCTCTTGTGAAACACAGAATTCTTGGATAATGCAATAGCTGAGCTATTGTCACAATAAATCACAGTGCCCTTTACCTGTTCTTGGCACAAACTTCTCAACATTCTTCTCATCCAAATTGCTTGACATGCTGCTGCTGTAGCTGCCACATATTCTGCCTCTGCTGTAGACAATGCTACAATAGGTTGTTTCTTGGAAGCCCATGAAATGGCTCCTGAACCCATATGAAAAACATAACCGGAAGTGCTCTTCCAATCATCTACACTTCCAGCCCAATCACTGTCACTGTATCCAAATAATTCTGAATTTTCTGAAGTAGTATATAAAATACCAAATCTTTTTGTTCCTTTCACATACCTCAGAATTCTCTTTGCTGCTTGCCAATGTGCCTCTTTTGGCTTCTCCATAAATCTGGAAATTAAACTAACAGCATGCATAATATCCGGCCTAGTTGCAGTCAAATACATGAGGTTTCCAACTATGCTTTTATATAAACTTGGATCAAAATCCTTACTGCTGTCATTCTTACTTAACTTCAATCCCATTATTGTGGGAGTAATTGCAGCTTTGCACTCCTGCATGTTAAATCTTTCTAAAACTTGATTCACATACTTTGCTTGAGATATAAAAATCCCTTTTTCATTTTGCTCCACTTCTATTCCCAAGAAGTATCTTAATAAACCCATGTCAGTCATTTCAAATTCATCTTTCATGACTGTTTTAAAATTTTCAACAAGGTAATCATCATTACCTGTAAAAATTAAATCATCAACATATAAAACAACAATCAACAGCTTACCATCCTTTTCTTTGATGTAGAGGGTGGGTTCTCCCTCACACTTTTCAAATCCATTCTCCAATAGATAGGAGTCTATTCTGCTGTACCACGCTCTTGGCGCTTGCTTCAGCCCATAAAGAGCTTTCTTCAATTTGCAGACCTTGTGCTCTTGGCCTTTCTTCTCATATCCGAGAGGTTGTTCTACATATACCTCTTCCATTAAAACTCCATTTAAAAATGCAGATTTTACATCCATCTGATATACTTTCCATTTGTTTTGTGCTGCTATGGACAGTACTTCTCTCACGGTTTCCATTCTTGCAACTGGTGCAAAAGTTTCTTCATAATCTATACCATGCTTATGCTTATATCCTTTGACAACAAGTCTGGCCTTGTGTCTTTCTATCTTTCCTTCAGCATTGCTCTTGGTCTTGTAGACCCATTTAACTCCAATGACTTCTTTACCTTCTGGGAGATCAACCAACTCCCATGTTTTGTTCTTTTCTATGGCATTAATTTCTTCATCCATAGCTTCTATCCATTTTCTATCTTTAATAGCATCTTCAAAATGAATAGGATCATCAACTTGACAATACAAAGCAAATAAGGAATTCATACCTTCGTTTGCTTCTCCTTGCTCATAAATTTCTCTAAGGCTTCTGAACCTTGTTCCGCTTTCACTTGGTGTAGTTGTGCTTGATGAAGCACTCATTTCTGCTCCTTGTGGTGTGCTTGGTGATGCACTCCCGCTTCTTCTCAAGGGTGTTCTCGGTGCTGCTTGAGGCGTCCCTTGTTGTCCTTGCGTTGCTGGAGGTTGTGCAACAGATGGGTTGTTGATTTCAACCACATCTCCCTCATCTTCATCTTGAGACAAACAACTTTTAACATTGACTGTTTTCTCAATGATTCCATCCCATGCTTACTCTTCAATGAATTGCACATCTATGTTTATTACAAACTTCATTGTGGATGGGTTATATAATCTGTATCCTTTGGAATCTTCACAATATCCAAGGAAAATGCACTTCTCCCCCTTACTATACAACTTCTTTCTCAATTTGTCTGGAATGTGTACATATGCTACACATCCAAAAACTCTCATGTGGGTGACTCCATGTTTTCTGCCACTCCATGCTTCTTCTGGAACTTTGTTCATCACAGCTTTTGTAGGGCATCTATTTAAAATATACGCAGCACAGTTTGCTGCTTCTGCCCAATACTCATTCGGAAAATGCTTTTCCTTCAGCATGCTTCTCACCATCACCATTATGGTTCGATTCTTTCTTTCATCAACTCCATTCTATTGCGGCGTGTACCTGGTGGTAAATTTCTTGTGTATGCCATTCTCTCTGCAGAAACGCAGAAATTCCTTTGATATGTATTCTCCTCCTCTGTCAGTTCTGAGAACTTTAATGTACAACCCACTTTGTTTCTCTACAAGAGCTTTAAAGTGGAAAAATTTCTGAAAGACTTCACTCTTATATTTCAAAAAATAAACCGACACTTTTCTTGTGAAATCATCTATGAAGGTCAGCATGTAATTGCTGCCTGAAACTGATGCTGTTTGCATCGGCCCACATAAGTCTGAATGAATTATTTCTAAGGGTGCTTTAGCCCTTATGCTTTTCCCTGAAGGAAAAATTTCTCTGTGTTGTTTTCCCAAGATGCAGCCTTCACATAGGCTGTCAGGATTTTCAATCAATGGTAAACCTCTTACCATTCCTTTTCTGTGCAGCAAATTTAATCCTCCGAAATTGAGATGTCCAAATCTCAGATGCCATAACCAATTTTCATCTTTCTCTTCCTTCTGGAAGGCTTCTTGTGTTACAGCTGCTATGCTTTTCCCTTTGCCCTTCAAGTCAATGTTGAGTTTGAGTGGAAACATTCTATTGCTGGTCATTTGTATTTCAGCAATAATTTTCTTGCTTGGAGGAATATCTTTTATGGTGCACACATCATCTTTGAAAACTGCATTGTAACCTTTGTTTATGAGCTGCCCAATGCTCAAAATATTACATTTCAGACCTGGAACATAATACACATCAGGAACAAATTTTTGCTCCCCATTTCTTGCTCGAATACTTACTCTGCCTTTTCCTTTGACAGATATTTTAGTATCAGTCCCTGTGGTCACTTCAGATTTAAATTCTTCATCAAGATTGGCAAACATTGCTTTGTTGCCAGTCATATGATTACTACAACCTAAATCTAAGAACCAAACATCATCTTCTCTATCTTGTGCTACATTACATGCTAGCAGCACATTACTTGGGTTCTTTTCTTCTTTTGCTATATTAGCATTCTGCTTATTTTTCATGTCATTTTGCTTCTTTCTACATTCATTGGCATAGTGCCCATATTTTTTGCAATAATGACATTGGACATTGGATTTGTCATACCTTTGTCCTTGAGCATGTTCGTGTTGATCTCCACCTTGCTGGCTGTTGTATTGGCCGTGGCTTTGACTTTGACTGTTGCTCCTTCCATGTGAATGTGGAGGGTTGTTCCTTCCACCTCTGTTCTGGCTTCTGCCTCTTCCTCTTCCTTTTCCTTGACCTCTTCCTCTTCCTGAAGGCATCTGGGTCTTGAAGGCGTGCTCAAGAGATGAGGTTTCATCTCTGCTCAATCTCTGTTCATGAGTTATTAGTGAGGCATGAAGTTCATCCACTGTGAACTGTGAGAGATCTTTGGTCTCTTCTATGGTGGTAACAATAACATCAAACTTTGAGGGTAAGCATCTCAAAATTTTCTCCACAATCCTTCTTTCTTCAAGAGTTTCTCCATGGGATCTTATCTAATTTACAATCCCAATCACATGTGTAAAAAATGTGTCTACACTATCTGACTCTTTCATGCAAAGAGTTTCAAAATCTCTTCTCAGCAATTGAAGTTTTGCTGTCTTAACTTTCTCCATACCTTGATAGGCTACTTTCAGAGTTTCCTATGCCTCCTTGGATTTCTTAGCTGCTGCTATCCTTGGAAACATACTCTCATTTACAGCTTGATACAAACAGAAGAGAGCTTTAACATCCTTCTTCCTATTATTCTTCAACACATCCTTCTCTGCTTGAGTTAAGGCATTAAAAGCTTGCTCATCAGCTGGTTCAACAAAACCATCTTCTACAAGTTCCCATAAGTCTTGTGATACAAACAGGGCTCTCATGGTAATGGCCCAATAATCATAGTTCTTTCCATTAAACTGTGGAAGTTGAACATTTCCAAGACTCATACCAGTAGTTGGTCCAGCCATTGCCTTGAACTAAACTTCTAAACTTAAACAAACTGTCTTTCCATTTTGAAAGAACAAACTCTTCAAACAAAATAACAACTCTGTTATCTTTGAGAAATACCTGACTTTTCGACTTCTGTTGGGCTTTTCACACTGCTGGAGAAAATGCTGCAACAAGTCTTCCTTTTAAGCTTCTTTGAAATCTTCAAAGAGGCTAGACTAGCTTTGATACCATGTTGGAATTATTGGAAATTCCAAGCAAACAGTGGAGAGAATGAAACTCTCCTCTACAACACAGAGATGTTCAAAAGAATAAAATTTCGATTTGCAGACAGAGATGGCATGAAAATGCTTTCTTCTATATCATTAAACAGAGCAAAAAAAAACTGTTACAAATTTATTCCCCAACAGTGAGGGATTCACAAAATATATTTGACTGCTACAAACGCAGTGCACTCAAACAACTCTCTGTCTCTCAAGAACATACTAACAGTGCTTTCGTTCTTCTTGCTGTGTTTTCTTTGCCTGCGGGCTCTCACAGCGGTCACACTGACAATACACTCCACACACAAATGCGCGCGGGCCTTTTCTCTTTATATGGCGCGGCGGATACAAAATCCATAAAACTTTGAATATGGTGCGACGTATGAGTGGGGACCACTAAATAGTCGGCCATCGCAATTGCGGAAATTGCGATATGCGATATGGCGGAACAACTGAATATAAAAAATGCGACTTGCGACTCTTGCGATGGCGCAAACGGCAGAACAAACGAACTTGCGATCAACCAAAAGTGCGACGGTGCGCTCTGCTATGGCGCATATCGCAACTTTCAGACTTGCGATAACATATTGAGGAATACTCGTAACATGCGATGGTGCGACGGGCGCACATCGCAACTTCAACATTTGCGATGATATATTGGACGGGCAGAACACAAACTTTACGACATGCGATATTGCGACGGTGCGATGGCGCGTCCGTCGCATATTGCAATTTCAACCTTTTGCGATGGCGGATGGCAATGACCTTTTTGAAATATGCGATGTGCGATGCTGCGATGACGCACATTGCACATCGCACATCGCAGATTCCACATCTGCAAAACATTTGACATTTCCAAAAAGTGCGATCTCAAGTGGTAGGGACCACTTGTCCTTCCATTCATAAAAGACTTCCGCCTGTTTCATTCAATTTTGGTTGTTGAGGGCTTTTATGCCCGACTTTGACTGTTTTAATTAATCCTGCTCCTCCGTAGATTGGCATTACGGGAAATCTTAGCTCCACCTGCAAAATTGACTTCACGCCCATACTTCAAAATTAATTCCACTGCTGTCTGTGGCTGCGGCCCATACAAGTTTTAATTTCATCCTTACGGATCTTCCATTCTTCTTAAATACAGAGTCCTGCTCACTCAATCTTCTGCTGCCTTGTACTTTGTTCTTCGTGTCACTGCCAAAGGTACGGCAGGTGACTTTAATATTTCTAACAATTTTTTCTTTTACTTTATTCATTCACAAAGATTATAGAAATATATAACTAGATTGACATTGAAAAATAGTCTTGAATGATCAAATCTCGGAATATATAATTTAAAGATTTAAAATAAATATTCTCAGACTATCAAATTTCTGCCATGTATTATTTAAAGACTTAAAATTTATCTAGCCCAATTCCAACCTAGACAGCGTCTTGCCTAATTACTATTTCATTTTATCAAAATGTCACGAGGGCAATCTAAAAACTGATAATGAAAATTGAAATACAATAAATATATATGATCGTTATTTCTTCTGTACTAGTATTCCTGGATCAGCTATGGAATTTGAGTGGAAAACTTTTGGTCCAACTTAATTTTCTTATCAAATATAGTTAAAAAATCTGTATTTCTATTTTTTTTAATTGTGAAGATGGGTGTGGAGATGAAAAAATCTTAAAATTTGATAAATAAATTTGTTTTGAAATTCCAACACTGCTGGCGAATCTCTCATTGCCGAAAAGCAGTTTATAGTTACAGCTGAATCTGGATGCTCCAGACACGGCTGCTGGCCAGGGATAGCGATAGATGCTTCCTTCGTTAAAAGAAGAATATGCTCGTCCGATCTCCATCCATTTAGAGAGATAAATAACGCATGCCCATAAAGAACCTTATTCCCTCCGTCCTTCAAATAAAGATATCGAAGGTAGGTGTATATATTGATCTATCTCATCTGGTGTCGGTTTATCCTCCATTTATCTATTTATACACCTTACATCATGTTCCTCAACACTCTCGTATCCAGCAAGCGCAATTTGGTTGACTGCCCCTTAGTCTTCGATTACTGGTTTTTAGTACAAGAGAAGGGAGTTCTTGCATGAAGAGGCAGAGGTACAAGTACAGAGTGTTACTCAGCCAAGGATGATTTGCCCACAATGACAGACGTGCCCTACTGGTTGCAGTTAGAATGTAGAATGGCACTTATTTGAATGATAGTGGCCATTCTGCTCAACAACTGAGTTCAGCTGGTTTGTGGGCAATCATTCTCGGTGTAGCAACCCGCTGTGCTTATCAAGCCACCTAGAAGGAATGGATCTTTCGCACGTGATGCACTTGTCTATGTGGTGAGATTGGTTCATGTCTTCAATAATATTTGAAACGCTTTCATCGATTTTTTTATAATCCGTTATCACTATCGATTCATCCGATTCATTCAGTTCAAACTTAAGTGTAGTTCTTGTATGGCCGCACCTAAGCTATGTTTCCCTCATGTCTTTTTATTTTATTTATTTAGGTCGTAGACTTTGGAATATTTTAAATGTGATAGATCAAAGTAAAATCAAACAATTTTCTTAGGTCCCATCGATCGCATTTTTAAATATTTCCAAAATCTTTACTTAAATTTAACGCTTATCTCCCTACACCGATCTAATGATGCCTCGGGTGAATATTCGATTAATATTTTTCATTTTCCAAAGCTAACTACATTTCGGTGGTGTTCGATGAAGGCTGCAATATTTGATGACGGTATTTCGGTGGTGATTGTTGTTGTTTCTTCGGGAATTATCAAAGCAGTTGGGTCAGCGATCTATATTCAATGTTACACGGCAGAATGTCGATGGTTTCGAAAACAACTTTTAAATTCTTACAAAAACTATAATAAATTGGTATTAATATCATGGGTAATATAACATAGATACAGAGCTGAACTTTATATTCATTCAAAAAATTCTGAATCTAGTCATAAATCCACACGGTATTCATGGGAGATAGAAAACACAAGTATCTAGCCTTCGAATGTAATACGATATAAAAATAAAAATAAATGAACTTTTACATTCACAGAAACAATCCGAAACCATTCGTAGTATTATACATAAAGGCACATATTTGGATGTTAGATATATATGTAAATGGAGTTGTCTATCCAGGGAACGAAATAGTTGGGATGGCAGTATTTTGCTGGAACTTGGCCAACTAAAATTCAAGAAATCAGATAATTGGAGTGTTTGGAATCCATTTTTGATGGTGGAAATGGATTCAACACTACCAAAAACCCTTAAGGCACTCAAAATACTAAAGTTTAACCACTATAAACATGATTCTGATAAAATCTTTACCAAATTCTAAGACAAAACGTTACTCGAAAAGAGTACAACTATGTAAAATCTCTATCTATCTTTCTAATGTGACATGACCTATAGAATATTATATAAGATCTCGTTCGACTCTTATATGCGTGAAAACAAATCAGAATATTCCGTATAAATATAAATATATGGATGTTACATATATAAGCAATAGAGTAACTGTATAAATATACATATATAATCCATATATAGAAGCAATAGAGTAACTTTATGTATAAATAGAAAAGTATATGTTTTCTAATTAATTAAATACTAATAATAAAAGTATAATAATCATTTTTATAGTTTTTATGATATAAATAAAAGTATAAAATATTATTAGCTTAGAGGGATATTTATAAATTTTATTTTAATTTCATATTTATACTTATGAAAAGGCATCAAATTATCATTAGAGATATAGATTATTATTGAATTATTTTTATTAAAAATAAATAAATAATTTTTTTCAATCAGTATAGATATATCTGAATATATCTGAAGCACTGATGTAACATGAGTAGTGAGGGATCAAATTTTTTTATGTTGAAAACATATTCTAGAGTGTAAAAAACAATGTGTACTTTTTCAGTGTTTAAATTGCATTTTTAATAATATAGAGATTAAATAACATGTGTATCGAGCCATTTTATATTAATCCATATGAGAATATTTTATTCATAATTCACATTGGATATTTTATTCTATAGGATATTGAAATATTTTCTTTTGAATTTTTTTTTATATGTAAATATATATTAAGTTTATCAGATATTAATTTTTTTTGAAAAACATAAGGTTTAAACCTCTTACTCACTTACATATTTTTATTTCTAATTACCTTACATGTTATTAGGTCATATGGACAACTAGTTAAAAATGCATAGCATATATTTTTTTCTTTTTTATTTAAAGAATATTTTATTTTTATTTTAAGAGGGGGAGACATACTTACACATCACCTTCACAGTGGGCTCTAGGATGTACCAAGAGCTTAGAAGGATCAAATCTCAAGCTTGAAAAAATATTTATAGGTCAATTAATCTATTTTAGTGCTTGGTAAATATGTGATTAATATAGATATATAGTAGTACTTTTTCATTTTTTAAATTGTATATTTTGATATATTATTATTAGTAATATTTTATATTTAAAATTGAATGAGTTACACATTTTCCTCTTATTAAGAAGTAAGTACTCTACTTTACTTTTAATTAGTAATTTTTCCTTTCTAACTAAGGTTAACATTGATATAGACACACATTTAGATAGACATTCTTGGAATATGTAATTCCTACTTGTCTTCGGTTGTGACTTTTCATGTATGGAGTCTGTTCCTATTTCATAGGAGTTAGCTAAATCTAGGTTCCTAGTTTGGTGTGTGGTTGAAATATTCTCTTAACTAACCTATTGTGCGTCCAATATAGTTTCCCTATCTTGAGACAATAATTCATGTATATATGTAACTCTATTTGATTAATAGAATGTAGTGTGCATGCTCATATTTAAGTTGGTATCATAGCCCGTTTGGGCCTGGCCTTGGCTCGTCCTGGGCTGAGGGAAATAAAAAATTTGTGTGTAGGTTTGTCCATCTTTTGAGCGTTGGTTCAGGCTTTCAGGTGCACCCATCAATATGATAAGAAATACGCATCGATGTGTGAAAGTGGTTGGTTGTACTCAGTGAAGGTTCGAATCGCATCGTTGTCATTTGGGCTGGACTCACCGAGATCGAATGTTGTTACGTGATGAAAGCTGCTAGAGGGACCTTTGTAACGTGATCCTCCCCATAACCTGACCCTCCTTCGTATCCCATTCCTTCTCCATTACGATTTCCCCAGGAAATATGGGACTAAGGGTAAGCAGAACCAGAGTTGGCGGGGAGCCAAAACTAGTTGAAGCAACATTTGTAAAAAAAAAGGGCTATTTTGTAGATGAGGAGAAACATTGATGGGAAGTGTTTGATCCCACATGACAGCGTTGGATGCTCTTGCCTAAGAGCTCATAAATTGTGGGTGAGACCAGGATAGTTGGTTTTTTTCCTCTACGCATTGGGCATACGATTGCAGGATCATCCAAATGGGAAGGTGAGATGGGAAGGTGGTGAAAAATGCCACATAACCCACAAGCACCTATGGATTCAAGGAATATTCCTATACTGAAGCACATTTTTGAAATTTTGGAGAAGGAAATCAGAAAACATGGGAAAACAGTTGATACCACTGATGAATATTAATATACCACCGATGACAGTTACGGAGAAGACTCATTTTCTTGAGAATGACCAAGATGCCACTGATAAACACTATGAAGAAGGTGCAGATGCTGCAATTGATGAAGGACATGAAGAAAAGGTAGGTGCGCTTAAAGCCAAAATGAAATCCAAAATAGAATCATAAACTGTGGAGTCGATCTTAATGTCTGATAAGTGTAACTTCGTTATCAAGAATGTATTCTCTCCATTTTTTACAACTTAAATTACAGTAATCCTTTTTATCATTTGTTTCAAAATATGTTTCTGGATTTTTCAGCTATCGATTTTGGTGAGTGCAGATTAAACATGTGACCTTCAAGGGTAGGCACAATGGTGTGTTGTGTGCCAGTGTTGAAAGAAGGGAGGTATAGCATTGAAGGCACTTGTTGCAACAAATGGAGTGATGGAGTTGTCATAAGTCATTGTATTATTAGTGTTTCTGAATACACATTATCAAGTAATTTTAAATTAATGGTAATTCCATTGATGTAAATATGGTTTAAAAAATCTAGCGACATTTATTCTAGCCAACTATTGTCACTAGTTTGAGTGTATGCTGGAATTGGCCATTCCAACAAATATACAAAACTATTTGCAGAAATGATTAACCATTTGGTATAACGAATACATGACATTGAAGTTGACAGCCTCGCAGATTGGAGGATGATGTACAATCTAGTTTGTGTGAGTTTGTGGAATAGACTCTTGATGGTCACATGCATTTATTAGTAAGCATGTCTAGGATGTGTTTTGGAGAGATCTTTGTAGAGTATGTACCTGGTAACTCTAAGAGTTGGAGTGTGTAATGTAAGCCTGATTACACATATGTATCCTCGTGAAGTTCATGGTAATGTAAAAACCTCTATCTAATTACAGGTTTGTGGTTAGCCAGAAACCATTTTGCAGTGTCGTTTTGTGGTAAGACATAAACCACGTGTGAGAGTGAAGTGGAAAGAAAATAGATCTGTGCCAGTGTTTGGCCACTGATGAAGGAGAGATATGAGATAAATCTATTGCCAGTAAAACTTTGCCAATGAAAGTAGAGATCTGAGACAGATATACTACTGGTAAAAGTTTATCGATGAAGGAAGAGATCTTAGACAGATCTACTGCTCGTGAAATTTCGCCGATGAAGGAAGATCATGGTTACGGGTAATCTGATAAAACCAAATTGTAGGGGGATTTGCAGATACCAGTACATGTATGCAGTGATAATGGTTGAAAGAACCATGTATGTGAAGGAAATCCTACGAGACTAGCGGTTGTAGTGGTTGGTACCCATTCATTCTGGTGGATGGTTGCTCCTTTATATGGACGTTGAAATATCCTTTTGTTATGTTTGACCACAACTAGATTTTGCAGATTGTTATCAAGAAAAGTAGTTATTAAGGGGGTGTATTGGAATATGTAATTCCTACTTCTCTTCGATTATGAATTTCTATGTATGGAGTCTATTCCTTTTCCATAGGAGTTAGCTAAATACAGGGTCCTAGTTTGGTGTGTGGTTGATATATTCTCTCAACCAACCTATTGTGTGTCCAAGATAGTGTCCCTATCTTGACACAATACTTCATGTATATATGTAACTCAATTTGATTAATAGAATGTAGTGTGCATGCTCGAATTTTAAGTCACATATAAACACACACTTTTTCTTGAGAGAAAATTTTCATAATTAAATATATTACTTAATATGGGAGTTGCCTTTAAATTGTATATGGATAATATGAAACTCGAGTAATATCAATATTCAAACTATTTATTTAATTTCTATATTTAGATATTTATAAAAGAAATATATATATATATATATATATATATATATATATATAGATATATATATATAATTTTATGTCTATTACATTATTTAAGAGAGACATCAAAAATATTGTATTGATTTTTTTTCTAAGTATGACTAATTCTATTATGTCTAAGGTTACTGGTACAAAACAGACACAGTGTCAGCTATGAAAGCCTGAGCACTGTGTTTGATAAACAAGTTGTTCCAAGAGTATCTGGACTTCCCAGAGTGGGAAACCAGTCCTATTAAACATAGAGTCTTAACCGCCCTTGAAAGGGAAACCGGTTTTCAGTACATGTAAACTAAACAAACATAAAAAGAGATACCAAAGTTCAGAAACCACTTTTCCAACTAATCTGCAAAGCTACAAAGTCTAGATTTATCTATAGAACTGGAACAAAAAACCTGGAAAGCATTGCAGAAGCTAGCCATGCGTCGGAGAAGGTGGTTCCTCGATGACCTTGCAACTGAAATCCTCGCTGCTGTCATCCTTCCTAGAGTCGAGAGTGTCCGTCCTGCCAGAGTGCGGCACCGTAATTCGTTGCTGCTCCTGAGGAGAAAGAGGGGAGTTGACAGGAATGACCTCTCCGCTGGGAAGACCCGAACCTGGTGGGGGGAGCAGAGAAGCCAAACTGGGCACAGGATGGTTGGGGATTTCTTCACGCAGAGTAACCGTGATGTAGGCCGTTAGAACAGAATTGGAGGTTGTGCTATCAAATCTGAGCTCTGCACGCTGCGAAGTCTGCCGGATGGTGGGCCGAGCGATGCCAGGAGGGACAGGCTGGGGAGGGCTGCTGCCAGGAGCGTGAGCATGGGAAGGAGAAGGCAGAACAGCGTCCATGGAAACAGTGACAACATCCCCAGAGCGACTACGACCACGTCCTCTACCACCACGTGGGCTCGGATTGAAATCATGAGCATCGTCGACGGAGAAAGAACTGGGAGGGGGGCGACAGAGACCTCGGTTGAGGCCTCGTCTGCTCCTCATCCTTTCACAGAGACGAGGCATATCGCCAGAGGAACGACGAAGGTGACCGGGGTCGAGAGGGGCAGCAGTGATAGCAGGGGAAGCGGCGACAGGTTGAACAATGCGGAGAATGGTAGGAGGAGCAGGAAAATGACCAAGAAGCCCACCATGCAGGTCGGTGCCAGCACGGGACAGATAATTGAGCAAGCAATGCGGACTCTGGGAGTAATGAAAACCTGGAGACAAATCAATGCAGGCGTGCAGAGAGCAGCGCCTCCCAGTGGTGGTCTTCACGCTGGCCTCGGTCGAACCAGGAGCACAAATACCATGTAGCGGGGAGGGCGAGATCATCGAACCATTGGCGTCGTCGGAGCCTTCCGAATTACCCTCTATAACATGCAGCACCGCCATAACAGTTAACAGGGTGAGCAGACCAAGATGAATAGCCATCGCGCGAGCAGGGGCATTAAGAGCTTCATAAATGAAGGTTCCGGGAGCAATGTGGGCTACCCTGGCCGTCACCATGGGGAAGTGCGCATGGAGGCACGTCCCGTCCGAAACATTAATCAACCGCATCCAGCGAAAAATATTGTATTGATTACTTACAAAGTGAAAGTGAAATATCAACAATTGAATTAATTGTAATGTTAATATATTTTTAATCATTTATTATTATGGTTATTTATTTTTTGTTTTTTGTTTGGCCAACATAAATGAAATTATTTTTATTATTTTTTGGAGGACTTAATATACTTACACATGTCCCTCATATTGGATTGTAGAATGAGTGAGCCTCTTGGCTGAACCAAGAGTCTAAAGGGCACAAATGTCAAACTTTGTTGGGAAACCTACCCAAAAATAGAACAAAAGAGATATCAACAGCTTAGAAATAAGACACCTTGAGAGGGAAACCTCCAATACATTCCATAAATGAAAATTCTTGGATGATTCAAATTACGAAACCTACTTTCTATATATAGGAGTCCATGGGGCCACAATGTAATCGTAGCTAACCTAACAATAATAATTTAAGGGCACAATAATAACAATATGGGGGATACAGGGATACAATACTAACAATAAGGGGGTGATACTAACAACAATAACGGGCTATACTAGCAATATAGGGACCTAACATGCCCCTCTCCTTCAAAAAAGTGTTGTCCTCAACGCTTGAGTAGCTCTGGGTGCTTGTGTATAAAATTCTCATCCTCCCATGTAGAACCTTAATTGGGTAAGTTCTTCCACATGATGATATACTCTGAAATTGATCAATTTCGTAGTTGTCGAGTTCTTGTTTCTGTGACCGATTCAGGTTCCAATATGATTTTTCCTTCCTCATCAATTTCTAGCAATATTGTTTGAATTGGAATATTTTCACCTTCCAATTCAAACAATATTGTTGTTTTCGAAATATCTTCAGACTTCATTCTAATTTGATGATATCTTGAACGAAGATCCAACTTGGTAAAATAAATTGGTCCATGTAATTCATCCAATAATTCATCAATCACAGGAATGGGAAATTTATCTTTAATGGTGAGCTTATTGTGCTCCCTATAATTCACACACATGTGCCATGATACTACAGGAGCAGAGAAAGAACTTTGACTAGGTTGAATTATACCCGCCTCTAACATTTCTGCAATCATACATTCAATTTCGCTCTTTTGGACATAAGGATATATATAAGGCCTGATGTTTGGAGGAACACTTCCTGGAATCAAATGAATAGCATGATCATGATCATGAATAGGTGGGAGTCCTTTGGGAGTTTCAAACACCTTGAAATGATTATCCAATACTTTCCGGAGATCTGCAGAAATAGATTATTTTGATGTTGGAACTTCTAGTGAGCATAATTGTGCAATTACGCCTCATTTTTCTCTATTTAGAAGCTTTGTCATGAAATTAGAGCTTATTATATTTCTTGTCTTCCTTGCAATACCCCTTAACTCAACTTCCTTTCCTTCTGAAAAAATTTCAAGAAAAGTTCTTGAAAATTAAAAGATGCCATCCCGAAAGATTGTAACCATTGTAATCCTAGTACAACATCAGCACCTCCCATAGGAATGGAAAGCATTGGAATATTCAATAAATATTCCCCCATGGGTAGCTTGATATTATGGCATTTTCCAGAGCAATTTATAGTTTCTTCATTTGCAACCATCACTTGACATTCTGGTGCTGGGTATAGGAAACAATTCAATTCCTTGGCTACCTTACAATGAATAAAATTATGGGTACTACCTGAATCAATCAACACTATTACCTTTTTCTTCTTGATATGTCCTTCTATCTTGAGAGTTTGAGGAGTGGTAATTCCTGCTAATGCATTACACGATATGGTCGGACTCATTTCTTCCTCTTCTAGGGTTGGTTCCTAGTGTATATCTCTTCTTTTTCATTTTCTTCTTCCTCTTCACAATCTATGTAAAATAATTTATTCTCAGAACACTTATGACCTTTAGTGTATTTTCTATCACAAATGTATCAAAGCCCTTTTGCTCTTTTTTCTTCCAATTCTTGTGGTGTCAGCCTTGTAGGTTGTGGAAATCTAGGCGTAGCAACACTTCCTTCTTTATAGAAGTGAGTGGTAGGTTTCCTTGTCCCCATAATTTTCCATTCATTTTTTCTTTCCAACTTGAATTCCTTCTCCAATGAATCAGGTTCCAAAATGCGAACTTCATGTTGGATGTTATCCTGTAAAGTACCTATGAAGAGATCAACCCTGTGTTGCTCTGGAATATCAATTACCCTTATATTCAATTTTTGGAAGTCCTCAATGTGCTCCGCCACTAAACCATTTTGTTTGAGATTTATCAATTGGCTAAAGAAGGTGTTTCTCTTTGTATCCTCATAATGTGCTATCATTTCCTTCATAAAAATTAACCCAAGTGAAAAAAAAATTACGGGAGCAAAGCCATCGATACCATACAAATGTATTTTGTTCTAAATGTAAAGTTGCAATGAACACCTTTTGTGTGTTTTGCACATTATGGAGATCAAAATATTGCTCCATCTGTAGTATCCATGTTACAGGATCCTTTCCATCAAACTTTCTCATATACATTTTTGGAATATGGTGGTTCTTCCCTCCAACATTAGATTTTATGAAATCATGATTAAAATTTATTTTGTTCTCATCATGAGTTTCCTATACTATCTTTTCACCATTAGGAAACATTTCTTGTATCAACTTTGTCAAACCTTCCATGTCTGATTTTAGATCATTCTTCGTGTTTTCCATTTTTTCATCGATATTAGCTTCCATGCCATCCATCTTAGATTCCATGCCAGCTTCCATGCCATCTATCTTAGATTCTGCGCCTTTCTTCAAACCTTCCATCTTAGTTTCCACACCTTTCTTCAAAACCTCCATGTCATTTTTTGTTACTCTTTGCCAGAACAAAATTTGTTTCACTTGCTCTTGTAATTTTGATATGTCATGTTGCCATTCTTCGTCTTCATGAGTCATAGTAGAGCCTTCTAAAGGCTTAATGGGTGTTGAATTCTTTTTAGGGGCCATTTTAGAAACCAATACTGATATATATTCTACAATATGCCCTTTGAATCAATTCAACTTGATTCTTCAAACAAGACTTATGCAATTTGGGAAAAAAATACACACCTTTTACTTGCTTTTGCAGAGCTCTATATTGAAATTGAATTATCTCTATAATTGTAGATCCTCAATGTCTAAAATTTGGCTCAGTCGTAGTCCTCTGAAGTTTCTTTCAAATTCCATAGGTCTAACTTGATTTGGATTCTTCAAGTGAAATTTATGTCCAATGTCCCACAATGACCTAATTATGGACTATTTCGGTAGAGCGAACTTGTATGACTTGCCATGTGTCACTGTTTGTTCCTTTGGCCCTGAAATGTATAGACATGAAACTACAGTCCATGTAATTCTAGTCACATTTTACAGAATTCCAATCCGATGCTCAGAGAGAGAGTTATGAAGCTTTTCCCACGATCACCTCTTTGAGATAAAATTAGGGAGCCTGACAAAGACCTAACTTCCACAGATCATATCTCCGAAAATGTTGCTAAAAAAGCTTTGAAATTTCTCAAAAATGTTCCTTAGTATCTCTTCTTCGCGCTCTAAAAATTTCAGCTTCTAAACCTTCGTAGAAAAAAAATTATAGTGAAACTTCCGCGATGACCTTTTTAACTCAAATTTAGGAGACTGCAAGAATCCCTACCTTCCATAGATCATATCTCTGTAAATATTGTGAACGAAGCTCTAAAATTGTGTGAAGATGTTCCTCAAGATTTCGGCATCGTACCCTAACAATTTCAGCTTCTGAACCTTCGTAGAAAAAATGTTATAATGAAAATGCCACGATGACCTGTTTGGAGCAGCAAAACCCTAGAATCCAAAGCTTTGATACCAAATGTTGGGAAACCAGCTCCAAAAATATAAGAAAAGAGATATCAACACCTTAGAAATGAGCCACTTCGAGGGGGAAACCTCCAATACATTACATAAATGAAAAATTCTTGGATGATTCAAATTACAAAACCTCCTTTCTATATATAGGAGTCCATGGGGCCACAATGTAATCCTAGTGGGGCCACAATGTAATCCTAGTCGACTTAAAAATAATAATTTAAGGGAAAAATAATAACAATATGGGGGTTACAGGGGTACAATAATAACAATAAGGGGGTTACACTAACAACAATAAGGGACTATACTAGTAATATAGGGACCTAACAAACTTGAAAAATTATTTACAACGTAAATTAATCCATTTTAGTGCTTGGTAAATATTTGATTTATACAGATCTATAGTAGTAATTTTTCATTGTTTAAATTGTATATTTTGATATTTTACCGTTAGTAATATTTTATATAAAATTAAATGAGTCACACATTATCCTCTTATCAAGAAGTAACTTCTTTACTTACCTTTAATTAGTAACACACACACACACACATATATGAGAATTGTCTTTAAATAACTCGGGCAATATGGATATTCAGACACTTTATATAAGTTCTATATTTAGATATTTAGAAGTTCTAAAGTTGATATTTATGATTTTTTATTTAAGTTCTATATTTCATATTTATAAAAAAATATATTATTTAAGATAGACATCAAAATATTGTATTTATTACTTCAAGAGTGAAAGTGAAATATAAACAATTGAATTAATTGTCGTGTTAATAGATTTTTAATTGTTTATTATATGGTTATTTAATTTTTTCTTTTCTGTTTTTCCTACATCAAAGAAAATTAGTTTTATTATTTTTTTGAGGTTGTGACATACTTAAAATTCCATATTCATAATGGAAGGAACTACACATCTCCCTAATATTGAGCTACATAACATTAAAATATTGGGCTACACAAAATTAAAATATTTTAAGCGTACAATTTTTAACTTCCAATTTCTATTTACAAATGTTTATTTATTTGATATGAAATATTTTTCTTAAGTTGAATATATGAGTATTTTATTTATGAAAATTTGTGTCACGAATATACACATGAATACAACTTATATAAGAATTATTTTTTCTAAGTTAAACTTTGTTAATCCTTTCTTACCATGTTTATTTTTCTATATTTAATCTTTCCAAAGATATATATATATATATATAGTATCCACACATCTTTAATAATTTCACTTACAACTTGGTAACATTATAATTATTTTCGACATCACATTGTTAAATTTCTAAATCTATAAAAAAACATTTATATGTATTAAACATATTCTTTCTAGGTTATCCATCCGTTTAGGACCACTTTACGAAGTTATAAATGTCATATCTCGTGAATTCTATACTTTAAGGATTAGTTTGATTTGTTACGGATTACATTGATATTGAATTTTGAATGTAATCATCTATTTTTATATGGTGGGAATTCACTTCACATAACGCATAACAACTTGGTTTCTGCCCACCATGACTTGGGGACATCTGGTCAGAGGTTAAAGAATTAACTCTCCCAACTATCTGCAACATTAACTCCATCACATCTGGACCATTGGTTTGTTAAAACCCTAAATCCAATGGGTGTGAGTACATCTAGGGAGGTTAGGGTAACCACTAGCCCCCTGTACTGGCTCTTATCCTCATTCTTTCACTGACGCCTTGGTTGGTCCAACTCTACAACTTTTCATGGTTTTTCCTCCGTTAATACTTTTGTAACCTTAGTTTCTATGCTCACTGGAGCTCCTATCCTTTGTAATGTTGTGACTGCATTCTAGTTCGAAAAGGTATATTTACTCCACAATTTTTTTTACAGTTGATAATGTGTTGAGTTCCCTTCTATGGGTTTCGTTCTTTACCTCAATAGTGAAACTGTGCATTACAAGTTTACTTTGTTTATTAAGCATTTTGACTGTGTTAATTTTTTAAGTCTTCCACCTATTTGAAAGGTTTTGCGATCATTTCTCCACTGTCGGGGTTCTCGTTTGATCACCACAGAGTTCTCTGGCGCTAAGGTACCAAAACGACTGTTTTATATAACTCCCTTCTGCCAAGTAGAAATAGAGATTGGTTGGGACAAGCCCTACCCAAAGCAAGTAATCCACCCATTGTCAAAAATTTTCGAATTTCTTCCATATCAAACGGGTTATTTTCTTCCTACGTTATTTCTAGGTTGTAAGATTCATTTTACTGTCTGCAAATATGAATTTCTTATTGCATTGTTTTTCGTCTCACGCTAAGCTCATTCTGATGTCACGTAACAGAGATATGGGGTTGGCTCTTACTTCACTTCTCTAATTTTACACGTATGCTCAAACTCCTTAACACACTCATTTTTCAATTTTTGCGTAGTTCTGTTTGTTGAGGGTAAAACCCTCCTTGTGTGCAAGGCACCACATGGCCATGGTTGTGCATGCATGCAAGGGTCTTACTTCCAATGTCCTTGATGGTGAATGAGGTTTGCCCTACTGGTTACTTACTCAACTCAGTTCAAGATGGCTCCATGATGGTTTATAAATTACTGCATGGACTATTTCTTTCGAAATTCAAGGCTTTCAAGCCTGTAACAAGTTTATTTTGACAATTGATAATTTAAATGTATTACTTAAGATTCATAATTCATAATTTAAATTTATACTTGAGATTTCAGAACTCTCAGTTCTGTATTTTGGTTAAGAAAATTCATTGAGGAGTTTCTATATTTCTCCATTATGAGTTTTTTAGTTATTTTCCTCTTTTTCTCAGTAATTTGTGATGGTAGACACAAAAAGTATTACTTCCTCCTCCTAAGGGTTTATGTTTTTCAGTAGGAAATTCCTGGATTTCATAATGTTAAATCAACACATCTATATATTTATAAGTGTTATTGTTTATCTCCATTTACTTATGTTATGAATTGTTCCTAGTTTCTATCTAAATTCTCCTGGAGAGAGTTTACTTAATCTATTGCTATTTAGATAATTAAATGTACTCATATATTTCATAGCCCTATTTATTTTCTTTTATTTCAAATGTATGCTACAGTGAGTTGAATGTTGAAATGGCGAGAGGACATTGACCCCTGCCCTATCTCCATGGGGCTCGACACTAAACCTATGTGCCTCAATAGTTTGATTTGTTTACTTTAGACATGTTTCTTATCAATTCCAACTCTGTAACTTGCTTTCTGGAATTTAATGGATTTTAGACATTATGAATATAATTGTTTTCTATCTGATTTAACAGAAAAGATAGAGTTTGTAGTACTACTTTATTCCTTTGTGTATCACATGAATAATTTACTCTGTAACTTGCTTTCTAGAATTTAATGGATTTTAGACATTATGAATATAATTTTTTTCTATATGTCTTAACAGAAAAGATAGAGTTTGTAGTACTACTTGATTCCTTTGTGTATCACATGAATTGTTTACATTTATGTACTTTTGTTTACATTTTTTTCATCTTCTAATTTTAACAAAAGATTTTCACTGTACTATTTGAAAATGTAAGTCAAGAATCAGAAACAGAATAGTATAAATTTAGTAATTCATAATTTTTTTCTGGAACTGCTATTTTCATAACAAAATAAACAACCAAAAAGTACTTAACTTTTTACTTTTCTTTTTCGGTAAGTGATGGTTCCGCCCAACCTTGAGAGAGGCTATCACATACTCTTCTCCCCTCGTGCTCCTCTCTAGAGCCTTAGGTAGTATAAAATCTTAATTATAAGATAGACATTAGGATTACAATCCAACCTATACTTCTCTAGGTTTTTTCAAAGCTCCACTGGTTTCTTGCCAGCTCCTGATAGCTCTTCTCAACATACTGTTGTTAACCCTTAACATCTTTCTGAACATAACCCCTTCCTTCCTTCAGGGTTTTTCATTTTATCCTTTTTGGGAAGTAGCTGTCAGAAAATGTCTCTACGTTTTGATTTGGAACCTTGGAATCATTTACCATTGATTTAAATCCTTTTTCCTTAGGATAATTATCAATTTTGTTTTATTTATAAATAAACTCAAATTTCACTAACGAATAATCATATTTGATCAATTTTAATTATTCAACTGTATCATAAAAGTTTTTCAAACATAATTAACATAAAACAGGGTGTTACATCTTCCCCCTCTAAGGAAAACACTATCCCCAGTGTTACTTTATCATTGAAACAGTTCAGGATATGCCTCTGTAATGAAATTTTCATCCTCGCTCATAGATTCCTCCAAGATAAAGTGCTTCCAGTGCACATTAAATTTTGGGATCACTCACCTCCGGAGCATTATTTCTCTCTCATTGAGAATACGCTAAGGCTCTACCAGAAAATCTCAATCCGGTTCTACCTGCAGTGGCACAAAAAAAATTAAATAGTTCCAACAAGAACCCTTCTTATTTGTAAATTGTAATGTAATCATGACTTACATGTATGCTCTACCAATTTATCACATGATTAGCGTCATGTATATATCGTTTCAATAGTGATACATGCAACACATTTTGCACCATTATATAATTAGGCAGAGCCAGTCAATAAGCCACTGAACCAATATGTTCCAAAATTTGGAATGGTTAGCAATACCTGGGAAGAAATTTGGCACAAGTATTCCACCTTAAGGTACTCCTCTTTGGTTTAACCCTTACCTATACGTGCACCCCCCCCCCCCCACACCACAAATTCCCTAAAGGTTCTCTTTTGGTCTTCATATATATTTTGCTAGTATTGAGATGCCTTTAAGTTATGTCTAATCTTCTCACCTCACATTCCATTTCCTCATGCATGTCTGGTCTGTGAGTCATATTTCTTTCCCATCTGCTCCTATTTATGGGGGTCCAACATTGCCTTCCGTACAATTCTTCAAAAGGACTCTTCTTGAGGGACTCTTGATAAAAATTATTATAGGGAAACTCGACCAAATGTAGATACTCTTCCAACTTTGTAGGTTGTTACATTACATATATGCATAGCATATCCTCCAAAACTTGATTCAACATCTTTGTTTTCCCATATTTTTGAGGATTCTAAGCGGTACTAAACTGTATTTTTTTTCCCAAGCCGATGAATATTTTTTTCCAGAAAGCTAATGTAAATTTTACATCTTGATCTGAGATAACAATTCTCAGAATACCATGCAGTCTAAAAAAAAATTTCATGAAGATATCTATGATATGTAACGTCTTGTAGGTTTAATGGACATGTATGAAATGAGCTACCATACTGAGCCTATCCACCAGCACCATGATTGAGTCGTTGTGTCTTTTTTTTATCGGTAACCCAGTGATGAAATAAAGGGAAATGACTTCCCATTTCCATTCAGGTATATGGATAGGCTGAACCAATCCTGCTGGATGTTGGTTTTCTAACTTGACTCGCTGGAAATCTAAGGACTTGGTGAGGTATACAACAATGTATTTACACATCCCCGACTAGAAATAATCTTTTCTAATTTTTGTTAACATTTTCTGATATCCGAGATGTCCTGCATAGAAAATTTGATGATATTCATCCATAATCATCCCCTTCAAGCTCATTTGATTTGGAATACATATCTTATTTAGGTATAATAATAGTTTTTTATCATTATGATCACAATACAATTAATTTCTTTGATTTTTGACTTCTCTTGATTATTTCCATAGGAACTTATATTCAGGGTCCTCCATTACTACGTCCACAATCTGTTCCTGGAACGTAGATTCAACTTGGTTAAAAGACAGTTCATAGATAAAATGAAATTTTTTTCTTAAAGAATCAGAAACAAAGTTCTCCTTACCTTTACATGTTGAATACAAAAATCAAATTCACATAAAAATGCATTACATTTTGCTTGGAGAGCATTTAATTCAGATTGTTTAAAATATCTAGTTAAACTATTGTGATCGGTTCTTAGCAAGTACCTTTTCCCGAACAAGTATGTCTCCATATTCACAAGGCATGCACTACTACAGTTAGTTCTAGATCATAGGTATAATATTTCTGCTCGTGATCTTTCAACTTTTGATATTCGTATGCTATGACTTTGCCTTATTGGGTCAAAACTGCTCGTACCCATTTCTTTCATGCATCAGTGCATAATTTGAATTCCTTACTTGGGTCTTCTACTTTCAATACATGGGAAGTGGTTAGTAGCTCCTTCAATTGTTCAAAACTATTTTGACATTCTTGAGTCCACTTAAAGACTCATCCTTTCCACTGTAGAGAGGTAATATGAAAAGCTATTTTAGAGAACTCGTTAATGAACAATCGATAATAACCAAATAAACCCATAAATGAACATATGTCAGCCACATTCTTAGGAAATTTCTATTCCATAATCATTTTTATCTTTTCGAGGTCCTCATAAATCCCTTAAGCATATATCACGTGTCCCAGATACTTAATCTTCTCCTTGTAGAAGTCACATTTACTAAATTTAGCGTAGAGCTAGTGTTCACATAACATTTTCAACACTATGCATAAATGTTCCTTTCAATCTTCCGTATTCTTAGAATAGACTAGGATGTAATCAATCAAAATTAAAAAAATTTATCCAGGAATGGGTGGAAGATGCCATGCACCAAGCTTATGAAGTTTGTTGGTTCATTGGTTAACCTGAATGGTAACACCACAAATTTATAATGTTTATACTGTGTATGAAAAGCTATTTTAGATATGTCCTCATCCTTAATCCGTATTTGGTGGTACCTCAAGCTTTTTCAATCTTGCAAAACATTGTTTCCCCCTTCACCTGATCTAATATATTGTCTATGCATGGCAATGGGAACTTATTTTTTATAGTCAATTTAGTGAGTTGTCAGTAATCCATGCACATTGTCATAGTACCATCTTTTTTATTAACAAACAGTACTGGTCCTCCCCAAGGAGATACACTTGGACGAATATATGCTTTTCCCATTAATTCTTGTAGCTACATTTTTAATTCCGTTAGTTTAGGCATGCTCATTCTGTATGGTTATCATGACACAACTATTTCCCTAGATATTAGTTCTATTTTAAAATCAATTTCTCGTTTTGGTGGCAATCTTGGAATATTTTTAGGGAACACATCCATAAATTCCTATACAATAGGAATATTATCTAGCATAAGGGTCTTATGCTTGGAGTTAGATAACCCCCCTTGGATCACATAGAGATGAAACCCCTTTCTAATGCATTTACTCAGCTGGGATGACATAATGGGATGCAACCAAAGTGGCTTCTTGATCCCTTTCAATTCCCGATGTGAACCGTCTTATGATTTAAAGTAAATGACATTATCTTTGCAATCCACTAATAACCAATATTTTTATAACCAGTCCATTTCGAGTAAAATATCGTAGGAACCTAGAGGTAGAATTTTCAGCTCTATAGTTTTGTATTGATCTCCTATCTGCAGTTCACAATTGGGAACTTTGGCATTGACTCGCCTTTTTTCCCTAGTAGCCAACTGAACCATCCATGGATTCTTAAATTTCTGATTTTTCGGTTTATAGTTTTCAACTATGAGGGGGTTTATATAGCTAAAACTGGCACCAGGGTCAACCAAAATGGAAAAATATTGGGTTTGTATCTTACCTTCTAATTCTATCATAGTTGGCTGAAAAATCTGCTTGACGATCTTATCCTGGGTATGTTTCGCACACGTCTCCAACTGTAGATGCCTCCTGCAGGTTGGTTGTCACTTCATTTCTCCTTTTATGAGCACAATTATTAAAATAATGTGGCTCCCCACCTCCCCAACATATCAATGGGGGTTTTTGGGACTGTCGAAGGTATGGCCTACTAGAATCCTGATTATGTCGCTATTCAGCAGCCCATTTGGTTTTTTACTAATTTTACCCAATATTCCTATTTACTGAATTCCTCACATCATTTTTATAGTTTCCTGATCTATTGTTTTTAAATTCAAAGGGCCTTTTTGTCCTTTCATAGTTGGCCAGCTTCTGCCAACTTATCCCTTTGCTTTGGACTACTGATAGTACATCCTTGATTTTCTGATCACTTCATCCATTGTTTTTGGGTTCACAAACTCAACTCTTTCCTTCATATGAGCAGGAAAAATACTCAAGAACCTTTGTACCTTTTCCTTTTCATCTCTTAAATATGGCACATATCTTAACAAGGAGGTAAATTTACTGATAAATTCATCCATAAACATTTTTCCCGATTTTATATCATGAAACTCTCATGATTTCTCATTATATAATTGTTCAGTTAAGTACTTGTCCTTGAAATATTAATGAAAATCATCCCAAGTCACATTACGATCCTCAATTCCACGCACATTTTTCATCTCTTCTCACCATAAAGTAGACTTTTCCCGAAATTGATAGATAGCTAGGCATGGAAAATTTTAGGGGCTAATATTTGTAGGTGGGCTAATATTCCATGTTTTTTCCAAAAAAAGGATTCGCCAATTTCCATTTTTTTTAAAATTAATTCGCCTAAATTTTATAGTATAAAATTATTTCACCTTAAAAATCACCAATATTATATATTTTCTAATATAAAACAATTAGAAACCTAAACATTTTTACAAAATTATCGTCAAGCATTTTAAATTTTGTATATTAGGGACTAGTAAGATTCGCCAAGGTTTATAAACTTTAAGATAAAATTCCATCCTTAAAATTATCCCTGTAGCTAGATGAGCTTTGAGTTTGTTATTATATTCATATACTTGAAAATACTTATTCATATTTATTATCCAAGCTTCCGCCATTTATTCATCCTCTACATCAAATGTAGGAGGCTTCATTTTCCAAAATTCTCCTTGTAATTCCATTTTTTGTTTCTTCAGTTCTTGCTGATCTTAAATATTGCTAGATACAGCTTCATTATAAGTTCTACTATTCTTACTCCATTCCATACAACTTCCTTTGGGATTCTCATGAATTTGTTTTGGTTGCTCTCCCTCTATGTGGGTGTCCCTCTCTGGACTGGGTTATGTAGTATGATGGTTCTATTTCTCTGAAAGGCTCTTCAGTATCCTTTCATGCTCTCTCAGTAACTTCTCATTATCACTTCAAACCAAAATTATTTGCGTTTGAAGTTGTTACACCGTATCTAGTAGTATATTCCTCTTATTTTTTTTCTCTTACAATAATATACTGGTTCGTTGGTGTTGGCCCATGCTTAATTGCACCCACATTTCTGGGTTAACTTCTGGATTTGACAAGGGATGGGCTTCCCTTGTATTTCTTGATGTTTTATGACTGGACCATATTCTCATTGTAGCTTCATATCAGTCTTCCTGCCACTGTGCATAATTTCAAAAAAAAAAAAAAAATCAAAACAGCCACCTTATCGGATTGGCCCAACTGGCCCCAACATGTAACCACACTCTGATACCCCTTGTCACAATTATACACATAAATACAACTTATATAAGAATTGTTTACCTAAGTTAAACTTTGTTAATCCTTTACTACCATGTTTCTTTTTCCATATTTAATCTTTCCAAAGATATATATATATATATATAAATATATCCACACATATTTAATACTTTCACTTAAAACCTAGCAACTTTATAATTATTTTCGACATCACATCGTTAAATTTCAAAAGCTATATAAAAACCTTTATATACCTTAAACATATGCTTTCGGGGTTATCCATCAGTGTAGAACCTCTTTACGAAGTTATAAATGTCATATCTCCTAGATTTTGTACTTTAAGGATTAGTATGATTCGCTACGGATTACATTGATATTGAATTTATAATGCAATCATATATTTTTCTATTGTGATAATTCACTTCACATAACGCATATCACCTTGGTTTTTGCCCACCATGACTAGGGGACATCGGACCAGAGGTTAAATAATGAACTCTCATAGTTGTCTACAACATTACCTCTATCGCATCTGGACCATTGGTTTGTCAAACCCTAAATCCAAGGGGTGTGAGGATATCTGGGAAGGTTAGGGTAACCACCCAGCCCTTGTCCCACCTCTCATCCTCATTCTTTCATTGACGCCTTGGTTGGTCCGACTGTACAAATTTTCATGGTTTTTCCTCCGTTAATACTTTTGTAACCTCAATTTTTATGGTCACTGGAGCTCCTATCCTTTGTAATGATGTGATCGAAATTTATGCAGGAATGCAACATAATATGCATGTAACCATAAATAAAAATATGCAGTGGAAATAACACTTAATTATATTTATTTAAAGAACTGAAATTTGCTTAGAGATAGAATAGAAATAAACTAGCTAGGGCGTTGGTGGCTTATCTCTGAGAAGAGATGTGGCAGCTAGAGGCCTCTGAACTGAGTTACAATGAGGCTCGAGGGACTATTTATTATTTAGAAACAATGTAAAACCCTAAACATTCAAAACCCTAACCCTATGAGATGAAGCGCCAAAACTATGGGCCCCGTTTGGGTAAATTGGTGTTTCAACTTCCCGGGGCCCTAACTTTGGCATACGATCACTGTTTGATGCACTCAATAGCTCGTTAGAAAGATATATCTGAGGAGTAAAACTTTTGGGGCAAAAAAGAGAGGTTTTATCACTATTGATTTAAAAAAAAATGTCGTTTAGAGCCTCAAAATGGCTTTGAAAGTCGAGAACCTGAAAAACTGTCAAAAATAGTAAGTTGTGCCGAAACTAAAAAACTAAAAGAGAAAATGGTGGGGCCCCAAGTGGAATAGGTGGGGGGCCACCAATATCCACCTGGATCATTCACCCCCCCCTGAACAATCAGTGGTACCCATTGCGTTGAGTTCCTCCATGAGATGAGGAAACTTTTGCTGAACTTAGTCCCTGGTGAACCACTTTCCTTAGTGCAAGAGTTGGCCAGCTTTGAAAAACTGATATAGTTGGATATTATGTTGGTGATTGTTCTTGATTTTCATTTCCATGATAGAATCGGTGGTGGCCTATTCCATGCAGTCTGGGTTTAACTCGTTTTTTTTGAGTTGTTTTGCAATGTCATAGGTTTCCAGTAGAGGTGGGAAGTAGGGACAAAGGCGGTCCACATTTAATATCAGGTGTAGACCAAGGAATGGTGGAATACTGAGCTCGAAATAATTTTTCCCTATTGCCTTGGTGATGGTGTAAGACCCATATCAGAGTGGGAGAAGCTTGTGGTGGGGTTCATTGAGGCGCTCCTTCTACAAATGTAGCCACACTTTGTCACCCACCTGGAAGTTGTGTGGTACCCGATGTTGATCATGTCGTTACTTGTACTTAGCATTAGTTTTGTCAAATATGTCATGAAATTTTTGGTGGATGTGTTGAATTTGCTCGATGAAGTTGTTCTCTTTGTCAGCTTCAGAATGGACATGAGCTGATTCGGCCTAAGCAGCCACAAATGGCATGGCTATGTAAATGGGACATAGTGACTCGAATCTGAAGCCCACCTGAAAGGGGTTGTGGCCAGTTGAGCTGTGGAGGGCCGGATTATAACTGTGTTGTACATAGGGGGAGGCTCTCATCCCATGTGCATGGATGCTTTGAATTATACATGCGCATAATGTGTACAATCATCCTATTGACGACCTCTGTCTGGCCATCAGTTTGGGGATGGAAAGTTGTGGACATGGTGAGCTTAGTATCGAACATTGACCAGAGGCTAGAACAAAATGTGCTAAGGATCCTACTGTCATGATCGAATATGATAGACTGTGGGATCCCAAAGTACACCCAAAATTGTTCAAAGAAGAGTTTAGAAGTGGCCTTTTCTATGATGTTCTTCTTGTAGGCCACCATAATGGCCATCTTCGAGAGTCTGTTGATGACCATGAAAACACAGCGTTTCCATGCTTAGTAGAAGGAACGCCTAACATGTAATCCATGGAGATGGATTCCCAAGATCAACTAGGGGTACGTAGCGGAGTATATAGGCCATGCTTCTTGATGGTCAGTTTGGAAAAGACACAAGCAGTGCACAATCTGATGTACTTCCCAACATCCTGTCGAAGGATCAGCCAATAGAAATACTTCTGCCTTACTACCACTATTTTCTCAACCCTGAAATTCCCAATGGCTTGACTATAATGTGCTTCCCATATCATCGTTGCACACTCACTTGAAGGAACACAAAGGTGTCTAAGGTGACATAACAGTGCATCTTGGAGGTGAAAAATTGGAACTTGTGTACCCCCCAAGAGTTCCTTGTATGTGTGGCTGAATTCTTGATCACTCTTGTAGAGAAGCGGCCAATCAGAAGTCTCGTTCCCATAAGAGTTGAGAATGGTGGTTAGTACCATGATCGGTGGTCCACTGAGGCAGTCTACAACATTATTGGTGCTACCCTTCTTGTACTTGATGTTCAAATGAAACTGTTGCAGAGCTATGGACCAATTTTGATGGTGATCGTTCTAAAACTTCCCTTGTGTCTGTATGAACTATAGGGGTCGGTGGTCTGTGTCGATGATTGTTTCCTTCCCAAAAATTTAATTATTCCATTGTCGACAAGCTTGCACAATGGAATACATTTCTTTGTCATAAGTGGGATACTTTCAAACTGTGTCAGACAATGTCTCACTATGATATGCCACTGGATGCCCTTGTTGAGTAAGAACTGCCCCAATAGCATAGTCAGAGGCATCTGTCTCGATCTGAAATATTTGTTGCAAGTCTAGTAATGTGAGAACAGGAGCAGAACAAAGGCGATGTTTCAATTCTATGAACGCCTTTTGTTGATATTCTGACCAAAATAATTTCTCTCTCACTCCTCCATTGTTGACTTGACTCAAGGGCCAAGTGATATGAGAGAATCCCAACATGAACCTACGGTAGAAATTAGCAAGACCTAGAAATCTATGAAGCTCTGTTATAGTGGTTGGGGCTGGCCAGTCTCGAATTACTTGGATCTTGGTTGGATCCACATGCGCCCCACTTCCATGAATAATGTATCCTAGATATTGAACCTAGGTCATGCCAAAAGTGAACTTCTCCAAATTGGCACATAACTTGTGTTACTGTAGTGTTTGGAGGACTTGTCGGATGTGGTGGATGTGCTCTTCCCAAGTCTGGATGAAGATCACAATGTCATCCAAGTACACTACTAAAAATTATTTGGTGAATGGCCTCAAGATGTCATCCATCAACCTCATGAAGGTTGCTGGAGCATTCTTCAACCCAAAAGGCATGACCAACCATTTGAAAAGGCCCTCCTTAGATTTGAAGGCAGTCTTCCACACATAATAGGGTTCGATGGGTACCAGGTGATACCTAGAATTCAAGTTGATCTTGCTGAAATATTTCGCCCCTTTGAGTTGGTCTAGAAGGTCATCAATCCGTGGGATCGGGTACCTATTCTGGAAAGTGATCTTGTTCAGCACCTGATAGTCAATACAGAGTCTCCAAGTCCCATCCTTCTTCTGTACTAACACGATCGAGCTCCCACATGGTGATGAACTTGGCCGGATGTGACATTTCTATAGCAGCTCCTGAATTTGCCTCTTCATTTCATTGTTCTCCAGAACATAGCACTGATAGATCGGTCTATTGGGTAGCGGTGCACCTGGGGTCAGATAAATGGGGTGCTTGACCTGACAGTGCAGAGGCAACCCTGTGGGTGAGGTGGAAATTTCCCCGTACTCCTCCACAACCTTGTCCATTTGTTGTTGTTGTGCAGAGGAGCCATGTCCGGAGGTCATGGCCACAATCTTCTTCTTTCCCTAGGGGCGGATCATCAGGAAAAAAAATTTCTTGGTTTGGGAAACGAGCTTACTGCATTGTTTTGCAGTAACCAAAGAGATAGTGGTAGGCGGTGGTACCTCTGGTATCCTGTACAACTTATTTCACAAGGTAACAGTAACAGTGCGATGTTGTGACTCATACATACCATCCCACTTCCACAAGTATGGTTGGCCTAATAATACATTAGAAACATCAATAGGAGCAATGTCACATAATACCTCATCTGTGAAGGGCTTGAAACTATAGGGAAGGCGACATTGTTGACCGACACAAAGGTTCCGTCCTTGGTGAAGCCACCCGATGGTGTATATTTGTTGGTGCGCTGTGGTCAGTACGCCCAACTGATTCACAAAATCTGTTGAAATGAGGTTCTTTTTTCTCCCATTGTCAACAATTAACTATAGCGGGGAACCCTTTACCCACATCTGGGAGTGGAAGAGACGTTTTGCCTCCTTTGGATCCTCCGGTTTCTCCTTCTGGATCTTTGCAATGGAAACAGTGGCATTGGGCTCCGCATCAATAATTTGTTTCCCTTTACCATTCCCCTTTTCAAGTTCTAATTCAAATTTAGAGCATGCATCTAATTCAGAAGCCCTCATCTCAGCCACGAGTGACTGCTTGGCCCAACACTCACTTGTGTTGTGAGTGAAGCTCTTATGAAACTCACACCACTTTCCTGTATCCTTCTTTGGCCTCATGGTGTTGTTCTTTGCTTGTGGCTTTGGCAGGTTTTCTTGGGCCACCATGCCTTGGCTTTGTCCTTTTTTTTGTAGTTTGGGGGCACCTTTCCCTTGCTTTTGATTCACAGATCCAACGTCTCACTTCTTCTGCTTGAATTTCTGCTCAATCTTGGTAGCATATCGGTATGTTGTACCAAGCAAGGAGATGTCGAGGAACTCCATTTCCTCCTGAATGTATCTATGTATACAACTGCGATAATTTAGTACCAAATGTTTCTCTGAATCTTGGATACCCAGCTTTGTGCGCAGGGTATGGAACAGATTCGTCAGCTCATGCACATCTTGATCCCTTTGTTGCCGCAGCATGGTCCATTGTATGTACTTGTCCTCATAGCTCCCCACGGGATAGTATTTTTACTTGATGGCATCTCAGAAAGAATTCCAAGTGGGTACGGCTGAGAATAGAGAGGGTTATGTCTCATCCTTTTTCTCACAGTAGGTTTCCCACCAGTCCTTGACATGGGGAGTAGCCTTAAGGAGTGAAAAAATAATCTTCTCTTGGTCAGAAAAGTCATGGACCGAGAAATATCCTTCTAATAGATTCATCCATCCATCTACGACATCTGCATATATTTGACCCTCAAATATGGGAATGTCAAAGTTTATTTGTACCTTAAATGGAGTCGCGCCTCCAGAGCGGCTGTTGGATGTAGATGCGCCGCAGTTGGGCAGTCATTGAAGGATCTAGGCAAATTTGTCCATCATCGCGTTCCCTTTTTTTTCGAGGGCCTCCTCAAGAAATATTTTGATAGGGTCTCCTACTCCCTCATCTTTCTTTTCATCCCCCATGGGCAACCATCAGGGTTTACGAGGCTGATCTTGCAAAGGTTCAATCAAATCGAGCCCCAACTCTTTATACCCCAACCTCGTTGGGGACATGTAAAGGAGGATTGAGAAAAAACATACCTCTATGATACCACTGATCTAGATTTATGGAGGAACGCAACGAAATACACATGTAACCATAAATACAAATATGCAATGGAAATAATACTTCATTTTATTAATATCAAAGAACTGAAATTTGCTTACAAACATAATAGAAATAAACTATCTAGGGCACTAGTAGCTTATCTCTGAGAAGAGATGTGGTGGCTACAGGCTTTTGAACTGAGTTAAAATCAGGCTCGAAGGCCTATTTATTATTTAGAAACAATGGAAAACCCTAAACATCCAAAACCCTAACCCTAGGATATGAAGTACCAAAAATATGGGCCTTGTTTGGCTAAATTGGTGTTTCAACTTCCTGAGGACATAAATTTGGCATATGATCTCCATTTGGCAGGATTAATAGGCTTTTCCTCTCTCATTTTTCCCAAAAAACGTCGTTTAGGTCCTCAAAATGGCTCCGGAAGTTCAAGACACGAAAAACTGTCAAAAACAGTAAGTTGTTCCGAAACTAAAAAATTGAAAGAGACAATGGTGGGACCCCAGGTGGAATAGGTGGGTGGCCACCAATATCCACCTGGATCATGATGTGTCTGTGTTCTAGTTCCAACAAGTATACTTCCTTCGCAATATTTTAACAATAGATAATGTGTTGAGTTCCCTTATGGGGCCCTTCTAGGGGTTTCATTCTTTACCTCAATAGTGAATCTTTGCATTACAGGTTTACTTTGTTTATTATGTATGGTGACTCTGTTAATTTTTTAAGTCTTCCACTTGTTTGGAATGTTATACGATCAGTTCTCCACTGTCAGGGTTCTCATTTTATCACCACGTAGTTCTCTAGCACTAAGGTACCACATCGACTATTTTATTTAACTCCCTTCGGCCAAGTATAATTGGATATTAGTTGGGACAAGCCCTACCCAAATTCGGTAATCCACCCACTATTATATTTTTTCAAGTTTCTTCCATATCGAACTGGTTATTTTCCTCATAAGTTATTTCAAGGTTGTAAGATTGGTTTTACTGTCTGCACATATGAATTTCTTATTGCATTGTTTTTGGTCTCAAGCTCAGCACATTCTGATTTTGCGTAACATAGATATGGGTTCATCTCTTACTCCACCAATCTAAGTTCAAAGGTATGTCGAGACTCCTTAACGCACTCCTTTTTCATTTTTTGCATAGTTTTGTTTCCTAAGGGTAAACCCCTCCTAGTGTGTAGGGCACCACATGGACATGGCTGTGCCTACATGCAAGAGTATTAATTCCTAAGTCCTTGATCTTCAATGAGGTTTTCCATGTTTGTTACTTACTCAACTCAGCTCAAGATGGCTCCGTTATGGTTTATAAATTGTCGCATGGACTTTTCCTTTCGGAATTCAAGGATTTCAAGCCTGTAACTGGTTTATTTTGACAGTTTACCATTTAAATGTATTACCTGAGATTAATATTTCATAATTTAAATGTATACTTGATATTTCAAAATTCTAGGTTCTATATTTCGGTTAAGAAACATCATTGATAAATTGTTATATTTCTGCATTATGAGCTTTTTTAGTTATCTTCCTCTTTTGCTCAGTAATCTATAATGGTAGACATGGAAATTATTGCTTCCTCCTCCTAAGGGTTTATGTTTTTCAGTAGGAAATTTCTAGATTTCATAATGTTAAATCAACTCATTTATATATTTATAAGTGTTACTGTTTATCTCCATTTACTTTTGATATGTATTGTTCTTAGTTTCTATCTAAATTTTCTAGTAGATGGTTTACTTAATCTATTGCTATTTAGATAATTAAATCTACGCTTAGATTTCACAACCTTCTTCCTTTTCTTTTATTTCAAATGTATGTGCAGTAAGTTGAAAGTTGAAATGGCCAAAGGACCATGAGCCATGCCCTGTCTCCACGGGGCTCGACGCTAAAACTCTATGCCTCAATAGTTTGATTTATTTACTTTAGGCATCTTTCGTAACTTTATTTCTGGTATTTAATGGATTTTAGACTGTATGAAGATAATTGTTTTCTACCTTGTTTAACAGAAAAGATAGATTTTGTAGTACTACTAGATTCCTTTGTGTATCACATGAATAATTTAAATTTATGCACTTTTTTTTATCGGTTTTTTCATCTTCTAATTTTAAGAAAATATCTTCACTGTACTATTCAAAAATTGATGTCAAGAATCATAAATAGTATAGTATAAATCTAGTCATTTATAAATTCTTTCTTGAACTGCTATTTGCATAACAAAATAAGCAACCAGAAAGTACTTATGTTTCTACTTTTCTTTTCCGGTAACTAATGGTTCCACCCAACCTTGAGAGAGGCTATCACATTGTTTGCTCCTCCCTTGCTCCTCTCCAGAGCCTTAGGTAGCAGACAATCTTGATTAGAAGATAGACATCAGGAATACAATCCAACTTATACTTGTCTGGGTTTTTCAGAGCTCCATTGGTTTCCTACTAGCTCTGGACAACTCTTATGAACATACTATTGTTAACCCTTAACATCTTTCTGAAGAGAAACCCTTCCCTCCTTGAGGATTTTGATTTTATCCTTTTTTGGAAGTAGGTATCAGAAACTATCTCTACTTTTTACTATAGAATCTTGGAATCATTTACCATTTAGCTAAATCCTTTTTACTTAGGATAATTATCAATTTTATTTTATTTTTTTATAAATAAACTCAAGGTTCACTAACGAATAATCATATTCATTAACTTTTAACAATTCAAATGTATCATAAAATTTTGTCAAACATAATTAACATAAAACATGGTGTTACAATTTGTTTCTTTGTTACCTATATTTTTTAAATACTACATGGCATTAATTACTATGAGAAAGAACGTAACTACTATATATCTATTTTTAAATAGCAATAATTTATTTTAATTATGCTAAGAAAGATGTGTTTTCTTGAATAAGGCTTCTACAATTTAAATTTAGTTACCAATAACTATTAGGTGCATGGTAGGAAATTAACCTCCACAAAATATTATAAATATTTACAAAAGTGAAAGATTGATATCTTTATGCTTTCAATTAAATTAATTAATTAATATGAACCGAGTTACCATTTTTTGGACATGTGGTATGTAATGCATCAAAATGTTTATTTAAAAAAAAAAAAAAGGGTGAGCTATTATTTAAATTAAGGAACTTGAATATGTGGTAGACATTGCAATAAATATTGCAAAAAGTTTGATTTGAGTAATAAAAAATACAAAATGCAAGTTGATGAGAGATGTTAATAACTCTGCATTTGATTTTGTAAGAATGATTATGCTTGACAAATGAAAATTTGTGAAATACAAATCCCAAACGAAAGAAATTTGATTCCCTAGAAAGGAAATCTGGATGGAGGAGAAACAATAAAGTTTAATGGCCATCTATAATAGCGAGGATATGGCCTAATGTTGGAAAAAATATATGGTAATAAATAATTATTAGTGGGATATTTAATACATTTTATGAGGTTCATAAGAGTAAAACAAAATGCATATTTACTTGAGGAGAAAGGGAAGGAGTCTCAAGTTGTGGGAACACCAATAGAGGTGCTATGGCGAGGCTACAATTGTGATTTCTACAATTTGAAACTTGAAAGTGAAAAATAGTAGAGTTGGAACAAGTAAGTATGAGGAAGTCGCTTCTATAAAATACAAACTGAAGCTTGGGGTATCTTGCTAAAAAAAATTTGCTTATCAGTCAACTATGTATGGGTGGAGAAACCCTCATCAAGATGTATCACCAATTTTGTCACAAGTTCATCTCATCCTTATCATATATGTTTTAGCAGTAGGTGTTTATTCGACATTATTGATGGTCATGTAAAATGTTTAAGATCATTTACTAGCTCCTTAAGTAATTCTATCTCCTTATTAACAATGTTTCATATAATATAGGAGGAATTTACTATAAAAAAAATTATTTTTGTTTGGATAAAAACTGAATAACTTGTAGGTTGATTAGAATAATTATTATCATTATGGCTAGGGAATAATATTTCCTCTAATATTTTATATCAAGACTAGAACTTACTATTTTTATGGTTGCCAACATGGAAAGTTTCAATTATTCTTTAATAAAATTTTAAATCGTTGAAGATATTATCATGAAGGTAATTCTATGAATAAGGTAGATGGTTCCTCTAATATTTTATATCAAGACTAGAACTTACTATTTTTATGGTTGCCAACATGGAAAGTTTCAATTATTCTTTAATAAAATTTTAAATCATTGAAGATATTATCATGAAGGTAATTCTATGAATAAGGTAGATGGGGAGGACCAAAGCAGAGTAAAAATTGTTGAGAGGAGAATTTTCCACTTATACCATAGGCAATGCCCAAAGAGGTTAAATAGGAGGGGTTCAATTTGTAGGTTGTAATCATCAAAATATTCCCTTCCCCACTCGACAGAAATGATATCATGGGGTTAGATCATAACACCAAGGTATAAGATAAGAGAAATTTCTTACAATATTCTCTTTAATACTTTAGGAAATGTTTCATAAATTCATAGTTATCTTAGATGAAAACTTTGGCTTTGAGGGAACCACATGGGTTTGAAAATTTGAAAACTCTTTTGTTCCAATCCAATACTGACTATTATCCTCTTTTTTCATGTATTCCCTTCGAAATAATAAGAAAAATAAATCCAAATGATGTGCCTCTATCTACCAAAAATAAAAATAAAACATTGTGACTAGAGAATGGAGGTAAACCCAATGTAAGTTGATGTAGTAAATAAATCGACAAAGTATGGATGTGAGTCAATATCAAAATCTATAGCATAAAATATATAACATAAAACAGAGTGATAGCTATAATATTAATAGAAAAGGAAATGGAATTGATCATAAATAAGGAATAAAGTAGTATCGCGTAGACGAATTTGAGACCTCAAATAAACTCTGAGTATGCATAGTAATGGGAAAATCACAAGACATGAAGATGAAAATTACCTATAGGAGCAGACTGATGTATGATAATCCCCACCAATTGATAATAAGATGGTGAGGGAAAAATAAAAGTGTTATTAATCTCCCCAATAAAAGCAAAAACAAATTCCTACAATGGTCACCCAAAATTCCAATTTTGATGAATAACAACAAATGCAATAGTGCAAAAAAGGAAAATTAGGACTAAGGTTGGTCGAAAAAATAACCTAGCATTTTCTGCTATTATAATCCTCTGTGCAAAAGAACTAAAACTCAAAAACCCTAAAATTCAAGAGTGTGGATACCAATAAAATCAGATACATTTTGTATCAGAAGCTTCATACATTTTAAGCACCATTCATAGAATTCAATAATACGTAACAAATAAATCATGGGATTATGCAATAACACCCACTCCATCTAGTCGAAATATCTTATTAAAAAAGATAAGAACCCATAAATTAAATAATTATATATAAACAGTAAATACCAATGTTCTTCCATTAAACCGTTATGGGAAACTATTAATTAAGATTTTCATTTACCATGAATTGTAAGGAAAGGTTTTTGTAACTTTGAATGAATAGTAACTTGCTTTAAGAGAATCATTAATATATACAAGAAGAGGGAGAATATTTCAATTTTTACTCTAATGTCTCTTAATATTACCTAATTTCTTATTTACATCATTTACAATTTTTCTAATCCCTAAATATTATGTGTCAAAATTCCCCCCTTGAATTTTGAGGGATGTTGGGGAGTCCAAACATCATTCTAAATAATTCAAACTTTTCTCTTCCAATAGGTTTCATGAAGGTGACTGCAATTTTCTTTGTTGTGGAACAATGGTGAAGGATAATTTCCTTAGCATCAATATGGTGTCAAATAAGATGCTACTTGTTATTTATATACTTGGTACCATCATGGAACTATGGATTATTTTCCAACTTTATTCCATAAGTGTTTTCAATTAAAAGAGGAGTATAATCCACTTGTTTCTCCTAAAATATTCTATAATTTTCACGAGGCACACAATTTCCTTCATTGCTTCTACAACTTTCACATTTTCAACTTCAATTGTCGATTCTGTTATAATTGACTATTTATGTGACCTTCAAGATACAGCTCCTAATCTAAGAGTCATAACATAACCTAAATTTGATAATATGTTTTCTATATCTTCGTTAAAATTTGAATTAAAGTGTCCAATGAAGATGAAGTGATCCGCATGTTTATACTTGTGCCCTAAGTATTGAGTTTTTTTTAAGTACCTTAGAACTCTTTTTGCAGTATACTAATTACCCTCACAAATATTTTGAATAAAACTCAAAAGGATTCCAACAAAAAATTAAATGTTTCGTCTAGTAGCAGTTAGGTAGTTGACGAGTTGTCCATACATTGTTGCATCCTCAAATTTATTTCATTCTATGGATGTGATCTTTAAATTTTTCTCCATTGGAGTGGTCAAAATATATCACTGAGACATGCCAAAAAATTTTAACAAGTCTCCAATGTACTTCTCTCGACGAAGGAATATAAAATTCAGAAGTTGGGTTAATTCAATATCAAGAGAGTAGTGAACATATTCCAAATCTATAATTTCAAGACCATTCCGCATTTCTTTAATTATGGATGCAAAGTAATTTTCATTGTTTTCTTACATGAAAATATCATATAAATACACCACAATATATACAACTATTTTTTCAACTTGTTTGAAAAACAAATTTTCATCATCAAGGTAATAGTGTTTTAAATTGAGAGTTCAGATGATGCTCAGTCAATTTCTTGTGTCAAGCTCACGGTGCTTGTTTGAGGCCATATAGGGATTTTAAAATATTACTTATTGTGTGTTCCTATCCCATCATATCAAATCCTTCTGGTTGGGATATAAAAAAACTATCTCTCATATTTCTATTCAAGAAAGGAATTTTAACACACATTTTATGGACTTTCCAACCATTTTAACCTTCCAAGAAAAACAAAATCTAGATGGTAACCCATTTTGTTTTGGGGGAAAAAGTCTCATCATAATCGACCCCTTCCTTTTGTATAAAACCATTTGCGATGAACATAGATTTACACTTGTCAAGTGATCCATATGTTTTATACTGGTTCTTGAACACCCATTTGTAGACAATTAGTTTGGTTCTCAATAGAAGATTCATAGTTTCGAGGATCCATTATCTAATAAAATATAATATTCTTTCTACAATGCTTCTTTCCATTCATCATGAGAAGGGGATTCTTCAAACGAATTTGGTATGAAATATGTAGAAAAATTTAATTCACAATCATAACAAACATCCATATGAATAGGTTACTAAAAATTTCCTACATCATCTCCATTCTATCTAGTAGAGCTTATTAGTCTTATATTTCAAACCTTATCAGGATGAAAAATTTGAAGTGTCTTCAAGAATGATTTTGGAGGATATGTTTGAGATGGCCCACATTTTTCAGATAACTGAGATGGGGTTGAATATAAAATTAGCCTTCAAATTCTCTCAATCGCATCACGCAAAGTCTCTTCTTCATCAATGATTGGAGCTTCTTGAGGGGGAGAGAGTTCTTGAGAAGGAGATTCCATAGATTGATACAGGATATGGATCCACCCTCCAAGATGTGGAATCTGATTATCAAATTGTTGAAACTTTTTTGCATGCCTGAAACTATCAGGGCAACCAAGCTACCACTCAAGAGCATTCTCAGTATTGGAAGATTAAGAAAGATAACATATCTAGATATCATAAAATTATTATTTACCTCATCATAGAGATAGTATACTTTGGTTGTATATGAGTACCCTGAGAAGATACATTTCTGATTCCTTACACCAATTTTGTTTCTATTTTCCTTAGGTATCAAGGTATAACACGTTGAAACACAATCCTTAAGATTCCTCACGGAAGGAATATGGCTATACCAAAATTTATAAGAAGTCTTTATTTTTTTAGATCATAATATGGATGCCTATTCCTAACATATAAAAAACATATAACTACATCAACCGAAAAAATTAGCTTTACATTTATTAAAAATATCATTAAACTTACCATACTTGATATTTCACTTTTCATTCTTTCAGCCACATCATTCTATTCTGGATTAGAAGGAATGATTGTTTGATGTTTGATCCCATTCTAGCAAAGATTTGAATAATATTATTTTCCATTCTCAATATGAATAAAGTCAATATGAGATTGTGAATCGTTTTCAATCCATGCATGAAAGTTGTTGAAAGTTTCAAAATATTCATATTTGTTCTTCAATAGATATACTGAATACATTCTAGTGTAGTCATTAATCAAATTCATCATGTATTTATTAATATTCTCAAAAGGAACATGAATACTTCCACATAAGTCAAAATCTATGAGTTTAAGCTTTCTATGTGTTGTCGAATGAGAACCATGAAAACTTTTTTTATTTTTATTTCCTAAGATATAAACATCATATTGATTAAGCTTCCTATGAATGTATAACAAACTAGTAACCCCATTTCTCTTCAATAAACACAAACTATTATATTTAAAATGTCCAAATTTAGCATTCCATTAGAGACTAGATGGTATTGTACCTTCATCAAATTTGGAAGTATATGCAAAATTTGGTGCACGATTAGAGGTTCCTTGTATCTTCAAGTCTTTGTTATTCTATCCCACTCATGAGAAGTGAGTTTTTTTATTATATTTTGACCTCAAACTTGACATCAAACATGTGAATGGATTATTCTTGCTAGCGGATGTAAACCAAAGATAGAAATTTTATTCTTAAATCGGGGAGGTAGAGAACATCATGTATGATAATATTTGGGAGACCAAGATGTCGTAGCATAATGAAGTCAAGTCCCAATTACTTGATTTTTTTTTTCTGCAAAATAGATTGTTCCATCAACATTTTCAGTGAATTATTCAAATAAATATCTTCTAAAATTCATGTGTAAATTTTCCCTTGAAGGAATCAACCATGCATCTTTCCATGAACCAAGTGAATAATTAAAAAAGTATGCATTTACTCCAATATTTTAATTTTCCACATCACAATCAATGGATCCAAGTTCTTTACCTTTCCGTCGATATAATGATTTTATTTTCTCTTCATCCCTTTCCTATATTATCCTATCCCAATAGAGCTTAAATGTGTAAGTATCATGTCCAATTTTGCTATAGCATATGCAATGAAGATCAGGTATTAATCCCTGGTAATGGCTTCCCCCCTGCTTATATTATTCTTCCTTCCATGTCCTCTATGAACACCTCTTCCTCTTGAAGAAATCATGTTCCTGATTCTTCTATTATTATGAAACGCACATATATTCTTAAGAATACTGAGAAACTATCTTATTTTTCCTAAAGTTTTTATTTCTTTCAACAAACTTCCCCATAAGAGATTCGAAGTAAATGTGCTTAATTTTTCCATCAATGTGTAATGACTCAAGATAATGGGAGTAAGTGGGATACAATGCCTTGAAAAAATTTGTGAGATGAACATCCATTTTAACATTGATGGCTTCTATATCATGCATAATGGCTCTTTTTGAGAGGATGAGGAAAGGGGATCATCCTCTTTCAATTATAAATTGAATAAATTGATCATTAATTGGAATAATTCAAGCTCACAATGTGAGTCATATAAGTGTTTCAGCTTATCTAAGGCTTAAAAATCATTTGTAATTGGTGTAATATGATGACTCACCTCTTCACCGATTGATGCCACAATAAAGGAATATGTCGTGTTGTTCTTGTTCTCCCATATGGCAAGCTCCTTATCTGATGTAGGCTTCTCAGAAGGATTTCCTCCTCCTCCTTCACATACTCCTTTTGAAAAATCATTAAAAAATTTGGGTATGCTTTATCATCCCTAGCCATTCATGGTAGTTATCTATTCTAGAGATAACTACACCAAATATGGAGATGAGGGACTTCATTTCTGAAAAACTTATGCATCGGCCTTGAAGAAATTAAATCCTTATTACGATAATATTTATAAAAAAAACATCTTCAAAAATAACAAAATAATTTTGAATATATCAAAAGGTATTTGAAACTTAGTTCTCAATATATATTATTTAAATTCAATAATGAATGTATGAACCAATTCAATAAACAACTCGAAATTTCAATGAAAAACATTATACAATTCAACACACCCACCATAATATATGTCATCACATATAGAAACCAAATCACATTGCATATACATTTTCCGACTAGAATAAAGCATGCCTCAATATTCATACAATATATACCATCAAACATCTATACAAATCCATATACCAAAATTTCATACCATATTAGACATACGCACCTATGCATTCATTTTTGAGGTCCCCTACAAAGAGGCATTCATTCTCTGGTAAACTTGGAATAGGAAATACTATCATAGAATTTTTGGTGGTATATCTTGTTATATAAAAAATAATATTTCTCCTTACATTTAGTGTTATAATATCACCCCCCTCAATTAGTACAAAAATTTTAGATTCTAACACCAATAAGATTTGTCTCACAATTTTCATTTCACTCCTATCAACTCTACCTCTTATAAGAAAATTAACATCGATAAGAATGTTTGAAATATTGTTATTGATGGAAAAGGAGCACAAAGGAGCAGCACCAAGAGAAGGGAGCAGATCAAATTCAGATGGAATTGTTGCAGAGAAAGAAAGTAAAGTGGCAGAGGCTACAAGAGGAGGGTTTAGATAGGAAGAAGTTTTTTCGAATAGTTAGGGTTTTGTTTTGTAAGCCTACGAGCAAATTAGACAAAAATGGAAGAAGAATTTCCGTCATTTTTTAGCAATGGGATTATTGTAGTGAAGTGATATTTGCAGAGATGTCACACAGGGTTGAATGTATTAGTGGGTTGCGACTGCCCATTTGGGGATTTTACTGTAATGGAGAACGATGGAGTAAAGGAGAAGTCATAGTGCAGTGAAATGAATCGATGATTTGTTTGAACAAGTATATGGAGAAGGTGTAACGAAAGAAATTAGATGGGGAATTATGAGTCAACGGCACAGTGGAACCATGAGTAGCATCACAGTGAACAGTAAAGGCGGTTTCGGAAAACAAAAGATGGTTTTCGCGCAACCTTCGAGTGGTAAGTGGTTTTATTGAAATTGAACGCGATCAAATAAGACTGTGACATATTACGAGCCCAAAACAGCCAGTTTCATGTGACTTTTGAGTGATAATTCGTCGGGGTTAACTGAATGCGATAGCCATTCGATCATCAACAATTCAGATCCAATGGCGTTCACACCCGAACTTGCGCAAGGGTTAACAAAGGTGTGGACCCGATGGTGTTAAAAAGTCACGTTAAATGTTATGCATCTTGAATGCGATATCCATTAGATATACGCATAAATCAGTTGTGGAGTGCAATGAATTATCAACTGTTGGATTTGATGAAAAGCGGAAGGACCATCGGATTGTGAACAGGATCGACAGTAGTCGTTTAATCAGAGATGTAGCATCAGGATACGTGCAACACTGGTAGAAAGATAAACCTTTACAAATGTTTTATATATTAGAGGTTATATGATTATAGAGCAGAATGATAAAAGGTGTGGGACCAACGAAGGTAGCAGCAAAGGCTAAACCTCGTTCACATCGTATGAGCATGGTTAACGTTGATCTCGGATCAACGGTACCATGGGGGCAGAAATAGTCTGATGATTAACCCAAGGGGGTGCCTCCGCAGTTGACCCATTGGGCATTAACCGAAGATCTACGGTTTTCATTCACTGCAGTAGCACAAGCCCGATGAGCTTTCCGTACCAAGGAGTGCCTCCACAGTACAGTGAACTGGGACCCTGTTTCCTAAAACCCAAAAGAACAGCGGTGGATCGACGCGATCAACGGATAAGATTAAAGGAGATAGACGGCAGATATTATATCGAAAACAAGTGGGACCTGATTGCATATCGAACATCGCAAGAGAATGTGATAGCTGCAGGATGGATGAAAAGTTGTGATGTGATGTGGCGATGTTAAGGGACACGTGGCGGCACAACGCTATATCGCACATTGGCGATGCAAAGTCCATCGCATACCGCGAAGTAGCGAGGTGATGCGATGCGAGGAAGGCGATGTGATTGATAGATGTGATGCGATGCGATCGCATATCGCAATCGAAGCAGGAGAGATATCGCACAACCTTAGAATTCATGTTAGTTGTGATGCGAAGTAGCGATAAAGTCAAGTGGGACCTATCCCATATCGCATATTGCAATCGACGATGCTTATGTGATAAGAATTCCCAAGTTATAGAAGTTGCGATGCGAAGTGCGATAAAGAGAGCGGACGCGATGAAGACCAAAGCCGAAGCCTAAAGATTTTCAAGTCCAGGTGTACGGGTTTTCCTTGTGTAAATCGCATCGGAGAGCAAAGGATCCATATAGAGAAGAACGATGGAAATACTAAAATGTGATATAAGGTGGACGCGATGTTGTTCAGAGGTAAATAGTAATGAATTTCATGTCCAGGTTTAATGTATTCTACATTGTTTGTGAAGAAAAGAGTGGAAGCAGAGGTCGACTCAGATAAAAAATGAAATGATTGAACACGACAAGGAAAGGCTTGCGCAGTTAAAAGGACCGGTTCCTGTGCAGAACAATTAGAAATACAACAGCAGGTAGAGAAGGCAAAATAAACAGAAAAGAAAGAGGCCAAAAGGGTTGAATTGAAATGTTTGATTGTAACTATAAATGTATTATTGAATTTATATTTTTTGTGATGTAAAAGAAAGTCTCTGTAAGCAAAGAAAAACTCCAATTTGATACTATAATGATTGTATATATTGTTGTAACATCCTGAATGTGCTAAGTGAGGAAATGATAAGGTGGAAGGCAAAGAGTCGTTCCTATTCACTTCATATTCCTTGTAGAATGCAAACACTCATAAAGCTATCTGTATAAAACATGTAATATCATTATGCATAGATAAGTAAGAGGGAGTAAGAAGAATAAGGAGCAAATAGAGAAGTTGTTAAGATCCAGAGATAACATAAGGCAGATATGAAGGATGGAGGACAGCAGTGAAGAAGGAATATAACAGAGCTGATATTCAGGTAAATGAGTATGTGTTTTCATAGTAGTGTGAGGAAGTTGGTGCTTCCATATCAAGCTGTAGATTGATGGATTTCCAGTTGTAGCTGGTTGAGGTAGGAGCCTCCTGTGGGTTGTAGCCTGCAGAAAATAGATGGGAGTTGGAGCTTCCTTGCAAGTTGTAGATTGCAGAATTGAGGTAGTAGCCTCCTGTAGGTTGGAGCCGATAGAAAATCAGTGCTGAGAGGGAGTTGGAGCTTGCCTTTGCATCACAACAATAATAAGATGTGGTTTTCTCCCTTATGGGTCTCTACTTATATTTGTTGTCTATGTGAATGATGATTATGTGTTGATATTCTGTATTTAATCTACTTAATACCTACTTCTCACTATTAAGATTGTTGTTCCATTGTATATTAAGTTGATCACGAAATTAAGATGTAAATACGTGTAAAAGAAAGTTTTGCAAGACCTTGACTGCATTAAACTAATTCACGCCCCCTCTCAGTTTAACCAAGGGTTCAACAAAGAACTGCCCCTTCAAAACCATAGAATAGGATATCCATAGTCCAAGGAAGGAATTCAATATCCTTATGCTTGGGGATAACAATACTAGAGTCTCTACTGACTAGCCTACTCTCATAAGTAATAACCCTAACTATAACACTATATCGATAGATGAGCAAATTCAGAAAACATAACAAAAAACCTATTTGGTACCAAGATAATCAAGATTTGTAGTTCCCAAGACCTGGTTATTTTTAATAGAATTAACAAGTGGTCAACCTCTAGGTAGATGAATTACATTAATGGAATGGGAATTATTTTTGTGGATTATGTGGTACTTGACACCCGTGTTATAAAAAATATTGTAAATTTTGACCTCCTAGATGACCATGACCCTAATTTTTACCACAAACCTTTATTCCTAACTCTAAAGCGTGACATATAGACCAACTACATGAAAAATAATTGTGATATTCAAAGGCCCTTCATTTACAAAAAATTAAAATGTATCTCTTCTCAAAAAAATTGAGGGATTTAGTTTCCTTAACGTATAATGATAACATTGATCAAATATACTACAATTTTACTATTACCCTTTCCACTACCATTAACAAATTATCAATTGAATTTTTGTATGAAAATAATAATATAAATTCCAACCTTTGGTGTCATAATGATTGTAAAATTTCCACGAAATTGATTAGAGATGCTCCCAGTGAAACTTTAAAGCTCAAAAAAATAAATTCTTACAAAGCTCTTATTTTTTTCTAAGCTGAGTAGTACCTGTTTCTCTATTCATTTTTAAAAAGGCATATTACATAGTAAAATAAGCTTCCACGACCTTAATTTTCCCTAGTAGGAAACCAGATATATTGGCCATCGAAAGGCATTGTAAGCCATCCAAAAACAAAATACTTTCAATCTGTCATACTCAGCTTTTATAGCCGCAAAGTTTGTGACTTTGACACACTACTACTACCGAGATGATTCAATAACCTAAACATAAACATAGATACTAAAAAAAAAAATGGAAGTAATATTGTTGTCATTTCAACCCTCATAAGAGTCAATTGGCGTCGGGTATTTACCACTAGACCTAGGCATCCTTGTTTTTTGTGGATTCTTTAGAAATTTCTCAATTTTTTTTAGTTGGATGTTCTTTCTCTGGACTTGGAATTACAACAGCTAAATTCCTTCTGAATTTCCTGCATTGCAGGATCAACCTACATGAACTCAGTAGTGTACAATATGGATTTAGCTATGAAATACTTCATTCACTACTATTAGTGCATATATTATTGATATTGTGTGACTCTTCCTATAGTGTTACCTGGGTCCACCATTATATTTTCTTCATCTAGGTTAATTCCTTCCTCTTCGGCTTGTCGGGTGAGCGCTTCCTCCCATTTGGTTGCAATTTTCCTCACTTGAGGAGGAATTTCCTGAATATATGTCAAGGTTGCATCAACAATGTGATCGGTTTGAGGCTTACACCTCATCTACCTCGAAGTGTGGGCGAATACCTCAACCTTCACTTTCTGCTTGCCTCGCTTCCACATATTCCTTCGAGTTCCCCCGTCCCCCTCTTCCTTCACAGCTCGAGCCCGTTCCATTGTATATATCCCAGGTGTAATTAGAGGGTATGTTCTTCTACACTTCCTTGTAATGGTTTTCTCATAGTCATAACCCAATTTCAAAGAAAAAAAATTATATTTCACTGCTACAGTATTGAATTAAACTGACCCAACATTCTGTGCTTACTCCCGTATGAAATCCAATTCCCTAACCACCCAGACCAAGTAGAGGACTCTGAGGATGTTCCTGGCCTACCCTATAACACATAAGTCCACAATATGGATATTTCGGTCTCTCCACCGCATCATAATACCGATTAGCAGCTACATTGCATCCTTTAGTTGTGTGCCCTTCTCCCCTTCCAGTGTTATGCTTACATCAAATCCCCCCATCACCCTTGCATCATGCCTCCCTTTCAAAAACATGGCTTCAATTTGATTCCCTAACTTGCACATGGAAAATTTGTGATTTCTCAGGTCTACCTCACCCTCCAGACATGTACATGAGTCCCCATCCCCCATTTTTCCCAGCATAATCCTGAAAGTTATAGAAATAAACTCACAATTAACTAAAATTTCACCTATGTGCTTCCTAACTCCCTCCCATGCACCCAAACATATCCTCGTACACTGAGAATGATACTAATAATACACATCTCAGAATATGGAGAAAGAGCCGCGTTCAAGGGAATTGAAGAAGCTAGGATGGTCACATACCTTTGATCCTTCGGGCATTGACACGGGTTGCAGGATCGTAAATTAATCCTCTCCACCAACAACACACACAAATTCACTATCTCGCGCACGATGTAGGCCAAAATCCAAAACATATTAATGTAACTCCTGCGGCTCATTCCCTCGCATGACGCCGAATTTGAAAGGAGTGCCTTCCCCCTTGCACGCGGCTGCACTAACTGGCTAACCCATGCCACATTCCCATGTCCAGGCTGGTCTATCCTCCGGTAAGTCTTTCCTTTAATACCATATTTATTTCGCCGTTGGGATTGCGGCTACCCTACACCCCGATTGGGGGCTTACAAAGCTCTTATTAAGAGGAAGGCAAGGTCCTATATTAACACGAGACAATAATGTCATATTTATAATTATAAATTTGATCCTAAAAGGTTTTAGAGGAATATAATTGTTCGTAAAATAATTTGATGCCATTAAAAAATAGGATATAGATATTTATTGAGAAAATTTATGACTCCCCAGTCACGATGGGATACATCTTAAACACAACTATAAAGGAGGATATATATTCTTTTGAATACATGGATTTTGGGATTAATAATCTCTCTAATTGGAAATATAGGGATATTGAAGCCTAGAAAGTTGAAATTTTCAAAACAAGAAGGTCTATCCTCATCCCTCATACTCACAAAATTCTCAATTTGATAGTGAAACATGAAATCCCTAAGCCTTGGACACAAAGAATTATTATTCCTATATTTAAAAATGTGATAAAAACATTGCCTCAAACTATAGTACAATAACGTTTAGCCACATTAACCAAAAAAATATGGTAAAATTTTGGAAAATAAGATTATGCTCTCCCATGAAATCCATGTTAAAAGAGAGAAATGGAAAGTTGGTATTAGTAGACATCACTGAACTATTAACCTTCTTGTTACTTCTTGTTTTGATGACTTTAGAAAATATTTTGATACATCTCCTTGGGATAAGTTATAGCAATGCCTTAAACATATTATGTTTCCTCTCGCGTTGAGAGTTATTGTGATTCATCTATACGAGATTTTTTTTTCCAAAATTATGACCATTGAGGGTTGGTCTGAAGAAATTAAATGAAATATCAGAGTTAAGAAAGGGTGTCCCCTACCCCTTACCCTTTTTCGCATTGGCATTGATAATATAGAAGAATGTTTAGAATTTCCACATTGTGATTGCCCTAAGTTCACTGGTATGGTCATTACTCCTCTCCTTTATGTTGATGATATCATTCTTCGAACCAGAAGCCATGACGATCTCGAAAAAAAAACTTAAAATCCCCCATGATTGTTTCTCTCATATGGGTATGAATTTTAATACACACAAGACTAAATCCATGATAATTGAATCCAAAAAGGTTATCCATGATAACCTCATCTATGAAAACAAGTACATGGAGCAGGTTCCCTCCTACGAATATTTTTGTAATTAATTTCATCACCAACTCAAATGGAATTATGACATTGAGGAAAGGATTATTGGAGGATGGAAAGCTTATTACGAGCTTCAAAATGATTGTAAGTTGACTAATATTTGGATTTGGAGTAAAAAAAAATCCTCTTTGAGGCTCTCATAAGCGTTGTTATTTTATATGGATGTGAGGTTTGGAGTTTTAATATCTATAGAGAATCATGGAGGAATATGGAGCTTATCCAAAAGCTATTTATAACCTACAACCTCAATATTAATGGTAGTAATCCTTATCGTATCATCTTGATTGAGGCTATCCATTCCACCATTGAAACCATGGCTATGTTTATGTATCTGATGTATAAGAAGAAGCTTTATAACATGAAAGATAAGAGGTTCCTCAAATTTTATTCTAATTCTAGCCAAAACCCCCACCTCTCACTCAAGTGAGGTTGGGATAAGGACATGCAATATTGACATGATGATTGGATGATAAAGGAGGAGATCATCTTAGTGAATAAGGAAAATATTAAAAATATTATTTCTTCCAAAATTAAGGATAAGCTGTGGATTGATAAGGAGTTAAAGGGAAACATGAAGGTATGGTATTATAAGAAGGTTATCAATCCAACTCTTGCTAACAAAAATTATATTTTTGTCTTAACCAATGCTATGAAAAAATGAGCATGTGAAGATAAGAACTGATTCTCATGAGCATCAAAATTAAACCAAGAATTGGTGTATTCCTAAAACACATTGGGTCAAAAGAATTTTTCGGCTTTCTGACTCTAAGATGGTTGAAGTTGAATAACACTTTTTCTTCGGATGCCAAAATTTTACTCACATACTTTCTTGACTTGCTAAGTCAACAAAAGTACAGTGATCTAGGAATGCCTCTTTCCCTTATTTGTTATCATAGAAATAACATATTAATTAGTGGCAATTAACCTCTTTCTTAAGATATCATCGAGCACATTGGTGTTACTGGACATTAATCGCCATCTTCATTATTAATAACAAAAAAAAACATTTTAAGGTGGACAATGGAATATAGAGATAAAATGTCTCAATGCAAATGTTATGAAACATGTTTTAAGGTCAACTAGATATATATTATATATTTCTGAAAAATTATTATGTATATATCAAATAAAGTAATTGATATATATATATATATATATATATATATATATATATATATATATATATATATATATATATATATATATATATATATACATGCTTAAAACATTTCATATAGTGTCACTATATTACATCTTGGTCCGTATATATTTTTTTTGTGAATATATTTATGCTTTCTTAGATTTAAGTAGTTACTATATATATATATATATATATATATATATATATATAGAGAGAGAGAGAGAGAGAGAGAGAGAGAGAGAGACTATTTATTAAGGTATGATAGAGAGACTATTTATTAGGTGAAGAGATTTGATTCCTCCATGGGCTTGGGTCTATACTTGTAATTATTCAATTTAATTAACAGAGAATGATTGTAACAACTACTTTTAAGATAAGTATCAACCTTTTTTATTTAGAACTAAAATTATGAATAATTATAATATTTTTTAGATGTTAAGTTCTTATCATTCTTCTAATAAATATTTTTAATTTAATAAAAAACATAGAAACCATATTCCAAAAAAGATACACCTATTAACAATATATATATATATATATATATATATATATATATATATATATATATATATATATATTCACTATTATTTTAAAACAAGGATATGTTATTTTCAAAATTTTAATAAATTTTATTAAATGGGATTAGTTTAGGTTGTTGAATTAGACTTAGTTATGCTCATAGTCATAACTATTTTAGAATAAGAGTTCCAAAATTTTAATTTAATTATCAATAGTTATTAAGTGCATGGTAAAGATTTTACATCCCTAGAATCTTTTAAAATATCATTTATAATATACATAAATTTATTTGTAAAGTAGTTATTTATTATTATTTTTTTAATTAAATTTATTAATATGAGCAAGTGTTATATAAAATGAATTATAACTGTTGGCTTTGTGATATTGCTAAGCCATGGTATTGGCCATTGATATTGTTACTAAGTCTGTTTACAAATTAAAAATATCTATATCAAAAATAGTGGTGGATTTTCTTAGTTAAAAATCTTGTTACATATTTTATAAAATGTGTATATTTCGTAAAATGTATATATTTTTTTAAAATATGTATATATTTAAATTATATGTGAATTATTTTTATCATTACTAATTCTAATTCTTATAAAAAAAAATATTATAATTTGATTTTTTTTTAGCTACTTAACAAATACTATAAAGTAAATGTTTTGATATTTATAATAAATTAGTATAATTAATCTTTAATAACAATTTAATTTGTATATTTGTTTATTTAAAAAATATTCCTTACCTTCAAACTTGATTATTTCCAATCATATGCTCATATACATTAATGGTTGTAAATCTCCTTATAACAAATTGTCATCTTCCTTTATAACAACAAATTGTCATCGTTTCTCATCCCATGTATTTTTAATATACTTCAACCTATGTAAAATCCTTCTACAAAAAATTGGTATCATTTCAGTGTGGATGGTCGGTAAACTCTCCCGCGCATTGGGTTGTTTCTTGAGATATGCTTAGCCATGTTCGACCATTAATCCCGAAAAAGTTTTACTGTCAATCATGGTTAATAAAATTCTAACAAGTAAAAGAAGTTTGGTGTAAATGGGTAAAGCATTAATCCCGAAAACATTTTAGTTTCAATCATAGTTAATAAAATTCTAACCAGCAAAGAAAGTTTGGTGTAAACGGGTCAAACTGAAAGTTTTTGTCCTTCCATTTAAATTCGACTTGATATAAGCGATTGTTCTCCACAAAAACCAAATATACCTTTCATCTAATGGAGCAAAGCGTTATTTGATAAACGAAATAAATCTATAGTAACTTTTATGTCTAACATGGATGTATACCATATGTGTTTAAGTAGTCCATAAATGTTAAACATGTGTAATTCATTATCATACAAAGACGGCATCGTCGCTCGAATAAAGAGCAGCGAATGGAACATAAAAATAACGATCGATGGATGAGGAATATATAAACCTTGACGCGCAGATTTTTTTGAAAGAATTATTCACATTAATTGTGGTGAGTCTTTCCCTGGATCCAACAAACCTCCGTTTAAAAACGAGTGGTAATATGTAGGTAAAGTTTTGAGATCTGGCCATCAATATTATGACATTTGTGTTGGAAAACACTAACGGTTCCTATGACTGTGTTTGATATTCTTATATCCGTAAAATATAGTGTAACCAAATTTAACAAATTGGAAAATTATTTATAAGGATTTTAAAATTTTAATTTAATTATGAATAATTATAAAATTAATTAATGATAAAGGTTTTATTTCTATAAAATACTATACAATATTATTAATAGTATACCTGTTGAGATTTTCAGTTTTATTAAAATAGTCAAAAATCTCAGTAGGTGACAAAAATTAGGAATTTGTTGCTAGATTAGCTCCAGGTTGTTGGGAGAGAGTTAATGCATCCTAAATTTGATGTGAGAGGATTTATGAGGCAGTTAGATTCTCCTTGCTATAAAACAGGTATCCATACGGATGGTTTGAGTGTGTGTGAGTTTGTAATCTCCTATTTGATTAATAAAGAATTGTCGATGCCTATGTTGTGTGGACGTAGCCCAGATTGGTTGGGTGAACCACGTTAAACCTCTGTGTTTCCTGTGCATGATTTATTTGCTGTGTATATGTTTTAATCTGCTGTGCATCTGATCTCCAACAAACGGTATCAGAGCAATGTTGGAATGTTGGTGCTGTTGATTACTGTCCAACTGCGTGGAGGGAACAGATCTGCGTCGGAGTGCGTTGTGGAGACTGCTGTTGTATTACAGCGGTGTTGCGTTGTTGAAAATGCTGGCGTAGCAACGTGCTGGAGCGCAACGGCGTGTTGGAGTGTGCTGCCTGGTGTGCTGCGGAGTGCGTATTACCTGTGTGGAGGTCGCTGAAACCTGCGGCGTGTAAAGGCTCAGTAAAACAGCGCTGTTTTTTCTGCGTGAAGATGTGGTGCAGCGAAAGGTGAATTGCCGATGCATTGATTGACTGTTTGAATTGGAGAGCCGATGCATTGGTTGACTGTTTGACTGGGGTTGCCGTAGGCATGGTAAGCAGATTTCGCCTGTAGCACTGTTTGAACAAACGTGAGCAGTAATACATTCATATCGATTTTGAAGAGTTAATTAAAATCGTTGTGAATTAGAATATCGATTTAAGTGGAGTCGATTTGGATTTTTCATAAATCGATTTTGGAGTTTTGTAAATCGATTTGAAGTCTTGCAATTTTGTAATTGAAATCGATATTTTTTTAAAAGGCATATGGTAAATCGATTTAAAAGAGGCTTTATAAAAGTATGAAATCAATTATATAAGAAGGGTGGCCCAATTATAATAAATTGATTTGGATTGTATTTAAAATCGATATTTTTAAATAATCGATTTAATTGGGGTTATTTAAATTGTAATATGCCATTTGGTGAAAGGCATTTTAAAGGAGAATGAGCTATGGTTGAATCGTGTGAAAATTATTGCCAATATTGCACGATAGAAAGACGCGTTGTTCCAGTACAATTTATTTAATACTCAGAAATTCACACAGCAAAAGAAAAGGAAATTTTTTTTTAAAAGGCAAAGGCATTTTTTTTTTTTTTTTGAAAAAAAAAAAAACAAACAAACTTCATTGATTTAAAGTTGGTTTTTTGGAGATTATTGTGTTTTTTTGCTGATACAAGATGGCGAAAACTCAAAATGCCCGGTTTGAAATTGAGAAGTTCAATGGCAAAAACAACTTCGAGATCTGGAAGGTAAAGATGCATGATCTCCTGGTTCAACAAGGCGTGGCAAAAGCGCTGTTGGGGAAAAGCAAAAAGCCTTCTTCCTTGACGGAGGATGAATGGGATGAGTTGGATGACAGAGCTCTGAGCGCAATTCGGTTATGTCTGGCAGATGACGTTCTGTTCAACATTGTGTCAGAGAAGACTGCCGCAGGCTTGTGGATAAAGCTTGAAAAGCTCTACATGACGAAATCCTTGACAAATCGGATTCTCCTGAAGCGGCAGCTATACAGTTTGCGGATGAAGGAAGGTACCTCGGTTACTGACCATCTGAATGTTTTCAATACTCTATTGGTACAATTACAAAGTCTAGATGTAAAATTTTATTCAGAGGATAAGGCAATAACTCTATTGTGTACATTGCCTAAATCGTGGGATCACTTTGTTACTTCCATAAGCTTCAGTAATGCAGCTGTTCTTGAGTTTGACGATGTGGTTGGAGCCATGTTGTCTAAGGAGACGAGGAAGAAGTCGAATGTTGACACCTCTACATCAGAGGCAATGATGGCTAGAGGTCGTTCTAGAGAAAGACGCTCTGGTAAGCGCAGCGATTCGCGTTCAAAGTCGAAAGGGAAGAAGAGCAAAGTAAAGTGCTGGTTTTGTGGCAAATCGGGGCATTTGAAGAATGACTGCTGGAAGCGACAGCAGCAAACTTCAAAAGCAGATTCTTCGATAGAGAAGAAGGAAGCAAACACGACAGATACAGGTTCGGCATCTGGTTCAGGTATGAGCGACGAAGTGTTGTCTGTTAATATGTCAAAACATGATCAACATTGGTTGTTAGATTCCGGGGCATCTAACCACATGTGTATCCATAAAGAATGGTTTAAGACGTATAGATCTGTTGATGATGGCGTCGTGTACATGGGTAATGATGTTACTTGCAATATTGTTGGGATAGGAAGTATACAACTACAAATGTTTGATGGCACAACTAAATTGTTAACAGATGTGAGACATGTTCCAGACTTAAGAAAAAATCTAATTTCTTTAGGAGCATTGGATACAAATGGATATAAAACTGTAATTCAAGGTGGAGTTATGAAAATCTATAAAGGTATCTACTAGTAATGAAGGCTAAGAAAGTAGGAAATCTGTTTCAATTAGAAGGAAGAACAGGGTGAGATCATGTGTCTACGGTGTCTGAACATGACAGTAGTTCCATTCGCCTATGGCATCAAAGGTTGGGCCATATGAGCGAAAGAGGGTTAAATATTTTGGCTGATCGCAAATTACTTCCTAATCTAAAGTCTGAAAAGTTAGATTTCTGTAAGCATTGCTTGTTTGGAAAACAAAGTAAACAAAAATTTAAAACAGGCAAACATACTAGTAAAGGGATACTTGATTATATTCATTCAGATGTTTGGGGTCCAGCGCCTACTACTTCATATGGTGGTTCGTCGTATTTTGTATCATTTATTGATGAATTTTCTAGGAAGGTGTGGGTCTACATGTTGAAAAGAAAGTCTGATGTTTTTTCAGTTTTCAAGCAGTTTAGAGCATTGGTAGAAAACAACACTGGTAGAACAATAAAATGTTTAAGAACTGACAATGGTGGTGAGTTTACTTCCAAGGAGTTTGACAGCTATTGCAAGGATGCGGGGATCGAGAGACATAAGACCACGGTTTATACTCCTCAGCAAAATGGAGTTGCTGAACGCATGAACAGGACTCTTCTAGAGAGAGCAAGGAGTATGCTGAGTAACGCTGGTTTGCAGAAGGAGTTGTGGATGGAAGCGGTGGCAACAGCTTGTTATGTGATAAACCGATCTCCATCGACGGCCATAGACTGCAAGATTCCGCAAGAGGTATGGAAAGGACACCCTTGTGACTATTCTAAACTCAGAGTGTTTGGTTGTGATGCATATGCTCTAGTGCCTAAACATCAACGAACTAAATTAGATCCAAAGTCTAAAAGGTATATCTTTGTTGGGTATGGTGTTGGAACAAAGGGATATAGATTGTGGGATCCTACTACCCGCAAAATCATCATCAACAGAGATGTAAAGTTTAATGAATCCTCTCTTGTACAGTTATATGTAGATAGTAAATTGAAACAGGATGATGTATTTGATTTTCAGCACATTCAGTTTGACAGCACTTCTAATGATAGGCATGATGACCATAGTTCAGATACTAGTCATGAACAGGTTTTAGAATCAGAACATGAACAGGGTTCAGGTTTAGATCATGAACAGGTCTCAGATACTGATCGGCAAGAAGTTCCTACAAATGGTAGTCAGCCAATTGCGGAAGCACCAGAAACATCCTTAAGGAGGTCGACAAGAATAAAACGTGCTCCTAGAAGGTATGATGATTATGTTACTTCAGTTGCATTTACTGCTAATGACGATGAACCTCTGTGCTATCAGGAAGCTATAGAAGGTTCGAAAAGTGATAAGTGGAAATCAGCTATGAAGGAAGAAATGATGGCCTTAGGTAAGAATGGCACATGGGATCTGGTTGAGCTTCCAAAAGACAGGAAAACTGTGGGGTGTAAATGGGTTTTCAAGCTGAAACGGGGTGTGAATGATACGGAAGACAGGTACAAAGCATGACTGGTTGCAAAAGGGTTTTCTCAGAAAGCCGGTATTGACTTTCATGAGATTTTTTCACCAGTGGTTAAAATTGTTTCAATTAGAATTGTGTTAGCATTAGTGGCTTTGCTTGATTTAGAGTTGTAGCAATTAGATGTTAAGACTGCATTTCTACATGGAGACTTAGATGAGGAAATTTATATGGAACAACCGGAAGGGTTTGTTCAGCATCGCAATAAGAAATTTGTCTGCAGGCTCAAGAAGTCATTATATGGCCTGAAGCAGTCGCCTCGGCAGTGATATAAGAAGTTTGATTCTTTCATGTTGAGTCAGAAATATGTTAGAAGTGAATATGATCATTGTGTGTATTTCAAGCAATTGAAAAATGGCATGTTCATTATCTTAGTGTTGTATGTTGACGATATGCTTTTAGCAAGCAAAATCATTGATGAAATCAACAGGTTGAAGACTCAGATGGCAAGGACATTTGATATGAAAGATCTAGGAGCAGCAAGACAGATTTTGGGCATGGAGATTTTCAGAGACAGGAGTAATGGTAAACTGTGGCTATCACAACAAAAGTATGTTGAGAAGATACTTTTGAGGTTTGGAATGAACAATGTGAAGTCTGTGTCAGTCCCTTTAGCTTCCCATTTTAAGCTTTCTTCCAGTTTATGTCCTAATACAGATGAAGAAAAGGATCATATGTCTCGAATTCCATATGCCAATGTAGTAGGATGTTTGATGTATGCGATGGTTTGTACTCGACCAGATATTTCACATGCAGTTGGGGTTGTCAGCAGGTACATGGCAAATCCGGGTAAAGAACACTGGTCAGCAGTGAAATGGGTGCTTCGGTACTTGAGAGGCACAAGTAGTCATTGTATCACTTACAATAAAAGTAGTGAATATGTTTGTGGATATGTTGATTGGGTACAGGTGTTGGATAAAGAGAAAGGTCAACTTGAGTGTGTCTTTACTCTTGCGGTGGAGCTATCAGGCCTTGGATGTGGCTTCTGAACATTGTTGCTTTATCCCTCTTGACGAGAATACATTGCTTCTCATGTAAAGCGATTTGGTTGGAAAGGTTTGCTTGGTGAGTTTGGTAGGTTACAGGACAACATCGAGTTACTGCTAGTAGTCGTCACGATACATTTGTGACAATCCGACTGTCATAGTAAATCAAAGCATATTCCAATTAAGCATAATGTAGTAGACGGGGTTATCCTTTGTCGAAGAGTCTCTCTTGAAAAGGTGCATGAAAAGGAAAGCGTGCGGAACATGTTCACGACGATTTTTTAGAGAAGCTGCGTTGGTGTTTGGCTTCTCTTGGCTTGCAGAAAAAATAAATAATAAAGAAACAGGGCATCAGGCTAATTGTTGTCAAGGTGGAGATTGTTGAGATTTTCAGTTTTATTAAAATAGTCAAAAATCTCAGTAGGTGACAAAAATTAGGAATTTGTTGCTAGATTAGCTCCAGGTTGTTGGGAGAAAGTTAATGCATCCTAAATTTGATGTGAGAGGATTTATGAGGCAGTTAGATTCTCCTTGCTATAAAACAGGTATCCATACGGATGGTTTGAGTGTGTGTGAGTTTGTAATCTCCTGTTTGATTGATAAAGAATTGCCGATGCCTATGTTGTGTGGACGTAGCCCAGATTGGTTGGGTGAACCACGTTAAACCTCTGTGTTTCCTGTGCATGATTTATTTGCTGTGTATATGTTTTAATCTGCTGTGCATCTGATCTCCAACAATACCTAAATCAAAAGTTTATTTTTATTTCTAAAGTAGTTATGTATTTTTTTCTCTTTTCCCTACTATGGTATTCCTTTTTAGCCCATGAGTATCACAACACTAGGTCAACTTACTCCATAAACACAACATATCATGGCTAAGACCAATAAAGCTGCAGCTTCCTGACTATTTTTTTCCTTTTTTTATATAAATAATTTAACCAAAAAAATCATATAAACAAATGCTATATGAAATGAAATATGTTTCTTTTGCTACCTAGTATTGATAATCCATGATATTGACCAATGATATTGTAACAAATATTATATATGGTATTGATAATTGTTAGAAAACTTATTTATAAATAAAAAAATCTTCACAATAAAATAAGAGTAAATCTAGATGATTAAAAATTATGTTATATTTTTTTATAAATATATATTTCTTTAAACTATAATTTTAATAATAATAATAATTATTATTATTATTATTATTATTATTATTATTATTTTAATCTTAAAATAATAATAATTTAGATAATTTTTAATATGTTTTTAATTTTAAGAATTTGATAGGTGTGATGTTTATTATAAATGGAAGTTTATCTATATTTCTTATCTATTTAATTTATATAATTACACTTATTTAACTATTTGAAACAAAATTTACTATTGTAAGAGATATATATAATAAACAATAATTTCACTAATATAACACCCTTATATAGTTGACTCAAGTTTTTGCACAGTATCCACCATAGTCACAACCAAACTTCTTCCCCTTTGTCTTAACCTCAATTTTTATAAATTATTTCTATTAATTTTTAATAAGCATATTTTAAGATATTTATTATTATTTTTTTAATTTATTTTAAATATTTAATCTAAATAAAAAATTATTATAAATACCTAAAACCAAAAAAAATCCAAATTAATATTTTTAAACCGTCAAAAATAAAAGTTTTTAACTTTCAAACTTTATTAGAGATTCGAAATGAAATAAAAGAGGTTTATGTTGCTTTTCCGATTGCAAAAATATATTACATTTGTTAACCAAATAAACATAAAATCCTTTGGATATTTAAAAACATTCCCCTAAATTTCAATTTTTTTAATATTTAAAAAATAAAATTATTATAACTCTTTTACCATTGAAACATATTGTCATATTTGATTATTACCGAAATATGTTTTATGTTTATTTTAGAAACTTATTTCCTTTATTTGAATAAAAACCAGCCTGCTTCGACACCCATCGACAAAGGTGGTCGCTGATATTAACATCAATCAATCTCTACTTGAATATCTGAAGCGACAACGACGCAACATTCGTGAGTCAATGCAACACTCATCAGCAGTTGATATTCAAGGTAAGGGAATAACATCGAAATCAGGTAACTTTCTCACTTCACTGACTTACATCGCTTTTCCCTCCACAGATATATCCGATGAAATACTGCACAGCCCGAGAGTTTATGACCACATTCGGAATCTCTACATTTAGATAATTGAACCTTTACAAGGATATCAATGCGCAGGATGGATAGGATGGCATTCTCAACCATTATATCATGATATCATTAACAACAATGATGTAATATGTTGTCATATCCGGCGAATCGAAATCACGTCAATCGCTGCATTCTGCTACAACACGGCGGCCCTATTGAAAACTATAGGCTAAATTATGCTTCGCAGTCATCATGCGTGAATAGTCGGAATAATTCAACTCTGGAAACGGGCCGTCGTTCCATTTGGATTCTTATTCAAATTCTTAATTTTAACGAGACATATAAGAAGCGGAACTGTATTTATCTGGGGTCGTCTCATCCTCCTTCACAGTAATAAGGTGTTGCGCATTCATTGCCCTTAAAAGGCGCTTTATAGAATATGCTTTTAAAGATAATTTTTATACAGCCCAGTGAACTAGATATGTGATTCCTTCCGGCTATGTAGTAAAATAAATAAATTATGAAATATTTTAATAATAATTTTTATATATAAATAATTAATAATATTTATTAAAAATCATATAATTTTATCCAAATTTAATTTTAAATATTACAATAAGAAAATTCAATAATTATAAATTTCAATTTTACGAGACACTATTAAAGATCATCAGACATAAACCCTAGTGAAGATACTTCCATAGGAATATGTAACTTGCATCACATTTTGTAAAATGTTTAAGCAAATAATACAGGAAGTCACCTTAATTATTACTGTGAATTTCTTTTTATGGGTTATTTTTTTGAATTTAAATATTATTTTATTTAATTATCAATAATTATTATATTATTATTATTATTATTTTCATTTAGAGGAACTGGGAAAGGTTGAGGTATGGTACTCTGTAACACGGGGTCAAATTTCCTCGGCTATCAATATAAATTCTAGACAAGAATGCAAGGCCTGCACACACACCTCTGGGGTGGGATTGAACTAGTGACGTGCTTAATAGCACTAAAGCCTTAATAAAAAGTCTAATTATTAAATGTATTGATTCATAATATTTTAAAAATATATATTTATAATTTAGTTAGTTTTATAATTTTCTATAATTTTCATGGCCTCATATATTATGAAATTGATAGATACAACACAATTCCATAGGGAAAAGTGAATAAAAAATTATCAAATATGAAACATTAAATATATTCAAAAACTTATATTAATACCATACAATGAAATAATAAAATATGATACACTACTATCATAATGATACACAACCCTGAAAAGAACACTTTACAAATTTAGATAACTATATAAGTGTTTAACTATTTTTACGAACTTTTGAATATATATATTATTACATAAAAAAAAATATAAAATGATGTAATACACAGTGACTTGTAACATACAGAAAATAAAAAAAAATTACACTTTACCTTAGCTATTACATTTCTAAATGATTATTCCAATTTCTAACTTGTTAACTATAGATGTATGGATCTCTTTACATGATAATTTAGCACTTATATAACTTATTGAGTTCGTTTACCACCAACCCCAATTATCAGTTAAACTATAGTTGTACTCCTTCCAAACTTATTTAATGCCTCGTAATCGGGCTGTATTCAACTGTAGGTGTCATGGTACTGGCATATTAATGTGGCGTGAGTTGTAAGATTTATTTGGTATTGTAAGATTTATTTGGTATTGGGTCCCAGTTTTTATGGGCCACCTGCCCCTCCATAGGTTTTCCAATCTCTTGCGATCAACGGTGGTATTTCCTCGACTGGAATATGTTTTGGAAAAACCTACTTACTTATTCTCATTCCTCATTTGCTTTGCTTCAGCAATTGCTTAATCTGCTACCGTTTAAGGTTCTCAATGTAATAGCCTGTGGTTTGCGGGCTCGCTGCAATCTCCGACGAAAAAGGAAATACACAGGTTCAATTGCTTTTCCAGGTTCAAATCTTCCCTCGGACCAAGTCCAAAACTGGCAGATCCTCGGAGGTTATCCCGACTGGGAGTTCTGCTCCCGCCCTCTGCTCATTATGGAGGTTCTTCCGTCCAACCCCCCAGTCTACAAGCAGGTAATCTTCGGCCGCTTGGCTAGATAGCTATTTTCCGTCCATTTCTGCCTTTATAGTCAGCTCTCCGCTTTTCTGTTTTATTTTA